>OZ010737.1:127977237-129223961 GCA_963932295.1 Tipula lateralis
TATCCGCTTGTACTTTTTTCCGAACCAAATTTTTTAAACGCGCTGTATCTCAAAGAATATCAAAAATTGACCCCCCCCTGCCATACGATTTTTTTCATGAAATGAACCAAGGAATCAGCCCGTAACGGATCAGCATCCCAATCGGGGACACCCTGTATATATATATGTATATATATATATATATATATATATATATATATATATATATATATATATATATATATCCATTATCCATCCATTCATCCATCCATCCATCCATAATAAATAAATAGATTTTCATATTCCGTCGATTCCAAATCCAAGTCATAATTAGATCGGTTCTAAATAAAAATTTCATAACATCAATTTATTCAAAAACACCGACAAAACGAAATACTCATATTAACCGATCTACTCGTAAACACCGATATACAAAAATTAACCGGGTTACTCAAAAAACACCGACATATTCAAATTAACCGATCTACTCATAAACACCGAAATACAAAAAATTAACCGAGTACTCATAAGCACCGACATACTCAAATAAACCGAACTACTCATAAAACCGATATACTCATATAAGTAAAAACACCGATCTACTCATATACAACGATATTCAATACCAAACCAAGGTTCATCTAATACAATCAACATTAAATTTTATCTATAGTCTTGCTCTTTTCGCAAATACATATTTTCCTTTAAAATAGTTTGCTCTTTTAGCATACACTATACACATAATATGTATTATTGAATATGAATGTTTAAAAAACAACGAAGAGAATGAGAAAACAAAATTAAAAGTAAAAACTCATTTTAGTATGTTTGGTTTGATACGAATACACAATATATTTGGTATATTTGGTTCATTTTAATCTGATAGTTTGAAAAGTACTCAAATGAAAATCCGGACTATTTGAGTATCAGGTTAAAAGTATCGGGTTAGAGTAAGTCCGAACATCACTAATACATACTATCATATGTAAAACAATTATTCTGTTGTATACGCATGTGCAAAATAAAATATCGATCGCGTACGATCAGAGCCATCTTTATTAGAGCCGTAATATTATGACGTATTTTCTGTTAAGCTTTTTTTAGAGGAGCTACATTTTATACTTTCCCATAAGAAGCAATGTAAAAATCACATTTTCCGAAATAATTTTTATCAATAAAAAATTATATATTTGATTTATGTTTTTACAGTGTTATATACATAAAATTTCGAAGTTAATTATATCTGAAAATCAGTTTCCTAAATATCTTAATAGTTTAATAAAACATAAATTAAAATTCAATATGAATTTACAATATTGAATGCACAGTCAAATATGTATATGTATTTGTGATGTCGATTTTGAAGTTATAGCATCTTCCAATAAGAGCGGTACATTTGTTTAAACTTATCGCACATGTTTACTTTTGTTTTGCAGCAAAATATCCGTAGCTGTATTGAAATATAAATAGAAATAAGAAATTATGTTATTGCACATAAATAAAATATAATAACTACAATAAACGATAATTTTAATTATAAAATAGTAAAAATGATGCTGCGCCCTTTTGAAGTACCCACGAAAAATGCAATTAAAAAACAAAAATTTTTTGTCAACCTGAAACATGAAGAGTGTTCCATACTAACAGTACATTTTATTTTTCATCTTTTAATTCCGAATCAAAATAACCGTAACTTCTTTGAAATACATTTATATTCTAGAAATTATAAAATAAAACATTATTGTTATTAAAAAAATAATTTTAATTATAAAATAATAAAATGATGGAGTGTTCATTGGTGTACCCTATGAAAACAAAACCAGAAACATGACATGGCGAAAAAGCTTTACAAGAGACATCTGACATTCATAATAAAATTTATTTTTTTGTTTCACATATCATAATAATTATTAATTATAATTATTATATTCAATATAGATAAAAGTAAATTTATTCAAATTTAATTTATTCAGGATGAAATGTTAAGTTTTAGATGTACTTTCGATATCGTTCAATAGATGTCATTGTTTTATACAAAAAGTCGTTAGATTTAAAAAAAATTCTAATGAAATTGATTTTACCAATTCAAGTTAACTAGTTAACGAGTAAATATATATAAAATTTAACCGAATAAATATATATATATATATATATATATATATATATATATATATATATATATATATATATATATATATATATATATATATATATATATATATATAAAATTTAACCGATTAAATCAATAACCAATATTTCCTAATCCCAACCGCTTTTTGAATTGTAAAAATTAACGCCTAGCTGACATTATGAACGATCTCGATATATATGAAACTTTTATCCTAAATAAAATAAATTTTAATAGAATTACTTTTATCTGCATATATTGAATTAATAATTTTAATTAAAAATTATTATGATATGTGAAACTAGTAAAGTAATTTTATTATGAATGTTAGATGTCTCTTATAAAGCTTTTCCGCCATGTCATGATTCTTGTTTTTTTTAGTGGATACAAAAAAAGTGTCGCATCACTTTATTATAATGAAATTAAAATTAATTTCTCTCATTATAATTATGTTTTATTTTGGCTCAAAAATATAATTTATAAGTTATAACTAAATTTCAATAATTTTAATAAATTTAAATAAGCTACGGATATTTTTCCTCAAAATTTAAAGAAAACTTTTGAGATTAGATTCAAAACTGTGTCGCTCTTATTGGCATATACTTCAAATATAAGATCGATATCACAAACACTGAAACATATTTGACTGTGCATTCAATATTGTAAATTCATATTGAATTTTAATTTATGTTTTATCAAATGATTAAGATACCTTGGTAATTGGATTTTATAACTATCTTCAACATTATATGTACTTAACGTTGTAAAAACAGAAATCAAATACAAAATTTTTTATTCATAAAAATTCCAAAAATTGTATTTTTACATTGATTCTTTTGGGAAGGTGTGAAATGTACCTCCTCTAAAAAAACTCAACAAAACATACGTCATATTATCACGGCTCTAATAAAGATGGCTCTGGTTATATACATAAAATGAATACCTAGGACATTGAAATGTAGACTGTCACTGTAGTGTGTGTATTCGCGATTTCAACATCATATAATGATGTATATACAACAAACGCACAATACACAAAACAAACATATGTATATAAAAATAAAATGTAATTCGCCAATTACATTGAACATCGAAGTTATCAATACAACGATCGCACAATGGCAGTGATCACGTTAAAATTTAAAAATCTCCAAAATCTCTCTACTGAATGCGTTGATACATACATACATAAAACAAAATATGAAATTACGTTTAAAGGAAAGGAAAATATATAACGTTTATGTGTTTAGAATTTATACGAAGAGCAAATTATAGAATGTGCAAGTGAAACGAAAGAAAACGAAATACACGTCGCATGCGATCGCTTCCAATGGAATGTAATTGTGGTGTGATATGAAAACGATGTATATAAGATACAAAGAAAAAACGTTATATATTTTATTATGGGTGTTTTTTTAGGAGGTTTGTTTTTCCGATAGATGTCGTTTTATTTTATGACAGTTGTTTTGACAGCTCAAAGTGGCATTTCTACTCAGTATTGTTTGGCAAATCATTATGAATAGGTTAACTCCAGAACAACGTTTTCAAATCGTGGAAATTTATTTTCAAAATCAGTGTTCAATTAAAAATGTTTATAGAGCACTTCGTGAATTTTATGGTGCACATAATCGTCCGTCAGAGACCACCATAAAGAACGTAATTACCAAATTTCGGTCTACATTCACTCTTTTGGATGCCAAGCCACCGACAAGAATGAGAAGAGTTCGTACAGAAGAAAATATTGCTGTCGTTGAGGCCAGTGTCGAAGAAAATGACAATTTATCGATTCGTCGTCGTGCTCAGCAAATTGGACTTTGTCCATCGACTTTATGGAAAATTTTACGTAAAGATTTGGGTTTGGTGCCATACAAAATTCAATTGGTGCAAGAATTAAAGCCACACGACCATCGTTTGCGCCGTGAATTCAGTGATTGGTCGTTAAATCAATTGAACGAAGATCCATTTTTTTACCGTAAAATTCTCTTCAGTGATGAGGCGCATTTTTGGTTAAATGGATACGTCAACAAACAAAATTGTCGCATTTGGAGCAAAGATAATCCACACGCCGTTCAAGAATTACCAATGCATCCTGATAAATGTACTGTTTGGTGCGGTCTATGGGCTGGTGGGATCATCGGTCCATATTTCTTTAAAAATGAGGAAGGACGACGCGTTACCGTGAATGGAAATCGATACAGAACCATGTTAAATGAGTTTTTGTTGTCAAATCTTGAAGATATGGATATGGATGAAATGTGGTTTCAACAAGATGGTGCCACTTGCCATACAGCACGTGAAACAATCGACTTATTGAAAGAAACTTTCAACGACAACATTATTTCGAGAAATGGTCCGGTGAATTGGCCTCCGCGTTCGTGCGATTTGACGCCACTCGATTACTTTTTGTGGGGATACGTGAAGTCATTGGTTTATGTGGATAAACCTCAATCGATTGACGCTTTGGAAACCAATATTCAACGTGTCATTGCTGACATACGCCCTCAAATGCTTGAAAAAGTGCTGGAAAATTGGACCTCCAGAATGACATTTGTGAAAAATAGTCGTGGTAGCCATATGCCAGAAATTGTGTTTAAATGTTAAATGCCAAAAAATTATCTACCAAATAAAAAAAAATTTTGGTCATTTCATAATTTTATATGTGTTTTATTCAAAAAAAAAATCGGCAACCTCTTAAAAAAACACCCAAAAAACAAAAAGGAGAAACAAGAGCAAACTGAATATTAAAATATAATATTATATATTAATATTTAATATCATATAATGTAATTTAATAATATAATATAATAACGATACTCATCTGTCATCAGATTTTAAACCACACACACAAACACACCAAACGCATTTAATTACACTCCAACAGGGGGTCATAGATGTGTTCATTAACACCACCGATCGTAATCAGATGGTGAAAAATCCCTTTTGCATCCTGCCCCTATCGAGATTCGAACCCGGTACCTCCCGCTCCAACTGCCACAGCTTTAACCACTGAACCACCTGGGCGGTGAGGTTTTTCTTATTCACTTTTAATTTTTCATGGAATTATTGTTTTTTGAACTTTTCACAAATATAATATTTTAAGCATCACATTAATAGAATTTATTTATCTATATTTATCACTGCGTTAAAACTTGAAATTTTCTTTGAATTAAAATTCTTTTAATTATCCTTCAAAATTTCGTAGTTTTAATCAACTTCTTCACTTATTAATCTCCAATTTGCTTATATGCAGAAAAAATTTCCAATTTTTAGGTTATATTCGCGATGCTTATAGCTTGATTTTCATTAAGACGACTTAATGTTTGCGTCCCTTCCTTCCGTCCAAAATTTTTTTAAACCAATTGGTTGTAAATGACGTGTTTTTTCTTGTGAATTTTTCATCAAGATGGTTTAACTTTATCTTTTAGTCGAAACGAACATGGCGGGAAAGAAATAGTATTATATTTAAACGAAAGAAACAAAAATAAATGATTTCAAATGTAATTTCAAACATTTTATGACGGTATGTCGAGAGAAGAAAAACATTTAAAAAACAAAATAATTTTATAATTTTTAAATAACAAATTTATTAAAAAAAAATAATTAAAAGTTGTTTTAACATTATTTTATCATTATTATCCAGCTATGATAAATTTTAATAAATTTATATCATATTATTTATAATTAACACAGATGTCACAAATAATCACATAGATAGTTTTTAAATTTTAATAAAACACAAAACAAAAATTTTATAGTAGTCACCAAACATAATCGATAAAATTTTAAGATGTTCTGTACTTTTTCCATCAACCATGATATCGCAAAAAAAACAGTTGGAACGAAAGAAGAAAGAAACGCCAGCATGATTTTGACTTTATGAAAAATATACTGTCAAAGTCGGATAAAAATATAATTTTTCTTAAAGTGTGAGAGAAATAAAAAACATATCAGTATAATAAAATTATTTAGTACTGAATAAATGTTTATGGTTACTGAAAAAATTATTATAGCAGAACGTACAAAATATATGTATCAAGAGAAGTATTTTGATTTAGTACTGGAAAAATATTTTACAGGCAAAATGTATATGGATAAGAAATCTCTTGTATGCAGTGAAGCCATATTTAAAAGGTGAAGTCATTTCCGAAATATGAAGCATTTTACAGTCGTTCTTTTTAACATTTCATTTTGCGTCATTCATCTTACGAGTAAAGTCTGATTTCCATTATGAAAAAACTACTGCCAGTATTTTTTACGGAAAAAACCAAAGCGAGAAAAAAATCAAAAATACCATTAAAGTGACAGAGATAATTTTTTCCTTTTTTCTTTTTTTTATAGTGGATATATTTTGACAGATGCGTATAGTATAACCAATAAATTTAAAATATTTTTTTGTTATTTAAAATAAGAACAAAAAACACTTTGAATCTACAGCAAAAATTCAAAAAAAATAAAGTTTACATAATTATTCATTATTTCAATTATTTTCACAATGAATTAAGATGAATGACACAAAACGAAATGTTAAAATTATGAATTGACCAAAGAACTACTATAAAATGCTTCATATTTAAGAAATGACTTCACTTTTTAAATGTGGATTCTCTGCATACAAACGATCTCTCATTCATATACATTTTTCCTATAAAATATTTTTCCAGTCCTGAATAAAATACTTCTCTTGATATATTTTGTCTCTACTGCTATAATAATTTTTTCAGTAACCATAAAACTTTATTCAGTACCGAATAATTTTTTTACAATGAAATGTTTTTTATCGCTCTCGCACTTTAAGAAAAATTATATTTTTATCATGCTTTGATTTCGTCAGTGTATTTTTCATAATGGAAATCAGGCTTAATTCTTTGTGGAAATAATAGAAATATTGAAAAAATTATTGTAAGTTTATTTTTTTAAATTTATTGTTGTAGATTCAAAGTGTTTTTTGTCTTTTTTTCAATAACAAAATTTATTTTAAAATTTATTGTTTATGTTACAAGCATCTACCAAAATATATCCATTATAAAAAAATAAAGAATTAATGGAATTTTAGAATTTTTTCTCGCTTTGGTTTTTTCAGTAAACTTACTAGCAGTATTTTTTCATAATGGAAATCAGACATATTTAACCAATCAACTCATTAAAGATCTTTCAACCAGCCAAAATTTTATTACTTTTTGAATAAATATATTTTTATTGTTTTAGAGATAATTATTTTTATTCAAAATAGTTTCGCAAAATATTTTATAATCTTATTGTATTGTATCGAAAATTTTAAAGATCATAAAACAATAATACAATGATCCCTTTTGTTTTAAAAATATATTGTTATAGTTTTATGGCTCTTTTTTCATTTAAGAAAAGGGTAGTATAAATGTTTGCACAATAATAAAATTTTGTTATATTTGTAAAATCTGAAACATGTGTTGCAATTTTTATGATCTAATGCACATGTAATTAAATACATTTATTAAAGAAAATGCGTTAAATACAAAGTTATACGTTCAAATATTCAAATTATTAATTTCCAAAATAACGACGTTTAATTCATCTAAACTGATCATTACAATTATGGTGGCCCAAACCATCTGCATTGACGGCTCTTGGTTTCTAGTGGCAATCCAATGGTGGTCCAAATTTTCAGTAAAATGGCCGGGCAAGTAAATCTGATCGTTTTGCTTGTAACATCTCTTTCCATTATAACTGTTTTTGAGCATCGGTGAGACCATGCGTTTTTTGGAATTTCAATGCCTTTAGTCCAAGATGATCTTTCAATATATGCTACATCTGTTAGAGCGAAATGTTTACCTCACGAGATTGCCACGGTACGTATACTTTCGAATGATATCCGGCGATGTTGCAGTGCGGTTCGGTCCACCACCATAGCGTTTTGCAATGCTGCCAGTATCGTAACGAGTTATGGTGCCATATACAAATATTTTATTCTCATGCAGAAGTTTTAACAGGTTAACAATCTGCGGGTGTAGATTTCCAGTCAACTATAGAGCAATCACACTATATCGCTTGCATTCCATTGCGAATAACTTTTTTTTTCTGAATATTTCCAATAAAATGCTTTTGTAAAACCTCGAGTCAGTCAGTATATATATATATATATATATATATATATATATATATATATATATATATACATATATATATATATATATATGTATGTATATATATATATATATATATATATATATATATATATCTTTATATAACTATATATATATATATATATATATATATATATATATATATATATATATTTATATAAATGTAAATATATATATATATATATATATATATATATATATATATATATATATATATATATATTTATACATATATATATATATATATATATATATATATATATATATTTATATATATATATATATATATATATATATATATATATATATATATATATATATATATATATATATATATATATATATATATATATATATATAGATAAATATGTAAATATATATAAGATTTGATTTTAGTTATATCTCTACATGAATAATGCATTACAAGCAGTAATTAAGCAGTTTATAAATAATCAGATATGCAAAATGTTAAACTTTCCAATACACGAAACAACAGTTTGCTCTACATTTGTAGTGATACCCATCGAATGCACAATACTTAATACAAATTAAACAAAGGTTTGCTACAATTATTTTGTGTTAAAATGTTAAAATTTGTGACCGTACTTGTGACACTGGATTTGTGTCGAATGTGTGATACGCAGCTACCGGTAAACTATCTGTAATACGTAAAATTTATAATTTTTACCTTTCAATGTAAATTTTTAGAAACACCACATCATTGAACTGGACCATTACGAGCTTAATATGGCAGATGAGCGTTACGTAAAAAATTTTAATGGCCGAATAACTCGATTTAATCGTACTTCATATGTGTTGAATGGCAATATGACACTAATTAAAGAAGTTGGTCCTGATACGAATACATTGGTACATATGTTGGCAAAACAAGGAAATGAATTTCGATATATATTTACTCTCCCTCTGAATGATTTTTGTAAATCGATCAAGACAAATACTTTTATTTATGGTGAATTCGAAAAAACATCTAATTTCCCACCAGCCAAAGATTGCCCAGTTAAACCAGATTTTTATTGGGTACAACATTATATGATAAAGTCCGAGCCACCGGCAATTCTTTTAACACATTCCTTGTGGAAAATGTATATTATACTTATGAATAGTAATCGCCTGGTGTGGTTTAATGTAAGTATCACAATGAAAGTAACGGATACCATCTTTGGTTAACGGCTAAATATGTATTACGAGTATGTCAAAGTGTATAAATTAGACAAATGTACACACATGTATTGAAATGGAACAAATATTTTATAATAATAAAGAGAGGCTTCAAATCAAAAGTTTCTGGCTAACAAACACCTTCCTGGTGTTAATATTTTTCCTCTTCAGTAGTGTCAAATTTATATTGCTTTATATCTCAGTGTTCACAATTTTATGAAGTTGTTCATAAATTAATAAATTATACTAGCTACAGTTTGAGCTGCAGTTCGTCGAGGAAGCTCAATAAATTTCATGGACCTTCGAGCCGGATGAAAACGCATGCTCACTATCGGTCGGTCCAGTTGTCATTGTAAGTAAAAATCCATTGTTCTCGTATATCTATATATATATATATATATATATATATATATATATATATATATATATATATATATATATATATATATATATATATATATATATATATATATATATATATATATATATATATATATAATTCCAAGTGAACCATTTTTGTCGAATTATTATTGATCATTTGAAATATAATAAGAAAATATCACAAGAACATCATTAAAGGCCAAATTAGCAAGTTTAGAGGAGTTTTTAAAAAGAAGGCGAAAACGAGCGATATTGATTCACCACAAACCAGAAAAACGCGTGTGAATGATTTATTGAAAATTTTTATATACGTCGAAGAACAGATGTTCCACGTGGATCCTACGATAGAGTCAATGGCGGTTGAATTCAGTGAGCAATTTAACACGGTAGATGCAGGATTAAGTAAATTTATCCGAGAAATTAATGATCAAAGAGAGAATACTAACGACACAACCGGAACTATGTCGAATTCTATGATTGGACAGGCTCCTGCATTAGATATTCGATTGCCAAAAATTACTATCGAACCATTCGGGAAATTACACACAATGGCAGCCATTTTATGATGTTTATATGAAGACAATTTGCAATGCTAATTTGACTGCAGTGCAAAAGTTTAAAGAGTCGATATAAAGAGTCTTTAAAGAGGTATTTACGTGATAAGGCGGCGAATCTTATTAAACATTTTCCTATTACCGAGGCGAATTATTTTGAAGCTTTTAAAAAATTAGTGGATAGATATGGAAGAAACAAGCATACGATTCAAGCATTCATTTGTACGTTTTTGGATCAACCATCTGTAAAAAATCCCACTTCAGATAATATCCGTAAACTATTAGATGTTTTGGATGAGACTATACATGGTTCAAAGGCATTGGGACAGGAAGCGAAATTATTATGGAAGCGAAATTGGATCCAGAAACAAAATCATTATGGGCTCAGAAGTCGTGTGAAATAGATCATCCAACAATAAATGAATTTTTTAAGTTTTTGCTAAATCGATCAGATGGTTTGGAAGCTATCAAGAGTGTTTCTTCAAATGATTCTTCTAATTATTGTCGACCAACTAAATCTTTTGTTGTAACAAATTTAATAAAATGCATATTATGTGGTGGAGAACATTATCTATCTGATTGCAAGAAATTTATAAAAATGACAGTTCATGAGCGTCGAGAAACAGTGAAGGCGAGGGGATGTTGTTTTAATTGTTTAAAGGTAAACCATGCAGTATTCAAATGTAAAGCGAGGATTAGATGTTTTATTTGTCAAAGAACACATAGTTCGTTATTGCATCCAGATAGTAGTATGGAAAATTCAGGTGGAAATACAACAATAAATAAACAACCAAACAGTATCGGGACTGAATCTAACTACTCAAATAATATTAAATGCGAATATCCAACAATCTAGTAATTTACGTGGTACCAGTATTCAACCAACCAGTATTCAACCAACCATACTTGTAAAAATTATGGACAAGTATGGTGTTGTGGACCATAGATGTAGAATTCTATTGGATTCGGGATCGATGCCATCGTTTATAAACGAGAAGTTTTGTAACAAATGAGGACTGCCTAAAAGTCATAATCGAACTCTAATATCAGGCATTGGTGGTTCAACTTCGCAAGTTTCGTCTGGTGCAGTTCAAGTAACACTAAAACCGCTTTATAATACATCAAATAAAATTAATATTAATGCCTTGATTTTACCGAACCTATGCACACATTTACTTAGTCAATGATTTAAAGCAAGTGATATAAAGGTATCAGTATTTTTAGCTGATCCAGATTACAATCAATCTAGTCGCGTTGATATGATTTTAGGCGGTACAGCTAATGTTCAATGCCTTGTTGAATGGCCGTTTAAAACTAAATGACGACGTAATAGCCGTGGAAACAATATTCAGTTGTGTGTTAGGAGGCGAAGTCATGAATTTGAGAGAAACCCAGATGTATACGTGTGAGGTTCAACCCAAACTGACAATAAGGATAGATGAGCTACTCTAAAAATACTAATAGTGGGAAATCTCTTAATGAGGTACTTATGGCGGGTGTCATCAATCAAGCATCATTATATGAAATTTTATTAAGATTTAGAGAATTTCAAGTTGCGGTTGTGTGTGACGTCGAGAAGATGTACCGCCAAATCTTAATTCATCCAGAAGATCGCAAATGGCAACATATCATTTAGAGAACAAGTATTAATGAACCAATGAGATACTTTGAGTTAAATACTGTAACATACGGGATGAAATCGGCTCCTTATCTGGCCACGCACGTTTTAGAAGAAGTAGCCCACATGAATGAACAAGAATATCCAGAAATATCCAATATATTGAGAAATAATACGTACATGGATGATATCATGTTCCATAAATGACGCATTAAAAACAAAGGCTGACCTAACAAATGTAATGTCGGATAGTGGTATGACTCTACGTAAGTGGAGGACTTATTCGGAGGAACTACTGGAAACAATTGTTGATGTCGATAAAGAAAAATTGATACAATTTGATGACGATTCGCTTAGCACTAAGGTATTAGGATTACAGCAGAATCCAGTTGATGACGTATTTTTCATCGGATTGAACTATAGGTGCCTATACAGCAACGTGGGTTTTTGTCAGAAAGTAGTCGCATTTTTGATCCGCTTGGATGGTTGACTCCTGTAATCATAAAAATTTTGAAGATATTTCAAGAGCTTTGGTTGAAACCAATTGGTTGGGACTCATTACCTGCAGGAGTAGAAACAAATTGGTTGGTAATCCGTGATAAGTTGGAATTATTAAAATCAATCAAAATTTCTCGTTGGCTTGAAACTTCAGATAATGTAGATTTACAGGGGTTCTGCGATGCTAGTAAACACGCTTATGCCGCAGTTAAGGAAATTAATAAATTATACTAACTACAGTTTGAGCTGCGGTTCGTTGAGGAAACTCAATAAATTTCAATATATATATATACATATATATATATATATATATATATATATATATATATATATATAGAATCCAGTTGATGACGTATTTTTCATCGGATTGAACTATAGGTGCCTATACAGCAACGTGGGTTTTTGTCAGAAAGTAGTCGCATTTTTGATCCGCTTGGATGGTTGACTCCTGTAATCATAAAAATTTTGAAGATATTTCAAGAGCTTTGGTTGAAACCAATTGGTTGGGACTCATTACCTGCAGGAGTAGAAACAAATTGGTTGGTAATCCGTGATAAGTTGGAATTATTAAAATCAATCAAAATTTCTCGTTGGCTTGAAACTTCAGATAATGTAGATTTACAGGGGTTCTGCGATGCTAGTAAACACGCTTATGCCGCAGTTAAGGAAATTAATAAATTATACTAACTACAGTTTGAGCTGCGGTTCGTTGAGGAAACTCAATAAATTTCAATATATATATATACATATATATATATATATATATATATATATATATATATATATATATATATATATATATAAATATATATATATATATATATATATATATATATATATATATATATATATATATATATATATATATATATATATATATATATATATCCAACCCGTTCGACGAAAGGAGTCAACCATTAAAACGAGTTATTCGACCATTAATATTTTTTACGTCACGTATTATCCTTCATATTGTTCCCATTTGAATCCAAATCGAGTTCTAAAATTTTCGTTTTATTTAACATATAACAGATTGTTTACCGCTAGGAGCATATCACACATTCGGCACAAACCCAGTTCCAAAAATAGGATCACCAATTTTAACATCGCACGACGAATAATTGACTTTCGTTCCATTCGATGGGAGTCACGTCAAATATAGAGCAAAATGATTTTTTATTTTTATCGTTAATACTAAACATTTACCTGATATAATTAGTTATCAGATAAATGTCTAATTGGTTGTTAAGTAGAATAATTACAGGTTATCAGATATTTTATTTTCCACGAGATTTACACAAGCTATGTATGTTTTTATATTACGGCCTTTTTTTTTTGGTCGGGTTTTACATTGGCCCGTATCGTTTCAACAATCTGACTCCATCGGTTTCGATCAAAGCCAGCTCTTCAAACCGTTGTAGACAGTTTGAAGATACCAGATCGCCTTTCTAGCACGCAGAACGTGACCGAGCCAGCGTACTCGCTGTCCTTTCATTTCATTCACGATATCAGGAATTTGCATTAAATTCCTGATCTCGTGATTGAAAAGAACTCGCATATGTGCCATCGACGACGCGTTTTGGGCCATATATCACACGCATGATTCTTCTCTCTAAACTTAGAAGCATCTTCGTACTCATCCGTCAAGGTCCAACTCTCACATCCATACATGACAACGGGTCTGATCAACACTCTGTACAGTTTTAGTTTATCCGCATTTGGAAGATATTTTGATTTCAGAAGTGGACGTAGGGGATGCAAAGCCCGATTGCCAGCGGCAAAGTGGACCTTGATATCCTCACCAACTTTAATATCGTGAGTGATGCGAGCCAAGATACGTGAATCTCATCACTCCTTCAAACATGTGATTACCACTACTTCTTCAGTCTGCAGATTCGTTTAGCTGTCCTCCTAGCAAGAACTGTTTTATTTTCTCTGGCGATTGTAAACCGAGTATGCGCTTCATTAAAGGGAATAGTTGCTCAACAGCAAGACGACTCTCTTCACCAAACCAATTATTTTTGGGTTTGGTTTTCACTATACCGAGAGTGTGCTGGGCAGCATCGACAACCGAGGTTTTCAATACTTCCCAGACACTTCACTTCATAAGATTGGTAATTAGATCGTAAAATTCTATTACTGACAAGATCTTGATATTTTTGTTGGGTTTTTTCATTTATCAGGAGAATCGCGTTGTATATTCCCTGTTCTCCCCAACTTGTACGAAAATTTCCATCGTAGCTTTGCAGCAACCATAAAGTCATCACTGTCTACGAATTATGTTGACGACCGATACGATCTCACGTCTTGGACAACCCGAGCCCGCCCTTTTGAAATCAACACATGGTTAATTTGGCTTCGGGATGTTTTACGTGGATGTGTTCATGTTTCTAAATTGATGTTTTTGTGAAGAAAGAATGTACTTGTCACTTGAAGATCATGAAAGATCGCAAAGTATATCAATCTTTTCCCCATTTTCGGTCGCAGTTTCGTGTCGGGAGTATGGACCTATTTTGTTACATAAGTCGATTTGATTTCTGCCAGCTCTTGCATTAAAGTCACCAATTCTCAATTTGACATCGTGCTCCCGTATAGAACCCATCAAATTATCTAGATTATTGTAAAATTCGTACTCTTTCTTTCAATCAGTAGTAATATTTTAGTACAGATTATTTAAAGTATTGCCAGCACAAATGTTATGTTTAAGTAGAGTTTTTACTTTGTAATGTCAACCGGATGACATTTGTGTTTTAATATTACATATGTTGTATGTTTATAAAAACCTCACATATTAAAATATTACATTTTTACTAATTAAATATATTTTCTAATTAACTACATTTTTTTTAAATTAAATGTCTATTTAATTGAAAATATATAGTTTAGTTATAAACTTATATAGGTATATTCAAAGCCGACTGCAGTGTTTGTGTGTTCACACAAGCCTGCTTTTTTTTTACACGAGCATAATCAAACCAAAATATCAACCTTTGAGTGTGTTGGTAAACAAAAAAGTCCATATAAAAAAAATTCAAAATTTGACGTTTCTCACTAACATTACTTAAGGTCTATTTTGAAAAACAGTCACATTATATTTATTGCGGATTACATTATACATTATATTTATTGCGGAAAGTATGATTTTATTGCAAAATAAATTTTGTCAAACAAAATGTCCGTTGAGTTTGACACAGAGAGTAAGACACGCTCAATAATTTTTATTGTACATTTTTACTCAATAATACTTAGGTGGTGTGCGTTTGTTTATTTTTTTTATACTGTATTCGCAATCGTGTACGAATGAAAGAATATTCACTAATACCGCTAAAGGTTGATATGCTTCTACAGCATATGTATGCATAAAGTTTGGCTTGTGTGAACACACACACACACACTACAGTCGGCTTTGGGTATACTCAAATTTTAGTTTTAAAATTTATGAACTGTAAAGCATAAGATGACAATCAAAAATAAACAACGAAGAAATTTGCGTTGTAAATTTTCGCCCACAGTCGTTCATTTTCGACTCTATCGAAAATAATAGTACAAACATAGAAAAAAGATCGCAAAATTAAGGCGTTCGAAAGCAATAGTAAGGTGCCAGATTTCAGGCTGACGCTAATATATTTTTTGATTTTGCCATTAACGAAAGAAAAATAGTTTAATTTTGACTGTTAAACTTATAACTCTCCCTTAAACCATTACGTGAAATGAAGATATATTATGTATTTAAAGAACTGAATAAATTAAATTCATATATGATCATAAATATCGAGAAGAATCTATCTACTACTGAAAAATGGATTGAAATTTTTAAATTAAATGAAAATTCTGAAAATGTGTATAGAATTGTTAGTTACATTTTTTCGATTCCTTATACCAATGAACAAATTTTCAGCTTGATAACGACAGCTTGGCGTACAGAAATAAATAAAATATTAATTAAAAATTTAGAAGCCGAAATAATGGTTAAGGAAAGTTATAAAATGAGCTGCAAAGAGTCCGACTCTTTTTAAAAACTGGAAAAGCTGCAAGAATATTAAAAAAAGCGCGACAAAAGACAAATTTTAAATTTTGATTATTTTTGTTATAAAATTAAATTTAGTTTCTAAATTTTTATTTGCTTTGCTAAGGAATTGATTCAATTATTTATTTTATCTATCTTTATATAAAAAATATAAGATTTAAATTTTAACACTAAATTACTGAATTTAAATAAATAAATAAAATACCAATAAAAATTTTTTTTTTAAAAATCCCGATATGACATTGATGAAAACTGGTAACACTGAATAGATGTCACTCTCATATTCATTGTTTATCAAAATTAACTGTCATTTTGACATCGTTTATCTTCGAAATTGATTAGTAGAGATGGAAAAGAGAATGAAAATGCTCAAATAGTACTAAATCTTTTGTGGTGTGCGTTTGTTTTTCTAAATAGACCTTAAGTAGTGTTAGTGAAAAAGAGTAATTTTTTTTATGTACTTTTTCGTTTACCAGCACACTCGAACTTGGAAATTGAAGACAAGGTTAACAAATAATTTCACTATCTGTTACCCAGACGTAAACTTTTTGGCTTCCTCTTCGTTTATTTTCTGGTATCACGACTTTTTGGGCATGTCGTTTCCATAGTTAAACCTCAGTGATGTATACTGGGTATCTGAATGTTTACGCATGTGTCTCTAATAGGATGAATGTATTTTAGGGGTCTCAAAGCACTCCCAATTATTTCACTCTTCGCTTATTTACTTTAGACCATTTCATAGCTTAACCGAGATCCTATGAAGATCTAGCTGTTAGCCAATAGAACTGACACGGAATTCTGCACTCCAACAGAGGGTCTTAGTGGATGTGTTCATTCACATCACCAAACGTATCAGATGGTGAAAAATTCCTGTTGCATCCTGTCCTTCATCGGGATTTGAACACGGTATCCTCCGCTCCATCTGCCACATTTTGTCGTTTCACTTCTTGTTTTAATTTTATATGTTTCAATTTTTTTAACTTTTGTTACGTTTATTTACGTAATTATGTAAATTAAACACTGGTGACAGTTCACAATGAATTTAAAGTATAGTGAATAAATTGTTTTACATGATAATACTCAATTTTGATTTTGACGGCTGTTTATCGGACTATTGATTTTTGCACTTAATAAAAAAAATTATTGAGCCCATGAAGGCGTTTAGTTAACAAAGAAGATTTGATTTGAAGCCTCCCATTAATATCATAAAATGTTGATTATATTTCAATACATGTGTGTACGTTTATTTAATTTATATATTTTTGTATACTCATAATTTATATAATAACGCAAATTAAGTCGTTACGAAAAGATGGTATTCGTTACTTTCATTGTGATACTTACATTTAACCACACCATGTCATCACGATTCTTTATTATAATATACATTTTCCACATGGAATGTGTTAAAAGAATTGACGGTGGCTCGGACTTTATCATATAATGTTGTATCCAATAAAATCCTGGTTTAATTGGGCAATCTCTTGCTGGTGGGAAATTAGAAGTTTTTTCCAGTTCACCATAAAGTAAAGTATTTGTCTTGATCGATTTACAAAAATCATTCAGAGGGACAGGAAATATATATCGAAATTCATTTCCTTGTTGTGCAAACATATGTACCAACGCATCCGTTGCAGAGCCAAGTTCTTTAATTAGTGTCATATTGCCGTTCAACACATATGAAGTACGATTAAAACGAGTTATTCGGCCATTAAAATTTTGTATGTAATTTTGAAGAAAAAAGTTACAAAAGTGAAATAATATAACAACGATCAAGAGCTGGATGACGGTAGAAATATTAGTGACCACTTTCGTTATGTTAAAATTAACATATAAAAACCATTAAAATATAACATTTGTAATTTTTTGGAATGTGTGTTTTTTAGGCTTTGAATACTTATTTGCGTTTTCGCTCGTTGTTAAAAGTAGCAGGTAGGTTTAAAGTGAAAAAAAAAATTAATTTTCGTTATGGACAGTAAAACATACAAAATATATATATATATATATATATATATATATATATATATATATATACAGGGTGTCCCCGATTGGGATGCTGATCCATTACGGGCTGATTCCTTGGTTCATTTCATGAAAAAAATCGTATGGCAGGGGGGGGTCAATTTTTGATATTCTTTGAGATACAGCGCGTTTAAAAAATTTGGTTCGAAAAAAAAGTACAAGCGGATATTAAGCTGTAACTTACAAAAATTTTATCGGACAGCAACTAACAAAGTCTCATTTGACGGACAACTAAATAGGCTATATTTAAGATCTCATTAGCTATCTCGCATCTGTATCCGTTTAAGAGCTATGGCGTTTTAAAGTTAAAAAAATAAAAAAAAATGATATTTTTTTTCATAAATAAGATTTTTTTTTACTTAATTTTAATCCGCTATGATCTCCTCTACAATCCCTCAATACATTATTTGTACCCACGTGTTATAGTTTTTTACTTATGAGACGAAGAATGAAAACACTACCCACAAATATTTTCTGTTAAAAGATAATTTTACTAACCAAAAAAAATTGTTACAATTTTTACACTACCATTATCTTTTAACAGAAAATATTTGTGTGTCGTGTTTTCATTCTTCGTCTCATAAGTAAAAAACTATAACACGTGGGAACAAATAATGTATTGAGGGATTGTAGAGGAGATAATAGCGGATTAAAATTAAGTAAAAAAAAAAAAATTTATTAGGGCATTTTTTTGAGAAAAACTCAAATTTATGAAAAAAAAATATCATTTTTTTTTTATTTTTTTAACTTTAAAACGCCATAGCTCTTAAATGGATACAGATGCGAGATAGCCAATTTGATTTTAAATGAGACTTTGTTAGTTGCTGTCCGATAAAAATTTTGTAAGTTACAGCTTAATATCCGCTTGTACTTTTTTCCGAACCAAATTTTTTAAACGCGCTGTATCTCAAAGAATATCAAAAATTGACCCCCCCCTGCCATACGATTTTTTTCATGAAATGAACCAAGGAATCAGCCCGTAACGGATCAGCATCCCAATCGGGGACACCCTGTATATATATATGTATATATATATATATATATATATATATATATATATATATATATATATATATATATCCATTATCCATCCATTCATCCATCCATCCATCCATAATAAATAAATAGATTTTCATATTCCGTCGATTCCAAATCCAAGTCATAATTAGATCGGTTCTAAATAAAAATTTCATAACATCAATTTATTCAAAAACACCGACAAAACGAAATACTCATATTAACCGATCTACTCGTAAACACCGATATACAAAAATTAACCGGGTTACTCAAAAAACACCGACATATTCAAATTAACCGATCTACTCATAAACACCGAAATACAAAAAATTAACCGAGTACTCATAAGCACCGACATACTCAAATAAACCGAACTACTCATAAAACCGATATACTCATATAAGTAAAAACACCGATCTACTCATATACAACGATATTCAATACCAAACCAAGGTTCATCTAATACAATCAACATTAAATTTTATCTATAGTCTTGCTCTTTTCGCAAATACATATTTTCCTTTAAAATAGTTTGCTCTTTTAGCATACACTATACACATAATATGTATTATTGAATATGAATGTTTAAAAAACAACGAAGAGAATGAGAAAACAAAATTAAAAGTAAAAACTCATTTTAGTATGTTTGGTTTGATACGAATACACAATATATTTGGTATATTTGGTTCATTTTAATCTGATAGTTTGAAAAGTACTCAAATGAAAATCCGGACTATTTGAGTATCAGGTTAAAAGTATCGGGTTAGAGTAAGTCCGAACATCACTAATACATACTATCATATGTAAAACAATTATTCTGTTGTATACGCATGTGCAAAATAAAATATCGATCGCGTACGATCAGAGCCATCTTTATTAGAGCCGTAATATTATGACGTATTTTCTGTTAAGCTTTTTTTAGAGGAGCTACATTTTATACTTTCCCATAAGAAGCAATGTAAAAATCACATTTTCCGAAATAATTTTTATCAATAAAAAATTATATATTTGATTTATGTTTTTACAGTGTTATATACATAAAATTTCGAAGTTAATTATATCTGAAAATCAGTTTCCTAAATATCTTAATAGTTTAATAAAACATAAATTAAAATTCAATATGAATTTACAATATTGAATGCACAGTCAAATATGTATATGTATTTGTGATGTCGATTTTGAAGTTATAGCATCTTCCAATAAGAGCGGTACATTTGTTTAAACTTATCGCACATGTTTACTTTTGTTTTGCAGCAAAATATCCGTAGCTGTATTGAAATATAAATAGAAATAAGAAATTATGTTATTGCACATAAATAAAATATAATAACTACAATAAACGATAATTTTAATTATAAAATAGTAAAAATGATGCTGCGCTCTTTTGAAGTACCCACGAAAAATGCAATTAAAAAACAAAAATTTTTTGTCAACCTGAAACATGAAGAGTGTTCCATACTAACAGTACATTTTATTTTTCATCTTTTAATTCCGAATCAAAATAACCGTAACTTCTTTGAAATACATTTATATTCTAGAAATTATAAAATAAAACATTATTGTTATTAAAAAAATAATTTTAATTATAAAATAATAAAATGATGGAGTGTTCATTGGTGTACCCTATGAAAACAAAACCAGAAACATGACATGGCGAAAAAGCTTTACAAGAGACATCTGACATTCATAATAAAATTTATTTTTTTGTTTCACATATCATAATAATTATTAATTATAATTATTATATTCAATATAGATAAAAGTAAATTTATTCAAATTTAATTTATTCAGGATGAAATGTTAAGTTTTAGATGTACTTTCGATATCGTTCAATAGATGTCATTGTTTTATACAAAAAGTCGTTAGATTTAAAAAAAATTCTAATGAAATTGATTTTACCAATTCAAGTTAACTAGTTAACGAGTAAATATATATAAAATTTAACCGAATAAATATATATATATATATATATATATATATATATATATATATATATATATATATATATATATATATATATATATATATAAAATTTAACCGATTAAATCAATAACCAATATTTCCTAATCCCAACCGCTTTTTGAATTGTAAAAATTAACGCCTAGCTGACATTATGAACGATCTCGATATATATGAAACTTTTATCCTAAATAAAATAAATTTTAATAGAATTACTTTTATCTGCATATATTGAATTAATAATTTTAATTAAAAATTATTATGATATGTGAAACTAGTAAAGTAATTTTATTATGAATGTTAGATGTCTCTTATAAAGCTTTTCCGCCATGTCATGATTCTTGTTTTTTTTAGTGGATACAAAAAAAGTGTCGCATCACTTTATTATAATGAAATTAAAATTAATTTCTCTCATTATAATTATGTTTTATTTTGGCTCAAAAATATAATTTATAAGTTATAACTAAATTTCAATAATTTTAATAAATTTAAATAAGCTACGGATATTTTTCCTCAAAATTTAAAGAAAACTTTTGAGATTAGATTCAAAACTGTGTCGCTCTTATTGGCATATACTTCAAATATAAGATCGATATCACAAACACTGAAACATATTTGACTGTGCATTCAATATTGTAAATTCATATTGAATTTTAATTTATGTTTTATCAAATGATTAAGATACCTTGGTAATTGGATTTTATAACTATCTTCAACATTATATGTACTTAACGTTGTAAAAACAGAAATCAAATACAAAATTTTTTATTCATAAAAATTCCAAAAATTGTATTTTTACATTGATTCTTTTGGGAAGGTGTGAAATGTACCTCCTCTAAAAAAACTCAACAAAACATACGTCATATTATCACGGCTCTAATAAAGATGGCTCTGGTTATATACATAAAATGAATACCTAGGACATTGAAATGTAGACTGTCACTGTAGTGTGTGTATTCGCGATTTCAACATCATATAATGATGTATATACAACAAACGCACAATACACAAAACAAACATATGTATATAAAAATAAAATGTAATTCGCCAATTACATTGAACATCGAAGTTATCAATACAACGATCGCACAATGGCAGTGATCACGTTAAAATTTAAAAATCTCCAAAATCTCTCTACTGAATGCGTTGATACATACATACATAAAACAAAATATGAAATTACGTTTAAAGGAAAGGAAAATATATAACGTTTATGTGTTTAGAATTTATACGAAGAGCAAATTATAGAATGTGCAAGTGAAACGAAAGAAAACGAAATACACGTCGCATGCGATCGCTTCCAATGGAATGTAATTGTGGTGTGATATGAAAACGATGTATATAAGATACAAAGAAAAAACGTTATATATTTTATTATGGGTGTTTTTTTAGGAGGTTTGTTTTTCCGATAGATGTCGTTTTATTTTATGACAGTTGTTTTGACAGCTCAAAGTGGCATTTCTACTCAGTATTGTTTGGCAAATCATTATGAATAGGTTAACTCCAGAACAACGTTTTCAAATCGTGGAAATTTATTTTCAAAATCAGTGTTCAATTAAAAATGTTTATAGAGCACTTCGTGAATTTTATGGTGCACATAATCGTCCGTCAGAGACCACCATAAAGAACGTAATTACCAAATTTCGGTCTACATTCACTCTTTTGGATGCCAAGCCACCGACAAGAATGAGAAGAGTTCGTACAGAAGAAAATATTGCTGTCGTTGAGGCCAGTGTCGAAGAAAATGACAATTTATCGATTCGTCGTCGTGCTCAGCAAATTGGACTTTGTCCATCGACTTTATGGAAAATTTTACGTAAAGATTTGGGTTTGGTGCCATACAAAATTCAATTGGTGCAAGAATTAAAGCCACACGACCATCGTTTGCGCCGTGAATTCAGTGATTGGTCGTTAAATCAATTGAACGAAGATCCATTTTTTTACCGTAAAATTCTCTTCAGTGATGAGGCGCATTTTTGGTTAAATGGATACGTCAACAAACAAAATTGTCGCATTTGGAGCAAAGATAATCCACACGCCGTTCAAGAATTACCAATGCATCCTGATAAATGTACTGTTTGGTGCGGTCTATGGGCTGGTGGGATCATCGGTCCATATTTCTTTAAAAATGAGGAAGGACGACGCGTTACCGTGAATGGAAATCGATACAGAACCATGTTAAATGAGTTTTTGTTGTCAAATCTTGAAGATATGGATATGGATGAAATGTGGTTTCAACAAGATGGTGCCACTTGCCATACAGCACGTGAAACAATCGACTTATTGAAAGAAACTTTCAACGACAACATTATTTCGAGAAATGGTCCGGTGAATTGGCCTCCGCGTTCGTGCGATTTGACGCCACTCGATTACTTTTTGTGGGGATACGTGAAGTCATTGGTTTATGTGGATAAACCTCAATCGATTGACGCTTTGGAAACCAATATTCAACGTGTCATTGCTGACATACGCCCTCAAATGCTTGAAAAAGTGCTGGAAAATTGGACCTCCAGAATGACATTTGTGAAAAATAGTCGTGGTAGCCATATGCCAGAAATTGTGTTTAAATGTTAAATGCCAAAAAATTATCTACCAAATAAAAAAAAATTTTGGTCATTTCATAATTTTATATGTGTTTTATTCAAAAAAAAAATCGGCAACCTCTTAAAAAAACACCCAAAAAACAAAAAGGAGAAACAAGAGCAAACTGAATATTAAAATATAATATTATATATTAATATTTAATATCATATAATGTAATTTAATAATATAATATAATAACGATACTCATCTGTCATCAGATTTTAAACCACACACACAAACACACCAAACGCATTTAATTACACTCCAACAGGGGGTCATAGATGTGTTCATTAACACCACCGATCGTAATCAGATGGTGAAAAATCCCTTTTGCATCCTGCCCCTATCGAGATTCGAACCCGGTACCTCCCGCTCCAACTGCCACAGCTTTAACCACTGAACCACCTGGGCGGTGAGGTTTTTCTTATTCACTTTTAATTTTTCATGGAATTATTGTTTTTTGAACTTTTCACAAATATAATATTTTAAGCATCACATTAATAGAATTTATTTATCTATATTTATCACTGCGTTAAAACTTGAAATTTTCTTTGAATTAAAATTCTTTGAATTATCCTTCAAAATTTCGTAGTTTTAATCAACTTCTTCACTTATTAATCTCCAATTTGCTTATATGCAGAAAAAATTTCCAATTTTTAGGTTATATTCGCGATGCTTATAGCTTGATTTTCATTAAGACGACTTAATGTTTGCGTCCCTTCCTTCCGTCCAAAATTTTTTTAAACCAATTGGTTGTAAATGACGTGTTTTTTCTTGTGAATTTTTCATCAAGATGGTTTAACTTTATCTTTTAGTCGAAACGAACATGGCGGGAAAGAAATAGTATTATATTTAAACGAAAGAAACAAAAATAAATGATTTCAAATGTAATTTCAAACATTTTATGACGGTATGTCGAGAGAAGAAAAACA
This sequence comes from Tipula lateralis, assembly GCA_963932295.1. Lineage (NCBI taxonomy): Eukaryota > Metazoa > Arthropoda > Insecta > Diptera > Tipulidae > Tipula > Tipula lateralis. The sequence continues at coordinate 128,002,234 of OZ010737.1, forward strand.
TTTAAAAAACAAAATAATTTTATAATTTTTAAATAACAAATTTATTAAAAAAAAATAATTAAAAGTTGTTTTAACATTATTTTATCATTATTATCCAGCTATGATAAATTTTAATAAATTTATATCATATTATTTATAATTAACACAGATGTCACAAATAATCACATAGATAGTTTTTAAATTTTAATAAAACACAAAACAAAAATTTTATAGTAGTCACCAAACATAATCGATAAAATTTTAAGATGTTCTGTACTTTTTCCATCAACCATGATATCGCAAAAAAAACAGTTGGAACGAAAGAAGAAAGAAACGCCAGCATGATTTTGACTTTATGAAAAATATACTGTCAAAGTCGGATAAAAATATAATTTTTCTTAAAGTGTGAGAGAAATAAAAAACATATCAGTATAATAAAATTATTTAGTACTGAATAAATGTTTATGGTTACTGAAAAAATTATTATAGCAGAACGTACAAAATATATGTATCAAGAGAAGTATTTTGATTTAGTACTGGAAAAATATTTTACAGGCAAAATGTATATGGATAAGAAATCTCTTGTATGCAGTGAAGCCATATTTAAAAGGTGAAGTCATTTCCGAAATATGAAGCATTTTACAGTCGTTCTTTTTAACATTTCATTTTGCGTCATTCATCTTACGAGTAAAGTCTGATTTCCATTATGAAAAAACTACTGCCAGTATTTTTTACGGAAAAAACCAAAGCGAGAAAAAAATCAAAAATACCATTAAAGTGACAGAGATAATTTTTTCCTTTTTTCTTTTTTTTATAGTGGATATATTTTGACAGATGCGTATAGTATAACCAATAAATTTAAAATATTTTTTTGTTATTTAAAATAAGAACAAAAAACACTTTGAATCTACAGCAAAAATTCAAAAAAAATAAAGTTTACATAATTATTCATTATTTCAATTATTTTCACAATGAATTAAGATGAATGACACAAAACGAAATGTTAAAATTATGAATTGACCAAAGAACTACTATAAAATGCTTCATATTTAAGAAATGACTTCACTTTTTAAATGTGGATTCTCTGCATACAAACGATCTCTCATTCATATACATTTTTCCTATAAAATATTTTTCCAGTCCTGAATAAAATACTTCTCTTGATATATTTTGTCTCTACTGCTATAATAATTTTTTCAGTAACCATAAAACTTTATTCAGTACCGAATAATTTTTTTACAATGAAATGTTTTTTATCGCTCTCGCACTTTAAGAAAAATTATATTTTTATCATGCTTTGATTTCGTCAGTGTATTTTTCATAATGGAAATCAGGCTTAATTCTTTGTGGAAATAATAGAAATATTGAAAAAATTATTGTAAGTTTATTTTTTTAAATTTATTGTTGTAGATTCAAAGTGTTTTTTGTCTTTTTTTCAATAACAAAATTTATTGTTTATGTTACAAGCATCTACCAAAATATATCCATTATAAAAAAATAAAGAATTAATGGAATTTTAGAATTTTTTCTCGCTTTGGTTTTTTCAGTAAACTTACTAGCAGTATTTTTTCATAATGGAAATCAGACATATTTAACCAATCAACTCATTAAAGATCTTTCAACCAGCCAAAATTTTATTACTTTTTGAATAAATATATTTTTATTGTTTTAGAGATAATTATTTTTATTCAAAATAGTTTCGCAAAATATTTTATAATCTTATTGTATTGTATCGAAAATTTTAAAGATCATAAAACAATAATACAATGATCCCTTTTGTTTTAAAAATATATTGTTATAGTTTTATGGCTCTTTTTTCATTTAAGAAAAGGGTAGTATAAATGTTTGCACAATAATAAAATTTTGTTATATTTGTAAAATCTGAAACATGTGTTGCAATTTTTATGATCTAATGCACATGTAATTAAATACATTTATTAAAGAAAATGCGTTAAATACAAAGTTATACGTTCAAATATTCAAATTATTAATTTCCAAAATAACGACGTTTAATTCATCTAAACTGATCATTACAATTATGGTGGCCCAAACCATCTGCATTGACGGCTCTTGGTTTCTAGTGGCAATCCAATGGTGGTCCAAATTTTCAGTAAAATGGCCGGGCAAGTAAATCTGATCGTTTTGCTTGTAACATCTCTTTCCATTATAACTGTTTTTGAGCATCGGTGAGACCATGCGTTTTTTGGAATTTCAATGCCTTTAGTCCAAGATGATCTTTCAATATATGCTACATCTGTTAGAGCGAAATGTTTACCTCACGAGATTGCCACGGTACGTATACTTTCGAATGATATCCGGCGATGTTGCAGTGCGGTTCGGTCCACCACCATAGCGTTTTGCAATGCTGCCAGTATCGTAACGAGTTATGGTGCCATATACAAATATTTTATTCTCATGCAGAAGTTTTAACAGGTTAACAATCTGCGGGTGTAGATTTCCAGTCAACTATAGAGCAATCACACTATATCGCTTGCATTCCATTGCGAATAACTTTTTTTTTCTGAATATTTCCAATAAAATGCTTTTGTAAAACCTCGAGTCAGTCAGTATATATATATATATATATATATATATATATATATATATATATATATATACATATATATATATATATATATGTATGTATATATATATATATATATATATATATATATCTTTATATAACTATATATATATATATATATATATATATATATATATATATATATTTATATAAATGTAAATATATATATATATATATATATATATATATATATATATATATATATATATATATATATATATATTTATACATATATATATATATATATATATATATATATATTTATATATATATATATATATATATATATATATATATATATATATATATATATATATATATATATATATATATATAGATAAATATGTAAATATATATAAGATTTGATTTTAGTTATATCTCTACATGAATAATGCATTACAAGCAGTAATTAAGCAGTTTATAAATAATCAGATATGCAAAATGTTAAACTTTCCAATACACGAAACAACAGTTTGCTCTACATTTGTAGTGATACCCATCGAATGCACAATACTTAATACAAATTAAACAAAGGTTTGCTACAATTATTTTGTGTTAAAATGTTAAAATTTGTGACCGTACTTGTGACACTGGATTTGTGTCGAATGTGTGATACGCAGCTACCGGTAAACTATCTGTAATACGTAAAATTTATAATTTTTACCTTTCAATGTAAATTTTTAGAAACACCACATCATTGAACTGGACCATTACGAGCTTAATATGGCAGATGAGCGTTACGTAAAAAATTTTAATGGCCGAATAACTCGATTTAATCGTACTTCATATGTGTTGAATGGCAATATGACACTAATTAAAGAAGTTGGTCCTGATACGAATACATTGGTACATATGTTGGCAAAACAAGGAAATGAATTTCGATATATATTTACTCTCCCTCTGAATGATTTTTGTAAATCGATCAAGACAAATACTTTTATTTATGGTGAATTCGAAAAAACATCTAATTTCCCACCAGCCAAAGATTGCCCAGTTAAACCAGATTTTTATTGGGTACAACATTATATGATAAAGTCCGAGCCACCGGCAATTCTTTTAACACATTCCTTGTGGAAAATGTATATTATACTTATGAATAGTAATCGCCTGGTGTGGTTTAATGTAAGTATCACAATGAAAGTAACGGATACCATCTTTGGTTAACGGCTAAATATGTATTACGAGTATGTCAAAGTGTATAAATTAGACAAATGTACACACATGTATTGAAATGGAACAAATATTTTATAATAATAAAGAGAGGCTTCAAATCAAAAGTTTCTGGCTAACAAACACCTTCCTGGTGTTAATATTTTTCCTCTTCAGTAGTGTCAAATTTATATTGCTTTATATCTCAGTGTTCACAATTTTATGAAGTTGTTCATAAATTAATAAATTATACTAGCTACAGTTTGAGCTGCAGTTCGTCGAGGAAGCTCAATAAATTTCATGGACCTTCGAGCCGGATGAAAACGCATGCTCACTATCGGTCGGTCCAGTTGTCATTGTAAGTAAAAATCCATTGTTCTCGTATATCTATATATATATATATATATATATATATATATATATATATATATATATATATATATATATATATATATATATATATATATATATATATATATATATATATATATATATATATATATATATAATTCCAAGTGAACCATTTTTGTCGAATTATTATTGATCATTTGAAATATAATAAGAAAATATCACAAGAACATCATTAAAGGCCAAATTAGCAAGTTTAGAGGAGTTTTTAAAAAGAAGGCGAAAACGAGCGATATTGATTCACCACAAACCAGAAAAACGCGTGTGAATGATTTATTGAAAATTTTTATATACGTCGAAGAACAGATGTTCCACGTGGATCCTACGATAGAGTCAATGGCGGTTGAATTCAGTGAGCAATTTAACACGGTAGATGCAGGATTAAGTAAATTTATCCGAGAAATTAATGATCAAAGAGAGAATACTAACGACACAACCGGAACTATGTCGAATTCTATGATTGGACAGGCTCCTGCATTAGATATTCGATTGCCAAAAATTACTATCGAACCATTCGGGAAATTACACACAATGGCAGCCATTTTATGATGTTTATATGAAGACAATTTGCAATGCTAATTTGACTGCAGTGCAAAAGTTTAAAGAGTCGATATAAAGAGTCTTTAAAGAGGTATTTACGTGATAAGGCGGCGAATCTTATTAAACATTTTCCTATTACCGAGGCGAATTATTTTGAAGCTTTTAAAAAATTAGTGGATAGATATGGAAGAAACAAGCATACGATTCAAGCATTCATTTGTACGTTTTTGGATCAACCATCTGTAAAAAATCCCACTTCAGATAATATCCGTAAACTATTAGATGTTTTGGATGAGACTATACATGGTTCAAAGGCATTGGGACAGGAAGCGAAATTATTATGGAAGCGAAATTGGATCCAGAAACAAAATCATTATGGGCTCAGAAGTCGTGTGAAATAGATCATCCAACAATAAATGAATTTTTTAAGTTTTTGCTAAATCGATCAGATGGTTTGGAAGCTATCAAGAGTGTTTCTTCAAATGATTCTTCTAATTATTGTCGACCAACTAAATCTTTTGTTGTAACAAATTTAATAAAATGCATATTATGTGGTGGAGAACATTATCTATCTGATTGCAAGAAATTTATAAAAATGACAGTTCATGAGCGTCGAGAAACAGTGAAGGCGAGGGGATGTTGTTTTAATTGTTTAAAGGTAAACCATGCAGTATTCAAATGTAAAGCGAGGATTAGATGTTTTATTTGTCAAAGAACACATAGTTCGTTATTGCATCCAGATAGTAGTATGGAAAATTCAGGTGGAAATACAACAATAAATAAACAACCAAACAGTATCGGGACTGAATCTAACTACTCAAATAATATTAAATGCGAATATCCAACAATCTAGTAATTTACGTGGTACCAGTATTCAACCAACCAGTATTCAACCAACCATACTTGTAAAAATTATGGACAAGTATGGTGTTGTGGACCATAGATGTAGAATTCTATTGGATTCGGGATCGATGCCATCGTTTATAAACGAGAAGTTTTGTAACAAATGAGGACTGCCTAAAAGTCATAATCGAACTCTAATATCAGGCATTGGTGGTTCAACTTCGCAAGTTTCGTCTGGTGCAGTTCAAGTAACACTAAAACCGCTTTATAATACATCAAATAAAATTAATATTAATGCCTTGATTTTACCGAACCTATGCACACATTTACTTAGTCAATGATTTAAAGCAAGTGATATAAAGGTATCAGTATTTTTAGCTGATCCAGATTACAATCAATCTAGTCGCGTTGATATGATTTTAGGCGGTACAGCTAATGTTCAATGCCTTGTTGAATGGCCGTTTAAAACTAAATGACGACGTAATAGCCGTGGAAACAATATTCAGTTGTGTGTTAGGAGGCGAAGTCATGAATTTGAGAGAAACCCAGATGTATACGTGTGAGGTTCAACCCAAACTGACAATAAGGATAGATGAGCTACTCTAAAAATACTAATAGTGGGAAATCTCTTAATGAGGTACTTATGGCGGGTGTCATCAATCAAGCATCATTATATGAAATTTTATTAAGATTTAGAGAATTTCAAGTTGCGGTTGTGTGTGACGTCGAGAAGATGTACCGCCAAATCTTAATTCATCCAGAAGATCGCAAATGGCAACATATCATTTAGAGAACAAGTATTAATGAACCAATGAGATACTTTGAGTTAAATACTGTAACATACGGGATGAAATCGGCTCCTTATCTGGCCACGCACGTTTTAGAAGAAGTAGCCCACATGAATGAACAAGAATATCCAGAAATATCCAATATATTGAGAAATAATACGTACATGGATGATATCATGTTCCATAAATGACGCATTAAAAACAAAGGCTGACCTAACAAATGTAATGTCGGATAGTGGTATGACTCTACGTAAGTGGAGGACTTATTCGGAGGAACTACTGGAAACAATTGTTGATGTCGATAAAGAAAAATTGATACAATTTGATGACGATTCGCTTAGCACTAAGGTATTAGGATTACAGCAGAATCCAGTTGATGACGTATTTTTCATCGGATTGAACTATAGGTGCCTATACAGCAACGTGGGTTTTTGTCAGAAAGTAGTCGCATTTTTGATCCGCTTGGATGGTTGACTCCTGTAATCATAAAAATTTTGAAGATATTTCAAGAGCTTTGGTTGAAACCAATTGGTTGGGACTCATTACCTGCAGGAGTAGAAACAAATTGGTTGGTAATCCGTGATAAGTTGGAATTATTAAAATCAATCAAAATTTCTCGTTGGCTTGAAACTTCAGATAATGTAGATTTACAGGGGTTCTGCGATGCTAGTAAACACGCTTATGCCGCAGTTAAGGAAATTAATAAATTATACTAACTACAGTTTGAGCTGCGGTTCGTTGAGGAAACTCAATAAATTTCAATATATATATATACATATATATATATATATATATATATATATATATATATAGAATCCAGTTGATGACGTATTTTTCATCGGATTGAACTATAGGTGCCTATACAGCAACGTGGGTTTTTGTCAGAAAGTAGTCGCATTTTTGATCCGCTTGGATGGTTGACTCCTGTAATCATAAAAATTTTGAAGATATTTCAAGAGCTTTGGTTGAAACCAATTGGTTGGGACTCATTACCTGCAGGAGTAGAAACAAATTGGTTGGTAATCCGTGATAAGTTGGAATTATTAAAATCAATCAAAATTTCTCGTTGGCTTGAAACTTCAGATAATGTAGATTTACAGGGGTTCTGCGATGCTAGTAAACACGCTTATGCCGCAGTTAAGGAAATTAATAAATTATACTAACTACAGTTTGAGCTGCGGTTCGTTGAGGAAACTCAATAAATTTCAATATATATATATACATATATATATATATATATATATATATATATATATATATATATATATATATATATATATAAATATATATATATATATATATATATATATATATATATATATATATATATATATATATATATATATATCCAACCCGTTCGACGAAAGGAGTCAACCATTAAAACGAGTTATTCGACCATTAATATTTTTTACGTCACGTATTATCCTTCATATTGTTCCCATTTGAATCCAAATCGAGTTCTAAAATTTTCGTTTTATTTAACATATAACAGATTGTTTACCGCTAGGAGCATATCACACATTCGGCACAAACCCAGTTCCAAAAATAGGATCACCAATTTTAACATCGCACGACGAATAATTGACTTTCGTTCCATTCGATGGGAGTCACGTCAAATATAGAGCAAAATGATTTTTTATTTTTATCGTTAATACTAAACATTTACCTGATATAATTAGTTATCAGATAAATGTCTAATTGGTTGTTAAGTAGAATAATTACAGGTTATCAGATATTTTATTTTCCACGAGATTTACACAAGCTATGTATGTTTTTATATTACGGCCTTTTTTTTTTGGTCGGGTTTTACATTGGCCCGTATCGTTTCAACAATCTGACTCCATCGGTTTCGATCAAAGCCAGCTCTTCAAACCGTTGTAGACAGTTTGAAGATACCAGATCGCCTTTCTAGCACGCAGAACGTGACCGAGCCAGCGTACTCGCTGTCCTTTCATTTCATTCACGATATCAGGAATTTGCATTAAATTCCTGATCTCGTGATTGAAAAGAACTCGCATATGTGCCATCGACGACGCGTTTTGGGCCATATATCACACGCATGATTCTTCTCTCTAAACTTAGAAGCATCTTCGTACTCATCCGTCAAGGTCCAACTCTCACATCCATACATGACAACGGGTCTGATCAACACTCTGTACAGTTTTAGTTTATCCGCATTTGGAAGATATTTTGATTTCAGAAGTGGACGTAGGGGATGCAAAGCCCGATTGCCAGCGGCAAAGTGGACCTTGATATCCTCACCAACTTTAATATCGTGAGTGATGCGAGCCAAGATACGTGAATCTCATCACTCCTTCAAACATGTGATTACCACTACTTCTTCAGTCTGCAGATTCGTTTAGCTGTCCTCCTAGCAAGAACTGTTTTATTTTCTCTGGCGATTGTAAACCGAGTATGCGCTTCATTAAAGGGAATAGTTGCTCAACAGCAAGACGACTCTCTTCACCAAACCAATTATTTTTGGGTTTGGTTTTCACTATACCGAGAGTGTGCTGGGCAGCATCGACAACCGAGGTTTTCAATACTTCCCAGACACTTCACTTCATAAGATTGGTAATTAGATCGTAAAATTCTATTACTGACAAGATCTTGATATTTTTGTTGGGTTTTTTCATTTATCAGGAGAATCGCGTTGTATATTCCCTGTTCTCCCCAACTTGTACGAAAATTTCCATCGTAGCTTTGCAGCAACCATAAAGTCATCACTGTCTACGAATTATGTTGACGACCGATACGATCTCACGTCTTGGACAACCCGAGCCCGCCCTTTTGAAATCAACACATGGTTAATTTGGCTTCGGGATGTTTTACGTGGATGTGTTCATGTTTCTAAATTGATGTTTTTGTGAAGAAAGAATGTACTTGTCACTTGAAGATCATGAAAGATCGCAAAGTATATCAATCTTTTCCCCATTTTCGGTCGCAGTTTCGTGTCGGGAGTATGGACCTATTTTGTTACATAAGTCGATTTGATTTCTGCCAGCTCTTGCATTAAAGTCACCAATTCTCAATTTGACATCGTGCTCCCGTATAGAACCCATCAAATTATCTAGATTATTGTAAAATTCGTACTCTTTCTTTCAATCAGTAGTAATATTTTAGTACAGATTATTTAAAGTATTGCCAGCACAAATGTTATGTTTAAGTAGAGTTTTTACTTTGTAATGTCAACCGGATGACATTTGTGTTTTAATATTACATATGTTGTATGTTTATAAAAACCTCACATATTAAAATATTACATTTTTACTAATTAAATATATTTTCTAATTAACTACATTTTTTTTAAATTAAATGTCTATTTAATTGAAAATATATAGTTTAGTTATAAACTTATATAGGTATATTCAAAGCCGACTGCAGTGTTTGTGTGTTCACACAAGCCTGCTTTTTTTTTACACGAGCATAATCAAACCAAAATATCAACCTTTGAGTGTGTTGGTAAACAAAAAAGTCCATATAAAAAAAATTCAAAATTTGACGTTTCTCACTAACATTACTTAAGGTCTATTTTGAAAAACAGTCACATTATATTTATTGCGGATTACATTATACATTATATTTATTGCGGAAAGTATGATTTTATTGCAAAATAAATTTTGTCAAACAAAATGATCGTTGAGTTTGACACAAAGAGTAAGACACGCTCAATTGTTTTTATTGTACATTTTTACTCAATAATACTTAGGTGGTGTGCGTTTGTTTATTTTTTTTTATACTGTATTCGCAATCGTGTACGAATAGAAGAATATTCACTAATACCGCTAAAGGTTGATATGCTTCTACAGCATATGTATGCATAAAGTTTGGCTTGTCTGAACACACACACACACACTACAGTCGGCTTTGGGTATACTCAAATTTTAGTTTTAAAATTGATGAACTGTAAAGCATAAGATGACAATCAAAAATAAACAACGAAGAAATTTGCGTTGTAAATTTTCGCCTACAGTCGTTCATTTTCGACTCTATCGAAAATAATAGTACAAACATAGAAAAAAGATCGCAAAATTAAGGCGTTCGAAAGCAATAGTAAGGTCCCAGATTTCAGGCTGACGCTAATATATTTTTTGATTTTGCCATTAACAATCTAGAAAAATAGTTTAATTTTGACTGTTAAACTTATAACTCTCCCTTAAACCATTACGTGAAATGAAGATATATTATGTATTTAAAGAACTGAATAAATTAAATTCATATATGATCATAAATATCGAGAAGAATCTATCTACTACTGAAAAATGGATTGAAATTTTTAAATTAAATGAAAATTCTGAAAATTTGTATAGAATTGTTAGTTACATTTTTTCGATTCCTTATACCAATGCTACATCTGAACGAATTTTCAGCTTGATAACGACAGCTTGGCGTAAAGAAAGAAATAATCTATTAATTAAAAATTTAGAAGCCGAAATAATGGTTAAGGAAAGTTATAAAATAGCTGCAAAGAGTTCTGACTCTTTTTAAAAACTGGAAAAGCTGCAAGAATATTAAAATTAACGCCACAAATGACAAGTATTAAATTTTGATTATTTTTGCTATAAAATTAAATTTAGTTTCTAAATTTTTATTTGCTTTGCTTATATAAAAAATATAATATTTAAATTTTAACACTGAATTTAAATAAATAAATCAATAAAAAACCAATAAAAACATTACCAATAAAAATTTTTTTTTTAAAAATCCTGATTGATGAAAACTGGTAACACTGCATAGATGTCACTCTCATATTCATTGTTTATCAAAATTAACTGTCATTTTGACATCGTTTATCTTCAAATTGATTGGTAGAGATGGAAAAGAGAATGAAAATGGTCAAATAGTACTAAATCTTTTGAGGTGTGCGTTTGTTTTTCTAAATAGACCTTAAGTAGTGCTAGTGAAAAAGAGTAATTTTTTTTTATGTACTTTTTCGTTTACCAGCACACTCGAACTCCAATTATTTCACTCTTCGCTTATTTACTTTAGACCATTTCATAGCTAAACTGAGATCCTATGGTTAGCCAATAGAATTGACACGGAATTCTGCACTCCAACAGAGGGTCTTAGTGGATGTGTTCATTCACAACACCAAACGTATCAGATGTTGAAAAATTCTTGTTGCATCCTGTCCTCCATCGGGATTTGAACACGGTATCCTCCGCTCCAACTGCCACATTTTGTCGTTTCACTTCTTGTTTTAATTTTATATGCTTCAATTTTTTTAACTTTTGTTACGTTTATTTACGTAATTATGTAAATTAAACACTGGTGACAGTTCACAATGAATTTAAAGTATAGTGAATAAATTGTTTTACATGATAATACTCAATTTTGATTTTGACGGCTGTTTATCGGACCATTATTGAGCCCATGAAGGTGTTTAGTTAACAAAGAAGATTTGATTTAAAGCCTCCCATTAATATCATAAAATGTTGATTATATTTCAATACATGTGTGTACGTTTATTTAATTTATATATTTTTGTATACTCATAATTTATATATAATAACGCAAATAAGGTCATTTCCAAAAGATGGTATTCGTTACTTTCATTGTGATACTTACATTTAACCACACCATGTCATCACGATTTTTTAATATAATATACATTTTCCACATGGAATGTGTTAAAAGAATTGACGGTGGCTCGGACTTTATCATATAATGTTGTATCCAATAAAATCCTGGTTTAATTGGGCAATCTCTTGCTGGTGGGAAATTAGAAGTTTTTTCCAGTTCACCATAAAGTAAAGTATTTGTATTGATCGATTTACAAAAATCATTCAGAGGGACAGGAAATATATATCGAAATTCATTTCCTTGTTGTGCAAACATATGTACCAACGCATCCGTTGCAGAACCAAGTTCTTTAATTAGTGTCATATTGCCGTTCAACACATATGAAGTACGATTAAAACGAGTTATTCGGCCATTAAAATTTTGTATGTAACGTTCATCTGCCATATTAAACTCGAAACGGTCCAGTTCAATGATGTGGCGATTCTAAAATATACATTTAAACGCAAAAGTTATAAATTGTACGTATTACAGATAGTTTACCGGTAGCTGCGTATTACACATTCGACACAAATACAGTGCCAAAATTAGGGCCACAAATTTTAACATTGTACACAAAGCAATTGAAGCAAACCTTTGTTCAAGTTGACCTAAGTATTGTGCATTCGATGGGTATCACTACAAATGTAAAGCAAACTGTTGTTTCGTGTATTGTAAACGATATCTGATTTACTGCTTAATTACAGCTTGTAATGAAATTGTCATGTAGAGATATAGCGAAACTCTCGCAGGTATATATATATGCCGCCTATATATATATATATATATATATATATATATATATATATATATATATATATATATATATATATACATACATATATATATATATATATATATATATATATATATATATATATATATATATATATATATATATATATATATATATATATATATATATATATATATATATATATATATATATATATATATGTGTGTGGTCCTTATATAAAAGGGCATAAGTCGAGTTATGACCAATTCAAGTAATAAACGTTTGCAATTTTTTAACGGTATTCAAAATTCGATCTTATTAACTTTATCGCATAAAACCTCGGAAACCAAACACATTCAAATGTTCAAATTCAAAAGTTGATCAAATCTAATAAGAGTTTTTTTCAAAATTTTATCCATGATGAGTTGTTTGACTATCCTCAGAGCGGATATACACATATGCCGCCTTTAGGCACTATTGAAAAAATTGTCTGAAAATTACACTAAAAAATAAACATTTAATTTCAGTATAGTATTTTATTTATTTATATTTTCTTTCTCAACTTTTTATTTAAAAATACTTTAATTATGCCTGTAAATTCAATTTCTTCCAAAACGTCGTGTTCGATATTCATAATGGAAATATCATTTAATTTAGTTTCTGTCATGGTCGATTGGAGATAATTTTTGATTCTCTTCAAGCATGAAATAGATCTTTCTGGAGAGCAATTTGTAACCGCTAGTGACAAATATATTCTGTACATAATTTCTACATTTGGAAACAAGTTACCATATCCATTTATATGTATATATAAAATTATATTGATTTGCGATGTTTTTCGCAGGCATGTCACTTTTCTCTAAAAGCGTTTTAAAATGTAGTATTTTTTCTAATACTACTTCTTCGTCAAATCTCTTTTATAAAATTCGTACAATTCTTTTGATTTTTTTAAAATAGTATCTGAATCAAGATTACATATATCTTCGAGGTATCCAAATTTTTGATAAAAAAAGCTATATGAACCTCTACGCTTTTCTAACTCTTTTATCAAAACTAAAATAATTTGTTTGAATACATTTTTTTTAATATTCATTTGAGCTATCTGTAACTGACATATCTTTTTCGGATTCGTCAAAATGCAATTTCCTCTTTCTAATTATTTTATGCTCTTATGTAGAACTAATCGAAACTGCCAAAGCTTGTTCTTCAAATCTCAAAAAATTATCCTTTGTATCCGACAAGTAATCTAATAAGGAATCGTATAACTGGACAGCAGTGAGAAAATTCATATTAACGGCTGGTAGGTTTTTATTCATTTTGTCAATCCGTTCCAAAATATTTTTCCAGATCGTAAGTATCAATGCCGTTTCTAACTTTTTCATTTTTCTTAATAATCCTCCTGCTTCAACACGAGTAGATCCTTTTTCCAAATTTTCAATTTCAATTTCTCTCAGCACATCATATACATCTTTCCAATTTTGATGCAAGGCAGTGCAAGCATCTGATCTAGCTGACCACCGAGTATCACATAAAGCTTTTGGTAGTTTTTTGTTTGGGCCAATTTTTGCTTTCAGTAGTGCCCACCGCCTTGTTGACAAAGAAAAACGAATAAATTTTTTGAATAAGCATGAAAAAGTGCACAGTTTCTGTACATCATTCAGCAGCACATTCACCAACTAAATTTAAAGAATGACAGGCACATGGAATGAAAATTGCATGTGAATTTATTCCCAAAACTTTTGCATTTAAGGCATTGTAGATTCCTGACATATTATTAGCATTATCGTAGGATTATCCTCTGCAATCGGTTAAATTTAATTTATGTTGATCAAAAAAACTCAAAATTATTAAATTTCAAAAAACGTTCTAATGTTTTACCGTTAGATATATCCACATATCGAATTATTAATGATAATTGATCATCGTGAGAAATATCGGGAGTTGAATCAACAAAATATGGAAAAATATTTAGTTTTTTTGATATCATTGATTATTTTGTTTCTAACTTCTGTTTCCATTATCGCTATAAATTCATCACATATTGTTTTTGACGTGTATGATGTGTTTTCAGAACCACAATTTCCATACTTCAATATAACATCTTTTAGAAAGGGATCATATTCTGCGATTATTTCTAATGACATCATAAAATTTCCATTATGATTGTTATCAAATTTTTCACAGTGTCCTCGAAGAGTTAATCCACGACTACATAATTTTTTTAATAACAAATACTACTCTTTTTAAAAAAAATTTCCAGTAATCTACATCGTTAATGAAATTTTTCAGCAAAATATTTTTCAAACTGCTACTTTGATTGTTTCTTTGAATCATGACGGTAGCACAACGGAGATGTGTTTTGAAATATTTTTCATATCTTAGCAACCACCCTCTAGAGCAAATGAACTGCTACCCTTAAACAAATAACAAGGAACGCAATATAGAGCATTGTCTGACTCTGAATATGATAAATAATCTCTATCACGTATTTCTCCATTTTTTAATTGTTTCGAAAAATTTTGCACGTTTAAACAACGGAATTTGTCACCAAACAGTTTTTTCGACTTCCTAAAATGATATATGATATGATATGATATGATAGGGGAAGTACAAGCCAACCAGTTACGGTGATTCTGAGATTGTTACCATAATCCTGGAGTATATTCAGCAGAGTTCCAAATAGATATCTGAGAATTTTTACTCCAAAATTATGCGGGCCCAGTCCCTGCTTGCATCCCAACATATAAGGTTTAGGAAAAGGAAACAATCACAGAAACGACTAAGGTGATAATGCACTGCACTAGTCATTGCTAACTACATTATGTATTAGTGAATTATAATATATTGTTAGTATAATCATTTTCACATAGGGATTGAGTTTGTTATTATTGTTAGTTGGATAGGTAAGGACCATTCTATATTCATCATACGTATTCGTATCTCCTCTACAGTTAACACTGGAGTACTTTAAAAAACATCTTTGGGTCATCTCATAATACGCTGTATTTAAAGATGTGTCCCTATAATTCCCAATCCATCACCATCTAACGCGTGGGGAGTATAATTTCGTGATGACCCGACAGCATTCTATATACAATATGATGATCTAATACATTGTCAATTAGTTTGTAAGGGAAACTATTTAAATAAATACTTAAATAGTTTAGTGCAGTCATATTTAGCTAACCTGATCGATCATTCCATTCCACACATTCTATCTTTATGTCCGTTTTAAGATTTTACAACAAACATTTATACAATACACCAAAGTAGAATTCTTGTAAAACACACTACAATCCAATGAAAGAAATCACCAAAGCGGCCGTCCGATTTAGAAAGTTAAATAGTTTGTAATAGAATTATTATACAGCAAAAAGAAGCTGCTTATTAAAGTAAAATAGACTTTCTGGTCAAGACCACCGCTCAAGTGATCCCCATCTAATGTTAAGAATGTCACTCAAGAAATCTTATCCATTTACACTTATATGAATAAAGAAAACAAAATTATTTAAATAATTTAGTATTTTCCATGGAAATAAAGACAAAAGTTATTTAAGAGTACAACATACCATGGTACATGTCAAGTATATACCCAAGAGCAAAACTGTGGACTTTATTGACAAAATAAAATCAAGAGGAATATTAATCGTTCCTTTAAAACACGATTATCCTAATATATGAACAAGCATCTGCTAAATCGAACTTCAACATTTTAGCCAATTAAAATCTCGCCAAAAATAGGTAATTTTACTGATCATATATATTATCGTCAATATAATGATCGTATAGTGGTAGTGATCTTAGATCGTATTAAAACAATCTTCAATCCCCTTTACCATTAATATACATGGCAACATTAAAACCTCAATAGTCTTATAGATATAATCTTTAGTTCAAATTTGACAAATATGAAAGCATCATTTCAAAAACTTTTGAATAGCAAATTCATCAATATAGAAGGTTTTGCTGTATTTACCGATATAAATGTATGTACATACTAACATGTATATTATAATATTTAAAAACAAACTGAAAAAATTAAAAGTTAATTAACAAACTTCATTTTGTTGTTCTTTTGTTCAGGATCAGGACTGATCTGTTTCACTGTCTTCAAACATTATATCTCATGAAAAGTGGTTTGGGCGTTAAATAGATTCGCGCTATAAAAGAAGTAATTTCGCGTTGTACTGAAACAGATTTTTATTTCAACTCGCGTTTTATCGAAAACGCGTTGTATAAGTACCGCGTTAAACGAGGGATACTTGTATATATATATTAAAAACAATTGTTTGTTCTTTTTTTCCCGTGCAAGTGAACACCTGCACAAAATAGAAAATAAAACAAACAAAAATTCTCTAACCAACATAGGAAAGAGAAGGATAGGAATTTTGATAGAAGATACGAAAATATGTTATATACATAATATTAATACATAGGACGTTCAAATGTAGACTGTAATGTATGTATTTGCGTTTTCAACATCAAATAATGATGTATATACAACACACACAATACACAATACCAACGTATATAAAAATAAAATGTAAGTCGCCAGTTACATTGAATGTATATATAGTTGCCATTACAACGATCGCACAATGGCAGTGATCGCGTTAAATTTAAATCTCCAAAATCTCTTTTACTGTATACTGTTGATACAGACATAAAACAAAATATTACAAATTGTTTAAAGGAAATGGGAATATATATAGCGTTCTATATGAAGAGCGAATTAAAGGATGGGGAATGAGGTAACTAAACGAGACAGAACGAAAGACATATCGCATGCGATCGTTTCCAACGGAATATTGTGATGTGGATATGAAAATTATGTATATAGAATACAAAGACAAAACGTTATATACTATAATATATAACGGATAAAAAAGAATAGACTATATAGTAAAATAAAATATAATACTATGTAATAATATATAATGAAATTTAATATAATAATATAATATAATAACGATACTCATCTGTAATTAGATTTTCAACTACACACACACACACAACGCATTTATTTTATTTAATTAAAGAAACACCGAGCAGACAAAAACACGTCTACTCGGTATGAAGATCAACACAATACTCCAGTTTTTTCGACTTCCTAAAATCTATATCTTTATTTTAATTGAAACCAAACTTTGTCACCCAATTAATCGTTATTTCATTTATATCCCACTTGCCAGGAGCATTACTGATTGCCGTAGTATTGCAAGTGTTACTAGTCGATATTTCAAATGGCTCAACAATGTTTGCAACAAATTCTGGATTGCTTTTGAACTAGAACAGGAAGTTGTATTTGATGAGCATGGAGCGTTTTCAATATCGGTCAATACACATTCTACTGGTTTTGGTTGTAATATAGTTTCATTGTTAACGGCAGAGGGTCGCTTAAAGTAAGATTGTATTTTAGAAGTTTGTTCAATTATTTTTTTATGATTTGTAATTTTATATTTGGCCATTGCACAATATTTAGCACCACTCAATCTCTTTCTACCGTCACTCATTTTAATGAACACCTAAATTTTTTTTAAATAAATATTAAATCGTTTAATTTTCAAAATCAAATATACTAACTATGCGGAAACTCGAAATAATCAAAACTGCACTGCACTAAATTAAATTCAAATAAAGACTAATATATGTTACACATAAAACTTTTATTTGAAAAATTTAAACTTAAAACATTTTATTTTAGCCTACTTAGTACTGCGATAAATTTGAATTCAAATACGAAAGAAATTTCTTACATAAATTTTCATTTAAAAAATTATTTTAAACATTCCTAGCCAACTTAATTCTTGTCTAAGTTAAAAAAAGTCTGTAAAATGGACAATTTCACCCCAAGTAATATAAAATTGCACGTAAAAATTTAATATTTTGTTCAAAATAACGGTAAAATAGACAAGTTTACATAAAACTTGTCTATTTACCGTTATTGCGAACAAAATAATAAATTTTTACGTGCGATTTTATGTTACATACATAACATTTTTGTAAAATAAAATCTTTATAAATTTATTTTAGCTTTTAACGTTTTATTTTATATTTTTATACAATTGCCGTCAAAAATTTTTCTGAAATTTTGCCGCCCGTTATTTTTCCAAAAATTTGCCGCCCTAGGCTGGAGCCTAGTGTGCCTATCTATAAATCCATCGCTAACTATCCTACTGAGAACCTTTCAAAGGCCACCTCAGATGCATTAATTAAAGGAAATAACTCGGCACACCGTTCTAATGCAAACATTTTATTGTTTTGCAACATTATTATAACACCTAATTCCTTTGCTACCATTCTCTCGTTACCATCTGTATGCTCGCCCTCACTGTCTAAATCGGATTCTCGTATCTTATGAACGTCAGTGCCTTTGCCATTGATCTCTTCAACTTCTTCCTGATAACAATTATCCTAATTAGACCTTTCGAGCACGCATAACTCTTCATCGATATCTATCAACAGATTTTTCGATATCTTCATCGATATCTATCAACAGAAAAATTTTTTGAAAGAGTATTTATATTATGTGAAAGAGAGAATCTATATATCTAAAGATAATTATATACAATGTAATTAATTATTTGTGTAGTGGTGAGATTTGTTTATATATGCTCAGTGGACTTATGATTCATTTATATGTTTGACGTCATGCTTTATGTTCACTGAGTTTGGTGCGTTGAGTAATATGTGTGATTCTTCCAATAGGGTTCTTTTTGTTCTTATGTTTTCACGGTCAATTATTTCTGCATCATCATATTTAAAAACATGTCCAGTTTGTTTTGTATGTGAGATAAGTGATGTTTTGGGATAATCGCTATGTATTGTTTTGAGATCGTATTTATGCCTATTTATTCTAGTAGTTAATTTTTTAGAAGTTGCACCAATATATACAGCATCACAACTAGAGCAATTTATTCTGTATACAACAGCTGATTGATCTTGCCTGTTTATTTTCTGTTTGTTGTTGGTAAAAATGGTGTTTTTAATTTTATTTTGTGGTTTATATACCATAGATATGTTATGATTATTTAGCAGTCGTTGCGCAGTCGTAGAATAGTGAAGTTCAAAATAAAATTAAAAATATATATATATATATATCATATTTTAATTAAATCATATTATTATTAAATCAAAAACTATATATATAAAAAAAATATAAATAACAAGTGGATAGTGCGTGTAATAGTAAAAGTGAGGCATTTATGCCAGCTTTGAAAGTAAACAAGTCAATATTGGCCACTTTCAAAAGAAAAAACACGAGTGAAATACAAGAAAATGAAAACACATTATTAAGGAAGAAAATTTAACCTATTCTAATAACTAGTTAGCAAAGAAATAGCAGCAGGTTGAAACGATTGAAAGCTGAAAACAAAAAATTAAAAATGCGGCTTAATAATATGGAAAAAATGTTATCAAATACTGAAAATGCAGGCTTACCTAGTCGAGACATTTATATTTACAAAAAAATTTATTGCTACAGGTTGCACGTTAATTTCGGAAATCGACAATCTTCTTTGCCTATATACTCGTATAATATAAATTATAAAAAAAATGGATCACCTTGTAGACTAGAGTATTTTGTAAATTTTGCATTTCATTATTTCATTATTTTTTCGATCGACACACGCATACACACGTGCATTTATTTTATATACATATTTTTCCTTTCATAGTACAACATGGTTGCGATATAATGTAAAGTGAGATGAGCTATAAAATATTTATTTTGTTAATAAATCATGGGATCGATAAGGATCAAGATATAATAGTTATGTATATATTGTTATCCTGTTTTGTCCCAATACTTGAAGAAAATTCAAATAAATTCATGTTAATTTATTTTATATGCGTCACAGACGTATGAAAGATGTGTCTCTGGGTAATTATCTACTCTGTGATATAACTTTAAGTCTAAACTTAACTAATTTAAAGATTTAGAAAATAATTTGTATAGAATATAATAATTAATAATAATAATATCATATAAATGTAAATAATATACACATATAAATTAAAAAAAGGAATATAATATAAGTTAATGATAATAAATAAATATATACTATTAATAAAATAGAAATATAGAATTATAATTTAATTTAATAAATAAAACCTGATCTCTCAATGGTCAACCATTACATTCAATGTCCCCCAATTGCGTCGCATTTTATGTGCCACGTTGCTTTTCGTTACAAGCACATTTTATATAGCACGGTGAAAATTCCGTAGGCGACCATTACTATTTTTTTTATATCATATTATAGCATGTTCGTTCCTGCACTTCATATTCGTGCACTTTTATATTTCTGCATACTTGGTTGTTTCAGGATTTTTACTTTATATATTTAAGTTTTAGGTAGTATATGTTATTAGGTTGAAATTTGTTTATTATAAAATTTGATCATTCACTGTATTAATTTTGATATTAATTTAACTTATTATTTCGTTGACCGTAGTTTATAAACCCTTTACAAGATACTTGGTTTTACTTTTTATTTTGTTCAAAACTTAACAATTAACAAATTAACAATAATGCACACTAATTAACAATAATCATTTATTTTAGAAACTAAGTCAATTTTAATATATGTATATTGAATTTTTTTTTATTTAACATTTATTTAATTTGTCATTTAATTTGTTTTACAATGACTTAAACTTAAAAAAAATATGTGTTTTGTTTTATATCACAAAACCACTGACTCGCTTGACTCCCAAAACTGAACTCCCACATGGGTGCAAAATTTTTCTTTTATAGCCATCTATCACCCGTTGTCAATTATGTCATTATCATTCCACTCTCGTTTGCAAATTTATTTTTATTTCATTTTGTTTTGGTTGCAAATTTTTAAATTTCGAGAAAAATCGAGAATTTGGAAAAATAGATTTTGTGTTTGTTTTCAGAGATTTCCAACTTACGATTTTTAAATTAATTGTAGCGATCACTCGTTACAATATCCAGATATGGTAATGAATGATTTTCTTCTATTTCATATGTGAATTTTAAATTTTCATGGAAATTATTTAACATTTGTAGTGCTAAGACAATCTCATTTAGTGGGATTGTAATTAATATATCGTCAACATATTTTTTGATTAAAGATGGAACTGATGGAAATTTAGGTAAATTAATATCAAGTAGATATTCCAATACTATGTCAGCTTTAATTGGTGCCAATGGTGAACCCATTTGTAACCCTTGTTGTTGTTTATAAATATGATTGTCATATACGATGACAGCACAACCATTTAGACAAAATTCCAACAAGTTGAAAAATTCTGCTCTGGGAATCTGGGTGTGATGTTCCAAAATGTTCCATTTGCTTTCAATAATATCTATTGCTAATTTTACTGGAATATTTGTGTATAATGAAATAGCATCAAAGGATGCTAGTATTTCATTATCTTTCAAAGTAACCTAATTTATTATTGCTTTTAGCTCAAAGGAGTTTTTTATATTGTATTTCCCGACAGTTGGTATTGTATTTATGGTGGTTAAATATTTTGAAATTTTGTATCCTGGTGAGTTGATGGTGGAAACAATTGGACGTAATGGAATATTATTTTTGTGGATCTTAGGTAAACCGTAGATTCTGGGTAAAACAGCTACGTCAGTAACTAACCCATCATGTATCGTCTTTTCAATTACGTTCTTTTTCAGCAACCTGCGTATCAAGCGATTATGTTTATTTTGTAGAAGCTTGAGTAATACATCTTGGTCCTAATTCAACATCACATAAGTATGTGTGTCATTGAGAAGATCTAGCATTTTGGTGTTGTAACTTGTTTTATCCATTATCACCGATTTATTTCCTTTATCACTATATGTAATGCATATATCTGGATTAGTTTTTATGAATTTTTTGGTTTCATGGTACGCTTTGATGATGGTTTTTTGCCTATTTTATTGTGAGTAATGTTATTAAGGTATTTTTCTAGGAAATAAACTATTTTAGGTCTGGATTGATTGGCGCTTTCAACGTCACAAAAATGTAGTAAAATATATTCAATCTCACTAATTAATTTCGGTATATCCCCCGAAGGGATTCGGAAGGGAAGCCTTAAAATTTTATAAATGTTATATTCTTAATATTAATTGTATGTAAATAGTAATTGTTTTTCTGAAGATATGTCACACAATTTGCGCGAAATATAAAAATGTTTTAAATTAAAACTAAATTAAAAATTGTTTTTAATTAAGTTAAAGATCCGATCACGACGAAGAATCATATCAACAATAAAATGTGTGTTTTGGTTTTTCTCATTTGTTTATCTACAAGTATTAGCCATTCTTCAAATAATGAACATCCATGCTTTCGTACTATTTCGCCAAATTTTTATTTCTATTTTTTTGTTCCTAAAAGCTCTAGGTGTTTTGGTTACCGATGACTAGTGGTGTCAATTTTTTACTCTCGGAATTACCACATAATAGAATCGTTAGTCGTTTTTTAGATATCTTACCGCGCTTACACGGATCGCCTTTTAAAACAAAACTTTAGTCGGCCATTGCTTTAAAAAATAAATCACACTCGTCAGCATTAAAAATATCGTTTTCTTGATACCCTGCGGTAGAATCAGTAAATCGTCCCTAAAATTATCAATTGTTTTGTGGTTCACCTGAGAATATTTTATAGCTGATATATTAATAGCAAAATGTGTAAAAGTTAATTGGTTTATGTTTGTTTGTTCAATAATTAAATAAATTACCTCTCTTCTTGGTTAACTTATTTAACCAATCATTAGACACCTTAAAATTGGGACAGTTGAACTCATTGGCAAATTTAAGGCCGCTTCTTGAATCATTGGTCCAGTGATTCGAGCATTAATACTCCGAAGTTTTTTAAACCATAAATTTGCCGGATTGTTGATTTCCACATTTTTTATTTTTCGTTTACGATTCGCTTTCATTTTCCAATCTATCAATGTACCTTTGTTTTAAATTTTTCATCGGTTTTTTGCTAATTTTAAAATGTTCTGCGGCTTCACTATGATATGATTTTCCAAAAATTTAAATATCTACTTCACTTTTTTCCTTTAATGTTAGTTCTTTATATTTTTCGAATTCATATTGTGCGAATCACAGATGTCACCAGTGATAACTAAAAAGAATTATAAATTATATCAGTAGGGGCACCCTGTAACCAAATGTTTACACATACGAAAAAAATAAATAATAAAATAGGCGGAGCGAACAAAATACGACGAAAAGAACATTCGCGAAGTGTAGAGATTCAAAATAATGGAGTGTTCTACAAGTATTTGCGTCGTATAAATAGGTGAAGGCATTTGAGTTACAGAACAGTTCAATTTTAAATTTCGAAGTGTTAATATCGGGAAGTGATAAAAAGTGAAAGTGAAGTATTAAAATACTTGTAGTGATAATAACTGTGTAAAATGAGTATAATAATAATTATTTGTGAAATAATTCTGGAATTTATTGGGAAATAAATTTATTGTAAAAATTAATCTTTGCGAGTTTAATATTCACAATCCCGTGATCGAACCGGATAAATAATTTGAATAAACACTCAGCGAAATCGTAACAATATAAAAGTTAAGTTTGTGGTTCGTAGTATTCTGCGTGCACAACTTTTTCGAATTCAACATGTACATTCGTTAAATAAATAAAATTTGTATTTAGGGAAACAAAAATAGCAATTTTACATTCACAACTGGAAATATGAATACACTGTACACTGTTGATGTATATTTTGTTGATGTTTGAATACACTGTTGATGTATATTTTACACCTACAATCAGGGCCGTCGTTTTGGAAATTTTGAAAGTAGTGTATTTCATTTAAGCAACGAAGTATTTTAGGTAAAAGAGGAGTATACACTTTCTTGTAGTGTTAATTTATTGTAAATAAAAAATACATATTCATTGTAAAGAAGATAAATATCAATATTATGACTAAATAATATCGAAACTCAATAAAAAAAGGAACTTCATTTTCAAAAATCACAAAACAATAATGAGAAACAAAATAAATTATTGGTTATACTTATTAATAATTTCTTTGGGAGGAATCGATTGACTAGATGATATTCCATTTAGCATCTCTTTAGCCATAAGAATGGCATTGACTGTCGTTGTTAATAAAGAATTTCTGTTTTTATTCTTTATTAAATTAACTTGGAAAATTATCCGTTTGGCCATTGCACTGCTATGAGGAAATCTTAGTATAGACCCAATAAAATTTCGCAAATTTCGAAAATTTTTTCAATATTTATACTGAAGTCTGTCTCTGCAGTAGGTTAATTGATAACGTTGCGCCACTCATCATCCAAATCTTCAACATTATTTTCGTTGACTAAATTAGGAAATAGTTGAATAAGTGGGTCTAAAGTTCCACATTTTTTTTCAAATTTATAATTTGCATTGCTATCAATGTTTCACTCTCAAATTGAATGCGGCTGCTTATTTGCTTGCACAGCTCGGTATAGTAGGCACAATAGGCTATTTTAATACTTTTAATAGAGCTTTCTGGAATTGATTCGCTATTAATAATTATACCTACTTTTGCACCAATATAAATTTTATAATATTCCAAAAATTTATCATGATCTTTTTATCCAATGGTTTTATCCAATGGGCTATCATCAATGTATTCCAGTTTAATGAAGTTGGATAATATGGGTTTAAAATAAGTTTTAACAGTCGGCAGCAAGATATGTACACGATGAGTTTCTGCTTGATACTCAATATTGATTTTATTGGTTAGTTTTAAAATATAGCTAAGAAAATAAAAATAAATTTTGGTTTCGTCATTCATTTCCCCGCATATGTCTTGAGCCAAATCTGCGTTTGTATCCAGCTGATATGATATAAAATAGTGACGAAGAGCAACCCATTGATCTATAATTCTATTTACAACAGCTTCTAAAGATAACCATCTTGTTGAAGCTGTTTTTAATATTTGGTGTGATTTTAAATTAAAATGATCCTGAAATTCTCGGTACTCGGCTTGTCGCTTGGAACTGTGCGAAAAAAATAAATAAATTTTTTGAGCCAATCTCTCCAAATTTTGAGGTATTTTTTTGCAGCTTAGTCCGATGAACACAATTACAAAGAGTGACAAGTGCACACCATGACATATACATGAGGCTGTACATTTTTAAGAAGGGTTTTTACACCACCTTTATTCCTCATCATTACCGATGCAATATCGAACGCAAAACCAATTAAACTACTTAAAGGAACATTGACTTCTTCGAAGTATTTTACTAAGGCCATTAGTGATTGAAATGGCATCGCAATTGCTCAATTGTAGGAGCTCAAAAAACCGGTCAAAAATTGAAGTATCTTACCACTAAAACTAAGTACTTGTTAAAGCTGATGTCTGTTGTTTCATCTATTATCAGCGAAAACTTTTGTTCCCTTAAATGTTTAGCAATATTATTGCGGCCTTCTTCTAACAGTAATAAATTAGTGGTTTCGGTAGCTTTGGTTTTACCACACTTTAGTTCTCTCACTATCGCCGAATCTGTTGCTATCTATCATCAAGTTTTCTTCTTTTTTGTTTTTTGAGGTTCGATGAAGTTGATGCATTTAATTTAGTTGTACCTACTGTACCAGATGTAGAAACAATTGATAAATTATCGATTGACTCGACACTTTCATTTTATTTTATTTAATAATAAATTTATCCATTATTTGGTATATATTTTTAATATTTAAGGACTCACAAAGTTCAAGTTTTATAAAATTGTCTAAGAGAAGTTTAACAACGAAATGTCAAAAAACATTTCGCAGAAGTAGCACCCCAATTTTTATTGTTACATCATGAAGAAAAAGACAATAGTAAAATAACAAACGGCTCTGAAACGGAATGTGTTTTATTCATTTAATTTAAACGAAGATTACTATATAATACAGAGTAGAGATAACTATATAAATGCAATAATTCCAAGTTGTAGTAACTTGGCAGTGTAATAGTAAGAAAAAATGTAAGAATTATGTGTAAGAAAAAAAGTAACAAATTCCATGTTTAGTTACAGGGAAGTATAAACTTGATTTAAGTAGTATCATGGTGACGAAAGTAGCATAAAACTCCGATAGTAGCAGCTTCGACAGCCCTGCCTACAATACGAATACACGGTATAATTTCCTTTTTCCAGATTTCCATTATGAAAAAATACTGACAAAATAGTCAAGGCGGGATAAAAATATAATTTTTCTTAAAGTGCGAGTGAAATAAAAAATATTTCCAGTACAAAAAAATTATTCAGTACTGAGTAAATTTTTATGGTTACTGAGAAAATAGTTATAGCAGTACTGCAAAATATATCAAGAGAAGTATTTTTATTCAGTACTGGAGAATATTTTATAGGAAAAATAAAGATGGATGATTTTTTATGGTCAATTCATAATTTTAACATTTCGTTTTGTGTCATTCATCTTAATCAATTTTATATTAATTTTATATTTATCGTGAAAATAATTGAAATAATGAATAATTATGTTAAGTTTATTTTTTATTATTTATTGTTGTAGATTCAAAGTGTATTTTGTCTTTTTTTTTCAAAAACAAGAAAAAATTTGAAATTTATTGGTTATGTTACACGCATCTGTCAAAATATATCCACTATAAAAAAGAAAAAACGATCTCTGTCACTCTAATGGCATTTTTGATTTTTTCCTCGCTTTGGTTTTTTCAGTAAAAAATACTGACATTTTTTTCATAATGGAAATCAGACCTTAAACAATTGAAACACGAAAATATATGTATCTAGTGGTCTTTTTCTTTCTTGAATATAAAACAATAGATATTTCACAATGTACGTAATCAGAAATATAAAAACAAATTAAAATATCTACATACATTTGTACTGCAGAATAATACAGGGTGGCCGCCGGGAAGGTATACTACTTTGTTTGTTAATAAATTTTGATTAAATGAAAGAGAATGGATCTGAATGGGTTATTAATAATGTATGAAATACAATATCAGATAAATGTCCGCCTCTGTTAGCCTCACAAATGCGAGCCAATTTGAGCACATTTTTCATTATATTCTCACACATTTCATGCGGTATTTCATTGAATTCATCACGACTATTTTGTTTGAGTTGCTCTAGCGTTTCTGGTTTTTTTGAATAAGCCTTGCTTTTCAGATATCCCCACAAAAAGAAGTCCGGAACAGTCAAATCAGGAGACCGTGGAGGCCAATCAACAACACCATTTTTTGAAATAACTTGCTGTGGAAAGAGGTCTCGCAGTAATTCTATTGTAATCCTGGCTGTATGCGATGTGGCACTGTCTTGTTGATACCACATGTTAATCAAGCCCAAAGCATGCAGTTGTGGCGTTAAAAAGTTTTCAATCATATCACGATATCGCTCCCCATTCACAGTTACCGTTACGCCGTTTTGATTTTCAAAGAAGTAAGGTTCAATGATCAAAGCCCTGTGGTTGTGGGCATTCGTGTTTCGTAAATATTACGAACGAAACATGAGACCCATAGAATACCACCAAAGTATCCAGAGCTTGTCGTAGGAGGCGACTAAATCTGGTTGGATCGCTGGGCTGACGACCCGCATCCATAAAAAAGTAAAAATGTTAAAAATGTCAACAAAAATAAAAAAATCGGATACCTCCAAAACAACAAAAACAACGAACCCCCACTTAAGTACCCGGACACGAGATTGAGGTAAGAAAACCTGGCGCGTTTTTTTTTTTTTTTTTTTTTTTTTTTTTTTTTTTAATTTTTATTTATAATATAATATAATATTTACAACAATAATTTATAATGTTGATTTCCAATGGATTTCTTGTCCTTTTAAGGAAATCAACATTATAAATGAAATACATTTATGTTAAATTTAATAAATTATTTATTTCAAAGCTACTAGGTTGAATTTATTGAATGTAATCAGCGACAAGTGATTGATAGTAAATTTTTAAATTTTTCTTAAATTGGTGAATATTAACTGAGTTTTTGAGGATATCCGGCAATTTATTATAAATAGTAGGACCAGAAAACCTAATAGATTTTCGTCCAAACTCATTAGTTATTGAGCCACAAGATAAATTATTTGCAAATCTAGTGTTATAATTATGATTGTTTTTTGAAAATTCTAAATTGGAGAGAAATAAAGATATCTTCAACGTCTTATAGATATATAGAGACACTTGATACTCATGCAGCGCACCTATGGGTAGAATTCCTATCGATTCGGTTTTATATAATGACAATGAAGAAAATCGTGGAGGTAATTTCATAATAGCTTTAATACTTTTGTTCTGCATGATTTGAATTTGTTTTAATTTGTTTATGCTCGCAGTTCCATAAATGATTATTCCGTATAAAATTCTCGGGTGTATAAAAGCAAAATACATCAATCTCAATACATATTTTGGGACATAGTAAGAGAGTCTTCTTATAAGTCCGACCATAGGAGCCATTTTGCTACATATAATTTTAATATGTTTATCCCATAACATATGAGAGTCAAATGTTACTCCTAGGTATTTGAACTGATCAACTCTCTCAACCACGATATTTTCTATATTGAAAGATGATATTGCGATAGAACTTTTGTGTGGTGATTGAAAAAATATAAATTTAGTTTTGGCTAGGTTCAAAGAAATAAGATTAGACTTGAAGTAATCTAATAAAATATGCATATCGTGTTCCATGTTGTTAGTTATAATTAATGGATCGTTTGTTTCGTAAAATACTGCGGTATCATCAGCAAAAATACGAATATGGCCCCTCAATGGTAATTTCGAAATGTCATTAATGAAAATTAAAAACAGTAGTGGTCCTAGTACACTACCTTGTGGAACTCCACAATGCACATTAAGAATACTACTGCTTATCCCATCAATTTTAACATATTGTTGACGATTTGTTAAGTATGTTTTCATTAATTTGTAGGATATACCACGAAATCCATAATTATATAATTTGGCGAGAAGTAGTTCATGATCAACAGTATCGAAAGCTTTTTTAAGATCAAGAAAAAGAGCACTTAAATTATATTATAAATTATATTAATCCTTTGCCGGTGTAGCAAAGGACAGAAATATTGAGTTCATGTTTGATTGAATTGTGTTAAATTTGACAATATCTCTATCACTTCGAATAGCTTCACCCAGCAGAGTACCAACGCTAACAAAGTAATGATTAAACACATCAACAATATCAATTGTACTACTATATTTTTTATCATTAAAAACGACATTTTCAATTTTAGATTTACTGTTGTTACAATTTAAGAACTGATTTATATTTTTCCATAAGTTCTTTTGGCTTACATTGGTAAACATGTTTTTATAAAACCGTTTTTTAGCAAAATATTTCTCAGATGCTATTTTTTTATTGATAGAACAGAGACAATTCCGAGTTTCAATGTTAGAAGAGTTTAATTTGCACTTTTTCAAAATTCTGTTGCGCTTTCCAATCAATTTCCATAGATCGAAGGTCATCCAGAGACAAGAGCTAGACTTCAATTTTGCAACAACACCTTTAATAGTTGTAAATTTAGCTACTAAGAAATTATATTGATCACTAATTAATTTAAGAGTTGATTCAGGATTAGTAATATCAAAAACTGTTGTCTTAAGAAACTCGTCAAAACACTCATCAACCTTGCTAAAATCAATAACTTTTTTCTCTAATTTCTGTCGAAAAAACTTTTCTTTAAAGAAAATAGATGAAAAGATAAAACTATGATCACTTATATCTGAGAAAATTGTAGAATTATTTACCGAACAAATATTAGAAAAACTACAAGCAACATGATCTAGAATGTTATTACTAATAGATCTAGTAGCAAACGTATTAGTAACAATCATCCCAGAACTCATTAAAATGTTTTTATAATTAGAAACTATATTCCAATCTTTATTAGCTGGAATATTTAAGTCGCCAACAATAATTGTATCGCAATTGGTATTAACAAACTTTCCAAAAAGTTCTCCAAAAAATTGTTGAACAAACTAATATCGGAAGCAGGTGGTCTATAGAAAGCACACAGTTTAGTTGCTGCTAGGCCAGAAAGTTCAATACAAATAAAATGAAATGGATAATTTGTGAATGCCCGAAAAATGGAAAAAATTCAAATGATTTCTAATAAAAACTAAAAACTACTAAGCCACCGCCAGCTCGATCATCACGGCATGAAAAAATATTATGAAAATTATTAATTTTAAATGATATGGTGTTTATGCTATGAACCCAAGTTTCACTAAGTACAAGTATATCAATATCTTCATTAATTCTTTCACAAAATATTAGAACATCATCAAGTTTACCCAATTTATTCATACCACGGACATTGAGTTGAATAATGTTTAACTTTTTCTTATTGGGATCAATACGATTTTGACTTAAATACAATGAGCATTCATCAACATTAAGAAAGTTATTATTTACGCAGTTCTTTTTAAGCAATTTAGAAAATTTACTCATGGACACAAGAAGCAATAATTACATTCAAATAATCCAATGCACAGTTAAAATTTAAAAAATTTACGTAGCAGCAAGTAACTGCACTATAAATACAGAACATTATCACGGTATGTGTAAAAATAAACAAAAATAAAGAAAAAAAATATAATAAAATCAAATGAAATGTAAAAAAATAATTTAAAAAATAATTTAAAAATTTAACTTTAAAAGCATTTTGACATAAAAAATTTGTACAAATATAATATATAAAATATAACAATAAATTATAGTAGTATACTGCAACCTTTACTTTCCATAAAACAGGATAGTATGAGATGGCCTCAATTACGTTATGACATTTGAAAAAAGTTATAATTTTTAATAAGGGTGCGTGCCATACTCAAGGTAAATGACATTTTTAGTGAATTTTTTAGTAAATTCAAATACTGTTCTAAAAAGTAGGGTAAATGGATTGAAAAAAAAGGTAATTGGTTGTTGTTGTTATTTTTTTGACATAAACATTTTTCTTCAGAATGCAAACGGTTTAGGTAATCTATAATTAATAAAACCATAGATAAATAATAAATATAATATAAAATAAATAATAAACATAATATAAACAATTAAAAGCTATATATGCTATATATTTAAATATAGAAAGAATAATACGAAATTTTGACGTTTCGTTTAATACCTATAATCCAGTGATTTTAACCCTTAATACCATTTTCACTAAAAAATATACTTGCATAGTTTGGCACACTATGAGAAGTAAATTTGTACTTAAAATGCGATTTACCGAATTTTGAAATTTACCTTGAGTATGGCACGCAGCCTAAATGTAAATAAACAACAAATGTCAACTGTAAGACATTTGAAGAAAGTGTAAACAATAATAAAAAAAGTGAATACAATAAAAAGATAAGTATAAAATTAATAATAATAAAATTACTAGTAAAATAATTTATCATACTGTTTTGTTGATTTACTTTTGAACAAACATCATACATCTTGTGATATAACATCAGTAACTGGATAAACAGGTGAGCCAGGCGGTGACGTATACATACTGTTGTTGATTTTGTTGATGTCGTTAAATGAAAGTATACGGTAGACTTTTGAATCAGCTGCTTTGCGTAGGTAAATATTATTGTCTTTACACCATAAAAATTGAAATTTGAAGTTGGTTTTAATATTTTTAGCTGCACTATACAGCCTTGACTGGAATTTGGTAAGATGCTGAAGCAGAAAAATTTTCTGATTTTGTAGTTTTGCGGAAAAATTGACATCCAGTTCGTTGTACAGTATCTGCTTCGTTTTCCGAAATGCACTTAAACTTTCGTATTTTGAATCAACTCTTTTAAAAGTGACAATAAATGAATTTTTTAAAAATGAATTTGTTTCTTTGTTCTGATGAACCATTTTTTTTACAGATGTTAAGTCTTCATCCGTGATTGTAACACCAATTTTATCTGCTACTTTGATAATTACACTATGAACATTTTCACAGCTGGATGGAATGCCGCAAATAACAATATTGTTTTGATTCATTTTTTGATAAGGTTGATCCATTTCAGCTTCCATAGCGTTGATCTTTTCTTCCTGCGCAGCAAATTTCACCTCAAGCGCGTTTAGTTTTTGACCAGACATTTGAGCATTCTTAGTAAGATTATTTATGGTACCTTTCAAATCATCAAATGTTTTACATAAATAATTGAATGATTCCGTCAACGAATCCAATTTGGTTTGCATACCCTGAAGTATTATTACCAAATCACTAAGTTTGGGATTCTTAGCGCTAGTTAAATCATCATTCGTATCATAATCACCATCAATTATAGATGTGTTTGAGCTTAAGCGACAATCAGGGCATAACCATGTAGCAGAACCAAGTTTTAGATCATCAAAAAGTACATTACTGATTTCGGCGCACTTAATATGAAACAAACTCCCGCACATACCACATTTAATGCCTGGTGCTGTTCTTTTATTAATGCTTTTAAGGCATTTTTCACAATTACCAGACATTATTATTATGACTCACAAAAATTATTATTATGACGCTTGGATTTTTGTTTTTTTGCGCCAAAAATGTAAAAATGTTATTTTAATCAAATCGCACTTAACACTTTAAAAATAGTTTTACTCTAAATACTATTAGATTATAAGTTTTTTAAACTATTGTATTAAAAAACTATTTTAAATTTACAAAATAAGTTTATTTTATATTTTATTAAAAAAAAAAAAAATTTGTTTTTGCTTTTGCTTTTTCTGTTTTGTTTTACACAACCTTTCACTTTGAATGTTACGAAAGCGTTGGACGGCCTTATCACATGCATGAAAGAGTATCGGCTGGAACTCGTAGCTCTCCAAAAAACTCGATGGCCTAAAAGTGGAGACCATTTGTCCCAAGGCTATACGTTGCTACACAGTGGAGATGACCTCGGAAATCTTGGGGTTGGATTTCTCATTGGGCCACAGGTAAAAAAGGCTGTCTTGGACTTTCAAGCAGTCGATAATCGAATGTGTAAGCTTCGCTTGCACATGAGATTAGCCAACCTGTCAATTGTCTGTGTACATGCGCCCACTGATGTAAGCCAATCCCAGGATAAAGACTCATTTTACAATAATCTGGATACCGGAGCACGATGTCAAATTGGTGATTGGTGACTTTAATGCTAGAGCTGGCAGAAATCAGACCGAC
Organism: Tipula lateralis; assembly: GCA_963932295.1. Lineage (NCBI taxonomy): Eukaryota > Metazoa > Arthropoda > Insecta > Diptera > Tipulidae > Tipula > Tipula lateralis. The sequence goes on from OZ010737.1 coordinate 128,035,922, forward strand.
TTATGTAACAATATAGGTCCGTACTCCCGACACGAAACTGCGACCGTAAATGGGGAAAGAATGATGTACTTTGCGATCGCTCATGATCTCAAAGTAGCAAGTACATTCTTTCCTCATAAAAACATCCACTTAGAAACATGGACACATCCACGTAAAACATCCCGAAGTCAAATTGACCATGTGTTGATTTCAAAAGGGCGGGCTCGGGTTGTTCAAGACGTTAGATCGTATCGGTCGTCAACAAAATTCGTAGGCAGTGACCATTTTATGGTTGCTGCAAAGCTACGATGGAAATTTTCGTACAAATCAGGGAGGACAGGAGAATATAAAACGCGATTCTCCTGTGAAGGTCTGATAAATGAAGAAACGCAAAGAAAATATCAAGATCTTGTCAGCAATAGCATTATACAATCCAATTACCAATCTGATGATGTGAACAGTGTCTGGGAAGTATTGAAAACCTCGGTTGTCGATGCTGCCCAGCACACTCTCGGTATAGTGAAAACTAAGCCCAAAAATGATTGGTTTGATGAGGAGTGTCGTCTTGCTGTTGAGCAACGAAATATAGCCTATAATGAAGCGCAGACTCGGTTTACAATCGCAAGGAAAAACAAAGCAGTTCTTGCTAGGAGGACAGCTAAAAGAATTTGTAGACTGAAGAAGCGAGAATGGTGGAAGGCTAAGGTCTTAAGAGTACAACAACTCAGCAATGAGCACAATTCGCGTGGTTTCTTTAAAGGAATCAACTGCCATTCGGGACCAGGATGGAAACCTCCGTGTTAACGTCGATGCGGTACTCGATACATGGCGTGAACATTTTTCTGATCTACTTAATGTTCCACATGTATCACAAGCTGTGTTTGAATACCCTCAAATACAGACCGCAGAGATGTTCATTGAGGATCCATCCTATGAGGAATTCACAATGGCCATGCAGAAATTAAAGAAAAATCGTTCACCAGGAGTTGATTGCATTAATTCAGAGCTCTTGATATTCGGAGGGCTAACTTTGTGGAACTGTCTTTTCGACCTTGTTCGATTGGTATGGCGAAATGAAGTTATGCCCGAAAAATGGAAAGTGGCCGCGTTATGCCCAATTTTCAAGAAGGATGATCGCTTGAAATGCGGGAATTATCGCGGTATAGCTCTCCTTTGCACAGCATATAAGTTACTGTCATACATTATCTTGGGAAGAATTACTCCTCTAGCGGAGGAAATTGTCGGTGACTACCAAGGCGGATTCCGTTCAAATCGGTCAGTCACTGATCAAGTTTTTTCGCTACGGATGAGTCTTTCCAAGTATTACGAAACATCTCGCGATGTACACCAGGTATTCCTAGATTTCAAGCAAGCCTATGACTCGATCAATCGAGAGAGGCTATGGTATGCGCTTGAATATTTAGGAATACCACAAAAATATGTACATCTCTGTAAAATGACAGTAACGCAGTTACAATGCTGTGTTAAAGTTGAGAACAGGTTATCGAGAATTTTTGCAATTACTTCTGGTGTTCGACAAGGAGATGCGCTGTTCCCGATACTTTTTAATCTCATGTTGGAATACATCCTTCGTAAAAGTGAAACACCTCAGGACAACATCTTATTCCGACAATCCAATCAACTTCTTGCTTATGCAGATGATATCTGTGTGATTGGATTAAATGGCAACGGAGTGAAAGAGATACTTGATCCACTGGAACAGTGTTCAGCTTCCGTTGGTATCAAAATCAACGAGTCAAAAACCAAATATCTCATCTTTGGTTTTCGAGACCAAGACGCAATTGATTTCAGTAGTGGTAACCACACGTTTGAAGGAGTAATGAGATTCAAGTATCTTGGATCTCTCATCACTCACGATAACAGTGTGGGCGAGGATATCAAGGTCCGCCTTGCCGCTGGCAATCGGGCTTTAAATCCTCTACGTCCACTGCTGAAATCAAAATATCTTGCAAATACGGATAAGCTGAAACTGTACAGAGTGTTGATCAGACCCATTGTGATGTATGGATGTGAGAGTTGGACCTTGACGGATGAGAACGAAAGATGGCTTCTAACATTCGAGAGAAGAATCATGCGTGTGATATATGGCCCAAAACGCGACGTTGATGGCACTTACCGAGTTCTTTTCAATCACGAGATCAGGAATTTAATGCAAATTCCTGATATCGTGCATGAAATCAAAGGACAGCGAGTACGCTGGCTCGGACACGTTCTGCATGCTGATCCGGACCGAATGATACAGCGAAACTTTAAGGGTTTCGGCGACGATGGCTCCACGGCGTAGAGAGCGATCTGGCTTCTTCAAAGTGCCTACAACGGTTTGAAGAGCTGGCTCGTGATCGAAACCGATGGAGTCAGATTGTTGACACGGTACGGACCAATAATGGCCTATAAAAACAGTTAAAAAAAAAAAAAAAAAAAAAAAAAAAATAGTTCCAATGATTCCTCTTGACCAAATTGCACACCAGACTGTCACTTTTAATGGATGTAAAGGTAACTGATGAATAATTTGAGGGGTTTCCATTGCCCAGAACCGAATATTCTGTTTATTCACATATCCATTCAAATGAAAATGTGCCTCGTCACTCATTATGATTTTTTCATGAAAATCGGGGTTGTCATATGGGCGAGCTGTTACAGCCTATTGGCATATGTACGGCGGTGTACATGGTCTTGTGGAAGAAGCTCTTGTGTCAACTGAATCTTAAATGGAAACAAATGCAAATCCTTGTGCAAAATTGTGACCAAACTTGTTCTTTGAAGACCAAGCTCCTGAGCACGGCATCGAATTGAGGTTGATAGATTGTTCATAATATAAAGGTGGTCACTTTTAGAAGTTTACTGTATCTTATTAGTAAAGCAAATGAAACTTACTCAATAATTGACCCGAAAAAGTAAAAAACAGATTTTTGAAAGCGATTCAAACTAAAATAACTCAAAACGCCTATAACTTGATAGGAAGGCTTCACAGTGCAAAGTTGCACAAGTAAAGACGTCTTCACTTAGATCAAGGAATCGAACCGTACCATTATAACCGTATATATATATATATATATATATATATATATATATATATATATATATATATATATATATATATATATATATATTATCATAAAACTGTATTCAAAACGAATATTTATACTTAATATTTTTTTTCTTTTTTTTCCGTTTATTTCTATGCATTCTGTTTTGGGGCTCAAGGCACTCCCAACTCTTTTGCGGTTGGCTTATTTACGTCCTTACCTTACGCTTTGCAGCCAAATCGAGGACGTACGGATATAGGTCCGATTTACCTAACCATCTGCACATTACATAGCTCCATGCCAGCCTATAGTACTGACATGGAAGATGGGTCGGCCAATGGATTCTGCACTCCAACAGGGGGTCATAGTTGTGTTCATTCACACCACCGATCGTAATCAAGTGGTGAAAAATCCCTTTAGCAACCTGACCCTATCGGGATTACTTAATATTATAACTATTATTATTTATTAACAGAATTATTAACAGTCATAACAATTGCTTCCGGATCTACTGTTGCGAATTCAAATCATGCTTTGTTCATGAGTTCACTCTATGCTTCCATTTTGAAAAGTTCTCGTTGATGGCATCAGTTTGCTAACAAGCATCCATATTACTCATTTGATCACGTAAATTATGTAAAAAAAAAATAACACGTAAATTACATGTAAAGAATTGCACCATTTGTATTGCCATCTGTTGGGTTCTTCGAATTTTAGAATAACATTTGGACTCAGGAATGACATTTTCAATTTCAATATATAGTCGAAAAAATAATTATATTTTGCTAATTATTTTATTCGTATAATAGTCAGAAGATTTTATAAGAGATGGTGTTTTAGTTACCATTACATTTGATAAGAGATGGCGCGTCAGTTACTAATACGTTTTTTTGTAAAACCTTGTGTTAATTAAAAGTTGTTTACATGTAAAAAATCATGTAATTTACACGCCCGACTGTTTCCTTGATTTTGGCACTACTCGGTGCTATTTGTTTAAAATTATGACGTGTGTGAACTTTACTCAGAATTTAATCACAAAGAAACCAATAATTTAATTCAGGCGACTGAAACTTAACAACCCCGAATACTGTTCTATGAAGCTAGCTCGGCCCCGAAACGTAGGGCCGAGTTATTCATATATGTATATATTGTTAGAGATCGCTATTAGTATCCTCATTTTAAAATAATATTATTCAAAAATTTAATTAAAGTTTTATCCCTTTGAGATAAAATACTGGCTAACTTCTAAAAAGTCAAATATCTGTATAAATAATCCTAGATCAGAAACTGCATTGGATGAACGTTCGATTTGCCATATTTAACGATTATTAGATCAATGCGTGCTTGGTATAGGTATAGTGGCAAAGGACTGAGACAAGGTCACAAGGGGTCATCATAGAGCGGTAGCAGAGGACTGGGTGTCTTGAAAATGGTTACAAAAAATGATTTCTATTTTGGTTAAAAAACTACGGAGCTTCTAGCACTCAGTTAATTCGAGTTAAGGCTATATTCACTGACTTCTTTATGGGTTATATTACCTTGTGGCAGAGTGGTGTAAAAATTTTACTGTTGTACGGAATATATTTTGAATGCGGTTAAAGTGAGTGTATTGTGTAAACATCGAGTATTTCATATAAGCATTTTATTTTTTTTTTTTACTGTTTGGTTTAACGTCTTATTCGACTGACACTGAATATTTTATTATCTTGTTATCACAAATACCTTACAATGTATTTATCGTATTTTACGCATACCATAATATTGATTAAATTTGTTTTTCTTATCTTATGTAATCGATTTCAGTAAGATATATGACGTCGAATATCGTTATATAACCTACTGATATCGATTATTCGAGATAACTAATTACTTTGCAATTGTGACAGTTATTCAGTTTGTGATTAATTTTTACATAGTTCAGACGTAATATGTGTCATAATTCAATCTTTCACTCGTAGTTATAAAACATAAGAACTAATGATCATATACTATGGATTCTGATTTTATAGAAGAGTTAACACAAACTCTAAAGAGGTAAATGTAGATATGTGATGTGTTAATGTGTAAATAAAAAATATTTGAGTTGCAAGTAGTCCCAATAAAAGATTGCATCAGCAACTGATTCAGTCGTTCCAATTTGAACCTTCCAAGTCTAATAGTGTCGTTTTTTGCAGTCATCTTATTCAGTCTAGACTGACTACAATACAACTTATCTCATCATTTTGTTGCTGAGTAATGTGATGCATATGTTTTCATCTTTTATGGTTCCCATCTTTAGATGAAGGTTTGCGCTTTTTCATATGCCACGGTTACAGGGTCTAGACATAGGTTACAGGGTTACCTCTGTATTCCTTCATTAGAACCAGTACATTTTATGTATTTCATGTTATATGCTCCAATTTTCATTCATCTGAACATGTCTCACCATTTTATCTTTATATCAAGATTATTCTGAAATATGTAACCACGTTTGCATTTGGTTTTATTCCAAAGCTAAAATGAATTAGTATAAGTGGATATGCTCAAGGTTTTTCGCAATTGGTTACTCGCCTATTTTACATTTTTTCCAATTGCTAGAAAAAAGTTACTGTATTTGCCTCGTCTGTAATATTATTCTCAGCACAGTTGCGAAATCTCTTGTGACATTTCCTTTGACATCCTAAGAGTATTTATCTTTATAGTAAATACGAATTTATCGATCGATTATATATGTAGGATTTTAAAACTAAATATAAATGTTAATCACGATTAAATCTATGTTTTAAGACTTGATGCCTAACTTTATCCAAGGCCATACCCAAAATACTCTTTAACGTACCTGCTTTCATTCACGTCTTCGATTAAGTAATTAATCGATGGAGGAGCTTTGGGTTTAAGACCCTAGTCTCTGTTTAAAAGACATTTATTCACTTTGATACACTTAGTGTTTACTTTTAACAATACGTTTTATTTATATAGACGACGCTCGAACTACCGGTCAGCTAACGAACAAAATAAACTTGAACAGTTAATGAAATTGGATAGAAGTCAAAAATTTACTTGTTGGGAAACACTTAATTGGTCACCATATGGATCGGAAAGTATGTAAACCCTTTAATAATATATAAGTGATGTAATCAATGTCTACTCTTCATTTTATTTTAGAGTTTCGGATCTATGTCCACGAAGAAATATTGGAATGGATAGTACAGGTAAGTCCAGATTTTAGTCTGTTCCAACAAAACTGTATGGCGCGGATAGAGTTGTATTCCAAAAGCATTCAGTTTGCCACAATCTCAGCAATGGTCATATTCTGGTACGTTGGATACTCAAGGGATTGAAATACTCACGCCATAAACCAGCCATAACCTTTTAACGAACAGCTTCATTTTAAGTTGGCCAAATGGTTGGCTTCTTAGATCTGCAAATTGGCTACTCGAAATATAACACAGACATCCATTAAGAAGTAATTTTTGTTCGTATTTTTAGACAGATAATTTCTCACCCTTATACTTAGGTTATAAATGAAGTTATTCTGACCGAGCATGTCAGAGGCACTGTTGAAGAAGTCGATCATCACAATTTGGATGGCCAAGTATACTTAATCACAATTTACTGTGTCAATTGGAGCGATCGAATTTATGCCGAAGTTGAGTTTGCAATAAATGTCATTAAAAGACGATTGACGTATAGAATGATGTGGAAGACAAAGCCGACATTTTTTTTACGGATCGATTCGAAGTTCAAAGATCGAAAAGTGTGTCATAATTAACTGTGTCTTAATTGTTGGTTAATATTTTCATGTACTTTTATAGGAGAAGATAATGAATGCACTTCAAGAACTAAACTTACTCGATTGCTTCACTACCACGACGTTAGATGTGAACTGGATGTATATTCCTAAAATTGAAGTCTACGAATTTTTTGAAAATGTGGTTGAAGATCAAATCAATGAAATAAATTCAATGTTTAGAAACGACTGGCAATCGAAAGAGTCAATTTATATCTGTGATCAATTTGAATGGCACATTAAACTCGGTCAATATATTGAGGTGGACAAAGTGGCAATGGATATGTGTGTTGAAGAATGGCGCCGCTGCGATTTGCTTAAGCATTTTCCGGTCGAAAATATTTTAAATTTAGATTTGGCTAATAAGGATTATCGCGATCCATACTATAATGTGTATTTCGATAGATATGTTGACATTTTGTTGAAGAAATCCATTCCCCAGCTATACAGGGACCACGATGATGATAAACATCCATTTCTCTTAGGAATACTAAGTTCTCACATTGAAAACTACTTCATTTCCCGATTTCATAACAAAATTTCTGTTGTGCGCGATTTAAACCGTTTTGAAGATGAAATTGGTCCATCATATGACCTACCGGTTGCACAAATGGGCCAGATTAAATATTTAACGAGAAATAAACCACATCCGAACGACCTTTTTAAGACCAACTGTTACGAGATCACATACAAAATATCAAATTACAGGCACTTCAGTGATTCATTGTTTCGCTCATTGCTGAACAAGTGGAATACTCGTCAAACTTACGAAATCCGATTTGACAGAGATTTCATTTTCAAATACCAAAGTGATCAACAATTTCCGTTACAACATGTAAGGGATAATAATTGGTTGAACGTTGAGAAGGAGATAGAAATCGTATTAAAAAATTGTGATGAAAGTCGAGTTGAAACTTTGGTTGAATTTGTAAACTACCTGCTCACTTTGTTCAGCAAGGAAACTCAATTAGACCACAAAGTTACGATTAATTTCAAAAACTGTATGTTAGACGATTACGCGTTTCTTGAAAATGTAAGGAACACAAGCATTGGACACATCAGCTTTGAGCGAATGGAAATTTCATCTCTACAAATACGCACATTAAGTTGCGCACTCGCAAATCGGAAGATCACTTTGATCGATTGCAAAAATATTACCGACACAAATATTATGACGCTTTTGGAGAATATAGATTATGACGTAAGTACTTTGAAAATGAATATCTCCTGAGACCTGCTCTTATACGTTTTTAACACTTTCAGGATCTTACTGTAAAAGGAGAGACGTCATGCACTCCTTTAATATATTATCTATTGTCGGAGCATTTAATGGACAAAGAGGACGTCGATGCCATCGAAGCCGAACGTGTCATTTATCGGGATGATATCCGATGGGAGGGTTGGCATGATACTTTAGACTTTTGTGAATTTGCTGAAATTGACGATCAAATTGTTTTTGTAAACACAGCTTACAATGCTGTTGAGGATCTATATTATTTAGTAACTGGTGTCGAGAAAGATGAATCAATTGATACTTCTAATAATATGTTTATGGAATAGTGCGTTAATCAAAAATCTTTAGTTTTCAAATTTTTTTTTCTTTAATATTTTACAAACTCGGACTGTACACATACGCAGTCCGATATCATATCAGGCAATCATAATCTTAATAGCAACATATTGCGAAAATAAGATTTCGATGGTAGAATCCATTGTTGCTACCGAATGACTCAAGCTGACTTATAGATGCTGAATATTCTATAAGAGAAGTGTTAGTAAAGTGTTTTCTCAAGATTTTAGGTTGGAGAAGTTTGGTTGTTCGATCGCAAGCGAGACGATATGAGTGCAGAAGCGATATATTCCAAAAACCTGATTGAGAATTCTTATTATTAACAAGCACATGGTTTCTTTGACGTATTGAGCGTCATAAAAGTTGGCACCAATTTCTTGAAATTGATGCCAACAAAAGTGATTTTCTGCAAAATGAGATGAACATAGCTCTGACTTTATGTTGGAGTGGAGAATTCATAGGCCGATCCATCGGCTATAACATAGCCTATAGTTTTCCATGTCAAAACTATAGGCTGATAAGGAGCTATATGCAATATACAGATGGTTCTACGGTAATCGAATCTATCTAGCGGAAAGCCCAAACAAAGATTAAAAACAAATACTTCATCAATGTATTGTAGACAAAATAATTTATCTACAATACATTTATGAATTGTTTGATTACTCTAACGTCACTAATTTGCGTCTATCGCTCTGCCCTAAGTAAGGGTAGATTTTGATGTTCGTTAATGCAAAAAGGTTAATTTTAGAACAAAGGGCATTAGCTGCAAACTTATTTAATATTTTAATATTCTTATTACGAATTCACTGCAAACCAATATCGGATACACAAAGTCCCATTTTCCTAAGGTAATGTGACCCGTGAAGCTATATAGTACATATAGCCATAACTCAAATTTAAAGAGTGCTAGAAGCACCCTAGTAACCGTTTTCAAAACATCCAGTGCTCCGCTACCGCTATATAATATCCCCTTGTGACCTTATCTCAGTCCTTTGTTACAACATCAAAAAATGTATCTGATAATCGTTGAATATGGTCAATCGAACGTTTATCCAAGACAACTAGAGTTTTATAGATATTACACAGCGACCTCTTCGCCTACCGAAAGGCGGCTCTCACTTCAAATATCGCTGTATCATTCTGTTCGGATCCACACGTAAAACGTGACCGAGCCAGCGTACTCGCTGTCCTATCATTTCATGCACGATATCAGGAATTTGCATTAAATTCCTGGTCTCGTGGTTGAAACGAACTCGGTATATGTGCCATCAACACCGCGTTTTGGGCCAAATGTCACACGCATGCTTCTTCTCTCGAATGTTAGAAGCCATCTTTCGCACACATCCGTCAAGGTCCAACTCTCACATTTATACATGACAACGGGTCTGATCAACACTCTGTACAGTGTCATCTTATAAAGCCCGATTGCCAGCGGCAAATCTAACTTTGATATCCTCTCCCACACTATTATCGTGAGTAATGAGAGATCCAAGATACTTGAATCTCATTACTCCTTCAAACGTGTGGTTACCACTACTTAAATCAATTGCATCTTGGTCTCTTAAATCAGAGATCATATATTTTGTTTTGGACTCATTGATTTTGAGACCAACGGAAACTGTTTCAGTGGATCAAGTATCTCTTTCACACCGTTGCCATTTAATCCAATCACACAGATATCATATGCAAGAAATTGATTTAATTGTCGGAATAAGATATTGTCCTGAGGTATTTCACTTCTACGAAGGATGTATTCCGACATGAGATTAAAAAGTATCAGGGACAGCGTATCTCCTTGTTGAACACCAGTAGTGATTGCATAAGTTCTCGATTGCCTGTTCTCAACTTTGGCACAGCATTGTGACTGCGTTACTGTCATTTTACACAGATGTACATATTTTTTCGGTATTCCTAAATATTCAAGCGCATACTATAGTCTCTCTCGGTTGATCGAGTCATAGACTTGCTTGAAATCTAGGAATACCTGGTGTACATCGCGAGTTGTTTCATAGTACTTGGAAATAATCATCCGTTGCGAAAATACTTGATCAGTGACTAACCGATTTAGACGGAATCCTCCTTGGTACCGACAATTTCCTCCGCCAGAGGGGTAATTCTTGCCAAGATAATGTACGACAGTAACTTAATTCTCGCACTTCAGGTGATCACCCTTCTTGAAAATTGGGCATAACGTGACCACTTTCCATTCGTCAGACATAACTTCATTTCGCCATACCAATCGAACCGGGTCGAAAAGACAGTTCCTCAAAGTTAGCCCTCCGAATATCAAGAGCTCTGAATTAATGCAATCAACTCCTAGTGAACGATTTTTCTTTAGTCTCTGCATGGCCATTGTGAATTCCTCATAGGATAGATCCTCAATGTACATCTCTGCGGTCTTTATTTGAGGGTATTCAAATACAGCTTGTGATACATGTGGAACATTAAGTAGATCAGAAAACTGTTCACGCCATGTTTCGAGAACCGCATCGACGTTAACACAGAGGTTTCAATCCTGGTCCCAAATGGCAGTTGACCGAGATCTTAAGGTATGGTGCGATTCGGTGATTCTTATAAAGAAACCACGCGAATTGTGCCCATTGCTGAGTTGTTGTTTTCTGTGTACAAATACGTTTAGCTGTCTTCCTGGCGAGAACTGCTTTGTGTTTTCTTGCATCAGTAAACCGTGTCTGCGCTTCATTGTGGGCTTTGTTTCGTTGCTCAACAGCAAGACGACACTCCTCATCAAACCAATCATTTTTGGGTTTGGTTTTCACTATACCGAGAATGTGCTGAGCAGAATCAACCGAGGTTTTCAATACTTCTCAGTCACTGTAAACTTCGTCAGATTGGTAATTGGATCGCATACTGCTATTGCTGACAAGATCTTGATATTTTCGTTGGGTTTCTTCATTTATCAGACCTTCATAGGATAATCGCGTTGTATAATCCCCTGTTCTCCCTGACTTGTACGAAAATCCATCGTAGCTTTGAAGTGACCAGATAATGGTCACTGCCTACGAATTATGTTGACGACCGATAAGATCTCACATCTTGGACAACCGGAGCCCACCCTTAAGAAAATCAATTTAAATCAACATATGTCAAGTTGGCTTCGGCATGTTTTACGTGGATGTGTCCATGTTTCTAAATGGATGTTTAAATGAAGAAAACATGTGCTTGCCACTTTGAGATCATGAGCGATCACAAAGTACATCATTCTTTCCCCATTTTCGGTCGCTGTTTCGTGTCGGGAGTACGGACCTATATTATTGCATAAGTCGGTCTGATGTCTGCCAGCTCTAGCATTAAAGTCACCAATCACCAATCTGACATCGTGCTCAGGTATAGAGCTCATCAGATTATCTAAATTATTATAAAATAAGTTTTTATCATCAGTGGGCGCATGTACACAGATAATTGACAGGTTGGCTAATCTTATATACAGGCGAAGCTTACACATTCGATTATCGACTGCCTGAAAAGCCAGTACAGCCTTTTTTACCTTTAACCCAATGAGGAATCCAAGTCTAAGATTTCTGAGGTCATCTCCACTGTGTAGCAACGTATAGCTTTGGGACACATGGTCTCCACTTTTAGGCCAACGAGTTTCTTGGAGCGCTACGAGTTCCAACCGATACTCATTCATACATGTGACAAGGCCGTCGAATGCGCCTGGTTTTCTTAATGACTGCTCGTTCCACGTGCCGAGCCGATCGTCATTCTCATTCCCGGGTACTTAAGCTGGAGGTCAGTATTGTTTTGGCGGTATCCGATTTTTTTGAATTGTTGACATTTTTAACATTTTTAGTTTTTTACGGATGCGGGTCGTCAGTCCAGCGAGCCAACCAGATTTTGTCGCATCCAGATTTAGTCTGGATACTGTGGTGGTATTCTATGGGTCTCATGTTTCATTTGCAATATTTACGAAACATGGATGCCCCACCCACAGGGTGTTAAAGTATTGCTAGTAATAAGACCGCGTTTAATTTAATCCGTGCAGAATTAAATATTTTGTTTTGACTGGTGCTAGTCGTGTTTTGGACATTTATCACTAGATTGTTATTAACATCTTTTTCATGCATAATTCCATACATCTTACAAACAAAAATCTGTGGGCCATCTGTTGGTCCTTTTTTAATTAAATGAATTTTAGTATTTAACGTCATCTGTTCTAAAAAAAATGTTTGACATATGAAATGTCAAAAATATGCCATTTATCATTATAGTTATCGCTAACAACGCATTTTCTACTGTCCAAATTTATTATGAATAAAACCGTTTAAAAACCACATTTCGTAAATTACGTGAGAGTTTTTAATGACATGGACGTCGTTTAAAAAAAAACTGGTTCAGTAAAAAGTCGTAGACTCCTAGTGCTGTTAGTGAAAATATTCGTAATGAATCACGAACATCAACCAGACATCGTTCTTAACATTTCGTTTTCATTTGCATCCATACAAAACTCTAATGTGGCCACTAGATCATTTACTTGCCGTCGTTTTGTTAATAGGATGCTGAACGACATAGGTTGCATTTCACGTTATCGTAACATGTTAACTGATTTGTTTTCTAGCCAAAATTTAATGTATTCGGTGTAAACGACACTTGGTTAAAACAAGATATAAAGCACATGCCACACAAGCTATAAAACAATCTATTTACTGTCAACAAAAGTACGGGTTTGACTCCACTTGATAATATCTTGTGGGGTTATTTTAAAGTGTCTGCTAATCATACGTAAACATTTCAATATTTCAAATTTTAAAGCGCCAAACATATCCAATGAGGTTCATAATTGATATCAATAACTGTGAAAATGAATACAGAATGAATACATGGATCATAAAACCAACTGGCCGACAGTGAGGGCAAAATTTTCCAATTTACAAAACTTTTGTGTACATTTTGTTGTGCTCTGTCTGACTATTGCTACATTTCCTTCACTCTTCTCAGCGATAAACCTGAAATAAGCTAATTTAGGAACCGAAGAAACATTGATCGGGAACGTATTAACAGACTCTATCTCAATGAGTCACGATCTTCAGTAATGAAAACAAGAAGTTTTATCCGAAGTGAAAACACTTTGAAACGAAATTTGTTCTGACATGAAGTGGACAACCTTACGGCGCTAATTAACTTAAGAGTGGTAATATAAAAATCGCTATAGGAACTCTAGAGAAACCTGCGATGAAACTCATACCAGTGAAAAGCAAGAAGCCCTAGAGGTTCTAATTAAAACTAATTTTCCTGAAACTGAGAATACTTATAAGCATAGTATATGAAAATCAATTCCCAGACCAACTACCAAGTTTCATAGTTTGAAACATGATGGTAAAGGTGGTGATAAAAGATAAAATTCTAAAGAGTATCGGTTCTTTCTTAGCCAGATTAGAAGTAATCATTATATATCACCTTGGTTATGTTTCAAAAGCCAGTTTGGCTCTAGGATACGTGCCAACATCATGGGGAAGCGTGAGGGTATCAATAATTTGGATACGAACTGTGCAGAGTCGTAAGAACATACTAATGTTTTATCCCTTTCTTATATCTCACTTACTGTTATATCTCACGTATTGTTAGCCAATAGTTTTGTAATTGAGTGGTTTGCCAGTTATATGATAAAAATATTTTGTTGCAGACTGGATTTAGCATATTATGGCATAGGTTTCATTTTTGCTTGGCGATTTAATTCGACCAACTGCATACCACTGTTCATTTGGAAGTTTAACTCGACTCGATTTATTTTGTTTTAGGCTTAATCCTACTTTTCGTAATATGGAAGAGTTTAAGTTTTCAATCTGTGGTTAGTACTTGAGATGTACAGGGTGGGGTAAAAGATCCGCTACCATTTTAACTATGCGCCATCTGGGTTATGTGACGTTTAGCTCATTTTCGCTTTAACCATTGTGTGGTGTAAACGCTCCAATTTTATAATGAATATATATACGCCACTAGAACGAGCAGAAATAGTGACAATATTTATTGAAAATAATCGTTTCATTATTGCCACTCAGTGGAATTTGCGTCAAAAATATCCTAATCGCCCAGTGCTTCACAAAACCCCGAATTTTCGACAGTACAGTACGACAGCAGATAGACCTCGTTCTGGAAGACAACGGACGTCTCGTAACGCTAAAAATGTGGCGAAAAGTGTTGCAGAGTCTCCAGAAACATCAATTCTGCTCGCAATTTAAGGTGAATTTTGAAAACTGATTTGAAAATGTTCCCGTACAAAATTCAATTAGTCCGAAAATTTCTACCGCTTGATCCTGATAAACGAGTTGAGTACAGTAATGCAATCCTAAGGCTGTCTGATCAAATTGAATATTTTTCGTCTAATTGATAATAAGCAATGAAGCTCATTTTCATCTCAGTGGGTTACGTCAATAAACAGAACAGTTGATTTTGGGGAACACAGAATCCTCAATTAATTCATCAAACATGATTGCATCTAATTAAAACAACTGTATGGTGTGGTATTCATGCTGGAAACATCATTGGTCCCTATTTTTTTTGAAAATGATCAAGATGTTGAAGTTATTGTTACTGCCGAACGGTGCCGAAGACACGATTCGAAATTTTCTTATGCTTCGCATGGAAGAACAAGGACTATAGGACATGTGGTTTCAGCAAGATGATGCCACGATACACACAGCCCGTTCAACAGTTCAATTATTGAATGTGGTTTTTCCACGAAGACTTATTTCGTGAAATTTAGCCTAGCCCTTCAGAAATTTAGAATTACAGATATAACAGCACCTGACTTTTTCTAATGGGAATTTTTAAAAACAAAAGTTTATGAGAATAAGTCCCAAACGATTCAACATCTTAAAGACAATATTCGTCACGAAATTGAAGAAATTCAGCAGGAGATGTTACAGGATGTCATTTAAAATGCCTTAAAAAGAGCCGAAAGTTGCATAGTGAATCGCGGTCACCATTAAGAAGATATAATTTTCCAATGATTACGAACAAAAATGTAAGGACCAAATAAACTTTTTATGAAAATCAAACCTACTTATTTTTTCTTTGAACAATGTAATAGCAAAGCCCCTTGGATATATAAAGCCGGAATGCATACTCAGTTTTTGAAATGAGCTTTATTTAGTGTATCAATAATGTACGTTTTATCAAGAAACTCATACGAAACGTACAAATTTCTTTTTAAGTTTTTAGCTATTGTACTTAGAGCTTTTTAAATATTATTTCATAAAATGACTAAGAAAGGGTGAAATTTGATCTGAACATATATCTTTTGTTTTAAATCAAAATAATTTACGATCAAATTTAATTATAAATTGGTCTAATTTTTATACATTTTTGCTTTTCATTTCAATATAAACGATATCCTCTAAAATATATTTTATTCGCTCTAATTCTCGCGAAAACTTAATAATTAATTTATTTAAATGATATTATGTATTCGAAAAAATTAACTAAAACCGAATTTATAAACATAAATCAGCTCAAAAAAAATTTTCAACATGCAGTTGTCAATAAATAATATTATCAGCTGATCAATGTTTACATTTCAAAAGGAACACATAACTAATCACAATTTCTATTTTGCTACACATTTATTAACAATCACAGCGCAACACTACACTATATTCTGAATCCTGAAATACAGAGAATCATTAAAAAAGGTTTATTTATGCTGTATCAACATAAGAATAATATTTAATTGCATAATTATGCATTAAATACAAAACCAATTTTCATAATGACATAAATAATGTCATAACAATGGTAGAGAGAGAATATTTTTTATATTGAATGATAGTTCGATGAAATGCCATTACTAGCGTTGCTGTTGTATAAAAATTTTGCAAGCCATTCATGTTAAAATCATACATGTGTGCATGTAATCATTAAATCTAGTTAAATGTGTATATGAGATTTTGTGCATTGGTATTGTTCATTTTATACAATGAACAATACGTTTATGTAAACGGCCGTTTTTTTTTAAAAAAAGTATGGCCTATGGATGTGTAAATGGTTAGAAAGTGGTAAATACATCAACAATCGTATGAAAAAGTTGATTTTTTCGAAATTTTTGACTTTTAACATCCTATAACTTGGTAGGCAGGCCCCAAAACCAATCACTCACGGTCCAGAATTTGGAAAATGATTATTTATCAACAATCCTGGATTAATAATTTTGATTTAAACCAATATTTTAATTCATGTTTTTGAAGATTTAAGAATCTAGATTTTTATATTTTCGATCGTGAATAGAAAAATAAAACGAAATGAATTTTTAATATCGGGTTTAAATGCAAATTGTTTGTTATATTGTGCTCTGATTCCCGCATACAAGTACTAATATGATTTTATTTTGCATCCCGCTTGTTATTTTCCATCTTCCTTCGTTTCAATTTTTTTTAGAAATAATGTAAACAGTTTTATTCTTCGTTGTCTTTTAGTACATTTCGTTTCATTTTTATTTTACTTTTGATTTTGTTTTATGATAAATTTTATGTTTTCGTAATTTATTTTCAATATACATGAAATTTTATCTGTTCGAAATTATTTTTTAGGTTTATAGATATTTATCAATTTTATTAGGATTTTGATTAATGTCTATCTGAATTTTAACTAGGAAATAAATTAAACAAAACTAATTATTTTCAAAAATAATTAAATTGATGTTTCGTTTTTTCGAAATAGAATTAACGAATTAACAATTATACATATTTTGTCACCCAAAGAAGTCAATAAAATTATGAATTGAATAATATCAAATTTATTTATATTTATATGTTTATTAAAATTTATATTTCTGAAAATATATTTTAAATTTGCCAAAAATTACATATATTTTTGGTCAATTTTTTTCACACTGCCAAGTAAACATACAATACAATACAATAAACAGACAATGTACCATCAAGAACAAAAAGAAACAAAAAACTCAACGTAAATAAAACAAAAAAAAATAATTTTTGTGACTTTGTGTATTCTTTGTGTGCTAGAGTGTTTTTCCTATACAAGAATCAAATGCAAAAGAGGAGTTACGTTATATAATCGCTTTTTATAAATTTTATCGAATCACATTGAACTATTTTGATCATGTGATCATATTCGATAAACGAAATATTATCGAACTTAAATATAAGCCGAAAATAAAAACAAAAACCATGAAAATTTTTTTATGAATGAAAAATTTTAGTATGTATCAATAAATGGGAAAATTATTTTACGACAGTCCTGATAAGTAATCATATTTAGATGCCTCTTATTCAAAAATTGATGTAAAGGCCTGTATTGTAAGATATAACAAAGCAAAGTCAAAAAATTACGAGAAATCGACAGTTTACCAACGAATTGTACAAATTTTGTTGTTTTCTAACCATTTACTCATGAACTAACTCATAAAAGTGAATAATTGGCCTGAGCTTTATTGGTATTGCAATGAGAGCAAAACACAAATTGCAATACAACTTAACATTTAATGAAATTGATTTGTTTGGTGTGAAGTGCCATTTTGTTTTATTCTCTTTGAGAGCATACTTAAAATAAAATATAGTTCTCGTAACCTTACTATGTATCTGCCTCTGTTTACATTTGAAGTTATTAAAATACCATATTTTCATTTAATGAATAAAGGAAAATGGAAAAATAAATCGAAAAATGATCAATTTCAGGATGAAAATTGAAATTTCTGTTTTCAATTGAATATAACCTCAGTTAAATTTGAACTACTTTTCATTCACATATTTACTATATATATGAAACTGACAATGATTTTGAACATTTTTTTGAACATTCCCACTTATATCACCAAGATAAGATCGCTTTGGTAATAGGCAATCAAAATGGTAGCAGGACTTTTGCCCCACCCTGTATATAGACGGCTAATAAGTGTTTGCTTTTATGTATAATACACTAGTATTTTATTATCTTGTCATCACAAATATCTTTCAATGTTTTACTTATACGATAATATTGATTAATTTTTTTTTGTAATCTTATGTAATCGATATCACTAAGATATATGACGTTGAATATTGTCATATAATTAAATGATATCGATTATTCGAGATAACAACTTACTTTGCAATTGTGATAGTTATTCAGTTTGTGGTTAATTTTTACATAGTTCAGACGTAATATGTGTCATAACTCAATCTTTACACTCGTATTTATAAAACATAAGAACTAATGATTATAGACTATGGATCTCGATTTTATAGAAGAGTTAACACAAACTCTAAAGAGGTAAATATAGATACACGTAAATGGTTGTTTGTTCATGTGTAAATGAAAAAATATTTAAGTGGCAATTAGTCCCAATAAAAGATTGCATCAGCAGTTGATTCAGTCGTTCCGATTTGAACCTCCCAAGTCTAATAGTTTCATCTTTTGAAGCCTTCTTATTGAATTTATTGAATAAAAAGCAACTTTCTTATCATTTTGATGCTTGCTGAGTAATGTGCTAATGCATGTTTTACGTTTTCCATCTTTAGAACCCCATGAAAGTTTGCGTTTTTCGTTAAATCCCCATGAAGGTTCATATGTCATCCAACCTTGTTTAAGAATGTTTGTATAATTTTTTCATTTGTTTTCTTGCTGGATACCATAGGTCTAAACAGGGTTTTTCTCAATTTGCTACTCGCCTCTTTTACATATTTTGAAAATGCTAGAAAAAAAGTTACTATATTTGTCTCATCTGCAATTGGCATCCGTAATATTATCCAGCACAGTTCCTTGCGAAAACCCTTCTAACATATTCTTCAATTCTTAGGATTCATCTTTATATTAAATACAAAATTTTCGAACGCTTATATAGGATTTTAACACCAAATAGAAATATAATCTAATCTATGGCTTAGAGGCCGTAAACTGCCCTTACCGTGTGTCAACTGAGCTCTTACGAACCATTTTAACGATTGGTACACATTGTAGGTGCTCAGCTCAACAAATGTTTTTACACACAATCACTTATTATGTCATCTGGTAATTTTTTGGTCAATGGCGAGAATCGAGTTCGAGACCGCGGCGTGATAAGAAAACTCTCTACTATTAAGCTACAACCGGCGACAATGAAATATAAATCACGACTAAATCTTTGTTTTAAGACTTGATGCGTATCTTTATCCAAGGCTACATCAAAAATACTCTTTAACATACTGCTTTCATTCGCGTCTTCGATTAAATAATTACTCGATGGAGGAGCTTTGAGTTTTAGACACTAGTCTTTCTTCAAAAGACATTTTATTCACTTTGATACACTTAGTATTTACATTTAACAATACGTTTTATTCATATAGACGACGCTCGAATTACCGGTCAGCTAACGAACAAAATAAACTTGAACAGATAATAAAATTGGATAGAAGTCAAAAATTTACTTGTTGGGAAACACTTAATTGGTCACCATATGGATCCGAGAGTATGTAAAGCTTTTAATAATATATAAGCAAAGCGATCTTGAGTGATTGAGGGCTTTGATATAAGTGATGTAATCAATGTCTACTCTTCATTTTATTTTAGAGTTTCGAATCTATGTCCACGAAGAAATATTGGAATGGATAGTACAGGTAAGTCCAGATTTAAGTCTTTCCCAACAAAAATGTATGGCGCGCATAGAGTTGTATTCCAAAAACATTCAGTTTGCCACAATCTCAGCAATGGTCATATTCTGGTACGTTGGATACTCAAAGGATTGAAACGCTCAAGACATAAAGTTACCCAGCCAAACCCCTTTTCTAAGTTGGCCAAATAGTTGGCTTCTTAGATCGTCAAACTCGAAATATAATACCAAAATCCATTAAAAAGTAATTTTTGTTTGAGTTTTTAGACAGATAATTTCTCATCCTTATGCATAGGTTATAAATGAAGTTATTCTGACCGAGCATGTCAGAGGCACTGTTGAAGAAGTCGATCATCACAATTTGAATGGCCAAGTATATTTAATCACTATTTTCTGTGTTAATTGGAGCGACCGAATTTATGCCGAGGTTGAGTTTACAATAAATGCCATTAAAAGGCGATTGACGTGTAGAATGATGTGGAAGATAAAGCCGACATTTTTTTTGCGGATCGACTCGAAGTTCAAAGATCGGAAAGTGTGTCATAATTAATTGTGTCATAATTGTTGGTTAATATTTTCTTGTACTTTTCTAGGAGAAGATTATGGTTGCACTTCAAGAGCTTAACTTACTCGATTGCTTCAATACCACGACGTTAGATGTCAACTGGATGTATATCCCTAAAATTGAAGTTTACGAATTTTTTGAAAATGTGGTTGAAGATCAAATCAATGAAATAAATTCAATATTTATTAAAATTGCCAGTTCGAACGAGTCGATTTATATTTGTGATCAATTTGAATGGCACAAACAACTCGGTCAATATATTGAGATAGACAAAGTGGCAATGGATGCGTGTGTTGAAGAATGGCGCCGCTGCGATTTACTTAAGGATTTTCCGGTCAAAGATATTTTAAATTTAGATTTGGCTAATAAGGATTATCGTGATCCATACTTTAATGTGTATTTCGATAGATATGTTGACATTTTGTTGAATAAATCCCTACCCCAACTTTGCAGTGACCATGATGATGACAAACATCCATTTCTCTTAGGAATACTCAGTCCTTATATTGAAAAATACTTCATTTCTCGATTTCATAAGAAAATTTTTGTTTTGCGCGATTTAAACCGTTTTGGAGATGAAATTGGTCCATCATATGACCTACCGGTTGCACAAATGGGCCAGATTAAATATTTAACGAGAAATAAACCACATCCGAACGACCTTTTTAAGACCAACTGTTACGAGATCACATACAAAATATCAAATTACAGGCACTTCAGTGATTCATTGTTTCGCTCATTGCTGAACAAGTGGAATACTCGTCAAATTTACGAAATCCGATTTGACAGAGATTTCATTTTCAAATACCAAACTGATCAACAATTTCCGTTACAACATGTAAGCCATTATAATTGGTTGAGCGTTGAGAAGGAGATAGAAATCGTATTGAAAAATTGTGAAGAAAGTCGGGCTAAGACTTTGGTTGAATTTGTTACCTACCTGCTCACTTTGTTCAGTAAAGAAACTAAATTAGATCACAAAGTTACGATTAATTTCAAAAACTGTATGTTAGACGATTACGAATTCCTTCAAAATGTTGGAAAAACAAACATTGAGCACATCAGCTTTGAGCGAATGGAAATTTCTTCCCTTCAAATACACTTACTAAGTTGTGCACTCGCAAATCGGAAGATCACTTTGATCGATTGCAAAAATATTACCGACACAAATGTTATGTCGCTTTTGGAGAATATAGATTATGACGTAAGTACTTTGAAAATGAATATCTCCTGAGACTCGCTCTAATACGATTTTATTACTTTCAGGATCTTACTGTAAAAGGTAAAACATCATGTACTCCTTTAATATATTATCTATTGTCGGAGTATTTAATGGACAAAGAGGGAGCCGATGCGATCAAAGCCGAACGTCTCATTTATCGGGATGATATAAAATGGGAGGGTTGGCACGATTACTTAAACTTCTGTGAATTTGCTAAAATTGACGATCAACTTGTTTTTGTAAACACTGTTTACAATGATGTTGAGGATCTATATTATTTAGTAACTGGTGTGGAGAAAGATGAATCAATTGATACTTCTAATAATATGTTTACGGAATAGGGTGTTAATTAAAAAAATCTTCAATTTTTATAATTTCGTTTTTTCTCTTTAATATTTTACAAATAGCATATGTATACAATCCGATATCATATCAGGCAATCATAATCTTAATAGCAACATATTGCGAAAATAAGATTTCGATGGTAGAATCCATTGTTGCTACCGAATTTTTAGTCAAGTTGACTTATAGATGCTGAATATTCTATAAGAGAAGTGTGAGTAACGGGTTTTCTCAAGATTTTAGGTTGAAAAAGTTTGGTTGTTCGAACGCAAGCGAGACGATATTAGTACAGAGAAACGCGAATGAGATTGGTGCATTATGTACAAATCTTATAGGCAGAATAGGTTTAAAAGAAAGCTGAATATTTTATGGAAAGGGAAAATATCAGCTTTGTGAGCAAGGAAGGAAGCTATTTGTAAGACACGGAGTTTGAAAGAGGAGTTTGAACAACTTTTGAAAACAGTGCTTCCAAAAAAAATGGCGGAAAAGGTATATAAAATACGGCCTGCATTTGCAACGGAAGGGACTTACGGATCATACACTCTAAAACAATCGGTTTTTCAAAGGAATTAGAACTAACGCATATTGATGATACAAAAGTTTTATGATACTAGAATTTTGGTAGAACGGGTTTGAATCTAAAACTAATAATTAGTAAACTATTTACAGATGGTTCTTAACTAAGTGGCAGAGTGGTATCCGTGGCTTTCTTTAACTATTGCAGCTTGTATACCAAGCTAAAGAGATAGCAATATTCTACAATAGTTAAAAGTGACATGATAAAGCTTTCAAACTGCTACCTAAACATATAAAGCAACCAAGAACAAAAAGGTCTGGGAATTGTGTAATATCAACAGTGTTCCGAGCCAAATAATCTTTATTTAAAAATCACAGTATGTGGATGATTTTATCTAGTTACAGGATAAATATCTTGAAAGGACTGTTTACAACACCAAACATACTCAATAGGAGTTCAGATTTACAGGGTTTAAAGGCAGAGAACTTTATAAAGCAATAGAGGGCAGAGATTGGATTATTTATTGGGGAGTCATCCTATTCCGACTGATCTATACAATTAAAATTTTAAATCCAAATCTAATTGGCTTTTGCCTGACGAAATACATTAGATTGACAATGTTAAAATACTCAACTGTTATGATTTATCGACTTTCTCCGGTAAAAGTAATGTTGAGTACTAACGTTCTGCATCGTTTAAATAAGTGAACTTAAGCAGTTATTTTAGTTTACTAGTCGGAATAGCATTAAAAAAATTAACTTTCTTCGCATCGATATTCCTGAGCATATTAATAAATTCGCACATGACTTCCATCACTATTTTGAATGGAATCTAGTGCTCATAGGGCTCAAAGATTAGCATCAGAGAATTATTTAAGTTAAATAGAAGTTTTTATGTCTGATAATTTTGTGTTAGAGGATAAATGAAAGTTTGTAACGGCTCACTGGTTTCGAATACCTGGTGATTTTTGGATGTTGTTTGTTTTAGGATTCGTAAAAATTTCCGAAGCAAAGTAATAGAAGCCGGTTACGAATAATATATCTGGTTTAACACAAAATAAATGCACGCAGACAGCCATCACTAACTTCGATCATTACAATTCATATTATTATTTATGATTTAATCACAAAAAAAATGAAACGAAAAAACAAGCATTCGAATTAAGATAAATATGCGTATCTAATTGCAAAATTGTGATGTTTACAGTAAGATAAGAAAACATACACTTAAGAAAAATCTTACTTTTAACTACTAATATAACATAATTACTAAACAGTTTGTATAATAATAAATCTTAATTAAAAATTAAGTAAAAATCTACCTTTATAAATTGCCGCATTAAGGCGAGATATCGATTTCAGGTTGATGTCTACATGCCGTAAAATAAGGTTGATATGCCATCATAACAGTGGTGTCCCGTATTTCCGTTGAATCCAACATGTGCGGTGTTAGATAATTCAATATTACCATGTATTTTTGATGGCCCAATCACAGCGGAAGTATTCTGAGTAGACTATAGTGTGTGTGTGTGTATGTGTGTAATTGAAACAATTGTTGTATTTTTCGTTTACAAGAATTTTTATTTTTTGTATAAATTTTATTACGAAAATAACAATTATTAAACAAAGATAACAAGTATTTGGTTTTCACAAAAATGTTTTTATTTTCTACACTTAATCTTATTTCCAAAAGTATAGTTACTATCAATTCTTTATAATTTTTAGGATAATTTTACAAAATTCATCACTATTCACATACAATTATAATTTTCTTGGGTTTGGCCTTTGCCAGCAACATATCAGTTATCGTGTATAAATTGTTTCACTCATATTTTCATTAAATTTGAAAACTTTAATTTTATGTAACATAGTTTTTATTGAACAATTTTCCTACAGCACAATTTTATAAATAATTTCGGACCATTACATTCCAGGTCAAGCAAAAAACTGTATTCTCAATCTCACAAAAATAATTAAGCCCCGTTTTCTCGATCGCACCACTTTTTATTGTCAATCCAAATATTCAGGGGAAAAGTTAACTGTCTCAAAAAAATTCAAATTAATGCGATTATCTCTTACTAATCCTCATTACCATTGTTTATGTCACTAAAGAAACTTTTATTTATTTTATTTTATTTGTATTAAAGCGTGTCATGATAAATCGTTACAAGTTAGCTATACCAAAGCAATCTTGATTGATTCAAGCCGGAATGTTCAAAATGAGCTTTATTTAGTGTAACAAAATATACAAAAATCAACGTCAATTTCAAACAAAATGTAAAATGAAAAGTCGTAACTTAGGTTATATTCAATTGAAAACAGAAATTTCAGTTTTCATCATGAATTTGATCATTTTTCGATTTATTTTTCCATTTTTCTTCATTAGTTTTCATTAAGTTTCATACAAACTTGTTGCACGAGCTATCTACTTCTATTTATTTATAGGTATATTAAAATAAAATAGAAGAACAAACATTCTAATCGGTAAAAATTGCTGTGAACACGTGTTAACTTGTGAGTAAATACAAAACAATGATAAATACAAAAGATCTTACGAATCATGATCTTATCCAATTATTAGAAAAGTCAAAACATTTAACTAATGTGCGAAATTATATATAATTTATCTACGTGTGCACAATTTAAATTTGTTGTTGTGTTTTATATTGTTTTTATTGCAACGAGTGCATTTTGCTAAAAATAAAAATAAAATCAGAGCAGTATAACCTTAAGTGAAGTAATCCAAGCGCGAAGGACTCACATTGGGCGGCTTCTTGGTCAGCGTCTGTTCTCCAGGTTAGGAGCGGCTGTTTTTAGTACCTGGCAGTAGGTCTAAAATGCTAGAGGAAGGATACCTGACAAAAAACCAATATGGACAATAAGGAAGAAGGAAATACTACGGTGCAGGGATTCGGAGCCCCAGTGCCGGCGATTTGAAAGAGTGTAGAAGCGGGCTCCCAGTCGTCGAAATCCTACGACCACAATGATTTAACAAAGTCAAATAATGAAAACCCATTTGGACGCAGTTCCAAATTAACGAGATCCCCAACATCCTCAATTAATAGCTATGAAAAAGAAAGCGAAGAACTTCGTAAGCAATTAAGCAAAATAGAAAAGTTGACTTCTCAACTTAGTAAAGAGATCAACATTCTTAAAAATGAAAACGAAATGCTGAAACAGGCCCTTCAAGTTAAGGAGATACAGGACCAGTCAGCCGCAGAATTCTTCACTGATGAAGACGAATTACGCGAGGAAACAGACTGGATCCTTAAAAAGAATAAAAGAAATAGACCCTCTAAAAAAAGAAAAGCTGAATTTTCGCCAGAAATTGTAGCTTCAGACCAGTCTACAAAATCTAATAATATAAAATCAACGGAACAAGAGGCTAAGTCAGCCAAACCCAAGGATAAGGCACCGCACCGCCTCTAATCAATATAATGGGAATTACTGAATATGGCGCTGTTCAGGATCTTATGAAATCGATTACTAACAAAGAATTCAGGGTAGTGTCACTAAACAACAATATATGGAAAATCAACACAACAGACGTTGACACATATAGAGCATTAGCCACGAAGCTTACTGAGGAAGGTAAAGAATGGTACACTTAAAACAAAAATGACCGCCCGATCAAAGTGATGGCAAGAGGTCTGCATCCTACTTGTAAAATAGAAGATATATTAGACGACTTAAAGTGTAAGGGGCTGAAAATAGAAGACGCCGCAAACATCATCAAAAAAGAAAAGAAGGAAAGTGATCAAGGGGTCAAAATAAACAAGAGAGGGCTCCCATTATTCATGCTTACATTTAATAATAAAACATCTTTAACATTAGAGCTATTCTCAATATGAGACTTAAAATTGAAGCATTACGCAAGGCCACTGGATTAATACCCCAATGTAAAAAATGCCAAGGTTTTAATCATACCCAGAAATGTTCTGGAAAACATCTAGCGCAAGCCTGCCTACTAGGAAAAACAACTACTCCTAAATGTGTAAACTGTAAAGGAGATCATCCAGCAAATTATAGAGGATGCGAGATAGCTAAAGAACTGCAAAAACTGAGAAATAAAAAACTTCAGTTAAAGCAAAACTGTGAGATGCCAGTTAACGGAATATCATCGAAAAACTCGATGAAAGCTCAACCACAAGCTAGTACAGTAGCGGGACCAAAGACATACTCACAGAAAGTCCAGCAACAAGAGCCACTTTGTATTAAGGAAAAACAAGAATCTTCAATTCTTGAAAAAATACTACGGAGTATAAAAGCTTTGAACATGCGAATTGCAAAACAAGAAAGAAGCTTAGAAGCCGTACATAAGCGACTAAATAAACAAGAAGCAGTGAATGAGTTCACTTCTATGATTTACTAGTATGAATAGTAGTAAAACATTAAGAATTGCCAACTGGAATGCAAATGGCCTATTGCCACAAATTCCGGAGCTAGAAATTTTCTTAAACATGGATAAGATAGACATATGTCTAATATCGGAAACCCATTTCACAAATGTATCGTACGTAAAAATTCGTGGATATCACTGCTACCATGCTATCCACCCATCAGGAAAAGCGAGAGGAGGATCAACTATTTTCGTTAAAGAAAATTTCAAACACTACGAAGGAGTAAAAATAGAAAAGGAAAATATGCAAGTATCAACCATTAAAATTCGACTCAATAATGAAAAGGAGTATAGCATTTCATCTATATACTACCCACCGCGATATCAATTGGCTAAAGAAAATTATATCGCGTTACTTAAATCGCTTGGAGTCAACTTCATAATTGGAGGGGACTTTAATGCTAAGAATACGTACTGGGGATCGAGACTGTCAACACGTAAGGGTAAAGATCTATATGCGGCAGGGCAAGAATTAAACTGCGAGTTTTATTCTGGGGGTAAACCAACATACTGGCCTACAGATAAAAACAAAATCCCAGATTTAATAGACTTCTTTGTAACAAAAGGAGCATCAGAAAACTATGTAGAGATAGAAAACAGTGAAGGAATATGGTCAGATCACACACCTGTTATTATGACAATGAGTGCAACCATAATCAAGAAAGTGAATTTGCCTAAACTAACAAACAAGAGAACAAATTAGGATGTTTTTCGGAAGCTAGTAGAAAACAGTACGGTTTTACAAGTACCAATTGAAACTCCGACACAACTCGATGATCAAGTAGAAATATTAAATAATAATAAAATTCAAGCAGCGTGGCAGAGTACGCCCATTAGTCAATATAAAGTGCCAAAGAAAAACAACTATTCATTGGAAGCGAGAGATTTAGTTAGTGAAAAGCGGAAAGCTCGAAAAATTTGGCAGCGGAATCGAGCACCACAAAGTAAATCGAGACTTAATTATTTAAGCAACAAATTAAAACAGTTAATCAAAGAAATTAAAAACAATTCGATAAGCGAATCTCTAACTGGTCTCTGACTATTCACTTTGGAAAGCAACGAAAGGACTTAAACGACCAAATAAGCAGATACCTCCCATCAAAAAGAACGATGGATCTTCGGCAAGAAGTGGTATGGAGAAGGCTGTCTTGTTTGCAGCCCACCTCGAAAACACATTCCAGCCCCTTCCAAGGCAATCAGCGGAAGAAAATATATACCCAGTTAGAAAAGTGGATAACCTAATCATCAAACCAGTAACATTACAAGAGCTAAAATATGAAACTATTAACAACTTGAGTTCAAAAAAATGTCCTGGTTACGACCTTATTTCAGGTCAAATAGTAAAAGAACTTCCCGAAAAGGGCTTACGAAAACTGCTTCAACTAATAAACGCAGCATTCAGACTAAAATACGTCCCATACCAATGGAAGGTTGCAGAAGTGATAATGATTCCAAAACCGAATAAACCGCCTAACGTTAAAACGTCGTACAGGCCTATTTCGCTTCTTCCTATAATTTCGAAGTTGTTCGAAAAATTATTGCTGAAAAGGCTAAAACCAGTAATAGAGGAAAGAAATTTAATTCCACCACATCAGTTTGGCTTTATAGAGAGACATTCTACTATAGACCAATTACATAGGGTTACCGATATAATTGAAGATTCACTAGAAAAGAAGAAAATCTGTTCAACTATCTTTTTGGATGTTGCACAAGCCTTCGATAAAGTATGGCACCAAGGACTAGAATATTAACTATATCGAGACCTGCCAAAGCAATTTTACCAGATATTAAAATCTTATCTAGATGATCGATATTTTCGAGTTAAATTTGAAGATGAATACTCTGACCTTAGACAAATATCGGCGACAAATAGTTCCACAAGGAAGTGTTCTGGGACCAATACTATATATTTACTTTATACAAGAGATGTTCCGAATACAAAAGATACAAACATTGCAACGTTTGCAGATGATACAGCAATCCTAGCAGTAGGAGACAGTATAGAAGAGTCAACTAGTAAATTACAAAATTCCACTAATGCAATAAGTAAATGGTCAAAGAATGGACATACATGTCAACTTTACTAACAGAACAGTTAACCGTATTCCAGTTCTACTGAACTCGCATCCAATTCCGCATGCGAACACAGCGAAATACTTAGGCATGACTCTTGATGCTAAGCTGAAGTGGAAAGACCACATTAAAAAGAAAAAAGAAGAACTAAACATCAAATACAGAAAAATGTACTGGCTCTTAGGGAGAAAATCTGAGCTAACAGTACATAATTTTTTTTTTTTTACGGTTTTTACAGACCATTATTGGCCCGTACCGTGTCAACAATCTGACTCCATCGGTTTCGATCACGAGTCAACTCTTCAAACCGTTGTAGGCAGTTTGAAGATGCCAGATCGCTCTCTACGCCGTGGAGCCATCGTCGCCGACAGCGACCTCTTCGCCTACCGAAAGGCGGTTCTCCCTTAAAGGTTCGCTGTATCATTCGGTTCGGATCAGCACGCAGAACGTGTCCGAGCCAGCATACTCGCTGTCCTTTAATTTCATGCACGATATCAGGAATTTACATTAAATTCCTGATCTCGTGATTGAAAAGAACTCGGTAAGTGCCATCGACGTCGCGTTTTGGACCATATATCACACGCATGATTCTTCTCTCGAATGTTAGAAGCCATCTTTCGTACTCACACAATGAGTCTGATCAACACTCTGTACAGTTTCAGCTTATCCGTATTTGCAAGATATTTTGATTTCAGCAGTGGACTTAGAGGATACAAAGCCCGATTGCCAGCGGCAAGGCGAACCTTGATATCCTCGCCCACACTATTATCGTGATGATGAGAGATCCAAGATACTTGAATCTCATCACTCCTTCAAACGTGTGGTTACCACTACTGAAATCAATTGCGTCTTGGTCTCTAAAACCCGAGATTAGATATTTGGTTTTTGACTCGTTGATTTTGAGACCAACGGAAGCTGAACACTGTTCCAGTGGATCAAGTATCTCTTTCACTCCGTTGCCATTTAATCCAATCACACAGATATCATCTGCATAAACAAGAAGTTGATTGGATTGTCGGAATAAGATGTTGTCCTGATGTGTTTCACTTTTACGAAGGATTTATTCCAACATGAGATTAAAAAGTATCGGGGACAGCGCATCTCCTTGTCGAACACCAGTAGTGATTGCAAAAGTTTTCGATAGCCTGTCCTCAACTTTTACACAGCATTGTCACTGCGTTACTGTCATTTTACAGAGATGTACATATTTTTTCGGTATTCCTAAATATTCAATCGCATACCATAGCCTCTCTCGATTGATCGAGTCATAGGCTTGCTTGAAATCCAGGAATACCTGGTGTACATGCGAGATATTTCATAGTACTTGGAAATAATCATCCGTTGCGAAAAAACTTGATCAGTGACTAACCGATTTAGACGAAATCCGCCTTGGTAGTCACCGACAATTTCCTCCGCCAGAGGGGTAATTCTTCCCAAGATAATGTACGACAGTAACTTATATGCTGTGCAAAGGAGAGCTATACCGCGATATTTCTCGCATTTCAAGCGATCACCCTTTTTGAAAATTAGGCATAACGCGGCCACTTTACATTCTTCGGGCATAACTTCATTTCGCCATACCAATCGAACAAGGTCGAAAAGACAGTTCCACAAAGTTAGCCCTCCGAATATCAAGAGCTCTGAATTAATGCAATCAACTCCTGGTGAACGATTTTTCTTTAATTTCCGCATGGCCATTGTGAATTCTTCATAGGATGGATCCTCAATGAACATCTCCGCGGTCCGTATTTGAGGGTATTCAAACACAGCTTGTGATACATGTGGAACATTAAGTAAGTCAAAAAAATGTTCACGCCATGTATCGAGTACCGCATTGACGTTAACACAGAGGTTTCCATCCTGGTCCCAAATGGCAGTTGACCGAGATCTTAAGGTATGGTGCAATTCGGTGATTCCTTTAAAGAAACCACACGAATTGTGCTCATTGCTGAGTTGTTGTACTCTTAAGACCTTAGCTATCCACCATTCTCGCTTCTTCTGTCTACAAATTCTTTTAGCTGTCCTACTAGCGAGAACTGCTTTGTTTTTCCTTGCGATTGTAAACCGAGTCTGCGCTTCATTGTGGGCTATATTTCGTTGCTCAACAGCAAGACGACACTCCTCATCAAACCAATCATTTTTGAGCTTAGTTTTCACTATACCGAGAGTGTGCTGGGCAGCATCGACAACCGAGGTTTTCAATACTTCCCAGACACTGTTCACATCATCAGATTGGTAATTGGATTGCATAATGCTATTGCTGACAAGATCTTGATATTTTCGTCGCGTTTCTTCATTTATCAGACCTTCACAGGAGAATCGCGTTGTATATTCTCCTGTCCTCCCTGACTTGTACGAAAATTTCCATCGTAGCTTTGCAGCAACCATAAAATGGTCACTGCCTACAAATTTGGTTGACGACCGATACGATCTCACGTCTTGGACAACCCGAGCCCGGTCTTTTGAAATCAACACATGGTCAATTTGGCTTCGGAATGTTTTACGTGGATGTGTCCATGTTTCCAAATGGATGTTTTTATGAGGAAAGAATGTACTTGCCACTTTGAGATCATGAGCGATCGCAAAGTACATCATTCTTTCCCCATTCTCGGTCGCAGTTTCGTGTCGGGAGTACGGACCTATATTGTTACATAAGTCGGTCTGATTTCTGCCAGCTCTAGCATTAAAGTCACCAATTACCAATCTGACATCGTGCTCAGGTATAGAGCCCATCAGATTATCCAGATTATTATAAAATGAGTCTTTATCCTGGGATTGGCTTACATCAGTTGGCGCATGTATACAGACAATTGACAGGTTGGCTAATCTCATGTGCAAGCGAAGGTTACACATTCGATTATCGACTGCTTGAAAGTCCAAGACAGCCTTTTTTACCTGTGGCCCAATGAGAAATCCAACCCCAAGATTTCCGAGGTCATCTCCACTGTGTAGCAACGTATAGCCTTGGGACACATGGTCTCCACTTTTAGGCCATCGAGTTTCTTGGAGAGCTACGAGTTCCAGCCGATACTCTTTCATGCATGTGATAAGGCCGTCCAACGCGCCAGGTTTTCTTAATGACTGCACGTTCCACGTGCCGATCCTCGATCTCGTGTCCGGGTACTTAAGCGGGGGTTCGTTTTTGTTGTTGTTTTGGCGGTATCCGATTTTTTTATTTTTGTTGACATTTTTAACATTTTCACTTTTTTACGGATGCGGGTCGTCAGCCTAGTGATCCAACCAGATTTAGTCGCCTCCTACGACAAGCTCTGGATACTGTGGTGGTATTCTATGGGTCTCATGTTTCGTTCGTAATATTTACGAAACACGAATGCCCCCAACCACAGGGCTTAACAGTACATAATAAGCTACTATTATATCGGCAAATATTGAAACCTATATGGACATATGGTATAGAACTGTGGGGTTGTACCAAGAAGAGCAATGTTAAAATAATTCAAACCTTTCAAAATAAAGTTCTACGAACCATTGTGAATGCACCATGGTACATAAGAAACGACAACCTTCATAAGGATCTAAAGATGGAATACGTTAGCGAAGAAATCAAGAAACATGCGAAGAATCACGCACAACGGCTCGGTCAACATCAAAATGCAGATATATGACCAACACAGACCCAGTTAGAACGCTTCGAAGGACGAAACCTTTAGATTTGGGGCGGTTAATGTAATCTTATAATATACTTGGAGCTAACCAGTGGGTTAAACTCAACAAAAACTAACAAATATACTAAAGATAAGTTACTAGATGAATTATATTCAGTTGTAATAAAATCCATTAATAAAAAAAAAAAAAAAAAATTTCTTTATTAATTAAATGAAAATACATATGGGATTTTAATAACTTAAAAAGCAAAAAGAGACAGATACATAATTAGGTTACGAGAACTATATTTTATATCAAGTATGTTCGAATGGAGAATACATAAAGATGACACTACACGAAGCCAAATCAATTTTACTTAATTTTAAGTTGTATTGCGATTTGTGTTGCATTTACGTAAAAAAGGAACAATACCAATGCACAAAATCAAAAATCATTTCATCGAACTGTCATTCAATATAAAAAATTATTCTCTCTCTCTCTCCGATTGCTATGACATTTATGTCATTATGACAATTGGTTTTATATTTAATGCATAATTATGCAATTAAATATTATTCTTATGTTGATACAGCATAAATAAACCTTTTTTAATGATTCTCTGTAGTTCAGGATTGAGAATATAGTGTAGTGTTGTGCTGTGATTGTGAATAAATGGATAGCAAAATAGAAATGGTGATTAGGTTATGTGTTCATTTTGAAGTATAGACATTGATCAGCTGATAATATTATTTATTGACAACTGCAAGTTGAAAATTTTTTTTGATCTGATTTATATTTATAAATTCGGTTTTAGTTAATTTTTTCGGATATATAATTTCATTTAAATAAATAAATTATTAATTTTTTAAGTTTTCGCGTTCAATTATGTGCTTTTTCGTCAATATTATTTTTATAAATTTATTTAGAAATGAGTTTGATTTCCGTTGTACGACCAAGAGAGAATTAGAGCTAGTAAAATATATTTTAGAGGATATCGTTTTTTATTTCCGTACAATTCTTATACTTCATGTGCTTCATCATAGCATCCTAAATAATACAAGCAGCAATGATTGACCCTTTAAATTTATCGAGCTTATTATGGGGCCTAGATTTTCATACACTCGATAAGAACTAATGTAAAATTGAAAATTGTTGGCTCAACTTTAATGAATGAAAATACTGAAAACGAAAATTTTTTTATATCAAAATTTAAACCAAACATTTTCATATAATATATATGGAAACCAAATGAAAATACGAATCATTTTAATAGTTATGATAAAAATAAAAACCTTTTGACTTATTCAATTTTTAAACATGTATATGTTATAATTGGTTCTAAACGCCGTATAAAAATATATAAAACGAGATCAATGACGTATGAACTACGAAAAAGTAACATATACTTCAAATATTGGATGAGAGATGGCACTTAATAACTTTAATGATATAATATTTATTGATATTTTAAAGCATAATGTTAATGCGATAATACGAAGTACACAATTAAAATACCCAAACATGTAAATGAAAGTGAATATTTCAAACATTATTTAAATTTTTTTTATTTCCATTCAATTGCTATATTCGATACAAGATGGCATCATAAAAGTCGTTACGATTTTTAACAGTGTGAATTTTTAAAACCATTTTAAGTATTTGAATAGTTTTTAAAATACATTTATTTACACACAAACAGTATTTAACAACAAAATGGTACCTCAATGGTTTAGTATTCAATGGTTTCAATTTTGTTTCATTAAATGAATTATCATGTCTATGAGGACGATTTACCTCAGTTGGATATGAAGCATTTATGTATGGTTTTCTTCAACATATATATTAATTTATTGTGTTGTCTAAATCTAAGACATTGACATGAGCACATTTAAACGTCAAACCGATTTTTTGGCTGGAAATAATTCTTAGCGACAATTTAACACTTGCATGACTGTCCGTTTAAAATTAAAGCGGTACCTTTAGCTTGGTTCGTCTACATACATTTATTTTCAATTCAAATAAAAAAATCATAAATACATCCAAACATTTTCTAATTCCCATGACGACTTTGTAAACTTTCCACTTCAATTAAATATGAATTATTTATGTGATTTCGTTAAACAGATGCAGCTATTGTGTCAATATATTCAAAACGCCTGACAGATTAAGTAATAAGAAGACAGTGGATTTTAAAACTTATTTTGATTCCAAAACATATATGAAGAAATCATTTGCACGAGAACAAAAATTCTTCCGAGATCTTCTACTTTATATAGAAATAATAACTTCACATTGGCTGAAATTAAAATAATTGTTCAAAGTCCCACCTCCAAGTCCATCAAAAGACATCTACGAAAGAACATTAACATTGGTGATCAAACAAAAATTCCTACACAGCATTTTTGGCCGAAAAACGAAATTTCCATATCACCGTATATTGATATCAACAGTGGAAATTCAAAAAATATGACTTCCTCGACATATGTCAATATCATATAAGTTAGTAAATGATTTTAAACAGTCGATATCGTATCATGTCTCATCGACTCAAATGCGACCCAAATATTAACTATTTATTATTGGAATTCGTCTAGACAATGACGAACTATCGAACAACCGATGAAGAACGATCATTTTGTGTGGTTGAATTATATTTTGTGACAAGAACATTATTCCCTCACGAGGCCGAAATATTATTTTACGGCAGTTGCACAGATGCACAAAATACATTTTTAAAATTTAAATAATCGCCCGTCGAGTCAAACTAGCTAAAAATTGATAATAACATCACAATTATTGAGAACTTCTATTGGAAGTGGTATGTCGTATTATATAATATAAAAAAAACCCAATGCTAAGTGCTTTTTTTTCATTTTTTCAATTATTGGCACGTTGGGTGCAGGAACTCTGACAGTTACAAGGAGCTAGGACTGTCTAAAAGTCCGCCCTGCACCCAATGTTTTGCAATGTGTGATGATTTTTCTCCTTTTACTTCTAAAGAAATAAACGTTCTCTTCCGAATTGTTTTTTATTTTCACCAGACATAGTTTAGGACTGAAATTTATTTTTCTAAAAATAGTCTTCCTTACTTACAAAAAATTAACTCCTTATTAATTACCCAAAAAATTTAATAAAATCGATTCCTTTTAATTTAAAATTTATTTGAATATTTTTGTTTACTATTTCACAATTCCACACAATATTTTTTTCTTTCTATTTTACAAAATATGGTCTGCGCTCTTGCGATTAATTTATATGTTACAAACAGAATTTATAACTATTGGATAAAAAAACGCCTGCATAGAATTTAGAAATTTATGAATCCAGCCAGCATACTGAACTAGCGAATTTGTGTACACACACAAAATTAAATTAAGACTTGCATTCTTGAAATAATAAAATAAGGGTATTCCCCAAATTGTATTTTAAGTCAATATTATAATTTTCTTAAAAAACCGTGGAGGTTTTCGAAAATTTTTTTAACCGTGTTAGAGTGAAATCGTGTTGTGGAATACTGTGTTGTTGGAGGGATACCTGTATTTGCAATCATCGAACCTACCTGTGTTTCATTTTTCGATGTTGAATGCATTCGTTTAATTTCACCCACACAGAACAGCATTTCTTTTTCATTTTGATCACCTGGACCTTATCAATAGATTATCAATAAATTGTTAATAATAATATAGTATAATATTTTTATTTATAAGAATGAAACTGGAATGTAACATAACCAGACACTTTTCAAAATATTGCATTATTTAAGTGTGAAACAGAAAAACATCACATTTCATTATTATATTTATAACTCATTGTTTATAATAAATTCACTTTATATACAAACTTAATTTATTTATTTATATTATTTGATTTAGTTTTTAAAACTTTAAAATAAAATAATCAAAACAAAAAAAAATCCAAACAAAAGTGACATTTCAATTAAAAACAAATTTTTTTCTTGACACTGTTAAATTTTTAGTAATGATGTTGAAATGTAGGCGAATAAATTTCACAGCGCATTTTTGCGAAACTTTATTTGAGAAATGCGAATGCACATAAGCAGTCGGATATCGCAAACTTACAGTTTAATTTAATTCCTCTTTATTTTTTTTTAAATAAATTAAATAAAAATTAATATTCGTTAGTAAGAAATTAATATTCGTTAAATTCAATTTAATTTTAGGTTAAAAATTTGTATATAATATATTTTACAACTTATAGCAGAGCTATCTAAATTTTATTATTTTAATTACTCATTTACTTAAACGTTTATCTAAAAACGGTCAAACAACTAGAATCCCACTATAATTGTATAGGAATTAAAACTAGAATCGTACAGTAGAATTATATTGTATCAAATTTTATCATAAATGTTATTACATTTTACAGGATAAAATACTTTAACATATTCTAAAATCCGTATGAAATCGAGTATTTGCTGATAAAATTGTGTGTTTTGTCAAGAAACTTATATATGTAAGAATTTTAAGGTTAGCATTTTTTCGAGTTGGAGGAAAATTTGATTTTATAAAGATATATACGAGTATGTATATATACTTACATATAAAATTTAACCGTTAACTTGTTAACTTGAATTGGTAAAACCAAATCCATTAGAATTTTTTTTTAAATCTAACGACTTTTTGGATAAAAAAAATAACGCCCAGCTGACATCTATTGAAAGATCGTAAGTACTAAAACGAAAGTACTAAAACTTAACTTTTTACCCTGAATAAATTAAATTTAAATAGATTTACTTTTATCTATATTGAATATAATAATTATAATTAATAATTATTATGATATGTGAAACAAATAAATTAATTTTATTATGAATGTCAGATGTCTCTTGTAAAGCTTTTCCGCCATGCCATGTTTCTGGTTTGTTTTTTATAGTATAGGGTACACCTATAAACATTCCATCAATTTATTATTTTATAATTAAAATTATTTTTTTAACAATAATTATGTTTTATTTTTATAATTTCTAGAATATAAATGTATTTCAAAGAAGTTACGGTTATTTTGATTCGAAATTAAAAGAAAATTATGCAGTCAGATAAAAATAAAATGTGCTGTTCGTATGGAACACCCTTTTTTTCTTTTAGATCGACATACAATTTTTTTTTTTTATTTTTTAGTTTCGTTTTTACTAGGTAACACTAAAGGCGCAAAATCATTTTTTTATTATATAATTAAAATTATTGTTTATTGTAGTTATTAAATTTTATTTATGTGCAAAAACATAATTTCTTATGTCTAAATATATTTCAATACAGCTACGGACATTTTGCTGCAAAATAAAAGTAAACGTGTGCGGTTAGATTAAAAAAATGAACTGCTCTTATTGAAATCTTCTTTAACTTTAAAATCAACATCACATACACATATACATATTTTACTGTGCATTCAATATTGTAAATTCATATTGAATTTTAATTTATGTTTTATTAAATTATTAAGATATTTAGGTAACTGATTTTCAGATATGATTAACTTCAACATTTTATGTACTTAACACTGTAAAAACAGAAATCAAATATATAATTTTTTATTGATAAAAATTATTTCGAAAAATGTGATTTTTACATTGATTCTTATGGGAAAATGAAAAATGTACCTCCTCTAAAAAAAGCTCAACAAAAAATACGTCATATTATTACGGCTCTAATAAAGATGGCTCTGCTTATAGTCATGAACTCATAACATTTATGCTATGATTCCTTTTCCGATTATAAAAATAATTTTCATTAAGAACCCTAATCTTATAAGATCCATGAGCTTTAAATCGAATTGGAGCAAAAAGCTTTAAAATCGGTGGAATAAATTCTTTATCAGTTTCTTTTTAATATTGAGGTAGTATCACCTTCTTCGTCATCTTCACAATTTATATTTAATGATAACGCAACACAATCCATTCAAAATTGAATTAAATAAATATATTCAAAAACACTGCGAATTGTTAATTGAGGTTATAAGAATTGATTGATGTCGTAATGACATTTAAAAAAAAATCCCAAAAAAAATTTCCCTGTGGGAAATACGATATGCAATAATCGCATTTCATAATACAAACGCAAGCGGCGGATCGCATCCGCAAAAGCGCAAAAAATGCGATATGCGAACGGTTGTGTGTATTTGTTGTAAAGGTATGTCCATTCGCTCAAAGCTGATGTGCCCAATGCTAGTGTTCCTAACATTTTCAAGAAATGCGTAATCGTCTAACATACAGTGTTTGAAATAAATCGTAACTTTGTGGTCTAATTTAGTTTCCTTGTTGAACAAAGTGAACAGGTAGTTTACAAATTCAACCAAAGTCTCAGCCCGATTTGAATCACAATTTTCTAATATAATTTCTATCTCCTTTTCAATATCCGACCAATTATAATCGCTTACATGTTGTAACGGAAATTGTTGATCACTTTGGTATTTGAAAATAAAATTTCTGTCGAATCGGATTTCGTA
Organism: Tipula lateralis; assembly: GCA_963932295.1. NCBI lineage: Eukaryota > Metazoa > Arthropoda > Insecta > Diptera > Tipulidae > Tipula > Tipula lateralis. Next base: position 128,075,014 of record OZ010737.1, read on the forward strand.
AGTTTGACGAATATTCCACTTGTTCAGCAATGAGCGAAACAATGAATCACTGAAGTGCCTGTAATTAGATATTTTGTATGTGACATTGTAACAGTTTGTCTTGAGAAGATCTTCCGGATGTGGTTCGTTATTTTTTAAATGTAAAATTTTGTCTATTTCTGAAAGCGATAAGTCATATGAAGGGTTCTTATGTAACCTTTTCTTTCGACCAATTTCATCATTGTATCGATTGTAATCGTAACAAATTGAAATTTTGTTATGAAATCGAGAAATGAAGTATTTTTCAATATAAGGACTGAGCATTCCTAAAAGAAATGGATGTTTATCATCATCGTGGTCACTGTATAGCTGGGGAATGGATTTCTTCAACAAAATGTCAACATATCTATCGAAATACACATTATTATATATGGATCGCAATAATCCTTATTAGCCAAATCTAAATTTAAAATATTTTCGACCGAAAAATCCTTAAGCAAATCGTAGCGGCGCCATTGTTCTACACACATATTTATTGCCACTTTGTCCACCTCAATATATTCACCGAGTTGTTTGTGCCATTCAAATTGATCACAAATATAAATTGACTCTTCCGACCTGGCAATTTTTCTAACCATTGAATTTATTTCATCGATTTTATCTTCAACCAAGTTTCCAAAAAACTCGTAGACTTCAATTTTGGGAATATACATCCAGTTCACATCTAACGTCGTGGTATTGAAGCAATCGAGTAAGTTTAGTTCTTGAAGTGCATTCATTATCTTCTCCTAGAAAAGTACAAACAAATATTCACCAACAATTATGACACAATTAATTATGACACACTTTTCGATCTTTGAACTTCGAGTCGATTCGCAAAAAAAAATGTCGGCTTTGTCTTCCACAGCATTCTACACGTCAATCGTCGTTTAATGACATTTATTGCAAACTCAACTTCGGCATAAATTCGATCGCTCCAATCAACACAGTAAATTGTGATTAAATATACTTGGCCATCCAAATTGTGATGATCGACTTCTTCAACAGTGCCTGTGACATTTGCGGTCAGTATAACTTCATTTATAACCTATAATGATGAGAAAAGAATATATTTTTATGTCGTATGTTTGGACTCATAAATTTTAAACCTGAATCCCGAGGATCTGAACATGACCTATAGTGTTAAGAATATGTTTGGCGGATATAATAATGAATCCTCAGTGATCAAGCAAGTATAATACTTTAAAGAAACTCCTCATTAAAATGAAATGGTATGAAATAGGTTTTCAGATAATTGATATCAATCTTCAGTTCTTATGCACAGATTGTTCAAGTAGCTGGAATACTATCTTGTATTTTAAATGAACTGGTTCGAAAATTATGAATAAGTCGAATTCCCCCTACAATCGTTGGGGTACTAATGACTAGTAATAAAAATGACTTCAATAAAATGCTTGAATCTGCTGATAATATTTAGAAACGTCAATATCCTTGTAACCCATTTTGTGATTCGTAATCATAATCAACCTTTCTCATCAAATATAGGTTGATCTTTCGATTTTTAGAATCTGATGACAGTCCATTATGATACCACAGGATCTTACTTCCCTATTACCTATATGAGAACCAGTTTGAGATACTTATGTAGCGTGATAAATCTTGCACCTTAAAGTTTTCGAGATCAGAGAGGTAGTCCAATAAGAACATACTCAAATATTCATGTCTTTTGTGTGCCAAAGCCGGACATGAACCCTAGGAACACTTCCTCCTCGTACATACAGTTACTGCAAAAGTCATTTGCTTGTAGTCCTAACCTCCTCGCATGTTTTCCAAGTAGGCAGTGTACTGTGAGTATCCCGACGATCGTTTTTAGTTCACGTCTTCGAAGGGAGATCAGTGTCTTTGGGCGTTTCAAGACCCGACTTACCTTACGACACTACATGAGAGGGTGTTCGTCCACCTTTCATTCGCTGAGGCTACTGCCTCCTTGTTTAGCACGCTCGTGAGTACCTTAATCGGTCTCCCCATCTTTGCCCTTTCCGATATAGTAGTTGGAGAGTTCGTCCACCATAAACAAAAATTGCGCTTCATTTGGAGGTAAGCATAAGTAATTTAAAGTTTCTAGAAATATATAAGTTCCTTAATTATTTAGAATAAACTTTTTTAATTTAACGGTTGAATTATTTTTAATTCAACCGTATTTTATTACACAAGTATCGAATAGTCTTACGTACTGGAAGAACACGTTAGAATAGTAATTAGAAAGTGTAATTACTTTGTTAATAAATAATAATACAATTTTTCGAATAATTGTAAATATTTATTATGTTTATTGCATATATATTTATGTATTTTGCTTTGTTTTGTTCTAGATTTTAGCAGTATTTTTTTGCTAGTGGCAGCTATTAGAGTAGGGTTGGTAGTGACACACTAGCGTGCATGAGTCAACAAAAAATTTCAAATTGTGTTAGACGATATGCAACGATAATCGCAGAACAATTACCTGGGAAATACATTAGATTTCCCTAACCAACAGATGAAATTAACACCACTAAAGCAAGGTATATACCAACATTTAAACATATTTATATTATATTAAATTTATAGTAAAATTAATTTTTTTTAACTATTTGTTAAAACTTAGTTTTCTAGTAGAATATGCGGTTTCCCTAATATAATAGGGTTAATCGATGGAACTCTTATTGCCATAACTGGCCTTAGAAAGGATATAGAGCACTCGTATGTTAATCGGAGGGCTTCCATTAGATTAATACACAATTGGTAATAGTTTGTATTAAAATTGTCATACCATAATAATGAATAATAAATATTTTTAGATATGCAATAATAATCTGCAAATTATAAACTGCAACGCCAGATATTTTGGGTTAGTATAGTTTCTTTATTTACTTTAAATACAATAAAAATTATAATGTATTCAATTTATAAATGTCCGATACAGTTCTACTCACGAAGCTTTTGCTTTTCTGCAATTGCGGCACGAGACTGGTGAGCAACAAGAATGGCTGTTAGGTAATACAAATAAATTTTGTGCTTCCCTTGATAATTTTTTATGCATTAATTATATTTTCATTCATTCAAGGTGGTATTTGATATCCACTCCGTTTTTGATGACAAACATCCAAAACCCCAGGTTGGCGCAAGAAAAAGAATATAATCGAGTGCATTGTAAGATTCGCAATAAAATTGAACGTTGCATCGGTTTGCTTAAAAATCGGTTTCGGTAAATCAAAAAAATTTTATATTAAAACTTTAAGTTTATATTATTGCGTATTTTAGCTGTTTATTAGGAGAACGTTGTTAATTACGTTACGATACAAATGCTGACAAATATCATAACATCTTGTGTAATTTTTCAACCATCAAATTTACGACGACGATTCTCCAACAATGATAGATGACAACTTATCCAGCAGAAATGCCGCGAGAGAATCTTTATTTATTACTGGCCAACAGAATCGAAATTGGATTGTGCGTTTTTTGAACTCGAGGACAACTAAGAGGAACAAATCGGTAAGTATAAAAGAGGTGAGTATAAGAAGTAAATTAGTGAAAGAGGTGAGCATACAAGGAGGAAATCTCACACACACTGCATAATGCTGGTCCATACTAAACACAAAAATTCAGAATTTGTGGCCATCTAAATGTTTGTCTTTCTATTGTTTATTTAGTATGAACCGAGCATAACATCCAATTGCATGGTGTCTTTGGAAGATTTCCTCCTTCTTTATAAACAAAACAAAAAAATGGAAAACACATTATATATAATATTTATAATATGTATAATTAATTTTGTTTATGTACATTGATTGACAGTAACTCTTTTTTTTTTTAATAAAATGTTTTTCTCTTTTAATTGTTCCAGAATTTCTTGTTGAACAACATTCGCCGCTTCCTGTTTTTGTACTAGACGCCTTTGTAGCCGATTTGACTCTTCTTGAAGTCGAATAGATTTCAGTATCGATTCCATTATCGTTGCTTGATGAAAATATTTTTATTTGATAACCCAAAATAAAAAAAAATATATTGTCTGGGTCGCCTGTTGCGCAAGGTACGTGTTGGAACATTATTGCCATCTTCGTCAGTTCCATCAGTAGATGTTGTTGACTGTTGTGTGGCCGGCGCCAATTGATCCGATAAATCACCAAGATCCGATTAGACATCGGCTTGCGATACCACTTCAATTGTGAGCCCAACAGTTTGCTCAGCAATTATCTAGAGTATTAGTTATAAATTACGAAATTTTGTAATCATTGAAATTAAAAAAATTATTCTAACAGGATTTTTTGGTTCGATTCCCGGAACACAAATGTCTTGTGATATTTCAACTGCGTCATATGATGTTTCAAACTGTCTTGGAGGAGAAGCTGACTAAATTTAATATTTATGTGTTAATTTAATTTATTTATTAATGTATAATATATGTATAATTAATATATAATGATTCAGTACATGTGTATTTTAACTTAATCTGAGATTAAAGCCACCTTCAAGGATTGAATTCCCATCAATAATCTGGAGATTACACATGTGTGCAATCTTCCAGGCACATTCCGACATAACCGTGGCTTCATCGTCAAGCCAATCGCCTCCAACATCTGCAGATGTCAATGGAGCCAATCCTCTACGGTTGCGGTGGTTTCTAATAATTTTTAATTTATTTTTGACTTTATACCGCAATGATTTCCATGTCTGAAAATATTTAAATGTATTAACAATTTTAGATAGATTTTATTAGATTAAATATATAAATACATCTTTCCATTGTTCGCCAGTTTTACTTAATGGTCCAACTGCGTTCAATGTTTCGGCGATTGATCCCCAAACCGCCTTTTTATCATTGGCACCTCTTGCCGTTGCGTGTTTTCCTTTAAGTAAAGTTATTATTTATTTAATATTAAAATTATTAATAAGTGTTGTGGAACGAACAATTTTTATGTAACGTTATTCGATTTGTTACATTCATTACGAAAATTGTGTTATCGTTCCGTTATTTGATACTGTAACGAAAATATTTTGTGTTACTTTTCGATATAACATTAACTTTATCTGTTGAAAGATTTAAAATTATATTTGTTAATCAAACTACGTAAAATATATTATAATTATTATATTTATTTTTGAAAAATCTGTGCAAATAATGCACGGGTGTGAAGAATTCCACATTTTTCCACAAAATTTCAATGTGTTAGTAATACACTGTGAAACGTAATTCCAATTAGAAAAATTATTTATTATTTAGAACAGAGTAGAATTTAATTATATGATATTTAATTATTGAAATATAATATTTGATACTTGAAATATTTAAAAATTCAATATGACGAAAATACAATAATACATTTTACTTCAAACTAAATTAAAGAATATTAAAAATGACCGAGAAAAATATGAGTGTGATTTGGTTTTTGAGGAATAAATTTCATAGCAAAATATCTGAACGTTCAAACCTCTTGAATTTTACTGTATGAGTAGATAATATCATTATCTATAATAAACAGAAGCCATACTTGAGTCAACATCTATAGGGATGGCCGATAATGGCCATGGATCGAGGAAAATATGAGTGTGATTTGAATTTTGTGGAATAAATTTCATAGCAAAATATCTGAACGCTCAAACCTTTTGAATTTTACTGTATGAGTAGATAATATAATTATCTATAATAAACAGAAGCCATACTTGAGTCAACATCTATAGGGATGGCCGATAATGGCCATGGATCGAGGAAAATATGAGTGTGATTTGGTATTTGTGGAATAAATTTATTAGTAAAATATCTAAACGCTCAAACCTTTTGAATTTTACTGTATGAGTAGATAATATTATTATCTATAATAAACAGAAGCCATACTTGAGTCAACATCTATAGGGATGGCCGATAATGGCCATGGATCGAGGAAAATATGAGTGTGATTCGGAAATAGTGGAAATAATTCCATATCAAAATATCTGAACGCTCAAACATTTTGAATTTTTTTGAATAATCAGATAATTTCAATATCTATGGAATGTGAAAAAATTGAGTGTGATTTTTTATGTTACATAGAATTTTAATTCCTTAAATAACGAATCACGCTCAATTTATTAACAGAATACTGTAATCCCTATAGATGTTGGGTTTTGTTTATTAATAACACTCTAAAATTCAAAACGCTGGGACGTGCAGGCAAATAATTAACAATAACATATTATATTTGTGGAATATTCCAATTGGAAGTTTATTTTTTATTTTTTATGTGTTCATTCATGACTATCTGATTTCAACTCCAATTTGATTTTATTTACCAGGTTTGATTTAATTTAATACGACAGATAATAATAATACATTTTTATGTTATAATTTATGCAAAGTCAGTTGCATAATCACATTAACTAAAGTTTGAAAATCCTTTATGTGCCACATTGTTTTCTAAAGATTTATTTTATCAGTCTTAAAGGGTACATTCTTATTTTGTAAACGGCGATAAATGTTACAACTAATATATCTGTTTCATGTTATTTTTATTTAAAATTAATCAACTATCTTTGTTATTTATTATTGATTAAATTACAATTTTTACTGAAAAACATACAATTTAATAATCATAACAGTGTAAATTACCACTACAAATGAAAGCAATCAGAATTAGTAACTATTCCAATTGGTTTCGTATATATATACGTGTGGAAGAATTGTGCAATACTTCACAGGATCAATAATGCACAGATTTTTTAAAAATAAGCGTACTTGAATTTATTTTAAAATTGAATCATACTCGTTTTTATAAACAAAAAATGCAGAAAAAAGAACAATAGAATAACTTTTGTTCGACGATTTGATTCAAGATTAGTTAAAGTGTATCTTCCAATATTGATGGATCCAAATTATTTCGCCGATCTATTAGTATCCATTTTAATATTGAAAAAACTCTCTCAACTGATACTTGATTTGCTGGAACTGATAGTACTTACTATATTTGCAACTGTTGCAACCGAGATGTTCTTTTGTTTCCAAAATTGAAAAGGATTGAAATCTTTTTTTGGCATGACTTTTTCAGCGCTTTCAATGACACCAATTAAATAAGGAATGCAGGATGGTGAATTTTCTGCAGTGATCATTTTATCTGTTAAAAATCTATTTAATATGTCGTTTGGGTCATCGATATTACTTTCGGAGGTATTTTGAGTATTGTTTTGGCTATGAGAAGTATTCATACTTAAACCGAAATTGTTAGCGTTTACATAATTGAATAAATTTGTTAGATGATTTTTTGCCAGCTTTACCTGATCGTCATTTAGGAGGCTTTCGTATCTGGGATCTAAGAACACTGCTGTAAGTATCGGACTGCATTGGGTAATTAAATTCTTTTCTCGGGAATCGACGGCAATTAAAAGAGCATTGGCATATGAATTGTTATTAATTTCTAAGAATTCCAATTTCATTCTATACCAAACAGCCAATGCTTCGCTTAAAATCAATTGATGTGTTTGCAATGAAATTGTAGTGTCAAATGGGCATTTTAGAACCAATAAAAGTCTTCCAATTTTTTCCAGTCATTGGCCGACAAATGAAGGTCAGGTAAAGCTGTTTCCAACTCTTCACAAAAAGAACAAAGCTCTAGCAGTCGTTTAACCATAAGGAAAGTTGAATTCCATCGTGTTGTAATATTTCGAATCGGTTTTCTTAATTTACGATATTTTAATATCTCGAGCACGGTTGGGGTTCGCAATTTAATGACGACACTAAGTGCTTTTTCGATGCAAGTTTTAAATGTTGAATTCTTGATAATGGCATCATTGACAGCTAACTGTAACGTATGCGCCACATTTAACGGATGTCAAGACAGGTGATTCTTTTGTTAATATTATTGACTCTAACTCTTCTTCCTCATATAGTTCAAAATATTGATAATCATCATCAATATTATCAATATCGTCATCATAATGTATGCTTTATCATCAATATCCACAATATTTTCAAGCTGACGATCCTGGTGAGTTTTTAATAGCACTGAAGCTTTAAGCATGTTGCGGCCACTGTCAGAAGTGAATGTATAAATTTGTTTTATATTGAAATCATATTTACGTAAAATCTCGATGATAACCTTGCAAATATATTCGCCAGTGTGACTTTCTTTCAATTCTTTGACTGCAAGCGTACGTATGATTATTTCATTATCTTTTTCATATTGAATATTGACACCTAAAACTGATCTATCTAAGCGACTAGCACTGTCCACTTTGATCGATAATATTTTTGATTTGATATCTGATTTTATCAAATCCCTATATTTTTCGGCTTTTCTTATTATTTGATCGCGAATATTTTCACGGTTAATTGTTATACCAAGTGATTTTGTTATTGGATCAAATAATTTTTTAGTGCACTGCATTCCAAAACACGAAAGGGTAGTCCATTTATTGTAACTAATTCAACACATAATTCAATCATTTCTGATGAAATTATATTTAACTGAATGGTTTTTTTTTATCTAAAATATAATTATTTAATGTAAGTTGTTTTGAATTTTCGGTTTCTTCAAGTTTAGTCCACTTTTGAGTAATATTATTAAATAGATCAGGATGTCGTCTTTTTATATGTTTTGTAAGATTTCCGGTGTGAAAACCTGGTATAATAATTTTCGTTTTACAAACTTTACAAGTCCTACAATTTTTGATTTTGTCAATTGAGAAATGCGACTGTATTTCCGAATTTTTTTCATTTATAGTTCCTCCCATGTTTATACGGTAATTCTCTAAAAATATAAAAAAATATTTTAAGTGAATTTGAGAGCTTTTTTTACTTACACAAAATAAAAACTTCTAACTTACTTTTTTATATTCAAAAAATGCTCAAATTTTGATTTGTGAATGTGCATCTTCTAATTCGATTTATTTTTCTTCTCATTTACGTCCAAAAAATATAGTTGAAGTTGGAAACGATTACAAATTAAGAACCAACAACACAAACATGATAAAATAACACATAACAAACGTAACGTAAGGAAAACGTAAATTAAAAAATTCAGTTGTTTTACATAAGCTTAGAAAATTTAATAAAATTATTAATTTCTTGGAACGAAATATCAGAATAAAAAATTTCGTTATTGTTACATTTACCGTTATCGATGGTATTTTATATTTAGGTACGGTTACGTGTAACGTTTATTGTAGATGTTTTGAAAAACGTTATAATTTCGGTATGTTACGTAACGTTCTACAACACTGTATTAATACATTATTTATTACCTTGAATGAAAAGAACATTTTCTTCATCAAACCGCATTTTTAAGCGATTTTCAACTCGATGTCTCGACCGTAATTAAATTTGTTTAGGCTTAGTTTGTACTTATTAAGATAAATAAATTGAATAATATTGTTAATAATATTGTTTATATTATAAACTTACCATTTCCAAAGACGAATTTTGTTTAAACACAATTTACCAAAAAAAACACGAATTTTGTTTTTAAATAACGTTTGTTCTAGAAGTATCCCCCAACGTACTGATAAAATTTTGTCTAAATTTAGTTAGTTTTTATGTGGATTGCATTCACAAAATTTTGTATAGCAGTTTTGGCTGCATACAAACATTTTAATTTAAACAAAAAAAATTATATCGAATATTTTTTCCACTAAAATGTGCGCTTGGTTCCTATACTGGTATTATAAATACACATGTAGGATTATGGTCAACAACTTTTGTTGAGACTACTCATAACAAAATCGTTAACCAACCAAACGAGAGGAACTGGCCAGAAAGAATAGCCCCTGGAAATGGTCAAGAGAGGAGAACACCATTTGTATCTCATCAGCACACCATTTATATAAAATCGCATTAGCACAACGTGACTAACACGATACGCAAAGGCAAAAAAAGTGTTGAGTATCCAGGTCTAACATGTTATGTGTCATTGACACCGCTTAATCGAAAAGTTATACAAATTTATCTCAACAGCTGCTACCGGACTTGATATGTTTGTACTATGTGCGATTTGTATACGAGTATGTAGGCGTCCAATTGGGTCGCGACAGTGTTAGTGAATTATAAGATAATTTACTCGAAATTTCGTTTTTCTAATATTTAATTGTGGCGTGATGATAAATTGGTATTACGTGAATTTTATTTGGTACTTTGTACATGAACGCAACATTACTCTCATCAAGTGAATTTTTAATCCGTTTTGATTTTGATAAGATTATCTATGCCGTGATGCTGCTTTATGATTTGAATAGTGTAATTTGAGTTATTGCGTGTATGTTGTATATCTATGCCGTTTTCGATCTGATCATGTGTCATTAAATAATCACTTGATCGAAAAGTTATCAAAGACCATCTCATCAATGCGTATGCTACTGGAACTGATAGTACATTAGTGCGATTTGTATACATTAGTACGATTTGTATATACGAGTATGTAGGTGTTCAGTTGTATCGCGACAGTAGTAAGTTCTTTTTTATTTGTATTAACTGTTGTATAGTCAGAAAATTGGGCAACATTGATTATACATTTAAACTTCAGAGAGTGTATTTTGAGAAAACATTGGTTCCACACCAAATGAAATATTTATTCTATGTATGTTTGTTGCTTTATGTATGACCTTACGATCTCTTCTATCACAAATATCTTCAAATATTCTCTTACATTTTGTATATAGTGCTGGCGTCAGTCTAACACTCACACAAGTTTTTTGTTAGAACTATCGTTTTACAGTCAATGTATGTACGTATGTGCGTATGCAAGATGCTTAAATAGTTGTTTATTCTACTCTATTAAGATTTGGTGGTTATTCGCTTCTTCTCTATCATATAGTATGAATATATTTCGAAATTAAGAAATTTGTCGCTCAAGAATAATTTAGTTGCTCGTCGTGTTTTTTGTCAATCGGACGCGCTTTGCGCTCACTCCATAAATTAAGAGTCCAAAATAACATTTATAGTTTATAACATTATATAATCCGGTAGTGTTGGTTGCAATACAAGTATCAATGTTCGTGTGTCGGTTACAATACTATGAGTACCGAATTTATTGAAGAACTTAAACAACTCATTCGTAGGTAATTGTTTGCATGAATTACTTGCTTATAACATTTCGAAATTTAAGATTAAATTGTTTGCATGTAGATTATGTTGTGTCTATATCCGTAAATATTTAACAAACACTATGAAAGGTTGGTAAAGATTTAACTTCTTATTAATGACTCTTTTTTATTTATTGTTTCGGGTGCCAAACGACGACTGCACTCTCTCATTTTCTTGAATTTAAATAGCAATGTGTACCATAACGTAATATTAATCCATTATGATTATAATGTTCAAGTTATGCTACAGTTTAGTCTCCACAATATACCGTGTAAACCATCCGACTACAACGGTCCACATCACAAGCCAACACCTCATAATGTTGTAAATTATTAGATGTTGCTTGATCACTCTCTACGCCTTGAAGCCATCGTCATCGTCAGCGACCTCTTATCAGATTTATTAAGCTAGCGTACCTTTAATTTAATCACTAAATCACTATATCGGTATATGCCATCAAAGTCGCGTTTTGCACGAATGGTAGCAGCCATTTCACGTACTCATCGTTCACGATTCAACTCTTACATCCATACATGATAACTAGTCTGATCAACACTCTATATACCTTTCCGAAGAAACTAATTGTTTTTGAACCCCTTTTGGAAACCGAACATACACATTTGTATGGGCAAACGTTTTCCTTTTTTGGCCGCCCCATCGGTTGTAGTACGCAATCATTTCTTTGTTGTTTCGGTAGTCGTTTCTCAACTTCATTATTTGATTTCCGATTAGATAAATCAACAAAAAAGCTAACAATGTCTGGGCTATATCTAACCTTAAGTCCAGAAGATCTTTCACCAGATTCTTTAGCACTTTCGAAAAATTACAAATGTGTCGATATGCCAGCCAGAATTAGCTATTGCGTGGTCCAGCAAACGTAGTAATACTTTAAGTACATCTTTAAGATCACTCACGTTTATGCCACCCATGAATTTATTATAGTTCCTGACAACAGCTGGAAGAGGAACATCTATATAATATTTCGAATGTTTACACCACCGAGAAGCATTTTCTACCGGTTCTAGACATACAACTGATTTTGTGCTCCACCATTTAACGGCTACAATTTCAACGGTATTACTAAATGCCTGTATGTCACCATATGCCTATGGTGTCGTTTCGTATAGCTATCGGGTTTAAAATAAATATTTTAACGACTATTTATCTATATGAATCAGGAATCCCAATTCTTTTAATTTTCCCAAAAGAGGAATGGTAGTTAAATACCTATCGAAAAACACAAAAGATCATGCACGTTATGTTTCTGTTAATCTAAGGATAACTGTGCTGGTCCCAAACCCAACAATCTATCACTGAAAGGAGTGGAAATGCCGTGATAGATCTTAAAATCCATAACCATTCCTCCAGAAGAAGCTACGACAAAATTTTTTATCCAACTGGACGTGGTTTCTTTATATATACTATCGTAAAGGGAATCGGCAGTAAATGGGATCATATGATCATCGATCGAATATGGGTCTACAATTCTCTTTATCTTCATCGTTTTCCAACAGCATTAACAATTGGTTGCATTTCGAACTATTAGGACAGCAGCATCAAAATAATGTAGACAGTTCCTGAGTAATATGAAAAAGTTTCTAGTGAAGACTGATGTTAAGTTTTTTTGATGATTCATTCGTTTCACAATTTCTATACTTCATTAATAAAATTTCTCACTGCACAAATGTGTATGGTCGATTGGAAAGGTAATTTCAGTTGATTTGCATTTACAAGACATTTTCATCTCAGAACTCAGAAGTGCCATGCTCAAGAGCGACTTTGATATACTCTCCCACTCTATTATCGTAAGTAAAAGAGAATTAAAATAGTTCAATCTCACCACTCCTTCAAAAGTGCGCTTACCAGTACTGAAAACAATTGCATTTTGGCCTCTAAAATCAGAGATCGGATATTTAGTTTTGTACTTGTAATTGAATTGGGATCAACAGACGCTGAATACTGTTTTAGTGAATCAAGTACGTAAGTAAGTAGTTTCACTCCGTTGCGACTTAATCCAATCGCACAGATATCGTCTGTATATGCATAAGAAGTTGATTGAATTGTCTGAATAAGATGTTGTCTTAAAGTGCTTGTGTTTATAACTCTCAGGAACATTCTGATCATTGTGGTTTATCGATATAAACAAGTGATTTCAGATACTCTCATAACGAGATCACAAGATCTTGGAGGCCAATTCATGGGTCTCATTCTTGATCGATGGTTTGGTCTATTGTGTGGCACGTTGCACCATCCTGTTGAAGCCACAAATCGACTACACCATAATATCTCAAATTTGATGTTTTCGCGTAAGTCTATTCATGGTGAGATGCCAATGAATAATGAAGACAAATGTCAGATGAATATGATAGTTGCCACGCATGAATCCCAGTTGGGAAGCATTCCCTATTACAAATATTTATGGATCGAGTTTATTTTTAGGAGACGGAATGGATACTGGCCAGCTGATTCACAAGTTAAACTGGAAGAGTTAATAAAATTGGATAGAAGGTAAATATAATTTGTCCGAATTAACAGAATAGAAATGATTTATAAGACATGTATCAAAATTTCTTCATCACGCCTTTCTCTTCTCTCCTTAAAGTCAAAAATTTACTTGTTGGGAAAACCTTAATTGGACGTCATCAAACCGTAAGCAATACTTTTCATTGTATCACTAATCTCATTTCTTAGCCACTCTTTTAATTTAAGGCATCCGAATTTATGTTCACGACGAAATATTGGAATGGATAGTGCAGGTAAGTGTTCAAAATTATCAATGAAACCGAATCGTCAGGTGGCAAATTGTCCATTGGTGTATACTTTGAATCGAATTCAGATTATAAACGAAGTTATACTAACCGCAAATGTCAGAGGCACTGTTGAAGAAGTCGATCATCACAATTTGGATGGCCAGGTATATTTAATCACAATTTACTGTGTTGATTGGAGTGCTCGAATTTATGCCGAAGTTGAGTATGCAATAAATGCCATTAAAAGACGATTGACGTGTAGAATGATGTGGAAGACAAAGCCGACATTTTTTTTGCGGATTGACTCGAAGTTCAACGATCGGAAAGTGTGTCATGATTAAGTGTGTCATAATTGTTGGTTAATATTTGCTTGTACTTTTCTAGGAGAAGATTATAGATGCACTTCAAGAACTAAACTTACTCGATTGCTTCACTACCACGACGTTAGATGTGAAGTGGATGTATATTCCCAAAATTGAAGTTTACGAATTTTTTGAAAATGTGGTTGAAGATCAAATCAATGAAATAAATTCAATGTTTAGAAAAATTGCCAGTTCGGAAGAGTCAATTTATATTTGTGATCAATTTGAATGGCACAAACAACTCGGTCAATATATTGAGGTGGACAAAGTGGCAATGGATATGTGTATTGAAGAATGGCGCCGCTACGATTTGCTTAAGGATTTTCCGGTCGAAGATATTTTAAATTTAGATTTGGCTAATAAGGATTATCGCGATCCATACTATAATGTATATTTCGATAGATATGTTGACAGTTTGTTGAAGAAATCCATTCCCCAGCTATACAGTGACCACGATGATGATAAACATCCATTTCTTTTAGGAATGCTCAGTCCTTATATTGAAAAATACTTCATTTCTCGATTTCATAACAAAATTTCAGTTGTGGGCGATTTTAACCGATTTGGAGAAGAAATTGGTCCATCATATGACCTACCGGTTGCACAAATGGGCCAGATTAAATATTTGAAGGGAAATAAACCACATCCGGATGATCTTCTTAAGATTTACTGTTACGATATTACATACATAATATCGAATTACATGCACTTCGGTGATTCATTGTTTCGCTCATTGCTGAACAAATGGAATACTCGTCAAACTTACGAAATCCGATTTGACAGAGATTTCATTTTCAAATACCAAAGTGATCAAAAATTACCGTTACAACAGATAAGAAACCATGATTGGTTGAACGTTGAGAAGGAGATAGAAATCGTATTAAAAAATTGTGATGAAAGTCGAGTTGAAACTTTGGTTGAATTTGTTAAGTACCTGCTCACTTTGTTCAGCAAGGAATCTAAATTAGACCACAAAGTTACGATTAATTTCAAGAACTGCATGTTAGACGATTACGCATTTCTTGAAAATGTTAGGAACACTAGCATTGGACACTACAGCTTTGAGCGAATGGACATTCCTTCTCAACA
This sequence comes from Tipula lateralis, assembly GCA_963932295.1. NCBI lineage: Eukaryota > Metazoa > Arthropoda > Insecta > Diptera > Tipulidae > Tipula > Tipula lateralis. The sequence continues at coordinate 128,090,280 of OZ010737.1, forward strand.
AATACGCACATTAAGTTGTGCACTCGCAAATCGAAGGATCACTTTGAGGGACTGCAAAAATATTACCGACAAAAATATTATGACGCTTTTGGAGAATATAGATTTGGACGTAGGTATTTTGAAGATAAATATTGTCTGGGAAATGCTTTTTATATGTTTGTAATTTTTTCAGGATCTTACTGTAAAAGGAGAGACAGGATGCACTACCCTAATATATTATCTAATGTCGGAGCATTTAATGGATAAAGAGGGAGTCGATGCGATCAAAGCCGAACGTGTCATTTATCGGGATGATATCCGGTGGGAGGGTTGGCACGATAACTTAGACTTTTGTGAGTTTGCTAAAATTGACGATCAAATTGTTTTTGTAAACACAGCTTACAATGCTGTGAAATTTGAGGATCTGTATTATTTAGTAACTGGTGTGGAGAGAGATGAATCAATTGATACTTCTAATAATATGTTTATGGAGTAGTGTGCTAACTAAAATTCTTCAGTTTTCATAATCTAAATAGTAAGATATTTTTTAATGATTATGTTCTGCCAATTTGGTGTATGCTATGCAATAAGGATAGCCATTCCAAATGTCATTTAAAATATACGAACAAATAACATTAGCTGGCGTTCTTGTAAATGATTCCTTGAATAAAGATACTGGTATGATATGTAACGTATGGTTTATATGTGTTTGATATTGCAGAAAATATTGAGCTGAGAAAATAAGATTTCGATGCTAAAATCCATTGCTGTTTTTTAGTATGAATATTATAATATTCCGAAAAATGCCTCTTCGAATCACGGGCGAGGCATAATCCTCGTAAAGATAAAATTGATAGCCCTACCATCCATTTTACCAATGTTCGTGAACTCGTGACTAATAAAAATTGCGCACATCAACATCTCGAATCATGCAGATCCGATAAATTAGTGCTAATGGAAACAAACGTATCCCAAAATATCTACGAGAACGAATTGTACTTCAAGCGCTACCAGTTCGAACAAGCACTCGAGTTGCAATGTGGAGTATGCATATTCATTAAAGACCATATACCAAAGTCCGTACTACGTAGCTTGCTGTTTCGCATGACTTTACGCATATTGTTAATGATTCCACATTTGAATGTCAAAATTCTACAAGCAGTCATATTCTGGATCTTTGTCTTACAACAATTCCGCACACCATTCAAGAAACTCAAGGCAATGGACCTAAATAAGGCCATCGGACCTGATGGAATACCTGTTCGAATATTGAAGGAGTTTGCCAGTGACTTGGCTCCAATATTATCTGAAAATGTTCTCCTTTCTTATAAGCAATGTGAAATGGTTGTGATAAGACTGACCCCTCAAACTACCGGCCAATATCAATTGTGTCAGCCGTGGCTAAAATTTTTGAGAAATGCATTAACCAACAATTGGTGAATTATCTTGAGATTAATAAAATAATTTCAGATAAACAATATGGCTTCCGCGAAAGCCGCTCTACAACCGATCTCTTGACGTATGTTGCAAACAAATGGAATCTCACCCTTGAGCAACATGGAGAAGCCTTTGCAATCGCTATGGATATACCCAAGGCTTTTGACAAGGTTTGGCATGAGAATCTCATTTGTAAATTTGTTGCATACGGTGTAGATTCGATGACCATCAAGTGGACACAAAGCTTTCTCAAAGACCGAAAGATCAACGTTGTGCTAAATGGGAGATCATCAACGACACACTCCCCAAATGCCGGAGTCCCTCAAGGAACTAATGTGAAGTTTATGACAAAAAATATTGACAAAAAAAATGTGTCTGTGTTAGTAATTGGAAACCTGTTAACAGCCACTATTAGCAAAAGCTTAGAAATTATTATAAACATTTCAATAGAACGGATCCAGATGTAAGGTTAAGAAACAACAATATACCTTTGAAGCGTGTGATATAACTAAAACAATAGAATAGAGTATCTATCAAACGAACATAATATAAAATAAAACTACAAAGTATTCCACTTTAATAGTGAAGACCAATCTTTGACAGCCAATGACAGGCATTTCTAGAGATGTCTAAGTGAATCTGAGTATTCCACCATATAGGTGGATGTCAACTGGACACTTTGAACTATTCATGATATCAGCGCGACCCTCAAGGGGTGAGATATAGAAAATATAAAAAATGTTACACTTTTATTGTGTAGGCCAATCTTTGACGGCCAATGACAGGCATTTCTAGAGATGTCTAAGTGAATCTGAGTATTCCACCATATAGGTGGATGTCAACTGGACACTTTGAACTATTAATGATATTAGCGCGACCCTCAAGGGGTGACATATAGAAAATATAAAAAATTTTACACTTTTATTGTGTAGGCCAATCTTTGACGGCCAATGACAGGCATTTCTAGAGATGTCTAAGTGAATCTGAGTATTCCACCATATAGCGCGCGACCCTCAAGGGGTGAGATATAGAAAATATAAAAAATGTTACACTTTTATTGTGTAGGCCAATCTTTGACGGCCAATGACAGGCATTTCTAGAGATGTCTAAGTGAATCTGAGTATTTCACCATATAGGTGGATGTCAACTGGACACTTCGAACTATTAATGATATCAGCGCGACCCTCAAGGGGTGAGATATAGAAAATATAAAAAATGTTACACTTTTATTGTGTAGGCCAATCTTTGACGGCCAATGACAGGCATTTCTAGAGATGTCTAAGTGAATCTGAGTATTCCACCATATAGGTGGATGTCAACTGGACACTTTGAACTTTTCATGATATCAGCGCGACCCTCGAGGGGGGAGAGATATTGAATTTTCAAAATGTGTTACGTTTGTGTGGTCGTTATGTTAATAACATTTATTATGCTAATGTAAGTTTTGTTGATCCTATACACAAATTTTATTTCAATATATTTAACATATTAAAATAAACTTTGTGTTTAGGATTTATTTGGAGAAAAAGCTTGTTAAATAATTTTTTTTATTTAAATTCAATGTAAAACAACGTAACTGGATTAACTCTATTTTCTGGTTTGGTTTCATAAATTTCATCAGCTAAGTCATCATGTATTTGCCATGACCCGGATTTTCTTATTATGTAAGCAATATAATGTCCTGGAGAGCTATTAGTCATCCCTCGTTTATAGTGCACTAAGGCAACCAATTTTAATTTTACTGCCCCAAGTTTAATTCTGGCGAAATTTCATCTATCTTGATATTATAGAATACATTTGGATTTAATGGCTGTACGTCTAATACCACGAAACCGGTTTGGGGTTTAATAATTATTTCCTCGGGATGATCGATATACTCGTTACAATTCCGACATGTAGATCCACCAAATTTAAAGGAACTACCAATATCCTTCAAGTTGTAGCATTACAGAGTGGACTCGGTCGAGCAAACTCAATCACCACGCAAAATCGATTGGTGACACCCGATGTTGTTATCCGCGTTCCAAGATTTTACCTTACCCAATGCGAAGCTCACCTGTATAACAGCTAAAAATAAATAGAACCTTACAAATGTTTGCGATTGTCAGTATACGTATAATTCATGTTTATTTTGTTTCATGTGACATATGCTGTGAGAGATCACGGGAGGCGCCCAAAGCAGCGAGAGGAATTGAAGGTCTCGATTCAAGCGTTAACCTTCCGCTAGTGAAGGCTAGATGGCGGAGGCTAAATTCGAAACAAATCGTCGTTCGAGATTTTCGTAGTTCGCGAAATCTCGATCCGCTGAGTTGGATAGTTTTCGGTTCGCCAACCAGGAGGAATAAAAAAGAAAAAAAAAGTAAGAAGAAAACGAGAAAGGTGACGACGCAGAAAAATGAGAGAACAATTTGGACCATCAAGAGTGACGGGCGAAAATAAATAAAAGAAAAGAAAGAAGAACGATATTGCATTGGATGACGGTGGAATAAGTTATACCCGCATCCACATTTTAAATCAAGAATCGTGTGATTAAACTAGATGTAAATGTTAATATAATATATATATATTTATATATATATATATATATATATATATATATATATATATATATATATATATATATATATATATATATATATATATATATATATATATATATATTTATTTGTAATGTTTCCAGTGTTTTTTTTTTGTTTCTTTTGTTTTCTGGTGGAATTTTGAGTTTTCGCATTTGTTTTGGTCGCTAAGTGATGGTAAAAAATAATGAAATAGACGATAATTCAAACCTCTGAAACTTTGAAAGTGATTAAAAATAAAATAAGGTGGTGTGAATAAGGTGGTACAAGGTGATATTGGACTTCGATATACACCGTGAGCGACATTGTTGTTGGTGTGATTGTGCAATTATTTGTAAAAAAAAGCACAAATAAGAAGAAACATTTGTGAATAAGTGCATAAGTGAATAAGTGCATGCTTGTATAGGACAGTTTGTCGTGGGAGACACATACGTAATTACGGTTAATGGGGTGCAGCGGATGAACGACGGCGATACAGGTGAGTTTTCCGTGCAAATCCCACTTCCCGTTAGTCTTTTTTTTTCTTTTTACTATTTTCCGATCCTACACTTTCCCTCTGTCCCACATCGGATTGATTACCTACGAGTTGCGTGGTGGTTTTTTTTGTGGTATCAACAGGTACCCCGCCCGAGTCCACTCGCTCATATACGGAGCAAAGCCGGACACACGTGCTGGTAGACTGGCGCCCAACGGAATTTAATTATTTTTTTTGTTGTCTACCCAAGCCACAACCGCGACACAGTGAGCACGTTACAAAGTTTCTTTCTTTAAAATTTATATAATCTATAGGCAAATAAAAATTATCGGTCTCATGTTGGAAAAAACAAACTGGGCACTTAAAATCTAGCTTTATACTACGTTTCATAGAAAATTCGATATATTTTGATATATTAAAAACACAGTTGAGATCAATTTTTTTAGTAGAGCTTAATACATTAAAACAATTTAGTAATAAGGTAACTACGTTTCATATTTGTTGCAAGAGTAGCCCCATATATACCGAAATGATGTATAAAATGGAAATATTCTAATTGGTTATCTAGTTTTAAAGTAATTTCTTGATAATCCATTGCTACAGTACATATTATCTGGGATAACGAATCAAATCCGCATGTTGAATGTACATTTATTTCAACTTGACCCTCGTTGATATATGAAAACCCATTTGTTAAAAGGCGTTCGATGCCTTGTGGGTTTTTGGGAACTTGAGAGACGATTTCAGATGAAATATTAAAAAATCTCTTGCAGGAATACCTCTTAATGACACGTTTGCCGATATGTTTGGGTGAGTTATACACCCGTAGTTTTTTGTTCCACTTTTCCTCATTTTTTATGTTATCTGGCTCCTCGTCAGAATTATTTGATAAAAGCAGTTTTCGTTTTAATAATTTTGGCGTAGGCTTAAGAGCTTGGGAAACCGCTATGGAATTAATTAAAAGCTCATTTTTGCGCTTTAATAATGCCACAAACCTCCCGACTTTGAGAAACTTCTTTTCTATATACATATATATTTTTTACGTGACTGAACCACAACTCTGCATTAGCATTTGACAATCGACCATCTATTTTTAAAATTTTTGAGTAGCATGTACTCCACAATGGAAGGTAGGCAAAATACTTTTTTATAGTAAATAAAACAAATTCTTGACAGTAAAATGTGTTTTCCATCAAATCTCTTTCCTCATTTTCATCTTGAACTGTTTGATATATACTTAAACATTTTTTGAAGTAAGGGCTGGCAGAGTAGTAATTTTTGGTATTATCAGAAGTATTTTCTTCATAATCATCTGAATGAGTGGTTTTGGTTGTGATATAACTGTTTATACTGCATAAACTTTTTAAATTGTTGAAATGCCCGCTCTACAGCTTCTGTTCTATATTTGTTAGTACAAATAATACAATAAAGTTCAAATAAGGTAAATACTTCATCTATTGTATCACAGTTCAGTATTACACAAAATATATCTAAAATAAAATTTTTTAAATTAGAAGTGACATTTGGAATTTTCTTTTTGATTTGAATGGCTATTATATTGATAAAATGTGTACAACATACGAAAACTGACACAACCCTTTTGGTTGGGTCGTTTTGAGATTGCAGCGAATTATAAGTGTGTTCAATATATTCTACCACACTCATTTTGTTAAAAATATAAAGAATGGCTTAAATATAAGCTCAAGTCCAATCTACAACGTACACTAATGGAAATATTAGTTTCGGGATCAGTGCCATTTCCGATTTAAATTTCATTAAAAATAATGATACTGTCGTGTAATTAATTCAGCAACAGGTACAATTGTTGTACCTACTTTCACAACGCAAGCGTAATATAAAATTTTCTTACAGCTATGTTCTGGATGACATTTTGGGTTTCTCACGACACTGCCCGTAGCATCCAAATACATAATTAAAGATGTGTAATTTACAAGAAGCTCTAGTTGACATTTTCTTATTAATGTAATCATTAAAGGTAGTGAAACAGAATTTATGTACTGGTTCTCAGCTTCTAGTTGTTCCATATCCCATCGGCGAATCACATCATAAAAATCACAGTCTGGAATTAAATCATCTTTTTTTAAAACTTCTGATCTTATTTTTCTCAAAACTTCATTAGTAGTTAATTGCATGGTATTTCCACTTTTAATTAAATCTAAATCAGAATTAGATCTCATTTCTTAGCTCATATTATGAGCACTAATATATTTTAATTTATCTTTTAAAATAGTTCGTCGCTTTCCTCGAACTTGTTCAAAAACTTTTTTTTCCTTCATGAATCAAACATTGATCCCCAGATAAGAACAAAGACATTTTATTTTTACTATCAATGATAAATTTAAATCGTTGATCATGATTTGAATATTTACAACGACCATATGCAATTATATTTATTTGGTACTTATTTCTTCGAATGGTATCAAATGAAACAACACAGGAGTGTTTATATGAAATCAATGCATTTGAAATCGCAATTCTAATTTCTTCTTTCGAATTTAGTAACATATTCGATTTAAGATCAATTTCTGCTTCGAACTTCCATTTTATTGAATTACTGATTGCATTCAAATTCGGAATATGGTTTGTATTATATTGTGATTGATTGTCATACCCCTCAATTTCAAAGAAAATATTATCATCACTTTCAAAAGTGCAATTTTGTACTTTGTCTGCGTTAGGTACAACAATCAAAATACTATTTGTATCAATACTACGTTGAACTACAGTATTTACTTGTTTCGGTATTACTGATTCACTACTAAAAGTAGTTTCATCGAAACCGATTTTACTTTCTGTCACCTTTTTATATTTATTATTTGGTAATTAAGCCTTTCCAAAATTTTTCTTCCAAATCAAACAAATATTGATCCGGTTTTTCAAAGAATTTTGTACTTTTAATTTGCCACAAATACTTTTCATTTCCAAACTGTCGCCACTCGTCAGTTTATCTCCTTTAAAACATAATTCGTCTAATGCAAGTACCACTGCTTGATAAGAAATGATGTTTTTTTTCTTTTAATAATTATATTTAGAAGAAATTTTGGTAGCCATTTCGGTATGATGTGAAAACAACCAAAAATGATAAATGTTGCAGAAAACAATTCTGATAAAAAATTAAAGTTAAAAATCAAAATTGCGAGAAAACAACAAAAATTAGAACAGTTCAAACAGAAAATCCAAATGAGTAGCAGAGGTCAATAATATAAAAGAGTAGAAGCAGAATGTCCAATAAGAAAGCTAGGGTCGATAGTTTTAAAAAAAACTTTTTGAAAAAATTACGGATAAAACACGAGAAAAGAGATAATACGATGTTAACAGCACGAAACCTAAATCAGTATTAAATCCATTAACAATTTTTTTTTCTTTTTATACTAAACCAGATTTTTTTTATTTTTGTTTTTTTTTAAATCGCATATATAATTTATATGTTTATATGTCAAGTATTATTATTAATTAATAACTCACTTGAAGGTCGCGCTGATATCATGAATAGTTCGAAGTGTCCAGTTGACATCCACCTATATGGTGGAATACTCAGATTCACTTAGACATCTCTAGAAATGCCTGTCATTGGCCGTCAAAGATTGGCCTTCACAGTAAAAGTGTAACATTTTTTATATTTTCTATATCTCACCCCTTGATGGTCGCGCTGATATCATGAATTGTTCAAAGTGTCCAGTTGACATCCACCTATATGGTGGAATACTCAGATTCACTTAGACATCTCTAGAAATGCCTGTCATTGGCCGTCAAAGATTGGCCTTCACAGTAAAAGTGTAACATTTTTTATATTTTCTATATCTCACCCCTTGATGGTCGCGCTGATATCATGAATTGTTCAAAGTGTCCAGTTGACATCCACCTATATGGTGGAATACTCAGATTCACTTAGACATCTCTAGAAATGCCTGTCATGGGCCGTCAAAGATTGGCCTACACAATAAAAGTGTAACATTTTTTATATTTTCTATATCTCACCCCTTGAGGGTCGCGCTGATATCATAAATAGTTCGAAGTGTCCAGTTGACATCCACCTATATGGTGGAATACTCAGATTCACTTAGACATCTCTAGAAATGCCTGTCATTGGCCGTCAAAGATTGGCCTACACAATAAAAGTGTAACATTTTTTATATTTTCTATATGTCACCCCTTGAGGGTCGCGCTGATATCATGAATAGTTCAAAGTGTCCAGTTGACATCCACCTATATGGTGGAATACTCAGATTCACTTAGACATCTCTAGAAATGCCTGTCATTGGCCGTCAAAGATTGGCCTACACAATAAAAGTGTAACACTTTTTATATTTTCTATATCTCACCCCTTGATGGTCGCGCTGATATCATGAATAGTTCAAAGTGTCCAGTTGACATCCACCTATATAGTGGAATACTCAGATTCACTTAGACATCTCCAGAAATGCATGTTATTGGCCGTCAAAGATTGGCCTACACAATAAAAGTGTAACATTTTTTCTATTTTCTACATGTCACCCCTTGAGGGTCGCGCTGATATCATGAATTGTTCAAAGTATCCAGTTGACATCCACCTATATGGTGGAATACTCAGATTCACTAAGACATCTCTAGAAATGCCTGTCATGGGTCGTCAAAGATTGGCCTACACAATAAAAGTGTAACATTTTTTATATTTTCTATATGTCACCCCTTGAGGGTCGCGCTGATATCATGAATAGTTCAAAGTGTCCAGTTGATATCCACCTATATGGTGGAATACTCAGATTCACTTAGACATATCCAGAAATGCCTGTTATTGGCCGTCAAAGATTGGCCTACACAATAAAAGTGTAACACTTTTTGAATTTCGAAATCTCATACTCTCAATTTTTTGCAGATTATATTTATATTATTATTTGTTATCACATTTTTAGATATGTAACTATCATACAATTCAATATAAAAGTTAAAATATTATAACATTTTTTAATTAATGTGTTTATTACTGTTGTAAGGTTTTACTGTATTCCTACACTTTTACTACTACATACATACACATTTTGTCATTTGTCATAAACTTCACGCTAACCCTCAAGGATCAGTTTTGTCACCAACTTTGTTTTTGTTATACATTAATGACTTGTTGGATAGCACTGTGAACCCTATCCTCAATTTTGCCAATGATGCAACATTGCACTCTTCTATTACATTCGAGGTCGAGACAACTCCTTCAGTGTTAAACGGTATACACGACTGGGAGATGTTACTTCGCTTAATTCCGATTTGAGTTCTCCTCAATAGATCGGGTTCTTTAATAAATGCAGATGGGTTTTTAGATCGCATCAGGTTCTCCAGATATATAAAACCTTTATGAGACCGTGTATAGAATATTGCTGTCAGGTTTGGGATGGAGCATATGTCATTGCTCTACAGTTGGTGACTTACGAAAGATCTAGACAACCTACAGCAGTGCAGAAATGTTGCAGAACCCTGCGTGTTCTATAGATTAATAAATGGTAAATGTTCTGCAGAATTAAAGGAGAAAATTCTCGTGCAATAATCGAATATCTTTTTCTACTATTAAGTAAAAATGTTTACGCCATGTATCGATTACCGCATAAATTTAACCAAAAAAATCATTCTAGTCCCGAATTGCAATCGACCGAGTGGATCATCAGACAGAATAAGATCACAAAATGATCTTCCTGACAAGATCTTGATATTTTTATTGCGTTTCTTGATTTATCAGATCTTCACAGGAAAATCGTGTTGTTTACTCTGTGGTCCTCCCTAAATTGTACGAAAAGTACCATCGTAGCTTGGCAGTGACCAAATAATGGTTTTTGAATACGAATTTGGTCCGAGACCTATCTGATCTTACAACGCACGGTTTATGCTACGAGATGTTTTACGTAGATTTTTTGTGAGTAAAGAATGTAATTGTCACTTTGAGATCATAAGTGATCGCAAAGTTCATTATTATTTCTTTATTCTAGATCACATTTTCCCGCTATTGTCGGCAGTACGGACCTATATTATTATAATACATAATTCGGTCTGATTTGTACCAGGTCTTAAATAAAGTAATAAATCTGGCATCGTGCTCAGATATTTAAAAAAAGCCGGATAACTAGCAAATACGCTACTTAGGATGCTTAGGTAAATTATTGTAAAATAAATCATTATCATGGGGTTGGCCATGACTTCCAGACAATACTGTTTCGTATATGTCCATTTCGGACTGCACGTTTCACGTACCGATACTTAGTCTCGTGTCCGAGGGTTCATTATTTTCAAAGGTACTTCTACAATTGAGAGTTTATAGAGATTTCGCAGAGTTTCTCTTTTGTTGTATAGCGAAATAATTTATGTTAGAAAATACTCATTAATAGACTTACCTCCACAATCCATTCTAATATTGCTTCGTGGACATAGATTCGAAAACCTTAACATAAAATGAGTAGAAGACATTTATAACATCACTTATGTACTATTAAAAGTTTTTCATACTTTTAGATGCATATTTCGGCCAATTAAGTGTTTCCCAACATGTAAATGTCTGACTTCTATCCAATTTTATTAATTGTTCAATTTTAATTCGTTTATCAGTTGGTAAGAATTCCGAGCGTCGTCTATAAATAAAATGTGCTGTTAAAAGTATTATCAGGTTTCTAGGCTTGGTTAAAACTATAAATAGACATTTGTTCAGAAACGTGTAAATAATCGAGACAACTATTAAGCCCATATACGTTTATTTGACACTTGACAACATTGAAACATTATCGCAATCTCCGGTTACCAAGTAAATTAGCTAAAAATTATTCAGTGCATCGGTCAACAATAACACGCATAAAACAAAAATCAAAGTATATTTTTCTAATTCCATAAGTAAAGCCGAAGTAGGTCCAGGTAACCGAAAACCATTTAAAGCTCCTGAGTTCCCTAAAATTGAGGAAGCTCTTTATAAATGGTTTTGTGTTCAGCGAGGACAAACCACTACTATTTCAACATCAATTTTGAGTGAGAAAGCGATTTAATTTAATTAAATAATTGGGAATTATACATGATATGATATGATATGATAGGAGAAGTACAAGCCAACCAGTTACGGTGATTCTGAGATTGTTACCATAATCCTGGAGTATATTCAGCAGAGTTCCAAATAGATATCTGAGAATTTTTACTCCAAAATTATGCGGGCCCAGTTCCTGCTTGCATCCTAACATATAAGGTTTGGGAAAAGGAAACAATCACAGAAACGACTAAGGTGATAATCCACAGCAGAGTCATTGTTAACTACATTATTAGTAAATTATTATATATTGTTAGTATAATCATTTTCATATAGGGATTTGAGTTTTGTTATTATTGTAGGTTGGATAGGTAAGGACCATTCTAAATTCATCATACGTATTTGTATCTCCTCGACAGTTAAAACAGGAGTACTTTATAAACATCTTTGGGTCATCTCATCATATGCTGTATTTAAAGATGTGTCCTTATAATTTCCAATCCATCACCATCTAACGCGTGGGGAGTATAAATTCTGCGATGACCCGACAGAATTTCTATATACAATATGATGATCTAATACATTGTCAATTCGTTTGTAAGGGAAACTATTTAAATTAATATATAGTTTAGTGCGGTAATATTTAGCTAACCTGATCGATCATTCCATTCCACACATTCTATCTTTATGTCCGTTTTAAGATTTTACAACAAACAATCACACAATATACAAAAGTAGAATTTTTGTATAACACACTACAATCCAATGAAAGAAATCATCAAAGCGGCCGTCCGATTCAGAAAGTTAAACAGTTTATAATAGAATTATTATACAGCAAAAAGAAGCTGCTTATTAAAGTAAAATAAACTTTCTGGTCAAGACCACCGGTCAAGTAATCCCTATCCAATGTTAAGAATGTCACTCAAGAAATCTTATCCATTTACACTTATATGAATAAAGAATACAAAATTATTTAAATAATTTAGTATTTTCCATGGAAATAAAGACAATAGTTATTTAAGAGTTCAACATACCATGGTACATATCAAGTATATATCAAAAAGCAAAATTGTGGGCTTTATTGACAAAATAAAATCAAGAGGAATATTAACCGTTCCCTTAAAACACGATTATCCTAACATATGAACAAGCATCTGCTAAGTCGAACTTCAAAATTTTAGCCAATTCAAATCTCGCCAACAAATAGGTAATTTTACTGATCATATATATTATCGTCAATATAATGATCCTATAGTGATAGTGATCGTATATCGTATTAAAACAATCTTCAGTCCCTTCTACCATTAATATACATGGCACTACATTAAAACCTCAATAGTCTTAAAGATAAAATCTTAGTTCAAATTTGATATAAGATACAAATATGAAAGCATCATTTCAAAACTTTTAAATAGCAAATCCATCAATATGGTAGGTTTTGCTGTATGTACCGATATATAAGTATGTACATACTAACACGTGTATTGTAATATTTAAAAACAAACTGAAAAAAATTAAAAGTTAATTAACAAACTTCATTGTTGTTCAGGATCAGGACTGATCTGTTTCACTGTCTTCAAACATTATATCTCATGAAAAGTGTTTTGGGCGTTAAATAGCTTCGCGCTATAAAATAAGAAATTTCGCGTTGTACTGAAACAGTTTTTTTTTTCAAATCGCGTTATATCGAAAACTTGTTGTATAAGTACCGCGTTAAATGAGGGATAACTGTATATATATTTTAAAAAAAAAATTTTGTTTTTTTTCTATTTTTTTGTTTGTTTCCAACGGAATACCGTGGTGTGATATGAAAATGGTGTATATAGAAGACAAAGACAAAACGTTATACATATATTATAAAATATAGAGGAGAAACAAGAACAAACTGAACATACAAATAAAACATAATACCATGTAATAATATATAATGTAATATAATAATATAATATAACAACGATACTCATCTGTAATCAGATTTACAACCACACACACAACGTATTTATTTAATTTAATTTAATTAAAGAAACACCGAGCAGACAAAAACACGTCCACTCGGTATGAAGATCCACACATTACAACACTCAATTAAAAAATTGGGAATTATAGCCTGATTTCTATTATGAAAAAATACTGACAAAATAGTAAAGGCGGGTTAAAAAATATAATTTTTCTTAAAGTGCGAGAGAAATAAAAAATATTTCCAGTACAAAAAATTTATTCAGTACTGAATAAATTTTTATGGTTACTGAGAAAATAATTATAGCAGTACTGATAAAATATTTGAAGAGAAGTATTTTTATTCAGTACTGTGGCCCTATTCTGGTAATTCCACGAGAAATTGGGGAATAGGGAATTGGGGAAAGATTTTATATGCAATTTCTGTTCAAATATATTTTTTCCAGCCTACTGACGAAAAAAGATCGATGTAAATATTTATAAATTGGGAATAATTTTTCCATACCAAAATTGAAAGGAACAATTATTCCCAATTTAACACTAGCATTTTACCTCAGTATGCCAGAAAAAAAATATTTAAACTCTAATTACTTATAAAATTATTCCCTAATACTGTATTCCCCGGGAACTACCAGAATAGGGCAACTGGAGAAATATTTTATAGGAAAAATAAAGATGGATGAGTTTTTATGGTCAATTAATAATTGAAAAATAATTGAAATAATGGATAATTATGTTAAGTTTATTTTTTTTTAATTTATTGTTGTAGATTTAAAGTGTGTAGATGTATAGTGGATATATTTTTGTTCTTTTTTTAAAAACAAAAAAAATATGAAATTTATTGGTTATGTTACACGCATCTGTCAAAATATATCCACTATAAAAAAAAGAAAAAACGAAAAACCGATCTCAGTCACTCTAATGGCATTTTAAATTTTTTTCTCGCTTTGATTTTTTCACTAAAAAATAGTGACAACATTTTTTTCATAATGGAAATCAGCCTTATACAACGAAAAAAATTCTGTCGAGCAGTGGTTGGGTTAAAAACTTTAAAAAAACGCCATGGCATTCGAATGTTGCAAGTTGTCGGTAAAAAGCTTTCAAACAATGTTCTAGCAGTTGATCAATTTGTGATACAATTAGAACAAAAAATTAAAGGATCTTAATGTTAGTCCCGAGCAAGTGTACAACGTCGATGCAAATGGCTTGTACTGGAAAGCTTTTACTTAGAAAAACACTAGTTCGGATAAATGGAAAATCGGCACAGGGACAAAAGGTAAGTAAAGAAACAATAATTTTTCTTGTCTGTTCGTACTGCTTTGGAACGCATAAAGTTAAACTTTTTGTAATTGGAAAACCTAGGAAACCAAGAGCTTTTAAATATTTTAACTATACCATTCAGTGATCTCGTATTCTGGCAATTAATAGTTCTGAATTCGCCATTGCCGGATTAAATATAACCATTTTATTTATTTATTTATTTGTATATTGCTTATAATTTTGATTAAGAAGGAAAAGCGCATATGGAAGCAAATTATTACTTCCATTAGGCATAAAAACCTCTTAAATGTTTTACTGTAAAAAGGCAACACGTGCATACATCTCATTTCGAGTACAAGCTCATTTATAATGGGATGAGCAGCAGGGGTCAGACAATATATAAAAAAAATCTTAACAATTAACTTAAACTAATTATATTGTCATTCAGACACGCCATTCAAGAAACCTCGATTTAAACGTATCGGCAGATCTCAAACTCCTAATACTGTATGAAACAGAATTCCAAATAGAAATACCTCTAATATTTTATGCTTTCCACCTAAGTGTATTGTTATGCTACAACCAATGGATCAAAAACTAATTATAAAAAAAAATTATTTGCAAACCAGTATGGAAATTTCAATAAACTCATTAAATTTAAGGCATACAGTTACATTTTTGGCGAATACTTGGGACAATTTAAATGAAAACCATATCAAAAATTGATGGAAGCCATTAATGCAAGCCAAATCTGTTGATTGGAACGAAATACCACTCAGTGAATTGCGCAATTATAGACACATTAATGGAAACTCAGTATATAACCAACGTAGAAACCTTACAAACAATGTTAGAAACATTTCCATTGGTGGATCAGATTTCGTCACAAGTTGTTGGAGATTGGATAGGTGAAGTAAATTTTGCTTCTTATCTTAGTGTCTCAGACGAAGAAAGTAGTGACAGCGATCATGTAGCAGAACCCAACTTGGAACCACTTAAACTTGAAGATGTTATTAAAAGTTTCACTATATGTTATGCATGGAGTGAGCGCAACTAAATTCTGCATCAATAGACGAATTAATGATACTTCAAAAATTAAAAGAAGATTTGAGCCGAACTATTTGCTTAAAACAAGCTAAAATTTTATAAGACATAAATTTATCGACATACATTTTTTTTCAAACGGTTTAATTAGTTTCTAATAATATAAACTTTAAATAGAGTGTTGTGTCGATCTTCACACCGAGTGGACCATATATATATATATATATATATATATATATATATATATATATATATATATATATATATATATATATATATATATATATATATATATATATATATATATATATATATATATGTATATATATATATATATATATATATATATATATATATATATATGTATATATATATATATATATATATATATATATATATATATATATATATATATATATATATATATATACATATATATATATATATATATATATATATATATATATATATATATATATATATATATATATATATATATGGTCCACTCGGTGTGAAGATCGACACAACACTCTATTTAAAGTTTATATTATTAGAAACTAATTAAACCGTTTGAAAAAAAATGTATGTCGATAAATTTATGTCTTATAAAATTTTAGCTTGTTTTAAGCAAATAGTTCGGCTCAAATCTTCTTTTAATTTTTGAAGTATCATTAATTCGTCTATTGATGCAGAATTTAGTTGCGCTCACTCCATGCATAACATATAGTGAAACTTTTAATAACATCTTCAAGTTTAAGTGGTTCCAAGTTGGGTTCTGCTACATGATCGCTGTCACTACTTTCTTCGTCTGAGACACTAAGATAAGAAGCAAAATTTACTTCACCTTTCCAATCTCCAACAACTTGTGACGAAATCTGATCCACCAATGGAAATGTTTCTAACATTGTTTGTAAGGTTTCTACGTTGGTTATATACTGAGTTTCCATTAATGTGTCTATAATTGCGCAATTCACTGAGTGGTATTTCGTTCCAATCAACAGATTTGGCTTGCATTAATGGCTTCCATCAATTTTTGATATGGTTTTCATTTAAATTGTCCCAAGTATTCGCCAAAAATGTAACTGTATGCCTTAAATTTAATGAGTTTATTGAAATTTCCATACTGGTTTGCAAATAATTTTTTTTTATAATTAGTTTTTGATCCATTGGTTGTAGCATAACAATACACTTAGGTGGAAAGCATAAAATATTAGAGGTATTTCTATTTGGAATTCTGTTTCATACAGTATTAGGAGTTTGAGATCTGCCGATACGTTTAAATCGAGGTTTCTTGAATGGCGTGTCTGAATGACAATATAATTAGTTTAAGTTAATTGTTAAGATTTTTTTTATATATTGTCTGACCCCTGCTGCTCATCCCATTATAAATGAGCTTGTACTCGAAATGAGATGTATGCACGTGTTGCCTTTTTACAGTAAAACATTTAAGAGGTTTTTATGCCTAATGGAAGTAATAATTTGCTTCCATATGCGCTTTTCCTTCTTAATCAAAATTATAAGCAATATACAAATAAATAAATAAATAAAATGGTTATATTTAATCCGGCAATGGCGAATTCAGAACTATTAATTGCCAGAATACGAGATCACTGAATGGTATAGTTAAAATATTTAAAAGCTCTTGGTTTCCTAGGTTTTCCAATTACAAAAAGTTTAACTTTATGCGTTCCAAAGCAGTACGAACAGACAAGAAAAATTATTGTTTCTTTACTTACCTTTTGTCCCTGTGCCGATTTTCCATTTATCCGAACTAGTGTTTTTCTAAGTAAAAGCTTTCCAGTACAAGCCATTTGCATCGACGTTGTACACTTGCTCGGGACTAACATTAAGATCCTTTAATTTTTTGTTCTAATTGTATCACAAATTGATCAACTGCTAGAACATTGTTTGAAAGCTTTTTACCGACAACTTGCAACATTCGAATGCCATGGCGTTTTTTTAAAGTTTTTAACCCAACCACTGCTCGACAGAATTTTTTTCGTTGTATAAGGCTGATTTCCATTATGAAAAAAATGTTGTCACTATTTTTTAGTGAAAAAATCAAAGCGAGAAAAAAATTTAAAATGCCATTAGAGTGACTGAGATCGGTTTTTCGTTTTTTCTTTTTTTTATAGTGGATATATTTTGACAGATGCGTGTAACATAACCAATAAATTTCATATTTTTTTTGTTTTTAAAAAAAGAACAAAAATATATCCACTATACATCTACACACTTTAAATCTACAACAATAAATTAAAAAAAAATAAACTTAACATAATTATCCATTATTTCAATTATTTTTCAATTATTAATTGACCATAAAAACTCATCCATCTTTATTTTTCCTATAAAATATTTCTCCAGTTGCCCTATTCTGGTAGTTCCCGGGGAATACAGTATTAGGGAATAATTTTATACGTAATTAGAGTTTAAATATTTTTTTTCTGGCATACTGAGGTCAAATGCTAGTGTTAAATTGGGAATAATTGTTCCTTTTAATTTTGGTATGGAAAAATTATTCCCAATTTATAAATATTTACATCGAACTTTTTTCGTCAGTAGGCTGGAAAAAATATATTTGAACAGAAATTGCATATAAAATCTTTCCCCAATTCCCTATTCCCCAATTTCTCGTGGAATTACCAGAATAGGGCCACAGTACTGAATAAAAATACTTCTCTTCAAATATTTTATCAGTACTGCTATAATTATTTTCTCAGTAACCATAAAAATTTATTCAGTACTGAATAAATTTTTTGTACTGGAAATATTTTTATTTCTCTCGCACTTTAAGAAAAATTATATTTTTTAACCCGCCTTTACTATTTTGTCAGTATTTTTTCATAATAGAAATCAGGCTATAATTCCCAATTTTTTAATTGAGTGTTGTAATGTGTGGATCTTCATACCGAGTGGACGTGTTTTTGTCTGCTCGGTGTTTCTTTAATTAAATTAAATTAAATAAATACGTTGTGTGTGTGGTTGTAAATCTGATTACAGATGAGTATCGTTGTTATATTATATTATTATATTACATTATATATTATTACATGGTATTATGTTTTATTTGTATGTTCAGTTTGTTCTTGTTTCTCCTCTATATTTTATAATATATGTATAACGTTTTGTCTTTGTCTTCTATATACACCATTTTCATATCACACCACGGTATTCCGTTGGAAACAAACAAAAAAATAGAAAAAAAACAAAATTTTTTTTTTAAAATATATATACAGTTATCCCTCATTTAACGCGGTACTTATACAACAAGTTTTCGATCCAACGCGATTTGCAAAAAAAATCTGTTTCAGTACAACGCGAAATTTCTTATTTTATAGCGCGAAGCTATTTAACGCCCAAAACACTTTTCATGAGATATAATGTTTGAAGACAGTGAAACAGATCAGTCCTGATCCTGAACAACAATGAAGTTTGTTAATTAACTTTTAATTTTTTTCAGTTTGTTTTTAAATATTACAATACACGTGTTAGTATGTACATACTTATATATCGGTACATACAGCAAAACCTACCATATTGATGGATTTGCTATTCAAAAGTTTTGAAATGATGCTTACGTATTTGTATCTTATATCAAATTTGAACTAAGATTTTATCTTTAAGACTATTGAGGTTTTAATGTAGTGCCATGTATATTAATGGTAGAAGGGACTGAAGATTGTTTTAATACGATATACGATCACTACCACTATAGGATCATTATATTGACGATAATATATATGATCAGTAAAATTACCTATTTGTTGGCGAGATTTGAATTGGCTAAAATTTTGAAGTTCGACTTAACAGATGCTTGTTCATATGTTAGGATAATCGTGTTTTAAGGGAACGGTTAATATTCCTCTTGATTTTATTTTGTCAATAAATCCCACAATTTTGCTTTTTGATATATACTTGATATGTACCATGGTATGTTGAACTCTTAAATAACTATTGTCTTTATTTCCATGGAAAATACTAAATTATTTAAATAATTTTGTATTCTTTATTCATATAAGTGTAAATGGATAAGATTTCTTGAGTGACATTCTTAACATTGGATGGGGATTACTTGACCGGTGGTCTTGACCAGAAAGTTTATTTATATATATATATATATATATATATATATATATGTATATATATATATATATATATATATATATATATGTATATATATATATATATATATATATATATATATATATATATATATATATATATATATATATATATATATATATATATATATATATATATATTGGCGCATTCTTTAACTTTTAGATCGACATCGCAAACACATATAAATATTTGACTGTACATTCAATATCTTAAATTCATATTTAATTTTAATTTATGTTTCATTAAATTATTATGTTATTTAGGTAACTGATTCTTAGATATAATAATCTTCAACATTTTATGTACTTAAAATTGTAAAAACAGAAATCAACTAAATAATTGTTAATTCATAAAAAATTATTTAAAAAAAAAGGTTTTCTAAAAATTCGTTATATTATTATAGCTCTGTATTCTAGATGGCTCTAATAATACACATGAACGAACAGGTGTATACAGTTAATATCCATTAACCATTAATATCCATATCTTTATTAAATAAATTTACCTGTCTAGAGTACATCTTAATGTTTCAATAAAATCAATATCCATAGTAGAGATGTATGATCGTTAGATGGTATGTAAAGATTGAATTAGACATTTATAGACTATACCGTATAGTCTATCCTGACAAAACTCGACCACAAACTGAATAAATTTCACAATCGTATCGTTTCTTATATCGAATTATAACGTGTTTTCGTTATTATGTAGATAACCAAATGTCAATCGAATTAGAAAGCGATAAACCAGACTTAAGTATGACTATAATGCACGTATATACGATGATTGATTATCTGTGAACCACACGATATGAACAATAAAAGAGAAAATGAAACAAGAAAAAATATGTACTTTGGTGTGAAGGTGACATTGGTTTGTCCTCGTTGTGGATATAACAGATATGGATATAACATATATCTAAACCGGCATTCCAGGTTACAATAAATTTTTTGTCAAAACAGTATTTTCAGTGAACAATGTGGCGATTGCTGAATTTATAGCTTAGATCTTTGACTATCTCTCACATTAGTTGTTCTCAACCTCGCTTTACTATATCGACGATCTCAAGTTGTTCACTTCGAGGACAAGTCTGCTTTAAATGGATGTCTGGCACATTCAAGATGGAGTTCGCTTAGTAAATTCGGTTCCCCATATGATTCTACATTGTTTTAATTGATTTTCATGTTGCAATAGTAACGTAGCATCGATAATGAACATTTAACATATCCAAAGGATCATAGTTTTATGGATCGATAAAGAAAATCGCCTCGTAATGTGAGCGTGGTGATACAAATGAGTTCAGTAGATGATGATCTGAGTTTCAATCAAGTTGTGAATCACAAGCGTCGAATTATGTCAAAGACTTCGATGGAGGGCAACGATCATCACTTTTCGAACGAATAACCCGAAAAGTAATAAACGGAACCTATACTTCTCTTGATATTTCGGGTCCGATTCAGAAACCATCAAATATTCTGAAACAAAACACGGGACTTACGAACCTCATATGGAGTATCCATAACTAAATAAAGTTGTTATTTTGTCTCCGCATTTTTAGTATTTTGTAGTCAACTTACTGGTTAAACTACCTTTACGACAATAAATTGCACTCTCAGGGTTATGTTGAATGGCGATTTATATAGTGATCTGTTGTCATGATCAGAGTTTATCAGTTAACTATAGAAGCAAGACTCTATAAAATTTGAGTCTTGAAAAAATTGTCGATCATACCATCGTACTCTTTTCAGGTTTTATGAGAAGGCTACCTAGCATAAACATATTGAAGAGAATGTAGTAAATAAAGGTAAGATTTATGGGAAATATAGACAGTCATTCAGTTAATCAAGGGGTTTGAAATCCAGAAGCATATATGTACTGGCTATATAGATTTAGATTATTCTTTGCCACATCTATCAAGTAGTCCAGAACTATAAGTGGTGTCGAAAGAAAACCTATAAATCACCTTCAACTACTTGTTTGTCGGGAAACTGTGAGAGCTATGCATAACACATCCAATGTAACGCTCGATGTAGCATGAGTCGACTTGACATTGTAAATAAAGTCAGACTTTACTAAAGATACCCAGTCACATGCTTATCAAAGGAAGCGAGTTGGCAGATAACTTGCATTTATAATATTTGTGATACCTGCTCTAGGCGTGATACTGTTATGTTTTAAGAGAGACATCGACAATGACTTTAACGGTCTTTCCCAAGAGATGTGGACAAACTCATGTGTTGTCACTTATTCAAATTCTTACTTATAACAATTAAACAGCAAAGATACCAGTTCTTAAACTACGACAGACATACTTTGAGCGTTTTACTAGCTCGCTGAACTCTCGCTGTGTTTAAGTGCAAGGGAGGAAGACCATAACTGTTAAACTCTTTCTATATCACAGTCCTGCCTATTCTCTCCACAAACTCGATATTCTAGGATTGTAGTTTATTTTTGACGATAACTGTAACATCCTTAATTATACCGGATATTTTGCCGCCTTCCGAACTGAGGGAAATGTTTATACATATATATATATATATATTATATATATATATATATATATATATATATATATATATATATATATATATATATATATATATATATATATATATATATATATATATATATATATATATATATATATATATTAACTATCTCACTCGAAGACTGAAAGTGGTCAATTAAATAGACGTTTATGCGCAAGAATCGATTATCTGGTGTCTTAGTACTATCCTGACAGCTAACTCCCCAGTTACCCCATTTGATGCACGTTTTTTGTTGAAATGTCACCTGAAGTTCAATTGTGACTGTGAGTATTAAACATACCGATAGGGTCAAGATGATTTGAATTGCTTACATAACTGAAACCTATTTGTGCCACAGGTATTCAAAGACGAGCCGTTTGTAGCATACCTGCACCAATGACTATGTGTGATTCAACATTTGGCTGCTTAGACGAACTTCATTATAAATTATATTAATACTAGCAGTATCACTGTTTTAAAATCTGACTTCGTGCGTCACTACTTGGTTGCAATAGTGTAACGAACATGCTTAAATATAATATTGTGAAAAATCGATTATTTAGAGCGTCCATTACACTTCAATGCCGATCAAAATGACTTGTAACGATTTAGTAAATTTTTATAAACTGTGACGTTAAGAAGTGAGAAGATATCGATATATTAGGAGGGAGGTGGTCAACAGGCAACTGACCGCTATCTATATGAGATTGTTACGACGGACGACAGACGACTCGCTCATTGATCTAAATTGGGTTTTAATACGAATATTTATGAAAGTTGCTTTGAAAGCTTCATCTCGGGATTTGACAGAACTCCTTTGGTAATGTATACCATCAAACAATTTTTATAAAAATCACACGCACGATTCTTTGCTCGAATGTTACAAACCATATCTCATACTCATCCGTCAAGGTTCAATTCTCACAATCATTCATGACAACGGCTCTCACCAACATTCGGTACATTTTCAGCTTATCCTTTTCTGCAAGATATTTTGATTTCAAAAGTAGAAGTCGTCGATATAAATCCTAATTGCCATAGTGACAAGATCTTGATATCCTTTCTCACACTTTTGGTATCGTGAGTAATGAGAAATCTAAGATAGTTGAATATCATCACTCTTCCAAACGTGTGGCCAACACTACTGTAGTCTTGGTCTCTAAACCAAGAGATCAGATATTTCTATCCTGCGGTATCGCATGGCATTTGACCGAGATTTTAAGCTATGGTGCAATACATTGCACTCATTGATGATTTTTTGTACTCTTACGACCTTAATCTTCACTAAGTTTGCAATTCTTTCTAGACAGTGTTTACATCATTAGACTGGTTTTGTTTGTGTTTACATCATTAGATGAATATCGCATTATATAATCTCTCAACCTCCATGACTAGTACGAAAGTTTTTATTTTTCCAGAAAAGAGCCACTGTCTATGAATTTAGTTGAAAACACATATCATACCATATCTCGGACAACCCGAGCCCGTGCTGTTAAAATAATACATGGCCAGTTTAGTTTCAGGATCTATAATTACATAATTCTTTCTCTATTGCCGGTCACAGTTACGTGTCGAGAGAAAAGACATATACTATTTCAAAAGTCGTTTTGGTTTCAGCAAGCTTTAGCATTAAAGTCACCAACATCGTGCTCAGTTATAGAGCCATCAGATTATCCAAATTATTATAAAAAGAGTCTTTATTATGGGCTTGGTTTACATCAGTGGGCGCATGTACACAGACAATTGACAGGTTGGCTTATCTTATGTACAAGCGAAGCTCAACACATTCGATTATCAACTGCTGAATTTCCTCTACTGTGTAGGAAATGTATAGCCTTGGGACACATGGTCCTACACATGGTCCAACCGCACTACCTCTGGTTATACTGGTGGTATTCTATAGGTGGTATGTTTTTTGCAAAACTTGTATGCCCGGTTTTACAAGGCTATACAATTCTCATATAAACAACAGCATCTAGTCATTATTAGTAGGCGATATAGAAGAGAGTTCTATATCGAGAGTTTTATAGAGTTCGAGCTAGTTATAGTTATATATTAGGATATAATGTAGAAACAGTTCCTTAGTAACAGATATATTTGATAAAATATGAAGTATTCGTATTCGATCTTGATGATGCCAAATGAGGTGGTAAAAACATCTACTTCAGCGTCCTCTGTTTTATCGATGATATCTTTCGAAGCTAACAAAAAAATGTATAAGATAGCAGAACATTTTCAGTAGAAAAAATGTTTTTTATACTCGCCACCAGGGGCACTACTATCGCTAAAGAGAATTTCTTCTGGTGTCGTTTTTGTAAAGCCAACATAATTTTTTAATTTTCTTCAGTATTTAAACTACAAAATAATTCCAGATTTCAAATAAAGTATGTATATTATTTCTATAAGATTATAATATACTGTATATAACATATTAATTTCATCTAGAGTTAAGCCAATTACTGAAAGCTATGAATGGACCCCCTATAATAAGTATTTCAGTTTGACTTTCCAGAAGCTAAGTCATCTTACCTCCATACATACAACTATGAAGTTTGAGGATAATCGACCGAGTTTGAGCGCCTCCAGAATTTTTCAAAGTTGGACCATACATAATAATCAGTTTTTTCACTGTGAGCTATGGATGGACCCCCCTGTAACCAATATGCCATTATAATTTTCCAATAGCTTAGATGACAATACATCTGAATATGAAGTTCAAAGATAATCGACCGACCGAGTTTGAGCGCCTCCAGAATTTTTCAAAGTTTTGGCCCATATATAAAATTCAGTTTTTTCACTGTAAGCTATGGATGGACCCCCCTGTAACCGATATGCCATTATGATTTTCGAATAGTTTAGGTGACAATACATATGAATATGAAGTTCAAAGATAATCGACCGAGTTTGAGCGCCTCCAGAATTTTTCAAAGTTTTGGCGCATACGTAAAATTCAGTTTTTTCACTGTGAGCTATGGATGGGCCCCATGTAACCAATATCCCATTATGATTTTTCAATATCTTAGGTGACAATACATCTGAATATGTAGTTTGAGGATTATCGACCGAGTTTGAGCGCCTCCAGAATTTTTCCAAGTTTTGGCCCATACATAATAATCAGTTTTTTCACTGTGAGCTATGGATGGACCTGCCCTGTAACCAATATGTCATTATGATTTTCCAATAGCTTAGGTGACAATACATCTGAATATGAAGTTTGAGAATAATCGACCGAGTTTGAGCACCTCCAGAATTTTTCAAAGTTTTGGCCCATACATCAAAATCAGTTTTTTCACTGTGAGCTATGGATGGCCCCCCTGTAACCGATATGCCATTATAATTTTCCAATAGCTTAGGTGACAATACATCTGAATATGAAGTTTAAGAATAATCGACCGAGTTTGAGCACCTCCAGAATTTTTCAAAGTTTTGGCCCATATATCAAATTCAGTTATTTCACTGTGAGCTATGAATGGGCCCCCTGTAACCAATATTCCATTATGATTTTCCAATAGCTTAGGTGACAATACATCTGAATATGTAGTTTGAGGATAATCGACCGAGTTTGAGCGCCTCCAGAATTTTTCAAAGTTTTGGCCCATACATAATAATCAGTTTTTTCACTGTCAGCTATGGATTGACCTCCCTGTAACCAATACATCTGAATATGAAGTTTGAGGATAATTTGAAAGACAAACATATCATATAGTTAGATTTGTTCTCAATACTTTCACTGCCAATTCTACTAGCTTAAGAACTACATGCAATTGTACTATCTACTTAAATAATAAATTTAGTTATCTTAATTATTGTAGAATATTTTTTTAATTGGTTAGTATTCCTCTTTAATGCTATAGAAGCTACTGGGTTTAACAGTGTATAATAAGAGATTATATTCATTACTATTGCCATTTTTAATGTCATTTTGAAGCAATGAGTTTACCAAATTGGACCAAACCATCATTAAGACCAAACTATCCTACCTTCGACCGAGTTATTTGGTGTGATTTAAACTACTACATACATTCAAACAACGAGATTTTCATTAAAGGTGATACTTTAAAACCATCAAATAAGTAGTAAACTGTAAATAGAATTTCATTTACTATACCAAATGCCTTTAACCTTGGCTACGCTCGAAACAAATTAGTTAGAATAGTTAGAACGCTACAGTTGTTTTGTTACAAGAAATTAATACATCATCGACTGCCGAACTGAACACTATAATAGTTGCACCGCAGTTGAACACTAGTTGAATTATTAATCGACAACAATACGTGATTGTCCGAGACATCCTTCAAACCAGGTTAGTTAAACTACACTTAATATGTGAAGAACTCGTTCGAGCCTTTAAAACAAACAAATCAATTAATCTCATCAGTAAATAGTCGCAAAGTTTTGGCCCATACATAAAACTGATTTTTATGTATGGGCCAAAACTTTGAAAAATTCTGGAGGCACTCAAACTCGGTCGATTATCCTCAAACTTCATATTCAGATGTATTGTCACCTAAGCTATTCGAAAATCATAATGGCATATCGGTTACAGGGGGGTCCATCCATAGCTCACAGTGAAAAAACTGAATTTGATGTGTGGGCCAAAACTTTGAAAAATTCTGGAGGCGCTCAAACTCAGTCGATTATCCTCAAACTTCATATTTGTGTGTATGGAGATAAGGTGATTAAGCATAATTTGAAATATTTATAACAGGGGCTAGATTCATAGCTTACAGTAGTTAAACTGTAGATGAAATTAATATGTTTAATACAGTATATTATAATCTTATGGAAATAATATACATATTTTATTTGAAACCTGGAATAACTTTGTAGTTAAAATATTGAAGAAAATTAAAAAATTAACAGAAAAATTCTGTTGGCTATACAAAAATGACAGCAGAAGAAATTCTCTTTAGCGATAGTAGTGCCCCTGGTGGTGAGTATAAAAATCATTTTTTCTGCTGAAAATTTTCTGCTATCTTATACAGCATACAAAAAACATTTTCGGCTAAAACATTTTTTATTCTATTTTCTACGAACTATTCCATATAAATATTATTGGAAGGATCAAACGATTCGTCATTCATGCAGCCTGTTATGATATAATATAGATCCTCAATTTCATTATAAACTGTGTTAAGAAACACTACTTGATCATCAATTTTAGCAAATTCACAAAAGTTCAAATGATCGTACCAACCCTCCCATTGAATATCAAACCGATAAATTAGACGTTCGGCTTTGATGGCATCGACTTCCTCTTTATCCATTAAATGCTCCGACATTAGATAATATATTAGAGGAGTGCATGACGTCTCTCCTTTTACAGTAAGATCCTGAAAATATTACAAACGTATAAAAAGCATTTCCCAGACAATATTTATCTTAAAAATACTTACGTCCAAATCTATATTTTCCAAAAACGTCATAACATTTGTGTCGGTAATATTTTTGCAGTCGCTCAAAGTTATCTTTCGATTTGCGAGTGCACAACTTAATGTGCGTATTTGTTGAGAAGGAATGTCCATTCGCTCAAAGCTGATGTGCCCAATGCTAGTGTTCCTAACATTTTCAAGAAACGCGTAATCGTCTAACATACAGTTTTTGAAATAAATCGTAACTTTGTTGTCTAATTTAGTTTCCTTGTTGAACAAAGTGAGCAGGTAGTTTACAAATTCAACCAAAGTCTCAGCCCGAGTTGCATCACAATTTTGTAATATAATTTGTATCTCCTTTTCAATATTCGACCAATTATAATCGCTTACATGTTGTAACGGCAATTGTTGGTCACTTTGGTATTTGAAAGTGAAATCTCTGTCAAATCGGATTTCGTAAGTTTGACGAGTGTTCCACTTGTTCAGCAATTTGCGAAACAATGAATCACTGAAGTGCTTGTAATTCGATATTTTGTATGTGATATCGTAACAGTAAGTCTTAAGAACATCGTCCGGATGTGGTTTATTTCCCTTTAAATATTTTATCTGTTCTTGTTCTGAAACAGGTAAGTCATATGATGGATTTTTGTATCGTAAAACATTTTCATCAAAGTGATTGAAATCGCTTATAACTGAAATTTTGTTATGAAATCGGGAAATAAAGTAGTTTTCAATGTGAGAACTTAGTATTCCTAAGAGAAATGGATGTTTATCATCATCATGGTCACTGTAAAGTTGAGGTAAAGATTTATTCAACAACATGTCGACATATCTATCGAAATACACGTTATAGTATGGATCGCGATAATCCTTATTAGCCAAATCTAAATTTAAAATATTTTCCACCGAAAAATCCTTAAGTAAATCGCAGCGGCGCCATTCTTCAATACACATATCCATTGCCACTTTGTCCACCTCAATATATTGACCGAGTTGTTTGTGCCATTCAAATTGATCACAGATATAAATTGACTCTTTCGATTGCCAGTCGTTTCTAAACATTGAATTTATTTCATTGATTTGATCGTCAACCAAGTTTCCAAAAAATTCGTAGACTTCAATTTTGGGAATATACATCCAGTTCACATCTAACGTCGTGGTATTGAAACAATCGAGTAAGTTTAGTTCTTGAAGTGCATCCAAAATCTTCTCCTAGAAAAGTACAAGCAAATATTAACCAACAATTATGACACACTTAATCATGACACACTTTCCGATCTTTGAACTTCGAGTCAATCCGCAAAAAAAATGTCGGCTTTGTCTTCCACATCATTCTATATGTCAATCGACTTTTAGTGACATTTATTGCATACTCAACCTCGGCATAAATGCGAGCACTCCAATCAACACAGTAAATTGTGATTAAATATACCTGACCATCCAAATTGTGATGTTCGACTTCTTCAACAGTGCCTCTGACATTTTCGGTTAGTATAACTTCGTTTATAATCTGAATTCGTTTCAAAGTATACATCAATGGACATTTTGTCACCTGACGATATTGGTCTCAGTGATTATTTTGAACACTTACCTGCACTATCCAGTCCAATATTTCGTCGTGAACATAAATTCGGATGCCTTAAATTAAAAGATTGGCTAAGAAATGTGATTAGTGAAACAATGAAAAGTATTATACATACGGTTTGATGACGTCCAATTAAGGTTTTCCCAACAAGTAAATTTTTGACTTTAAGGAGAGAAGAAAAAGACTAAATCATTTCATTTCTGTTAATTCGGATATATTATATTTACCTTCTATCCAATTTTATCAACTCTTCCAGTTTAACTTGTGAATCAGTTGGCCAGTATCCATTTCGTCTCCTAAAAATAAACTCGATCTATAAATATTTGTAAAATGGGATCCAATAGGGAATGCTTTTCCAACTGGGATTCATGCGTGATAACTGTCATATTCATATGAATTATTATTAGATATTCATCACCCGACTAGAGTGCGTATAGGATCGAACTAATGTGAATATCGATTCTTAAGCTGAAAGTGTACGTGAAGTACGAAATCAATCAATTCATCGCCGTCCTCAAATACGCCACATTGTGGTGTATTTTAAAGAGAGATCTTCGTTTGAAGGCATACAAAATACAGCTTGTTCAAGAATTGATACCGGATGACATTCCTTTGCTTCACCGATTTGGTTATAATGGGCGTTGGAACAGGATACGGGAACAAACAATATTTAAAAAAACGTGTAAGCCTTAATGGCACAAACTACTGAGCAATGATCAATGAATATTTTTGCCAAAAATTCGAGTTATTGGTGTAGCCGACTTGTGGCTTCAACAGGATGGTGCAACGTGCCATACAGCGAATCAAACGATCGATTTATATAAAAAACAAATTTATTAAACATCGAATCAAGAAAGAGACCCGTGAGTTGGCCTCTAAGATCTTGTGATCTGACGCCGTTAAAATACTTTTTATGGGGGTATCTGAAATCACAGATTTATATCGATAAACCACAATGAGCAGAACGTTCCTGAGAGAAAGTCTTTAAGCTTTATAAAATAGTCTGCTATGATCGAATTCCATACCAGCTGAATCACAGAACAGGTTAGATATATTATACCTTGGCCGAGGTTATCTTTATAAAATAACTTAAAATGATTAACATTTCTCGGAAATGAAGGGAGGTCAAGGTGATTTTTATCTCCACGGCGGAAAGGTGCTCACAAGATATAAGACTGTAATAACGACACAAATTTGAGTGAAAGTGAATTCAAACAAATGGGCCAAGTCTCAGCCTAAGCTCCGCAAAGCGAGGCCGGTGAACACTATACTGTCTATAGCTGTTTTATTGGGCTTGATAGAAAAACACTCAGCTCGAGAGAATATTATTTGGTGGTGTAAAAGTAGAGGCAACAATGGAAGGGGTTGGCACCTGTAGAGGTAGACTAACCTGCAAACGGATAAATCAATCATATGCTTCAAAATAGGATTGTCAACTCAGAGACATTCTCAATCAAACAATTCATTTTTTGGTTAGCGGTCAAATATTGCGAAAAGAATAAACAACGCCAGTATAGTCTTAAACTCGTGTAGAAGCACCACTGAGAAGAGATGAGGTTAAAAACTGGAACTGGTGCATTCACTGCATATTTTTATAACTAGACCTATACTAGTCTCTGATACCCTCAAATACAGATTATATTGAGGACCCTTCTTATACGAGGAATTCACTAAGAGCCTTTATTTTCGACCTTATTCTGGTTTGGCAAAATGAAACCCGAACAATGGAAGGTGTCCGCGTTATGTCTAATCTCGTTCTGCCTAATATCTTGAGAAGATTTACTCCTCTAGTGGAGGAAATTATTGGTGACTATCAAGGGGGATTCATCTAAATCGGTCAGACATCCATCAAGTTTTTTCGCTACGGATAATTTTTTCCAAGTACTATGAAACATCAGGTACTTCTAGATTTAAAAATAATCCATGACTCGGCCTTTATCAAAAGTGGCTGTGGTATGCGCTTGAATATTTAGGAATAAAATAACAGTAAGGCAGTCACAAAGTTGTTTCAAAGTTTAGAACAGTAGGCTATCAAGGTCGGTCTTGATACTAGAAATGACCTAAGTACACCCACTTATGATATCAAAATATCTTGTAAATGCGAATAAACTAAACTTGAGTTGGTGAGAAATGCTTCATGTATGGATATGAAAGTTGGATCGTAATGAGTATGAGTACGGGAGACTGCTTCTAACATTCGTGAGAGGAATAATTCGTCTTATATATGGCCGAAACGCGGCGTTGATGGCAGATACTGAGTTCTTTCTTGAATCACCATGTTAAGACAATTTATGACTATTATGAGCAGTGGAGCTCGTTTAACTACATATTCACTGAACTCATTAACAACAACAACCAAATATCCGATACAATAAAAATAACGTAGTATCATGCAGAACTCTAATTGCGGGAGCAATTCAAGCAATTCAATTCAAGGCAGTCAATTCAAGCTGATACCAACACTAGACAGAAACAAACTGGTCAGCGAAACAAACGTCTGTGTTCGCTGTTTAACTCAACATCCCAGTGGTAGAAAAACCAACAAATACATGCACATCCACAATACGCTGTTTTGTATGTCAAGGCCACCATCACACTCTTCTGTATGGTAATAACATGGCATCAAGCAACAGGAGAACAACACAAACCCTTTAACTAATCAACAAAGCCTTGTATTATTAAAATCAGCAGAGGTCAGAATTGCTTCAAGCACTGGCCAATTCACGACTATGAGACTACTCACTGATTCAGGGTCACAGGCAACACTAATATCATCGAAGGTTGCTAATATTTTGAACATCAAGAAGAAAAAGCACATATCATCACATAAGTATATAGACGGAAGCGAGGCAGGTATCAGTAGACCCTCGATTAAAATAAAACTAGTGCCAAGATTCGATACAAACTTCAACTTAGACATTGAAGCCTTGATATTAAACATACCAACCACGACATGATATTACGTGAAATCTCAAGAAAATCCAGCAGACGCTGCCTCATGTGGCATTACTCCAAGAGAATTTATCCACAACAATTTATGCGGTGGCACGAACCCTCTTTTCTACTAACTATGCCTGTCCAATTGAATGTCGTGGAGATATTTCCGAACTAACCATCATAATTACAGACAGAATGGAAGAAATTACAGACAGAGCTGGAACAAGATCTCTACTTCTAATAAAATCAAACGCACGATTGCATATTGCTTACGGCTCATCAACAAATAAATGCAAACAGAAAAAAATAAGCCATGTAGAGCTAACTTGTAAGGAACTCAAGATTGCAGATATAACAATTTTAAAATTAACCCAAGAGCAGGATTTAGGAAGGGAAATTGCTGGCAAATTTAAAGGAAGAACACAAGACAAAAACAGTAAGCTAGCCTCCCTTAACCCTTTTTGGGATGACAATGGCCTGCTACGTGTGATGGGACGTATTCAAAACTCTAATCTATCGATGGCCAGCAAACAACCTATTATCCTAAATAAAAATAACATAATTACGCAGCGGATAAATGAGGATACTCATAAAGCCAGTTTACATAGTGGCCCTAAGTGGCTCTAAGTTGAACAGGTAGAAGCACAAATCCTACAAGAGATGCATCGCCCTTTTTGTACACTTGGTGATAAAAACCATACACATTTAGATAGTGAGCAGTATCGCAATAGAGGCATGCATATAAGCAGCATACAAAAGATTTATCTCCAGGCGCGGTCTTTGTTCAGATAAATTCTCGGACAATGGAACCTATTTTATTGGCGCAAATTCTGTAATTAAACAGACATACCGTGCAGCTATGACCTCACTATCTCACGATATATAGTAGACCTGTTAGCTAATGATGGAACAATCTAGTACTTTATTCCTCCACACACTCCACACTTTGGTGGAATTTGGAAAGTAGAAATAAAAACCATAAAACATCATCTTAAGAGAGTGATAGGAGAATCAACTCTAACATTCGAAGAGTTAAATACTCTAACCACGCAAATCGAAGCCGTGCTTAATTCTCGACCACCAACTCCTCTAGCCAACGATGCATCTGATACAACAGTACTAAAACCAGGAGATTTTTTTGATTGGGGATTCACTAAAGGCTATGCCAGAGGCGATGATTAATAACATGGGGCTAAAAACAAAATGGCACTTAGTGATGATCTTCAGAATATCTTCACGAATTTCAACAGCGCAGTAAGTGGAAAATCGCCCAGCCAAATTAAACAAAAAAGATCTGGTATTAGTAAAAGTAAAACACGGCCAACTACCTGCTACAAGATGGAAGCTAGGACGAGTTCTTAGTGCGAATCATGACAGTCAAATGTAAAGATACCACGTACAAACAACCATTAACAAAACTATGTTTACTACCTATCATCACCTAATCAATCAATTGTATCAATAGCCGATTCCAAAAGAGCTAATACAACTTCCATCGAGGACAAACTTTTGCCTAGTCAACAGGCCAGATGAATAACCTAGCCGTGGCTATTCTCTCAGTGTGCTGTCTATGTGGAATCGTGAGCAGTAACATTGAGATTAAACCATTCTACCAATCTACAGGTATACATTTTGAAAAACTAGGTACTATGCCCCTGCCAGAGGTAGGCACACTATTCCCTGAATATATAATTTCTTGTGAACTTACACATTCCAATCTGTGATTGGAACTGTCCAGACCAGATCAGGAATTTATTGTGCATTCATTGTGCTTTATTGTGCATGAAATCAAAGAACAACGGGCACGCTGGTTACCTACGTTTAATGAGAGAGCTGTCGACGGACGATGGAGTCAAGGTGCAGAGAGTGATCTGGGCAACTTCTAATTGTTTATAATTTTATAAAGTGCTTGCCGCCTTGAGATTTAGACCGATGTAGTTGGATGATTAAACTCAGTATATTGTTGAGACTAAACTGTAACTGGAACACCATAAGCATAATTGTTTATTATTACGTATGGTACACATTGGTATTGTGGTTTGTATATATGTATTGATCTTCAAATGCTATATTGAAGAAAATGAGAGAGAGTGTTGTTGTCGTTTGGCGCCCGAAATAATAAATAAAAACTAAATAAAAAATGATTTGGTAGACAACTGCACACCCACTTACTACAAATCGTTTATAGTGGTTGTAAGCAAACAACAATTATTCATGCAAACAATTACCTACGAATAAGTTGTTTAAGTTCTTCAATAAAATCGGTACTCATGATTATTGATACTGGTATTGAAACCAACACTACCGGATTATTTATTGTTACATATACTGCTTATATAAATCATATTTTGGACTCTAACTTAAGCGGTTAGCACTAATTTCGTCCGATTGATAAAAAACACGACGAGCAACTAAATTATTCTTGAGCGCCAAATATCTTAATTTCCAAATACATTCATATACTATATGATAGAGTTATGTAAGTGCACAACAACCAAATCTAAGTAGAGAAACTGATAAACATGCTCTCATTCATACGGGCACTAGTGAAATGATCAACTGTTTAACATACGTATCACGTACGTACATACATTGACTATAAAACGATAATTCTAACGAAAAACTTGTGCGAGTGTTAGATGATCGGCATACAATGACGCGAGCACTATACAAAATGTAAGAGAATATTTGAAGATATTTGTGATAGAAGAGATCGTAAGGTCATACATCAAGCAACAAACATACATATAGAAAATATTTCATTTGGTGTGGAACCACTGCTTTCTCAAAATACACTCTCTGAAGTTTAAATGTGTAGTCAATATTGCCAAACTATAATTTTAGCACCAGAAACCGATATCAAATATAAATTCAAACCAACAGTTCTGAAAGAATTGAATATTTAAATCAACTTTATGCTTCGAGATGCAAATTAAAACTTAAAATACATTTTTTGTAACACTCATAAAAATGTCTTACTTTGCTAAAATATTCTAATTCTATTGTAGCGTTAAAGTACCAACTGACAAAAAATATAATTCGCGTAGTAACAACTATCATAAGCCACAATCAAATGTAATTCGCTAATACTGTCGTGATACGATTGACCACTACATCATAGTTTGTCACATGCTAAAACGCACAGCCAAATATCACTAAGAAGGACGAATGTCGGTCAGCATGCCATAGTCGGGTTCGCACATGCCGCAACAAGCCTAATCACTAAGCGGGCGAAATTAATCCGTCCTACGCATTACGGTTCACTTGCGTAGAAGTAATGTTGCGTTCAAGTACTAATTACCAAATAAAATTCCCGAAATACTAATTATCATCAAGCCACAATATAATCACCACAGTATTAATAAATCAAAATTTTGAGTAAAGTACCTTGTAATTCGCTAACACTGTCGCGACACGATTAATCAACTTCATACTCATGTAAGAATCGCACAGTACATACAACAAATCCGGTAGCATACGCGGTGATAAGATGGATCCGATCTTTTCGACCAAGTGGATCGTGAGCATCACGCGTGAACGCAACCTTCTGACACAACCTCAAAAATTGCATGCTTGCTTCTGCCTAACCTAACACGGCAAAAATAAATTCTCACAATGGAATTGTGTCTGCCTTCTCTCAATGTGATGGGATAGTCCATTATACGCTTCTCAAGGCTTAGATATTTACAAGAAGTTGGTCTAATGCTGCAACAGAGCTAAACAATACTAAAGTGGGTGAATGCGGGCACCCAAAAATACAACATGCCATCGTCAGGTTCATATATAACGCCGCAACAAACCTAATCACTAAGCGGGCGTAATCTTATATCAAAAGCAAAACGAATTGAAAATTCACTTGAGGGGAGTTAAATAAAATCTATGGCTTAGAGGCCGTAAACGGCCCTTACCGCGTCTCAACTGAGACCTTACGAACCATTTTAACGATTGGTGCACATTGTAGGTGGTTAGCCCAACGAATGTTTTTACACACAACCGCATTTTATGTCATCCGGTGGCATGTTAATTTTGGTCAACGGTGAGAATCGAACTCGAGACCGCAGCGTGATGAGAAACTCTCTTAACCATTAAGCTACAACCGGCGACACGAGGGGAGTAATGTGGGGTAAAAATTGTGGTTGGAAGTTGCTACCATTGTTGAATGTGGGTAATCTATTTACGAATTCTTCGTCATTCTGCAGGTTGATAACGTGGCGTATATGTTGAAGTATAGCTCGTAGTATAGCGCTTATTACGTATGACGTTGTAGTCTTGCAATACGTTCAAATCTGTAGTTCTTTTACAGAATCCGGTAGGTGATTTATTTACTTTGGATCTTTACGAATGGTGTTAACTTGCATAATGGGGTGGATAATACTCGATCCTATAATTTTTTTTAAGTTTAGCTTTAATTGGGTGCAGGGTGGACTTTAAGATTGTCTTAACACCTGTCAGAGCTCCTGCACCCAACGCGTGATCCTTCAAGTAAAGGTTGATAGCTGCCTTAAACTTGTGCATTTCATATTCTAACGGAAACTGAAAACCGACAGCGAATTCCACTTCTTAGATGTTCGATAAATAATTCGGGCTTTGCACGTTCAGTTCGAGGTTTGGGCAGCTTCACCGTAAGCCTATGTGCATTGACCGTTCCTCGTGTTACTCGTCCTGGCGTAACAAATAGTTGTATTTTCTCCTTTTACTCTGCAGAACATTTACCATTTATTGATTAATAGAACACGCAGAATTCTGCAACATCTCTGCGGTGCTGTAGGCTGTCTAGATCTTTCGTATGTCTGGAGTTTCGTATTATTCGGATGGCACGCCGGTGAACTCTATCCAACAACCAGAGAGCAATGCCATATGCTCCACCCCAAACCTGACAGCAATATTCTAGACACGGCGTAATAAAGGTTCTATATATCTGGCGAACCTGATGCGATCTAAAAAGCCGTTTGCATCGATTTAGAAACCCGAGTTTACGTGAAGCTGATTTGGCCAATGCTATAATGTGTTCATTCCATTTTAAATTGTTGGTAATCTGAACACCAAGCAGACGAATTGAGTCACAACCCACGAGAACGTGGCCTTTTACCACAAAAGGGTATTCGTTGTGACTTTTCTCGTTAAATTTGACCTGATTTTTTACTCCCCATTCAAATATTGCACTCAAGTCGAAATTAAGCGAAGTGACAACTTCCAGTCGTTTACCGTTTAACACTGAACGAGTAGCATCGACCTCGAATTGCATTCAGATTCCTGAAGACAATTTCCTCTGAGATGTTGACAGGATCCATTTTGGAACCACAATACGGAATTGACGGAGGCGTAACTACATCGGAGAGAACTAAAGTCGGGTTCGAAGTGAAGACGCTTGCCAGTAAGTTGGTCTGCAAATATGGATTCCACCACCAAAGCACCATCTGCACATTTCAATGCTGAAATAGATGTTTTAGAAATATTGGCAACGGATGCGACTATCTGGAAAAAGTTGCGATCGGAGATTTTCAACTAGGAAGCCGTAGCGGCTTTCTTGTTGTCAGCGCTTTTCGCTTCCTTAGCACAGATTTTTTTTACAGTTGTTACGTGTGTCCTTATATTCTTCAAACGAAAATTCGTTGCGTATATATTTCTTGTGAGCAGATTTATTTTGTCTGGCTGCTTTGGCGGCTTCTTTTGAAAAGATTTTAAAATTAGGATTGACCGCTTGTAACACTTCACTTTAACCACTTCAACACTTCACTGGTGTTTTATATTTTTCGATGCGGTGATACACGATTGAACACTGCTTAGTTATAGATTAGTTGGATTCTCGATTTCCCATTCTACTCGCCACATTCACTGTAGTAGTATCGACAACTGTATGTAGTATTATCTCTTCTTTTACCACTTCTCAAGCTGGAAGCGACAATACCTCGAAGAGATACTTACTAAAATGTTATATAAACTGGTTTCCAGTTGGATTGAAACCAGCTTCTTTTGACCACTACATATACCCCATATACCACAGGCCCTCGATCATTGGCTCTCCTAACGTTTTCTTTGTCGATAGGCATATTCGTTACACCACCCGCTACCTGATTCTGGTTGTCTCGAAAAGAAACATCAAGCAGCCTTTAGTAGGGTATTATCTTCTGAATACTTACTACTTTCATCTTAGTCCGTGGTCTTAGAGGATTTTCATTTCTTCCTCTACTGGTTGTAGAACTAAACTCAATGTTTTATATAGTTGATGATTTAGTGCTTTGAACTTGGTAGTGGATCTCGTTTAAATTGCATTCGTAGTTGGATAACATATTCTTTTTTGGTGTAATGCTGATTTCCAGGTATTCCAAACTCCAAATCGCTAGATATATTTCCCTTCATAAAACATTACATTGGCTAGTCGTTCTAGTTTCTTTGATCGGAATTCATCACTTTCGCCAAAAGTTCCTCCATGGTCCGGTTGAACCACTTTACCATGCCATCTATTTGCGGCTTCATATGAGTCTTTCAACGTTTCCTAATGTGGAATGTCCCTTCTGCACAGTGGTGTTAAGTTTACCATGACGTTATACTAACAATCACTATCACAATGGTCCGTTGTGACTCGTCTACCGGTAGAATGGATTTATCTCTGTAATTCGTTAGAACTATTGCTACTGTTGCAACTCGTAACATATTCACGAACACAACGCAACATACATCAAGTCAAGTATAGCAGATGCCTGATGAGATGGATATGATCTTTTCGGTCACGCGGTTATTAAATGACGTCATCATATCGAAAGCCGTCTAACCATTCAACATTACAAAGATGCCAAAACTTAAAAAAGACTCAACGTATTCAACGACTAGTTCAGCATCGTAGTAGCTGTCAATCAATGCCACCTTTGGAGTTCAAGTATAACATTGTCTACCTTTGTCTCCTTTACAGCATAGCATCTGTGAAACGTTATATTCTGTCAGAAGTATGGCTGGATGCTTCTCTTGATAGCTTAAAAGATTGCCTTTTATTCGTAGGTTTGCCTCTGGATTCCGAAATAAACTCAATGCTAGATTGGTTTTCGCAGTTTTTTCTTGACAAAGTGCATCTAATGCAGTAAACCACCATTTGACAAACTTCATAAAACTTTCAAGTATTGCATGCCCCATGACATGCAATAATTCAGGAAGCGATTCGTTACAATATGATGAGTCTAACGAGGCAATATGTGAACGGAAACATGAACGGAAGCGAATCGCCCTAAACTTAGTTCCGAACCACCATGATTAATGATTATTACGGTGTCTTGCATAAACGGCACTGTAATTTCTTGTTGTTGGAAATGTAAGATATTTTGTTTGATTAAAATTGCTGTTCCTCCTTGAGCATGACCACTGGAATTCAATATCCAATAGGCTTTATATCCCGTAATTAAAGCTACATCTATGTGGTAGTTCTTAGAAATACATCCAGTTCGGTGGTTACATCCAGAAATTCGGTGAGCATTTTCAATATATTACCAATGGTAAGCTCGTTCACCACACAGCCTGATTTGATTTAGATTGTAATTTGAGGTTTCTTGGTCGCCTGGGCGTAGGAAACCTCCCTAATAGTATTATATTGTTGGTGGTGGTTTTTGTTGTAGGGTCTGTACTTTATACTGTTCTTAGCAGATAAGCATTTAAGTTTTTTTTCGGTTGACCTTTTTCTCCACACAGTATACAAGTTGGTTTCGTGACTTTTGACATTGGTTTGTTTGATGGCTCTATATGCACATTATACACATTTTGCTTGCCCATGACATAAGTTTTTTGTGAGTCTTAAGTGTTGGCAATTTGTACAGTGTGGTTACCTTGTTAGGTGGTTCATAGATATCTTGCAACTAAGCAGGTCTTGATTTCGTATATTTCCTTATTGTTTTCCTTCGGCAGCCAGA
This sequence comes from Tipula lateralis, assembly GCA_963932295.1. Classification (NCBI taxonomy): domain Eukaryota; kingdom Metazoa; phylum Arthropoda; class Insecta; order Diptera; family Tipulidae; genus Tipula; species Tipula lateralis. The sequence goes on from OZ010737.1 coordinate 128,130,440, forward strand.
ATTAATGTTGGTTACTTTGTGGCCATAGTCAACAATCGCCCCTTTAATCACGTCGCGATCGGTGGACGACAGTAAATCTCGTATTACAACTCTGTACCATCTTTCACTTTTGAGGTATGATATTCCATAGTATAGAGTGTAATATTTTTTTTTTTACCTATATTTTATATATGCAATCTGTTTTTTTAGGCTCAAGGCTCTCCCAGCTCTTTCGCGGTTAGCTTATTTACGTTCTACCTTACGCCTTAATGGCCAAATCAAGGACGTATGGCTATAGGTTCGATTTTCATAGAACCATCTGCGCATTGCATAGCTCCATACGAGTCTATAGTACTGACATGGAAGATGGGTCGGCCCATGAGTTCTGCACACCAACAGGGGATCATAGATGTGTTCATTAACACCATCGATCGTAATCAGATCCCTTTTGCATCCTGCCCCTATCGGGATTCGAACCCGCTACCTCCCGCTCCAACCGCCACCTGGGCGGGGAGTGTAATTTTCTTGCTGTCCCAGTTAATTTTATGTCGCCAATTTTACGGTAACCATTTTCAGACTGCGTTGTTATTTGCATCTCCCATTGCTCACATTGATTGGCGGTGGTAAGAGTTTATTTTGGAGTGAATCTTGGGTTGTTTTAGTATTTCATTCCCTTGGTTGGATATACCTTTGGGGATGGAGTTTTGCAGTCTCAACTTTTTATTTAAATCTACTTTATTTTGTCTGGGTTCGAATCCTTTCTCAAGTTCCACTTCATCTAAAAAATAATCATTGCTGAAATTTTTAATTCTCTAACTTCTACCATTAGTAGGCATAAAAGATTTCGTTTGCCTCTCTAGTGATTCGATTCTGTTTTGTAAGTTTACCGTAACATCTTGGTATTTATTACATCGTACCTAAAATTGTAATTTCATTGGGGGCATGCCACTCACGGTGTCTTTGGGTTAATATAGGAGAGTTGATATTGACAGTGTGGATATTAATCAAATAAATTGTGTTGGCAAGTTTAAGAAGAGTTAGGAAAAACTTCACTCCCATGTAATTTGATATGTGGATTTGATAAGTTCTTAAAATTTTAAGATAATTGTTACTCCATATAATTCTTAATATTGAACGGGCTTAAGATAAAGCTGAGTGATTGAAAAATTTAGGTTCCAAGATAAGAGTAACAAAAACTTTTTCGTTTTTAAATCACGAAAAGCTCCAGAAGTAAAAAAACGTAAATATCCTTTTAAAGAATAAAACAAAAAAAAATGAAAAGCTTCCACTTTACTCTTATATAAACTTAAAAAGATACATCAGATCCAGAATACATGTAACAACAACAACACCGGTATTTTTTTTTTCATTTTGTTTTCCTTCTGAGAATCACGAATATAAAAAAAACTAAGACGTAAAAGCAGAAGACGCTAAGAAGAAAATTTTAAGGAAAGTAGAAAAAAAATGTTATATGTGTATACGAAAAAAAAACATAAGAACACACATATAAGAAGTAAAATTCTAATCTAATTTTATTAAAAACAAAAAAGATAAAAAAAAAACTTTAATACACAAAAAAAGATCAGCGTCGAAATAAATGTCCTTTTAGTTAACTTTACTTTCTGTTTTTCTTTTTATTTTTTTCTGATACTGCTGCTGCTTTCTTATCTTTATTTTGTTGATATTATTTCAAGATAAAAAAGGAGCATAAGAGATGCGAGCTATAAACAGATAAAATTAAAAGAATGTTTTTTTGTTGTTTCTACTTCTGACAACTTTATTTTTTTATTCTTGTGTGCTCTCTGTTTTCTTGACTCTTTGTGTGTGTTGTTAGATGTTTTCCATTCGTCTAATAATGGAAAACCTATTATCTAGAAAATGTTACATGTTTATTTAATTAACTGTTTTAATAAGATTCACATATATGAACGTATTTGGTATACATTTTGATCAAAATGAGAAGCAAACCATTTATTGTCTCGAAGATTACTATATTGTTACGACTCACCGTGGTTCGTATCCGGACGGCTCCTTTTTTTTCGTCACTCAGTCTCGATTGGCCAATTGTAACAATCCTTTTCAGACGTGCACTCTCAGTCCCGAAATCTGTTTGTTCTTCTAAAGAAGTCCAAAATATCGTCAAGGTCATCAGTTGATCCTAATAAATAGTAACCGTGATCCAAAACAGTGCAGTCTATGTTAAGGATATGAAGAACAGGAGCGCAAGAAGTACTCAACGGAATCTTCTTCTTCTCCCCCACACAGGGGGTGCGTCTGTAATAATTCAGGAAACATTTTTACAATTTTTCAGCCAATACATTTCTGTATTGGGTATTAACCATGTAACGGGAAGATTAACTTTGTTCAGAGTACCTATAGTCGAGTTAAGGCAAACTCCAAAACCAGTTTCGATGGAAGTAAAGTATTGAAGACAGTCGTCTTTCGAGCAGCCTGGCTGTTAGAAAAGAAAGATACAATTATCTCATGTCTTTTGCAAAGAGTGATGTTCACAAAATTATAGCAATTACCGCTGGACAGACAGTCGCAAACCTCCCAACAAAGAGATGATTGTGTCAGGATTTTGTATTTATATCCCGGCATCAGCTAGATTACAGCATACTGAACAATCAGTAAAGAGTATCATATTATCAACGGAGAAGTAGGATGGTCTGTTATAGTCTCTTAGGCTGTTGAAAACGTGCTTCGTTTCAAGACGCCGTTTTAAAGGTCTCCATCGAACCCCACACATTGTTTTAGGCCATCAAATAAGTGCGACAAACAAGATTATAGGTCTGATAACCGAAACATATAGCTACAACTATAAATATGATAAACAGGATCAGAACACCAGGATACAACTATGTTAACCACTATTTGCATGTGATCACATAGTACATCCGTATATTTATTACCTACCAGTATTATGGTGATGTCATCAGCATATCCCTGGCAACAAAATTAATTGTTCATTTTATTGGGACTAGGAGTGAGTTGGCCACATGAGCAGAGACAGAACTCCATCCTTATAGGACATCTCTTTCTGGTGGTTACCATTGTCGTATACCTTAGTCTGCAGTAACTCTCTTTGATCTTAAGCATGGCACTAAACCAACGAACAAGTATGGTCTTCAAGCCATGTGTTTCATCTGCTTAGATCATTACACTGAAGGAAGCGTGATCAAACGCACCAACAGATTTAATTTTGTATTAATTAAGTTATAGTGCATTATCCTTAACGTACCATCGATGTCCATCTACTTTGGTGCCCTAGTGCTTTTCAGTTGTCCTTTCCATTCCTCCGAACTTTCTAACTTTCATTGCTGAAGATAAAAGTGACTGGTTTAAATCTAGTCGGTAAAATTCCCAATCATTGATTCTTGGTGTTTTTAAATTATCTAATTCTATAGGTTTATCGCTGGTAAGAGTGAAGGCTCCATTCCCTGACCATAGGTTATATCTTTCCTGAGGCGAAGGTTACGTCTAAAACCTCCTGCCTGTTTTAAGTAATACATGTGGGTTCTTGCCCAATATTACACACCCAAAGGTTATTATTTAATAGGTAATCAAAAAATAACTCACCCCTTTCATTGATATCAGTGCTTCGTACATCCATACATGACACAACGAGTCTGATCAACACTCTGCACAGTTTCAGATTATCCACATTTGTAAACTGTTTTGATTTCAGAAGTGGAGGTTGCGGATATAAAGTTAGCGGCAAGGTGGACCTTGATATTTTCTTTCATTATAATCGTGCACTATGATAGATCCAAGATAAATTAATCTCATTACTCTTCTAAATGTGTGGTTACCACTCCTGAAATCAATTTCGTTTCTGTTCCTAGTCACTCAGGCTCAATTGTGTCATCCCTTACTAGACGCCCATATGTATAACCCGGCACCAGCAAGATTACGGCATACTGATCCGTCACTAAAGATTAACATATCGTTTCCGGAGGGGTAGGATGGGCTGTTATAGTCCCATATGTGATTTCCAGTAACAGTTACAAGAAATAATTTCCCGAACAAGTGCTTCGTCCCCATAATGTCTGAGGGCATTTGGGCAGTTGTATACCAGCCCACTTCTCTCCATATTTGACAGTGCCCGGAAGGGTCAAATAGATTGTCTTTGCATTGAAGGCGAGCGGCCGTTTGCGCTGCACACCTTCTGGTCCAAAGATCAAGCAGCAGCAGACCCACAGCCATCTCAAGAGCTGAAGTAAGTGTGGTGTGCCTATAGCTCATACTATACCAAGACAAACAAGTCTTTGGAGGTGGCCTAGAGGTTTTCCTCCAATCTCGCTCATTGTTCTAGGCTACCAAATAAATGCGGTAAACGAGACTATATGGGTCTGATCATTGAAACGTATAGCCAGTACACGCGTCTAGGTTTCAGTCCCCATGATTTACCAAATGACTGTTTGCATTTCCAGTAAAAGTTGTATGCTTTGTTGCATTTCTCTTATACGACTATATGTTTTTGTCAAGTAATCTTCCGATCTAACTAGACCCCAGATACTTGACTTCCGAAGAAAGTGGGATCGTATGAGCCCCAATTTTTGGAAGACTAAAATTACCAAGAGTCCTGCGTCTAGTGAAAAGGACAATCTCAGTTTTCCTAGGGTTGACTAATAGACCCTGGTCACTACACCAGGCTACATCTATGTAAATCGTAGTTTGCATGCGATCACATATTGCATCCGTATATTTACCTATCAGTATTATGGCGATATCATCAGCATACCTTGGCAGAAAAATCCGTTGTCGTTTAGTTTGACTAGGAGTGAGTTTGACTAGGACCACAAGACACCAAAGAGCGGAGACAGAACCCCTTCCCCCTGCAGTAATTTTCTTTGACCTTAGCATAATGCTTAACCACCAAACTCTATACCATGTCTTTCAGCTGCATAGATCATTGCATTTAAGGGTGCATTGTCCAAAGAGTCTTCAATGTCCAGAAACGCTCCCAAGGCAAATTCTTTGTTGTCCAGTGATCTTTCAATCCGTCCAACGACTTCATGGAGTGCTTTTTCAACAGCTTTGCCTTTCTGGTAAGCGTGTTGTTTGGAGTGTATGGGATTTACTAATAGTGCATTGTCCCTGAAATGCCTGTCAATCAATCGCTCTAAGCATTTAAGTAGAAAAGAGGGCAGGCTGATAGGCCGAAAACTTTTTGCCTGGTCATATCTAGGTTTTCCATCCTTTTGAATGAACACAACCCTGACTTTTTTTTCAAGATCTTGGAATGTACCCCAGAGATAAACTGGCTCTGAAGATAAGTTCAAGGTGGTCTAGGATAATTTCCAGTCCTTCCTGTAGGAGACCCGGGAAAATCCCGTCTAGACCTGGTGTTAAAATTTTAAAAAAGAACCGATGCTCCATCGGATTCTGTCTTTTGTCACCACCTTCGCCACCAATCTTCAATCTTTGAAACTTGGTAGTTGGTGTGGGAGTTGATTTCCATCAACTTCCTTAGAATTCTAACTTACGCGAAAATGAGTTTTCATTAGCACATCTAAAGCTTCCTGATTTGTTCTCGTGTGAGTTCCGATAGTGACCTTCATGTTCACACAGAGAGCTTTCTTGAGTTTTGCAGGTGCCGTAAGGCTATCCATTTGTGCCGTAAGGTGCCGTAAGGCCACATTTGCGATGACTAAGTTAGACGGATAGGTATTCCAAGAGGGAAATCAATCTAGGATTAATATCGGTGCTGCCCGGTGATTGAGATATCATTTCGTTTTGCGTACTCTATTGCTTTAATAAATTCTTGAGTAGGAGGATGAAGTTCCGAATCATATGGGAAATAGGCGGATCACTAGAACCTCACGTCGAATACCCTGTTCTTTAATTTCGGCTGTAAGGTCATTACAACAAATTTTATTTAGGAGCCTGTAATTTATGTTATAACTAACTAAAACACAGGCTCTAGGTCTCGAGCAGGTATCTTTTTTTTTGTGGTAGTGTTATCTGTCACTCACTATATTGGTCCATTGGACTTCTCACGATACAACTTTTACGGTCCGGCTATAGGTCTGATTTACGTAGAAACGATATGCACATTGCATAGCTCCATGCCAGCCTATAGTACTGACATGAAGGATAGGACGGCACACGAATTCTAACCTCAACTGGGTCTCAAATGAGTTCATTTTCACCACCGATCGTACCGCCCAGACGATCGATGGTGAAAATCCCTTTTCGCATCCTGCCCCTATCGGGATTCGAACCCGGTACCTCCCGCTTCACACCGCAGTGTTTTAACCACTGCGCAACCGGGGTAGTAACCGCTAACCAGAAGAGAAGCTAAGATCCCTGGATTGAGTCCTTTGATTTTGTTCCCGTGAATCCATGGTTCCTGAATTAAAAAGACATGTTTAGATAGTAATGTATTGCAGTTTTTCATGTGTCGTTCTATGAGAGAGGCTGACGCCTTTAAATGCTGCAAATTTATCTATGTAAACTGTACACCAGACATTCCAATCAAGTTGGGATGGTAGAGAAGTTTTTGCTTGACCCTACTTAGAGCAAAGAAGGGTTTAAAACCAAGTGCCTTGGAACAGATGGCTCATCTAGGCCAAGGTAAAAAAGTATGCCTTTCGGCTTCCTCTTTTTGGCACACATTTTCCATTTGCTGGTCTTTAGTCCTGGATTATCATTTTCTAGCCCCTTCAGAATATTTGAAGGTACTTGAATCGGGCCCGGGACAAAAACTGTACCCCTTACATACCTGGGTAGGTAGCATAACAGGATAAACTCCAGCTCAGCTCTCTCCCATGGTGTTCCATAGTACTTTAAAAGTGTCATTCGTAATGCATTGCAAAACAAGAAAGAAGCTTAGAAGCCGTACATAAGCGACTAAATAAACAAGAAGCAGTGAATGAGTTCACTTCTATGATTTACTAGTATGAATAGTAGTAAAACATTAAGAATTGCCAACTGGAATGCAAATGGCCTATTGCCACAAATTCCGGAGCTAGAAATTATCTTAAACATGGATAAGATAGACATATGTCTAATATCGGAAACCCATTTCACAAATGTATCGTACGTAAAAATTCGTGGATATCACTGCTATCATGCTATCCACCCATCAGGAAAAGCAAGACGAGGATCAACTATTTTCGTTAAAGAAAATATCAAACACTACGAAGGAGTAAAAATAGAAAAGGAAAATATGCAAGTATCAACCATTAAAATTCGACTCAATAATGAAAAAGAGTATAGCATTTCATCTATATACTGCCCATCGCGGTGGGCATCAATTGGCTAAAGAAAATTATATCGCGTTATTTAAATCGCTTGGAGTCAACTTCATAATTGGAGGGGACTTTAATGCTAAGAATACGTACTGGGGATCGAGACTGTCAACACGTAAGGGTAAAGATCTATATGCGGCAGGACAAGAATTAAACTGCGAGTTTTATTCTGGGGGTAAACCAACATACTGGCCTACAGATAAAAACAAAATCCCAGATTTAATAGACTTCTTTGTAACAAAAGGAGCATCAGGAAACTATGTAGTGATAGAAAACAGTGAAGGAATATGGTCAGATCACACACCTGTTATTATGACAATGAGTGCAACCATAATCAAGAAAGTGAATTTGCCTAAACTAACAAACAAGAGAACAAATTGGGATGTTTTCCGGAAGCTAGTAGAAAACAGTAAGGTTTTACAAGTACCAATTAAAACTGCGACACAACTCGATGATCAAGTAGAAATATTAAATAATAATATAATTCAAGCAGCGTGGCAGAGTACGCCCATTAGTTAATATAAAGTGCCAAAGAAAAACAACTATTCATTGGAAGTGAGAGATTTGGTTAGTGAAAAGCGGAAAGCTCGAAAAATTTGGCAGCGGAATCGAGCACCACATCGAGACTTAATTATTTAAGCAACAAATTAAAGCAGTTAATCAAAGAAATTAAAAACAATTCGATAAGTGAATATCTAACTGGTCTTTCCAGCCAAAAAGACACTGACTATTCACTTTGGAAAGCAACGAAAGGACTTAAACGACCAAATAAGCAGATACCTCCTATCAAAAAGAACGATGGATCTTGGGCAAGAAGTGGTAAGGAGAAGGCTGTCTTGTTTGCAGCCCACCTCGAAAACACATTCCAGCCCCTTCCATGACAATCAGCGGAAGAAAATATAAACCAAGTTAGTAAAGTGGATAACCTAATCATCAAACCAGTAACATTAAGAGCTAAAATATGAAATTATTAACAACTTGAGTTCAAAAAAATGTCCTGGTTATGACCTAATTTCAGGTCAAATAGTAAAAGAACTTCCCGAAAAGGGCTTACGAAAACTGCTTCAACTAATAAACGCAGCATTCAGACTAAAATACGTCCCATACCAATGGAAGGTTGCAGAAGTGATAGTGATTCCAAAACCGAATAAACCGCCTAACGTTAAAACCTCGTACAGGCCTATTTCGCTTCTTAATAATTTCGAAGTTGTTCGAAAAATTATTGCTGAAAAGGCTCAAACCAGTATAGAGGAAAGAAAACTAATTCCACCACATCAGTTTGGCTTTATAGAGGGACATTCTACTATAGACCAATTACATAGGATTACCGATATAATTGAAGATTCACTAGAAAAGAAAATCTGTTCTTCTATCTTTTTGGATGTTGCACAAGCCTTCGATAAAGTATGGCACCAAGGACTAGAATATAAACTATATCGAGACCTGCCAAAGCAATTTTACCAGATATTAAAATCTTATCTAGCTGATCGATATTTTCGAGTTAAATTTGAAGATGAATACTCTGACCTTAGACAAATATCGGCTGGAGTTCCACAAGGAAGTGTTCTGGGATCAATACTATATATTTACTTAATACAAGAGATGTTCCAAATACAAAAGATACAAACTTTGCAACGTTTGCAGATGATACAGCAATCCTAGCAGTAGGAGACAGATAGAAGAGTCAACTAGTAAATTACAAAATGCCACTAATGCAATAAGTAAATGGACAAAGAAATGGCGCATTCAGCTGAATCAAAAGAAATCCATACATGTCACCTTTACTAACAGAACAGTTAACTCCAGTTCTACTGAACTAGCATCCAATTCCGCATGCGAACACAGCGAAATACTTAGGCATGACTCTTGATGCTAAGCTGAAGTGGAAAGAGCACGTTAAAAAGAAAAAAGAAGAACTAAACATCAAATACAGAAAAATGTAATGGCTCTTAGGGAGAAAATCTGAGCTAACAGTACATAATAAGCTACTATTATATCGGCAAATATTGAAACCTATATCGACATATGGTAAAGAACTGTGGGGTTGTACCAAGAAGAGCAATGTTAAAATAATTCAAACCTTTCAAAATAAAGTTCTACGTAGCATTGTGAATGCACCATGGTACATAAGAAACGACAACCTTCATAAGGATCTAAAGATAGAATACGTTAGCGAAGAAATCAAAAAACATGCGAAGAAACACGCACAACGGCTCGGTCAACATCAAAAGCGTAATATTATGACCAACACAGACCCAGTTAGAAGGCTTCAAAGGACGACACCTTTAGATTTGGGGCGGTTAATGAAATCTTATAATATACTTGGAGCTTGGTTAAACTCAACAAAACCTAACAAATTTACTAAAGATAAGTTACTAGATGAATTATATTTAGTTGTAATAAAATCCATTAATAAAAAAATAAAAATAAAAAAAAATCCGTAATGCATGTGAAGTTAGACCTAACTAGAGTAGAACTATATTTAGGATTATTGTAGGTCTAACTTCACACGCCTGTATACACGCTTGAAGTTATTTAAACTATAGAACTAATATAATCTTTAACAAATATAATATCATAAAAGTTTGAATGTATTGGTAAATATAGGAAAACAATGACATTTAGGAGAATAAATTATTGCCTTTATAAATACTCAAAAATATACCATAAATGTTTGTTTAAATGTTGATTAAAAAATTACAAAAATAAAAAAATATTGTTAAAGAATAAAATGTGTGTGTCATTTTCTGAAAGGTCACGATCAGGACTACATACATTCCAAACCATTTCAAAAGCTAATTATTTTTAATTGAATTGACGGCGTAAAAATAATTAGCTTTTCAAATGGTTTGGAATGTAAGTAGTCCTGATCGTGAACTTTCAGAAAACTACACACACATTTTTGATAAACAAATTAGTTCTCGAGATATACAATTTCTTAAGAGAATCCTACGATACTTCTTACGATAGTGAGAAAATCCTAAATTCTTAGGTCAGTTAATATTTTTTTGAGTTTGGGAATCTGGACGTTTTAAAGATTTATTTTTAATTAATTACAATTATTATTTTATATTTTTTATTTATAATTATGTATTAATTATTGATGTGTTATTTTTTTCTAAAATTCAATATTTCGCCTGAATGTCATTGTTTTTAAACTTAAACCCATACATACAAATTTTTGATTGTTTTTGTTGGTTAGGATTAAGTTAGGTCTAACTTCAAACGCGTTCATCCGTAGTGAAAAAACTCAGTGAATGTCTTAGTTGAACGGAATCCATATTCTTCCCCAGCTAATATACGACAATAACGTGTACGATGTGCTATTAAGGAACACTCCCATTTTAAGATTGGGTTTTTAGGAGATTGAACTTAACGCGGCCATTTTTTTGGCATTATTATTTCACTATACTAAACGAATAAGTTTTAACCATAGTCACATTATCAATCCTAATATCGACAACTCTGAATGGTCTTGGTCAGGGCCTTGTTTATTCCGTATGGATCTTCAATGAACATCAGTCTGCGGTCTGTATTTGAGAATATTCAAATACAGCTTGATTTACATGTCAAAAATTAAGTAGGTTTGTCCACGCCATTGTGTCTTAACACAAAGGATGCCATTCTGATAATCTGTAATAGTAATGGCAGCGGTGTATTGCTGAGTTCTTGTACTCTTAAGACTTGCACCTTCCAATCATTCGTAGGCCTCTAAAGAATCAACGCGAATAGTGAAGATAAATCAACCATCTAAGTAGCTGCTCTGTTAATAATCACCTCATCGAACGACCTTCAAAATCACTCGTACGTATGATTGAATCCATATTTCAATAATTCTATAAATTAAATAAATTATGAATAGTTTTTAATGTATGCACACCATTCAATGAAGTATGCAATTGAATTAGAGCGTTAAAATATGCTTGACAGTCAACATACATCCATACATATACATACATATAATATGTAAAATCATTAGTCTTCGACTGTACATACGCATGTGTATGTTGTAATTATGTATCTCGCCCTATACACCAAAACTTTTCACTTCATCACTATATGTGTGCTTTCTGACGATATCAAGTATATACACACGAGAGGGGGGGTTTTGTCATTAGGATTTCGTCTTACAACAATTACACTGTATATATACTGTAGAACTCCAACAACAACAACGTAAAATGCGTTTAGTACTTGTTAAGTGGATTTTTTGTTGTTGTACTTTCACAACATGGAAAATTGTTTTTTTAGGGATACGAGCTATATATTGGCGGAGGGTGGCGAAATATGTGCACCACATATTATATGTGTGTAACATACTTCTCGACTATACATATACATGACGAAATAAAAAATGTTAAAATCGGATGTTAAGATACTATGAATATAATCATAATAGAAATAATAATAATGAAAATAGGAAAAAAAAGGAAAACTCCGCCCTCCCGATGTGAAACCCTAAAGGCATACATATGTCGAATTTTTCATTTTGGTATATTTTTTTTTTTTTTTAGTCATGTACAACATAATTTGTGTATACACATGGTATTATGCTATATAATGTACGAGTATATCTGGTTGTACATATATCTGTTGTTTTTAATGCGAGATGATACGAAATGATAATTTAAGTCAGAATTTTCTTCTGTTTCAGGATAACATAATCTCTCTGTATAAATAAAATCATCTTCGTATATGTGATGATGTATGTACACGCTATATGCTGTATCCCCACATATATATATATAGTTGATTTAGCGCACATAGCTCCATTACATCACGTCATTATCAAGCAACTCTCGCTGTCTCTCTTTCTATATGTATATATAGCATACATTCGGGGGAAACAAGGATGTGGTGAGGTGGTTGAGATGTGTTTTCTTCATTTTTGTCATTACAATTTTTTTTGTTGTTGTAATTTTTGATAAGATGGAAATAATTATTTATTTATTTTCTCGATAAATTTTATCTTATATCTGTTTTCTCTCGTATCGATAGATTTTCGTTGGTTTTTTTTTTGACTCGATAATGACAACAACAGTAACTGAAAGTTACGCAAAAAAGAAAAACTGATAATGTCGTGGGTGATGTATTTGGTACACGGAGAGATGCTCGATGTGTTTGAAACAAAAATATAAATTTTCCAATTTTCTATATCTATGTGAAAACGGTTTTATCCTAAATTTGTCTTATTTATAGGATAAGATTAATATGGGGATTGGGAATTGATCGAAATGGGATTTATTAATCAGGGTGATATTTTTATACATACGATATGTGTATGTGTAAATCGAGTCGAGCTGCGTTCGTCTTTGGCTCTTTAACCAATCGCAGTACTTATTCTGTATTGGTCACGATTAAGGCAAAGGTCAAATGTATGGGTAATCTTGAAAGGATTAATTAAGGGCTTATATCCTTAATTAATCCATAAGTCAATATAGAACTTCCTCGTTGTGGCTACTGTCAAGTAATTCTGCTGTAATGCTTCGGAACCCCGTAGAAATGAAAATAGAACGATAAAACAAACTGTGTCCTTTATTTAGCCAGAACAGGTCTGATGGAGTAACATTGTTGAAAGCCACCATGAAAATATAAGATATTCAGAGCCACTAAAACAAATAACAAAAGGCTTCTTGCACAAGGAAAACCACCATAGATAGACGGTGGGGAAAATAAGCCGTCCCGATGACACAAATTCCATAGCTTTGGAGAAAAAAACAACGTGCAAGGGAAGTCGGCCAAAGAACGGCCTTAGCTTCTGAGACTTCAAAAGATGCTTTCTTCAGTCAGGTGGTGAAGATTGGATTCGGCGACGGAGTGACGCTTCTAAGCAAAACTTTTACAGAGAGTATTCTGGTGAACGTATTCGAGCAAGAAGATAAAATCTTAAAGACAAGAAAAACTCGAGTTGACTAGACAACTTAGTTGGGAAAATTGAGCCATGGGAATGGAAAGACTTCTATGACGAGTTAATTGTCCTGAGCTTGTTGGTTTTGTTAAAAGCAAAAACGAGGTAATTATGTATTAAGGTGGGATATTTTACTAAGAGTAGCGAGTTGATAGCAGCCTTCTGCATACCCTCCGTGGATCAGCCGAAATACTCAAAACGAGAGACCATGAATTTTAAATTCGACCAATGGAAGGCTGACCGCCAGGTTTTGTGAAAATACTACTAGCAAAAAGAGGCAACAACAAGTAGGAGACCAAAAAGTCATTGAGGCCCTAAAGAGTACTCATTCCTTATATATGAGCTAGTAGGGAACCTCAATGAGCTAGTAGGGAAAGATATTTCACCTCTTAGTAATAGGGTGCAGTAGAACCCAATCTCTAAAGTATCTCAGTTCTTTAGAGAGAAGGTGGTGACGGTTTAAGGACAATAAGAACCCACAAATGCACAAAAATGGTGGATACATGTAAACCTGCATCATGCCAAGGCGACGTCAGTGGCTCTTAGCCGCAGGTTTACCAGGCAATAGATAAGCGTGGCCTGTATACAGGAGCTATGAGTTAGTGGGATTGTAATTAGGGGATACTCAAAACAGATAGAAAAAATGATTTCCAACAATAGTAGTAATAACAAGATAGTGGCTATACTGATGAGCTTGCAGATTAACTATCTATCCATTCCAGAGTTCAAATAAGATATCATATAAGAACTCATATATGGAACTTATTTGCTGTATAGAGATCCCAAAATCTACTAGCAAGTGTTTTATTAATTCTAACGTGACTTACGGAACTTTCTCAATGTAATTCCTCTAATACTTGCGTCACTCATCTGTTCGGCAACACCAACTGCTTCATCACCGTCTTTTCCAGTAACACCTTCCTTCTTCCATGTTCGTTTCTTCGGGTCTGCCACTAGACTGAATACATTTTATGTCCCTGTATGTGTGTAACATATCGTAGCACCCCTACCCTGTTTGCTGACCAACAATTATTTCGGGAGTGATCTTAAAGAAGTTTGTATTCCTGATTTATTCGCAAGTGTAAGACTTCCTCGTGATAATTAAACACCTAGGCTGTACAGTACCGAAGGAGTTAACCATAAATGATTCTCCTAATCTACTATGGAAGTATGCCAAAAGTTGAATGGATACTTTAACCAATAATATGCCAGTTCTTAGTATCACAGGAGATCTTCAATTTCCAAATAGCTTTGCTGTACGGGTTCTGGAATCAAAATAGAAAATTAACAAAAATTAAAGCTCCTAAAGCGTCACCAACCAGCAAAGCTGATCTGACGGAAGGTGAGGATATCTGTCTTCTTTATTCAGTCAGAGCAGGTTTGATAAAGCGACATAGCTGGTGTATCGCTATTTGGGTAGCACTATATCCCTCTATATCAATTGTTATAAGAGGTGTTGGTGGTAAGGAATCTCGAAAACTAAATAAAAAAATTATAATAGAATAGGGGATCAAACTTCTTGCTTTGAGGCCCCTTAAGGAAATTAGTGCACCTTAAGCGAGCTCGGCAGGGAACAGAAATTGGTCCTACAACACCACGGCCGCAACTTTGGAGAAAATCTGAAAAAGATAGGAAAAATCACAGATTCTCCAAAAATGGCTTCCCACATCCGGATAGTGTAGGATTCTCGCAAGTTACCCTTACAAAAGGACAAGGTAAACTTCTTTCGGAAATTATTCTAAAAATGTTATTCTAGCAGAAAGATATAGCTATAGAACCTAAATTCTTAGCTTTTCATCTGTTGCGGTGATAAGGACTAGGTGGCGTAGTTGGGATATTTTGACCATGGGAAAAGGCAAAATCAAAGAGTGAATTGCTCAAAGACAAATTGTATTTTGAACATTCCCAGATGGTGTTGAGCTGCCTATGAAACGGCTTCGTGGCTTTGTTAAAAACCAAAATAAATGTTTGGTAGAATCAAGGCGAAGAGTTACATGAGAGTGGCAAAAAGCACCGCAGCCTTCTGTATAGTCTCCCTAGACCATATATCGGCCTAGATACTCAAAAAAGAGACAATCAGTTTAAAATTTAGCTTTGTGACAGTAAGAGTTCAACCTCAAATTACAAAACTAAAGTGAATACAGGTAAACCTGCACACTACTAAGTTGGCGTCAAGAGACATAACTTGCCATCTAATTAGATTATTTTCAAAACAGGTAAAGGAATTTATTTACAGTAGTTAATAGCCCATGAATAGCTATACTGATAAGCTTGTAATTAACTGTTTTCTCGTTCCATAGTTCATCTCCAAGAATTTAGTTGTTGTTGTGATTTAGATGTTGTAGTCCTCCTCTGTTACAGAAGAGAGATACAAGGGTTTGTTTCTGATAAGGCTCCACTTTCTTATTCAATCCATATCAGATTTGTTCTATAGAGACACTATATGGTCACCTATCTCTCTTTGGTGTGGTGACCAAGGACTGATATGTTAAACGGTTAAACTTTACCCAATTGAGTATAACGAATAGTATGAAACAGGAGTCTATGATTTGGTATATAGAGAGATCAAAGCAATTTATGCTGCATCATTCAGTGAATAACCGCACGCAGAATGTGACCGATCCAGGGTATACGCACTTCCCTTTGGTTTCAAATTAAATTCCTGATCTCATGATCAAAAGAACTCGGTATGCGCCACCTATATCTAGTTTTCGGCTATACATATTTGATCATAAACCTTTCATTTGGCCAGACATCGCAAAAACCCGTCTTCGAAACATTTTTTTGGCGTACAGAACTAGAAGAAAACGCGTGTGTGAACATAAATACGCGCCGCTACAGTAAGTAAAAAAATCTTGTAATGAAGTTCAAATTACTAACAAAACCATATGTGTTCTTCACAGAGGTTGACAGAAATTTTGGAATTTGCCAAAAGCTTTGATGGAATGGAGAAACAATTTGGTGTGCCTCAAAACATTCGTTGCTAACGTCAAGTGAATCTCTACATTTTTGTGAAAGTTGTAGAGGAAATACTGGTCGACTATAGAAAGTACTTCAAAAACACCAATGACACGTAGAAACCATCATACAAGAACTGGTTCAGCAGCGAAAGCTAAACGAATAAAAACACTTAACAAAGTGTTGAAAGCACCAAGATTAAACAACTGCAGGAGCGAATGCACTAAAGTGAACGAATGGGGTATTATTGGTAAGTAAGGTGACAGTCACATGCAGGCTCTCAATCACATATAGCTCAAAACAAAGAGTAAAGGAGTCAGTGTAAGTATTGGAAGCAGACATCCACCGATAATAGAACTTAGCTTACTTATACTACAATGCTTATCACCGAGACAAGCTAATAGTGGACACATTTTTCAGCGGTATTTGGGGCATGCCAATTCGGAAGCAGTCCCGATGAAGACCGCTGAGTAAAGAAGCAGCCTGTATGGTAAAATGGTAAAATTAAAAGAAAACTGTTTTTTTCTTGTATCTCCACGTTAGGAGCATAGGGCGTCTACTAGACTTTTCCATCTAACTCTGTTTGGGGCCACTGATTTTATTTCAACCCATGATTTTCCAATGTGTTTGGCTTCAGCAATTATCGTTCGATTCCACGTTACAGGTGGTCTTTTTACTTTTCTCTTTCCTTGTGGGTTCCATTCCAGTGCCGTTCGAGTTATATCGTCTTGTGATTTTCTTAATGTGTGACCGATTCATCTCCATTTACGCCTTCGTATATTAGTCTCAATGCTCTCTTGATATGTTTGCCTATGTTTGTCTCGGTATTGGATATTTTTTTGGGCCAGAAACACCTTAGTCTTGTTTGTGATTTGCCGAGTTTGTCTCCATGTTTCGCAGCCGTATAGAAGCACTGATTTCACGCATCAGTTGAACATCCGTATTTTGGTGTTTCGAGAGAATACAGATGTGTTCCAGACTTTGTGTAGCATGATGAAGGTTGCATGTCTTTATATATTCGCTTGGTGATATCTTCTTCTGTCCCGCCGGTTATTGATGGAGTACCATCGAGGTATACGTATTCTTTTACATCTTGGAATTGTTGTTGGTTGATGCTTATTGGTGTGGTTATTGTACTGTTGAGCCTCATTGTCTTAGTCTTATTGATGTTGATTTTTAGACCAACTTCGTTCGCTAAGTTCGATGTTTCTGTATTTTCTGCTGCATATCGAAATATTTATGAGCTAACAGGTATCTCTTCCATATTGTGTTCTTGTGTATGGTGTCGAAGGCGCGGTCGAAATCCACGAAGAGTAGTTAGTTCTCTATGATGATGCGAACTGTATTTATATGGTCAGTGCAACTTCGCCCTGGTCTGAATCCAGCTTGTTCTTTTCTTAGTTTCGTGTTTATTGTAGACGATATTCTATCGAGAATGATCATTGATAATACCTTGATTATTGTGTTAAGAAGCGATATACCTCGCCAATTTTTACATTCACTTAGGTCACCTTTCTTAGGAATTATTATGGTCAGGCCTTCTTTCAATTTCCGCGGTATTTTACGCGTGTTCCATATTTGGGTTAGAGAGGTGTTATGGTTTTCATTGTTGTGGATGTAGCGTATCTGAATAATTCGGCTGGTATGTTATCCATTCCGGGTGTCTTGTTGTTCTTCAATTTCTCAATTACACTATACCAACTAACCGCTCTGTTGGTGGATCGGTGTTAATGGTTTCGTTGCCAGCGTTATTGGGTAATGTGAAGTTTACCGAGCTAGTTGATGTTCCATCGCTGAAGTTTTCTGCCCATCTCTTTAGATGTGTTTCGTCTGTTGCTAGTATTTGACCATTTTGGTGCCTTATGGGTGGTATTTTGGTATATTTTATTGTGACCTTCCGTACGCATTGATGTAGTCCGCGTATGCTTCCGATTACTGCTGCTTCTTCTGCATCCTTGAGAATGTTTTCCATAAATCTTCTAAGGTCGGCTCTTGCCAATTTCTTAACTTCTCGTGTTCTGTTGGTTTATAGAAAACTGAAGCTTACAATATTCTGCTTGCAAAGTTCTATTCATCACTCTGATAATTAACTCAAAAAATGCTTCTAATAAAATAGTTTTGATATTACGAGGCGTTTCCAAATGTATCACACCTTAACAGGATAACAGTTTTGTAGATTACGCATGCTCGTTCTTTAACGTACGAATTGCTCCTTTCATGTTTCGCAATGTTCGTGTTACGTTCTTTGCTTATATTTAGGTATACTTAATTGTGGAGTAATACAATCTTACGTGTCAAAAAAACAGTCCATTGGAAATTTTATGAACAAGTGGCAGTGGGGTGTTTAACTAAAGCATTCTTACCGTTATTGGTACATATTTTTTTCCCCGTTTTTACAGGCCATTATTGGCCCGTACCGTGTCAACAATCTGACTTCAACAGTTTTGATCACGAGCCAGCTCTTCATACTGTTGCAAGCAGTTGGAAGATGCCAGATCGCTCTCTACGCCGTGGACCTAAAGGCGGTTCTCTCTTCAACGATCGCTGTATCATTCGTTTCGGATCAGCACGCAGAACGTGACCGAGCCAGCGTATTCGCTGTTCTTTGATGTCATGCACGATATCAGGAATTTGCATTAAATTCCTGATCTCGTGATTGAATAGAACTCGGTATGTGCCATCGACTTCGCGTTTTGGGTCATATATCACACGCATGATTCTTCTCTCGAATGTTAGAGGCCATCTTTCGTACTCATCCGTCAATGTCCAACTCTCACATCCATACATGACAACGGGTCTGATCAACACTCTGTACAGCTTCAGCTTATCCGTATTTGCAAGATATTTTGATTTCAGCAGTGGACGTAGAGGATACAAAGCCCGATTGCCAGCGGCAATGCGAACCTTAATATCCTCTCCCACACTATTATCGTGAGTAATGAGAGATCCAAGATACTTGAATCTCATCACTTCTTCAAACGTGTGGTTTCCACTACTGAAATCACTTGCATCTTGGTCTCGAAAACCAGAGATCAGATATTTGGTTTTGGACTCATTGATTTTGAGACCAACGGAAGCTGAAAACTGTTCCAGTGGATCAAGTATCTCTTTCACTCCGTTGCCATTTAATCCAATCACACAGATATCATCTGCATACGCAAGAAGTTGATTGGATTGTCGGAATAAGATATTGTCCTGAGGTGTCTTACTTTTACGATGGATGTATTCCAACATGAGATTAAAAAGTATCGGGGACAGCGCATCTCCTTGTCGAACACCAGAAGTAATTGCAAAAATTCTCGATAGCCTGTTCTCAACTTTAACACAGCATTGTGACTGCGTTACTGTCATTTTACACAGATGTACATATTTTTGTGGTATTCCTAAATATTCAAGCGCATACCATAGCCTCTCTCGATACCTGGTGAATCAAGGAATACCTGGTGTACATCGCAAGATGTTTCGTAGTACTTGGAAAGAATCATCCGCAGCGAAAAAACTTGATCAGTGACTGACCGATTTGGACGGAATCCTCCTTGGTAGTCACCGACAATTTCCTCCGCTAAAGGAGTAATTCTTCCCAAGATTATGTAAGACAGTAACTTGTATGCTGTGCAAAGGAGAGCTATACCGCGATAATTCTCGCATTTCATGCGATCACCCTTTTTGAATATTGGGCATAACGCGGCCACTTTCCATTCGTCAGGCATAACTTCATTTCGCCATACCAATCGAACAAGGTCGAAAAGACAGTTCCACAAAGTTAGCCCTCCGAATATCAAAAGCTCTGAATTAATGCAATCAACTCCTGGTGAACGATTTTTCTTTAATTTCTGCATGGCCATTGTGAATTCCTCATAGGATGGATCCTCAGTGAACATCTCCGCGGTCTGTATTTGAGGGTATTCAAACACATCTTGTGATACATGCGGAACATTAAGTAAATCAGAAAAATGTTCACGCCATGTATCGAGTACCGCATCGACGTTATCACAGAGGTTTCCATCCTGGTCCCGAATGGCAGTTGACCGAGACCTTAAGGTATGGTGCAATTCGGTGATTCCTTTAAAGAAACCACGCGAATTGTGCTGCTTGCTATGAGTTGTTGTACTCTTAAGACCTTGGCCTTCCACCATTCGCGCTTCTTCAGTCTACAAATGCGTTTAGCTGTCTTCCTAGCAAGAACTGCCTTGTTTTTCCTAGCAATTGTAAACCGAGTCTGCGCTTCATTGTGGGTTATATTGCGTTGCTCAACAGCAAGACAACACTCCTCATCAAACCAATCATTTTTGGGCTTAGTTTTCACTATACCGAGAGTGTGCTGGGCGGCATCGACAACCGAGGTTTTCAATACTTCCCAGACACTGTTCACATCATCAGATTGGTATTTGGATCGTAAAATGCTATTGCTGACAAGATCTTGATATTTTCGTTGCGTTTCTTCATTTATCAGACCTTCACAGCAGAATCGCGTTTTATATTTTCCTGTCCTCCTTGACATGTACGAAAATTTCCATCGTAGCTTTGCAGCAACCATAAAATGGTCACTGCCTACGAATTTGGTTGACGACCGATACGATCTCACGTCTTGGACAACCCGAGCCCGGTCTTTTGAAATCAACACATGGTCAATTTGGCTTCGGGATGTTTAACGTGGATGTGTCCATGTTTCTAAGTGGATGTTTTTATGAGGAGAGAATGTACTTGCTACTTTGAGATCATGAGCGATCGCAAAGTACATCATTCTTTCCCCATTTTCGGTCGCAGTTTCGTTTCGGGAGTACGGACCTATGTTATTACACAAGTCGGTCTAATTTCTGTCAGCTATAGCATTAAAGTCACCAATTACCAATCTGATATCGTGCTCAGGTATAGAGCCCATCAGATTATCCAGATTATTGTAAAATGAGTCTTTATCTTGGGGTTGGCTTACATACAAGCGAAGCTTACACATTCGATTATCGACTGCCTGGAAGTCCAAGACAGCCTTTTTTACCTGCGGCCCAATGAGAAACCCAACTCCAAGATTTCCGAGGTCATTTCCACTGTGTAGCAACGTATAGCCTTGGGACACATGGTCTCCACTTTTAGGCCATCAAGTTTCTTGGAGCGCTACGAGTTCCAGCCGATACTCCTTCATACATGTGATAAGGCCGTCCAACGCGCCAGGTTTTCTTAGTGACTGCACGTTCCACGTGCTGATCCTCAATCTCGTATCCGTTCATATACCATCAGGTTATCTTGACGATTTATTTTGTAACGACAGAAATACTGTTATTGATAATCCGAACGACATTCAAATTTATGGACCACTTTTTAAAACGATCTTAGAAATACTTATAATATACATTTATCTTAAATTATACTCGTATCACAAATTATCTTATTTATCAAAACATTTCTCAAAATCAGTTTTTTGTTTGGCAAAACAGGTAAACATTTAGACTTAAACGAAAGTAATCATTTTAATAAATTAAATTAACAAAGTAAATGAAAAATTGTTTATTCACTCAAAAAAGCTTTTATTGCGCTGCGACAGCCTGACAAAGGTGGGTGGACCTCACTTATGCAAAACAACATCAAAAATTCTTTGAATCACTTGACATCCGAATTCTTAAAAATCATCACCAACTCGTTAGCTCGCCCATATCTAAACCCATTAAGTAATTTATCCTTATCATTATCCTTTCGCATTTGTTTGTAAATAAAATTTGTCTCATGTGGTCACCGCTATAATGCTGTTGCTGTAAAGCTCTTATATAACTATATAAAAAATAACCGCCGACATATACATACATGGATATACACATCAGCACCTATTACCCATAATGGCGAAGTTTAAATTTCTTTTGAACATTAATCGCTAAAATTTAAATACTGCACACAATCCGTATGGCAGAAGATCATCGTTCAATTTTCCATTTACAGTTGTATAAAAAAGCACTTTTCGTACACATACATTATTTCGTCTAAAAACAAAATCTAAAAGCTTTTAAAGCATAATGCATAATAGACAAAATGTATGTACACATGTACACATGTGGGTGGTGTATGTATATATTTCGCAGTACTAGGGAGAAGGAAGAGTGGTAGAGAGGGAGTGAGGAGAGTCGTAAATAGCTTATGTTGTTTGTCTACGATAATGGTTGTGGAAAGTTAATAATCTCTACGTATGTAGCAAGTATAAAAAACTCATAAATGGTAAAGTGGAGCTTTCATATAAAAATATCAACGTTTTATCACAAAGGCTCAGTTAAAAGATTAGTTTTTGTGACTGCGATTTACTGACTTCGATGAGCGTGTTCGATGAGCAATCTCTGAGGTGATAACCCTACCTACACCTCCCGTTAAGAAATTTTAAGTGGAGAAATGTCAATGGTAGGCATCAAAATCAGTGTTCCAATAGCTAACATATCGATGCTACAGCAAAGAAAAACCATGTTTCAACGAAGGTCCCAGATTCTTCGCTCCATACTGAAATTAACTTCAGAATCGTAGTTTATTGAAATAGTCTTTTTGGAGTGCCTTTTAATCTTAATTTCGTTTGAACAACTAATTGCTGTTCAGGGGGAAAGAGATGGCATTGAAATAGAGACAGAAGAGAAGTAAAACCAATTTTCCTTGGTAGACAATTTTAGCTTGGGTTGCCATTGGTAACATGTGCTAATAAAACCATCTCACAATGGCTTAAACGGACCAGTGATGAATTGAAACAGTGGGTAGGAACAAATCTCAAAACAGTCAAACAATCTGTTCGGGCCTTAATTGTGCCATTAGACCGGTTTCTGCAAAATAAAAAGTGATCCGGGAGAGATAGGAAGCATTACGGTACTCTGCACTCGCTTGGTAAACCACGTAACAGTGAACAAATGAAAGCCGACTATAAGATCAAATAGTCCAACTCCACCCCACAAGGGCGGCAATATGAAAGGAAGAAGATAAAGCTTTTTGGATGGCCCAGTCAAAGTTAAAGTATACATAAGCTTGAGCCACAAAGAGTGGAGAGGAATAAAGGAAGACCTTCGGTTACAAAGAGTGGAGAGGAATAAAGGAGGACCTTTGGAATAGTGGGAGAAGCCCGCAGAGATAGAAGAGAAAATCTCCATCAAATAACCAACTTGTAAGAATGGTACAAGCTGGCTTTATGCTAGAAAGAAGTTGTACAGAATCCACTTCAGCCCTGTACCGATTCTTCATAGACTGACTTCGAACATGCATTTGACTCAATCAGTCGAAACGCTTGCCCAATCGGCATTGTAGTGAGGATGGGATTAACAATACAACTGGATAACGGTGTCATGCCGAATCGAAACATTAAGCTGTACTCCTTTGGAACTGAGCTACCTGGGAATATGCACAAGTTTTATCGTTGTCCGTGATTCTTGTAAAGTTCGGTACATGACGTCCGTTCATACGTTCGATCATGGTGTTTGGACCTTCCCAATCTTGGTAGACTTTGGTGAATTTTCTTTCGTCCTTTTCTGATTGTAAAACAACACCAATTGTTTTTCCGTAACCCTTCAGCACTTCTCTTGATTTTGTATCGTGGCTTCATTTTTTCGCCAGGAATCTTGATACGACCCCGAATCTAGTTTTAGTTCTCGTTCAGTTTCGTCTTCACTTGATCCTTATTTTCTGTCTTGCTGTATTGCTTATTTCCAGGTACTCGAAACTCCAACCACTTGGTGGATACATGTTCCTTTCGAACAGTATACTGTACGGCGTTTCTGAAGTACAATACGCCATCAAGAACAGTGGAAGTCATTCATTCCAGTTTATATAATCGGAATCTACCACTTTCGACAAATGTTGCTTCATGGTTTAGTTAAACATCTGCAATATACTGTCTGATTGGGGATTTATAAGAGCCTCCAATGGCTCTGATTGGGGATTTCCAATGGATACTTCGTATCTACTGACCCACTCCTTCACCAATATTCTGGATAGTGTTACTGTTACCAATATTCGATTTGGTAGTGCGTAAGCTTCCGTTTACTTCGTGAAGTAGTCCATTACGACCATGATGAACTTGTGCCACTTAATCTCCGTACTCAACAGTACAACAGTACTTCTTTCTTCCACGCTGGTATCCAATATTCCTTCTTCCAATATTCCTTCTACCAATAATCTAACTCAAAACTCGACCTTCTCGTTGTTTCTCTTTGAATCGATGAGAAACAACTCATCTCACGGTGAGAAACAATTCATCTTTGACTCATCTCACGGTCACATATAATCTCACTTCCATCAGCCCCCTTTTCTTAATATTTTTTCATCGTTTCACATCTCTTGACCTTGCCACAAAACCGAACATCATATGCCCTTCCTGGTCGGGACTTCCTCGCTTCCGTTCTTACAATGATTTGGCAAATTTGTATGGAACGTACTAATCTGATTCGTTAACCTTAATACTCTTCACTCACAATCGGTTGTGATTTTCTTGCGACTTAGGCTGATAATTTTCACACGTCGTTTGCCCCAGTTTACCATATTTCAACATATTTTGGATGCCGATCTTTCCCATTGTCAATTGTTATGCGAGCTCCACTATAGCTGCTGTGTTTCAAAATCCGATGTGCTGCCAGTAACTCATCTTCTTAGGCAGGTTTCACTGCTTTTTAGACAGACCTTAGACAGGCCCCAACTGCAGAATCTAAGCTAGCACTTTCGTAGGCTACTTCTTTCCACTCAGATATAGTTGGCTCCTCATTGAAAAATCGTGAATACTGTTGATGAATTGGTCCGTTGCTTTATCATCTCGGTGGTCAGTATTGCAGTTCGTGAGCTTACAATAGTCGAATGATGTTAGCTTCCAGCTCTTGCAATGACTCCATAATCAGTTGGTTTCCTTGTGTTCATTCACTCTTGCAGTTGAAATTTCGAACTACGTTTTAAAACTTGGTTGCAGCAACAGCTATTCTAAGTGGTAAAACTGTGTGTTTGTTGCGCCAAGTCCTTTTAGTTTTTGAACTTTCCATTCGATGTCGGTTACTGTTATCTCGATTGCTCTTCGAAATCCTTTCTTTCAGATATTTTGTTCTTGTTGATGCTGCATCTGCTTAGCAAGTATCGGCTAAATGATTTTACTGTTGCTCTTGTTCCTACTGTAATGGTCGAACCAAAGTATCAGTCAGTTGCTATTGTTGTTGCTGCAATATTGTCTGCATCTAATCCGTTGTTGGTGGAGTTAGTGTAACGGGTCTACTCTCGGTGGCTCTAATTATGCTCCAACTTTATCGCGCTCCTCCTGCACTCCTTCTAGTACAATAGTTGAGTTTAATTTTAGTTCTGATACCAATTATTTCCACTCTTTCGCGGTTGGAATATTTTCGGAATCTCTTCTTTTCGCAGTAAAACAAAAAAGAGCTGCAAAGAAAGCATCGGTGGTCCTGTCGCTTCGTAATACGTTCAGCTTTCATACAAATGGCTAATGGGGCAAGACTCTGCCTTTTCACTTGTTTGTTGCTAAATCCTGGAGGCAGTTAAGTCGTTTGCCTATTTACCGGAACCAAATTTGAAAAAACATTTTTCCCAACTTCAATGTACTGTTCCAAACCAACCTACGTAATTAGTACAAAAATTAAAGTACTAGAATGTACTACTTTAAGTGTATATACAAAGTAGTCGAAAATATTTTTCAAAACCCGTTTTAAATTTCCAAATCAATGGAAGTAAATCAGATAATTTTCATTTCTTCTTTCTGTTTTCCACTTTACAAAAACAAAAATTTAAAAGTTTTTGTCTTTCTTCGTTGGGTGGGTGGCTGCTGCTGCTCCTGCTACTGTTGTTGTTGTTATTTTATATTGCCAAACAATTTTCAAAGTAAAATATCTCATTAATATTCAATCGGATTTAAATTTTGAGGTTATCATGAATACAATATTGACAAATGTATGTACGATTATGTACAAATTTTTATGTTTGTATGTACATATGTGTTTCGTTATGGATGTTGAAATCTATGTGAGTGTTTCGTTAAATCTCCCACTACCCTGATTTGACACCGTCATCCCCGCATAATGCATATGCGTCACGAGTTTATATATGCATGTATGCAGATACGAAATCGATGTCATAAATCTAGGTCGAACCATCCTGAGTTTTTGGATCATGAAGCATTGAATATACATGGCATCACGCTCAATCGGGTCTCTGAGATCGTTTATAGGAGAAGTGTTCCAAGATATTTCATAAAGTCAATCTATGTCCACCTATTAGTCTCTCGTTACAAGCCTCACGACCGTACTTATTTAAACCGATCAAGTTCTGACCAGACGTCCGTAAAATGTAAATTTCGATTGTGGATATTACATTATACCTCAACCAGTAAAGTTGTGTAGAGACCATTACATCCATAGAAAGTTACTGTTTGATGCGCTTTATGGGCTGTCGGAGCCATTGGTCCATATGTCTTCAAACACGATTATGGTCAAAATGTTACTGTCGATGGTGGACGGTATAGAGACATTTTTTCACACCTCAATTGGCTGGCATTAATCTTGATAACATGTGGTTCCAACAGGACGGATCCACATGCCACACTCAATGAAACAAAGATCGTGTGATTGGCAATAAAGAGCCTAGTAACTATGAAATTATAAAAATGCTTAATCATATTCAACAGACACTTGGTCTGTTGTTGAAAAGCAAAAAAGTCAGCATGCACACTAATGAATAACTCGTTCCTACGGTTTGTAACTTGGAACGCTAATGGGCTCATCCAACGAGCCCAAGAACTGGAAATATTCCTCCATACAAATAACATACACATTGCGTTGATTTCAGAAACACACTTCTCAAACAAAAGTTTTATCAGAATAAAGGTTTTAAACTCCTACTGGACAACCCATCCTAGTGAAAACCAGAGGTGGTTCAGCTGTATACTAATTTAAAATAAACGTATTGGCCAGCGGATGCAGGAACAATTCCAGATCTACTTGATTTCTTCATCACAAAAGGTATTTCATTTTATTTTATTTCAGAAAAAGAAAAAGCGAAACCTCACTAATCGATTCACGGATTGGGATCTTTTGAGAGAAAAATTGGTCGATAAGTTAGTATTAAAAGTATTGACGAATAGGAACAACAAACAAATAATTTCATTGAATACATTCCATTGGCCGCTAGTCTAACTACTCCAGAAATAAAGGATAAAGCGGAGATCGAAGTCAAATATCCGGCTGAAATCAGAGAACAAATCAAAGAAAGAAGAAAGGCAAGAAGAATATGGCATCTGGCCAGAAATCCCGATGACAAGACAACTTTCAATCGTGTAAGTAAAAAAGTGAATAGACTAATTAAAAGCTTCAAACAGGATTGCTTCGACAGCTACCTAAGCGGGCTAGGTCCAAAAATGAATAAGGACTTCTCGTTATGGAAAGCAAACAGAAAATTTAAACGACCTGTAGTTCGAATACCACCTTTAAGAAATGCTCAAGGCAGTTGGATTCGACAAGACAAAGAAAAAGCGGAACTCTTTGCTCAACACTTAGCAACAGTGTTTCAGCCCCATGACATTCAATCAAACATTTTAAAAGGATCACACCAATGGAAATTGCTCAAGAAATCGACAAAAGTCTGAACCAAAAGAAGGCACCAGGAATTGATGAAATATCACCGGGTCTGTTCAAGGAGCTTCCAAGTAAAGCAATAATCATCATGATTACATACCTATTTAATGCCTGCACATAATTTAAGTATGTACCCAAATGCTTCAAACCGGCCCAATTAATTATGCTGAAGAAACTTGGTAACCAGATGAAGAAGTAACATCATACAGACCAATTTCACTGGAACAACCACTCTACAATAGATCAAGTCCATCGAATAACTACGGTAATAGAGCAAGCATTAGAAGAAAAGAAATATTGCCCCGCCGTATTTCTGGATGTATCCCAGGCCTTTGATAGGGTTTGGCACGAGGGATTGATATTCAAGATGAACAAAATGCTACCACAAAACTATTGCCAGCTTCTTGAATCATACCTCTCCGATCGTCAATTCAGAGTCATCCATGAAGAAACATGTTCTGACTTTTATCCAACGTTAGCGGAAGTTCCACAAGGAACTGTTTTGGGATCTGTCCTCTACCTTCTCTACACTGCGAACATACCTACAACGAATAAAACATTCATCGGTACGTTTGCCGATGACACCGTAATTATGTCAGTAGACGAATCACAATCAAAAGCAGTGGAAAATCTGCAACGAGCAATGAACAAAGTTACTAAATGGACATTTGACTGGAAAATCGTGCTTAATGAGCTTAAATCAACCCATGTGTCATTTACACTTCAACACAAAAATAACAATCTACGCTTATACCTCAATGGAGCGCAAGTGCCGCAGGCTGATTCGGCAAAATACCTTGGTCTTCATTTAGATTCAAGGCTCAACTGGAAACATCACGTGAGACAAAAAGTTGAACAGATACGATTAAAACAACGTCAAATGTACTGATTAATTGGACATCATTCCAAAATGAACCTGTATTGCAAAAGACTAGTCTATCAAACTATCTTCAAACCAATATGGATATATGGCGCGCATTATATACAACGTAGTCAAAATAAATTTCTTCGAATGATCACCAACGCTTACCGATTCGTGACTAACCGGGAAATACACAATGATCTAGAAATTCAATTGATAGACAACGTCATCCACGAATGTGCCATAAAACATGAGAAGAGAATTCTTACCCACACCAACGTCGAGGCCGTACAACTACTGGACAGTAACGAAGTAAGTCGGCTCCAGCGAATCAAACCACATAAGTTAACCGTATAAATATTATATATTAAGGGAACTGGACACTGGTACAGCAGACCCAAACAAGTTTTATGCTTATCTCATAAGTAATAATGTCAACCCTACTAGTAAATTAATAATATGTATTTAAGATTGTAGTAGTCATACAGATAAAGGAATTTTAAAAAAAAATTCACCCCATTGGATTATTTTCTTTGGAGCTATTTGTAACATGACTTGTCTACGTTGATAAAACAGAGACAATTGAACACCTGAAAATAAACATTCGAAGAATTATTGGCAAAATGGAAACCAGTTGCTACATAAAGGAGTCAATGCTCGTTGCAATTTGTTTGTCTAGAATAGCTTTATTCATAGGTAAATTAGTGAAAAAATAATCACCTTAGCTTAGGAAGGGGTATTTTTCGAAGTACACCACAAGAAGGCGTTTTTCTGAACTTTCATAATTGACTTTAGATTGACCATATTATGCCTAAATGTGAAGAGCAAATAATGATACCATTCATAAGTGTAAGTCAACTGAGAAGAAACCTTAAATCTGAGAGTGATTAAATGTGTCGGGACCAGCTCAGATGTACGATTGCAATGTGCAGATAAATTTATAAAACATGATAAAGACACATTATTCGTATAAGTTATACCACATTAAAGGCTTGCTCCTCCAGGTTTCAGTAACAGATCAATAATTGCCAAGCTTAAGTTAAATCCCTACGATCGGAAGCACTATCAAAATCCTGAGTAATTCATCCACCCTTAAATGTGCAAATGCTCGAGTGATTTCTTTTGGTCTTATTTAATTTAAAATCACCTTCAATGTTATCATTCAGTTTCTTTGCAGGCCTTGACGTAATCGAGTCTGTATTGTGGCTTCTTTCTGCTTTTCCAAGTGTTTTAATAAAAAGAAAGGTAAACTTATATGTCGTATAATTGCAATGAGTTTTTCTGGGTTAGGTACAAAAATTACATTGACTGCATTCCACCGGTTTGAAATTTGATTGAGTTTCAAGATTTCGTTGAAAATAAATTTGATCCAAGATAAGATAGGTTGAGCAATTAGTTGAATATCATCAAGAATGATGCGTTTATATTCTCCTAATGTATATGGTATAAAACTAAAGTGTCTACAGATAAGTTATCAAACCAAAGTTATATAGTTATATTGACTTTCAAAGTGAGGAGACGTAATTTAATTTATTACAATTATTAAAATTGCATAAAATTTAAAAAGTGCAGTGTCATAAAAAACATTACTGTGCATATCATTATAAAGTGAAGTGTGCACATTATTAAGTGATGGTTACCTATATTTAGGGTCATTATTCATGGAATAATGTTGAAGTGTATAAAGCAATGAAAAGAACAGGAAAAGGAGAAAATACTCCAGGTGGTACACCAACTGCCCAGTTGGTTAATCCATCCTCTAATGAGGCAGGCTTAATGGTTTCTGGGGTGAGCCCATTCTCAAGAAATTCACAGTTGGCAAGATCACCAACTAGAGAACATCTCTGTCGCGAAAACACAAAAGAGTTTACCCTGGGTGGTAGACCATTTACCAAATTGGCTCACAATCTTCGTGCGGTTCCATGGATTCTGACGATAACCATCGTTTGCATGTTAGTGAGATCATTTTTGAAACAGTGAATCCGTTTCAACAGCAGCCAAATATAGCAAAACTATATGCGAAAAGAAGTAGCAGCAGCAGTCCTGCAACTGAAAATGATGGACATTCTAATTTAGAAAAAAAAAATCAAGCACTAAAACAAAAAATTGAAGACATGGAGTTACTAACCTCCATAATCTTCAACGCAAGTTCATATGCCTGAAAACAGATAAAACAAATTCAAAAACGGAAAACAAAACCTTAAACATAGAAGTGGCAGACATCGAAGTACAACCAAACAGAGCCAAGTCGCAGAAGAATAAATATTCAACGGACGAGGAAGAGTTAGAAAGAGAAACTAACTGGATGTTGAAGAGAAAAATGCTAAACAAAATAAGAGAAATAAAAAAAAAAAGCTGAGTCCTCAAAAGAGGTAGCAAAATAGGCCAGAACGGCAACCAGCTCAACAAAATGAACCCACCCCGATTTTTATAGTAGGAGTAACCAACTTTTCAGAAATCCAAAGTGTAATGAGTTTTGTTACGGAATAAGATTACGATCGTCCCATCAAGGTCATGGCAAGAGACTTACATCCAACCTATGAAAGTAATTCAATAATGGAAAACCTAGAAAATAAGGGATTTAAAATCCTTGATGCCGTGAATGTTACTAAAAAATAGAGACGTAGCGGAGAGAATCGACTAAAAGCAGTTTCAAAAAGAAATCTTCCCCTGTTCATGCTATCGTTTGATAAATCCGAGCAAATAAAAAAATTTACAATATAACTGGCATACACTCAACATGCGAGTTAAGATTGAAGCTGTTAAAAAAAGCAGTACAAAAATAGTACAATGTAAAAAATGTCAAGGCTATAACCATATACGCAACGATATTGCGCACGCGAACCAAGGTGTGTCAAATGTGCTGGAAACCACCCAACACAAACTTGCAAACTATGTAAAGAAGAACCAGCAAAATGTATAAACTATAATGGTCAGCATCCGGCGAACTACAGAGGATGTGAGGTTGCCAAGCAACTACAGAAAATGAGGAATCAGGCACGCAAACCACTTCTAAGTCATCTAAACAAGGATCGAGCAAGAAATGAAGTACATATGAGTAGGGAGAATTATACATATGCGCAGGTCACTTCAAATTTGAAAGAATCTGACACCAACGGAACTGAACAATTCAAAAGCACTGTTCAAGCAATTTTAAATAGCCTTGAGGAACTGAATAAACTATAAATAAGACAATTCTGGATCGACTTAATCTGCTGTAAATACCAGGTTCCAAAATAGCTAAAAAGAAATAATGTTTGCTGTACATAGTTCAGTTCATAATTCCATATCAAAAACTAGACATCAAAACTACTCATTAAGAATGGTCATATGGAATGCAAACGGATTAACACAACATCTAGTAGAATTAGAACTATTTTTAAGTGCTGAGAAAATTGATATATGCTTAATATCAGAAACACATTTAAACAGCAGCTCATATGTATCAATCCGGAGATATACTTGTTATCATACAACACATTCATCAGAACGGGCAAGGTCAGCTATATTTATTAGGGACAATATTAATCATCATGAAGAACTTCAAATAGAAATAGAATCCATGCACGTAACAACCGTGACGGTTAACTTTGGTTACCAACACCTATAATATATCTGCAATATGTTGTCTTCAGGTAGGAAGTAACTTCATTATCGGAGGTGACTTTAATGCCAAAAATACCTTTTGGGGTTCAAGATTAACCTCTCCAAAAGGCAAAGAATTACTTGCAGCTGGTCAATACTCAAACTATGAATTTTACTCAGGAGGGAAACCAACGTACTGGCCATCTGATTCTAACAAAATCTCTGACCTTATAGATTTTTACATCACTAAAGGCATATCGGAACGTTACATCTTCTTAGAAAATGGCGAAAATCTAATATCTGATCATTCTCCTGTTATTATGACGGTAAGTGAAAATGTTATAGAAAAAATTTAATTCACCTCATCTCACAAACAACAAAACAAATTGGGAATGGTTTAAGCAGTTAGTAGGGGAAAGAATAGAACTTCAAGTACCAATCAAAAGTGAAAATGAAATTGAAGAGGAACTAGACAAGCTCCTTGATGTCATACATTGGTCCGCTTGGGAATGCACTCCCAAATTATCATTGAGGAAAGAAAACTTCGTTATTTATCCAATAGAAGTAAGAGAACTAGTGCAGAGGAAACGAAAAGCCCGAAAGAAATGGCAGACTATGCGTGCGCCGCAAGATAAAACCACCTTAAACTAATTTTGCATCAAACTTATAAAAACTGTGAAAAATGAAACATATTTTCCAATTGTTTCATTTTTCACAGTTTCTCTAGCCTTTGTTCTCTAGCTCCAACTAGAGATACCGAATATTCCCTCTGGGAAGCAACAAAAGGGTTAAAACAACCAAAAACCCAGATCTCCCCAATCAAAACAAACAATGGAAAATGGGCTAGAAGTGCGAAAGACAAGGCTAACCTATTTGCTGAACATATTGAAGAAACATTTCAACCTCTAAGTCGTCAGACTTACAAAAAACACTACTAATACGCATACAACATCTGAATTCGAAGATATCAGCCCTGTAACATTGAAAAAACAACTAAAGGCTGAAATTACGAACTTAAAAGCAAATAAAGCTCCTGGTTACGATCTAATAGCAGGGCAAATAATGAAGGAGCTGCCTGAAAAAGGCACCCGTTAATTATTGCATATAGTCAATGCCATACTCAGGAAAAAATATGTACCAATGCAGTGGCAAGTATAGCAGAAGTAATAATGATTCCGAAACCTGGCAAGCCACCGAATGATAGGAAATCTTACCGGCCAATTTCACTTTTACCAACAATAGCGAAATTGTTTAAGAGGCTGTTGCTCAAAAGATTAAAAAAAATCATAGAACAAAAAAACCTTAACCCAGATCATCAGTTTGGTTTCAGAGAAAAGCACTCAACTATAGAGCAGGTTCATAGGCTTACAGATGTCATTGAGGATATATTGGAGAGAAAACAGGTTTGCTCTAGTATCTTCTTAGATGTGGCGCAGGCCTTCGATAAGATGTGGCACAGAGGTTTACTCTTCAAACTTCATAGAGATTTACCAAAACAATACTATAAGATTTTAAGAATATTCCGGGCTAAAAAAAATATCGGCAAGAGTCCCGCAGGGTCGTGTTTTGGGACCTATTATTTACCTGCTCTACACCAGAGATTTACCTCAATTAAACGAAAATACCGTTGCAACATTTGCAGATGATACTGCAGTTCTCTCAGTAGGAGACACTATCGAGGAATCTACCACGAAACTTCAAGAAGCATGTGAAAAAATCATAAAATTGACAAAAATGTGGCGTATCGGGCTCTATGAATCGAAATCCACGCATGTGAATTTTATAATACTAATCTCAAAATCAGCTACAAACCTCTAATCATTAACGGTCAGCAGATTCCATATGCAAATAAGGCTAAATATCTAGGGATGACCTTAGATACCAGGCTCAGGTGGAAAGAGCATGTTAAAAAGAAAAGAGATGAACTTAATATCAAATATTGAAAAATGTATTGGCTGCTCGGGAAAAACTCGGAATTGTCAACTGAAAATAAATTGCTGTTATATAAACAGGTGTTAAAACCTGTATGGACTTACGGATTACAGCTTTAGGGCTGTACAAAGAAAACCAACACTAAAATAATACAAACTTTTCAAAGTGCTACGAGGTATAGTTAACGCTCCGTGGTTCATTAGGAATGATGACCTCCATTAGAACCTTAATATCCAAACGGTTGAAGAAGAAATAAAAATACTTACCATAATTCATGGACGTCGTATTTATCAACGCGTAAACGAAGAACTTCGTGGTATGTTGGATACTTCACGTGCAGTCAGACGATTACACACCACATGATTTAATGGATTAAGGACACCAGTGCAAAGACTATTTCAGTAAATTACCTATAAATGGAGCTGGCCAATGGGTCTTTTCGTATTCCCAAGTGACTAAATTAAGAAAGAATTATGAATTGAATGCTAGATGAATTGTGTTCAGTTGTAATAGTTAAAATAATAAAAAAAAAACCCAAAATTAATTTTTTTGGAACAGGATAATCGAATTCAAATATCTCAACAGAGGTAGGATGAAAATATGAATTTCCATCTTATAAAATACTTATACTATTAGGCTTGTAAGTTACCTCCCACACTAATTTATCATTGACGATCTCAGCAAACGACCTCGCGTTACATTTTACAGCAACGTATAGCCTTCTTTTCATCGCTATTCGCTTGGCAATTGCGTTTGAGATCTCAACCTAATTGAAAATTCACATCATAGTTTTGTTATCGTCCTCTCCTCAGATAGAATATTGATCCGCTTTATTAGAAAATTTCAGCTCTTTGTCCTGGTTTGGTAGTTATTAGATTTGAAGTTTTTATGTTTCGATTGGTATTTGAAAAACCGGGCCCTAGCGGCGAAAAATGTAAACTTAACAAAGTCATTAAATGTAAAGGATCGTTAGATATTAACCAAAAACTCTTCTGATCACTGGTCCAGAATGAAATGAAGAAAAATCTGGAACAAATTTTACCAACAAAAGCACGACAGCAACAATGATTTTTATTTAGAATCATAGCGGTTACACACAATGCTAAGATGAACAGATTTAGTCAGAATGCTCACCAATGTCTGTCGGTGTATCTGTTTTTTTTTCTTTGTAATAGTTTTTAGCAACTCTTTTTAGAGGACGTACGGTTTTAGATCCAGCCAGTCTATAGAACTGACATTAAAGATGGGCGCTTGAATTCTGCACTTCAATAGGAGTTCATAGATGTGCGCATTCACACCACCGATTGTAATCAGATGGTTAAATTTCACAACAGGAGCAAAAAAAACTCTCTATAGTACCTGAACTATCTATTTCAGCCACTATACATGGTATGTAGCTATGCTATGCGCAGATGGTATAAGACTGGTGCGTTATAAGACTTATATACTTTAGGTGCGAAGTGTCTAAATAAACGCCAATAAAAAACAAATGACAGCAAATACTTTGACAGTTGAAGATGAACGTGTCGTTTTCGTATTCTAGAAAAGACTGGATGTAAAAGCGATTTTTTACCATTGGATGACGATCGGTGATCTGAATCAATAAATCTACGACTCAGTTTTAGTGCAGAGCACATGGACCGACCTATACACTTTCTATGTCAACCCATCAGCTTCAAGGATCTTAAAATGGAATTTAACAGACAGAGTGCTGACACTGACCTGTTTTTAGCTAACTGATGGTTTCCGTTTTTGGTAACCAATCAAATCAAGTACAAGTACACGTTTGTGTACAGTACACTTAAATAAAGAGATAGCTTTATACTAGTTCTGTTATTCTGTTAGTTATAGTTGAGTATAGACAGCCGCGTAAACATCCCTACTCATGTTACACACAGCCCTATAACACATTCAACTACACAGCGAAATATGTCGTGATACGTATGGAAATTATTATGCGTAGCTATGTAGCATAGACTATCGCGCAATGAAGGGTTTGATTTTCAATGATAGGCATCGAGATGTAAATCTCAGCCACAACCAACTGTTCAATATTATTTATTGACCCACAATGTTAATATATGAATATGAATTCTGATGATTCTATTCCCTACATTTGTATGCAAATAGGTACCAACCCCTAATTTAAATATATGAAAGAAGAAAACCTGATAAAAACGATGTTATCGAATGATAATTTTCAATCATATATAAATTTTATCGTATCACTTAATTATTTATTATCGTCATCATTGAATGAATGATATATGCTCGTCCTTATCGTCGCACACATATACGAAAGAGTAATTTAAAATTCGTTTTGGGGTTGTTATTTTTCCTAATTATTTTCAAATAAACTATGCTGGTATGCTCATTTCATATAAACAACATATATAATCCACATATACAGTTTAATGTCATTAACCATCGTTCAAACATACTCATGACGTATACAAGCATATATGTACGTATGTGAAATATTCGATTGCGAAAAGATCAAACAATTATGAATTCAAAGGGTTTTACATTATTCATAATAAACTAAATTTGTTTGGAAAGGGTTGGGAGGTAAATTTGATATGAAATGTTGTCATTCATATACAACGGTTATGAAAACTGTCTTGTGATTTACCAACAACTGGTCTTCAACCAGCTCAACCACCTCCTTAGCATTTACTTACACATATTTGTTATGATAAGCGGTTGGAACCCAGGTTCCGCACTCAATGTCACAAAGAATGTGCTACCAGGAAAACACTGTGAAACCATGGAAATTGGAACCTGATTCAAATTGGAAAAAAATCGAAGAACATCGCAAACTTAAGGTATATATCGAAAGGATCGCACAAAATACAAAAAGTAGCTGCCAGCAGAGATGAGAGAATCGTACACCATTGTGTAAAAAAGGTCACAGAAAACTTACAAACATTTTACCATTAAAGGACTCACCGGTCAAACGACCCAAGAGCACCAACTTAATATATGAAAATAATTTATGACAACTGCACCTGCGAACTGGATTACAAACTTCCAGATTGCCACTATTGTGAAAATATCAACACCCATCAAGCAATGGAGCATAGAACTGTCATCCAGAAGTTGAAAATTGTGTTATTCAACGGTGACGCCCATATTACTGCACCAGTGGAACTCGTACACCAGTATCCCGCAAAAATGAGAATAGAGTCAAGTTTGCAAGAACGAGGCATCGACTATCGCGGAGAATATTAGATGAGAGTCATTTAGGAGCGGGTGGCGTCCATCTTGCAATGAAGAATTCCCAAGGGAATGTCCGTGAACGGTCTATTACTATCCCAAAGAAACGTGACCTAAAAGAAGAACTAGAGAAGTGTGAATGAATGCACCTGAGATCTCCAGTTCAGTTTAGAATTCATGGGCCGTCCTATCTTCGATGTCAGTTCTATAGGCTGGCATGAAGCTATGCAATATGATATGCAGATGGTTTCTACGTAAAATCGGACCTATATAGCCGACACGACAAGCTAAAAGTGGGACGTCACAATGGCCAACTGAGCCTGAGCGACGGATAATACAAAAAAAAATCACTTCTTAACAGCGCCAATAAAAGTATTAGCGATGATAATCGTTGATAAAATATCTCCTTCAATAAACTAATAACTAAGAACCGAATAAGGTGTACAGCTCTACAAATCTACACGCATCATCTCATGAGTCAAACAAATAGACTTTATTGTTGTACTTACTCTTGGTAGAATTTGAACATGCATTTGACGCAATAAGTCGAAACGCAAACTGGAAGGCATTTTGTGGAAGTCGACAGCACATCCACAAATGGTTTTCAATAGAGACCACTTACGCGTATCAATGATCTCGACTACACAGGTGACATTTTTCTGCTAACACATAAACATGCCGAGCTATGCAGCTGAAAGTATAGAAGCTGTCAAACTCCACAAAGGGCCAAAATCATGAGACCAAACACGAAAAATAGTACGCCAATCACCACCAATAATACATCAATGGCAGAGGTTGAGAAATTTGTACGCCTCGATTGTACGTAGCAAAAACAGGTGGCATGGGGGGAATCAATGGATCAACCAAAGCCAAAAATACGTTCAACATGCTTCACATGACTTTGAATGCATCCATTGCTGTCGAGACGATTGACGTGCCTGAAATCAGTTGTACTAGGTGCGGTTGTGAAACATGGAAAGACACAGAGAAGACCTCGAATGACATAATACGAATATCAACAAGAAAAAGCGGAAGGACATGGGGATATAGCTGAAAACAATAGCCTCCATTAGAGTCAAATGAAGCTAAAAATTATCCTGGCAATGATTAATACAATTGTTAGAGTGTTATACACACCAAACCGTAATCCATTGGAGTTTTTGAGCGTGTTGATGAAATATAGTAGCGAATCAACCGCTATTGTCTGAATTATTACTGTCGGTGTAGGTTCCGCTACATTGAGCCTTTCAACACCATTGGACGTTGGTAGAGACTGAAATTATAAGTCGGTATTGTTCCACGATGAAGTTTCTGATCTATAGATGTCTCTGCATGATATTGCCAGGATTCAGGCGTACAGTAAAAGAAATGGATCCTATTTTTAGATTCAATGGAGGCAGCCATCCAAATCGGGCATAAAAAGAGAGCTCTTTTTGACTTTTGAATGCCCGATGAAATGGTATACACATGTTGTATCAAATATTTTTGCAAAGTTGGCAGAATTCGGATGAAGTGAATGTGCGGTTCCGCTGTCTGATGCTATACGTCGGGCAGAACATGTTTGGCAAACAATGAAAGTAGACTGTTTATAACGAATTTAAAAGAGTCCTGTCATACTGAACGCATATTTTGTCTACTTCGCGCTCGATGATTCGCCTGTAAAATTTTGAAGACGATTTACTGTCCTGCTTTTGGAATTATCTTTTGAAAAATTTCGTGAGTATGTTGGAATCTCCAATAAAAAGCTAACTTTGTTGATTTAAAAGCTAACTTTTATATACTTTTATATTGTCTGCAAAAACGATGATTTTTCGTCGATCGGCAACAGTTGATCTGTCTGGACGAGAGATAATTTAGCGAAGATATCTTCCATCGTCTAGCGATGCTAACAGCGTTCTGACTCAAGCAATAAGAATCAGTGCTTTGTTTAAGGTAGATACTCGCCACAAATTCTAATTTATCCGTCAGTATATTACGCACTGACACCATTGGCGTAATAAAGTTAGAAAATTCAATGGACACCAGTCCCACGTCTGGTGTTAGAAACTAAGACGTATTTCATGTCAGTAAGATTCGCGTTGTCGTTGACAATCAGACCTTATATATCTGAAATTTAACAGAGTGTTGATCAGACCCGTTATCATGTATTGAGTTGGACCTTGAAAGATCAGTATACTAGAGATGGCTTCTTTATGGTAAATACCGATTTCTTGTGACTCATGAGATCAGGACTTTAATCCGAATTCCTACTATGGTGTATGAAATCAAAGTGTGGTCACGCTGATTTGTTTCGATCACTATAATCACATATATTATGTTTGTCCGATTAGTATTTGGTATTTTAACTCCCACGTGACTCCCGTTTTTTATATTGTCGAACTTTGGGATTGGCTATAAAAGAAGCATCCATTTGTTGAATTAATCTTACAGACCCTGCTACTACGTTCGCTAATGATTTGGCTTTATCAAATCGTTCTTATGATTTAATCTTGACTTAGCATAAATTTGATATCTTGTAATAAACAGATGAGTTACTTGTAGTATTTATGCTCCCAAGCGGAACAGAGGATATAAGAATTTTGATTGAAGGAACGGATTAATCAATCGGTTTGAAATCCATCCCCTAAATTTCTAAAGCAATTGGTACTCTCATATATGCTGACCCACGTAACTGTTTATTAAAGAGAGTGAGAATGAACAGCCAACTCTATATGATAAGATCGTATCATTTATCTGTATCTTGATAATATATATTCTGTCTAAGAACTTCCTTTTCAACTAAACGAGTCTAATCTAACCCAATGTGTGATTTAAATCGTCCGCAAAATAAAAACTTACCTCACAGAACAATCATTAAAATACCGTACCTGAATTCCACTATTGAGTTTTACTAAAACCCCAACGCAATTTCTAACGCCACCCAAGGAAATTGACCCAATCGAAAGGAACTAGAATCTGTTTAACTTGGTGCATTCTACTACGTTAGTGATAAGCTCCATCTAAAAATAAATATAACCATTTTTATAAAAATAAAAAGACCCATAACGAACAAGTAGAGTAAGCGAATATTGATAGTAACTCTGAATAGTGAGGTAAACACTTGGTGAAACCACTAAGAGGTTTAACTCAATACACCCGAACTTGAAAACGAAGAGATTCTTACCTTTCCTCTATAACCGCATTGGCATATGCTATCAACATATTACAAATGTAGGTTTCTGTCAGAACTATAAAAACATCTGCTAGTATGATGACGAACTATACTTGATCAGGTTGTTATAGGGAGGCATAGCAGTATTGGTGCAAGTTGATTGTCAGAATCCAGTATAGGGCCAAAGATCCAGTATAGGTGTCAAGTCCCCGACCTTCTTGATTGAAGTCATTAGAGGTTGTTAAATGATATGGTGTGACAAGTAGGCCACTTTTGGTAAGCAGAACGGGGTGAACCAAACGTATGAAACAACTCATCTGCCAAAGCAACTAGTCCTATAAATTACATATGGAAAATTTTAATTATATTATTTATTGGCATAGATTCATTGGCACATACTTTGGTGATAACAGCAAATAAAAGAATGAGTCCTTAGAGGACTGATGTGGAATGGGATGATAACAAGTTAGTCGTCTGTTTATGTAAAAAGTATAGACGAACATGGCATTTCTTGTTTTTCCGGTATTCTCCCTTTTGACCTTTAAAATCTTAGACGGGTTAAATCCTCCATCTTTAAATAAAACTTTCAATACAATAGCAGATAAAAATAGTACAGCAACCCACTGCTTTAGCTAGAAAAGTAATGAGCTTGCCCAGAAAGGTGGCTTAAAAAATAGATCAAGTTAAAACTTTTATACATTTCTAATAAATTTATAAGATTTTACCACATCTTGTAAGTTTCCTAAGAAGAACGATTCCAGAATAAAACCATATACTGACGGTTCCCGCAATCAAACCAAACGAAGGAAAACGGGCTAGAATATCCTGAAGAAACATTTCAATCTCTAGATCGACAGATCAGTTACGAAAACACTGCTGAAACGACTAGAACATCTGACTTCGAAGAGCTTATCAGGCCTGTAACATTGAAAAAACTAAAGGCTGAAATTAAAAACGTAAAAGCATAGAAAGCTCCTGGTTACGATCTAATAACATGGCAAATAATAAAAGAGCTGCATGAAAAAGGCACTCATAAATAATGGGAAATAGTCAATTCAATACTCAGAAAAAATATGTACCGATGCAGTGGAAAGTAGTAGAAGTAATATTGATTCCGAAACCAGGAAACCCACCGAATGATTGAAAATCTTACCAGCCAATTTATTTATTGAGAGGCTATTGCTCAAAAGATTGAAAAGAGCCATAGAACAAAGAAACTTTACTCCAGATTATCAGTTTGGTTTCAGAGAGAAACACTTAACTATGTAGCAGGTTCATAGGCAATTATTTATCTGCTCTACAGCAGATATTTACCTCAATTAAATGAAGTTACCGTTGCAATATTTACTGATCGGGCGAAACTTCAAGAACACAACGAAACTGCAAGGATGTGACAAAATCATAAAATGGACAAAAATGTATCGGGCTCAATAAAAGGAAATCCTCGTATGCGAAATTTACTAATTTTAGAGTCAGCAACAAACCTCTAATCATTAACGATCAGCAGATTCCGTATGCAAATAAGGCTTAGTATCAAGATAGCTCAGATCGAAATAGCACGTTAAAAAGAAAACATATAAATTAAATATCAAAAACTGTATTGACTGTTCGGGAGAAATTAAAAACTGTCAACCGAAAAAAAATTGCTATTATATCAACAGGTACTAAGCCTGTATGGACGGAATACAGCTCTGAGACTGCACAAAGAAAACCAACATCAAAATAATGCAGTTTTTAAAATAAAATGCAATCTATGTAATCTTTTTTGGGGCTTTCCGATCTCTTTTGTGGTTCAATTATTTACGCCTTACTTTACGTCGGAATGTCCAAATCGATGACGTACGGCTATAGACCCATAGAATACCACCACAGTATCCAGAGCTTGTCGTAGGAGGCGAATAAATCTGGTTGGATCGCTGGGCTGACGACCCGCATCCATAAAAAAGTGAAAATGTTAAAAATGTCAACCAAATAAAAAATCAGATATCGCCCAAACAAAAAAAAGGAACCTCCGCTTAAGTACCCGGACACGAGATTAAGGATCGGCACGTGGAACGTGCAGTTATTAAGAA
Source organism: Tipula lateralis (assembly GCA_963932295.1). NCBI lineage: Eukaryota > Metazoa > Arthropoda > Insecta > Diptera > Tipulidae > Tipula > Tipula lateralis. The sequence continues at coordinate 128,172,929 of OZ010737.1, forward strand.
AACCTGGCGTGTTGGACGGCATGAAAGAGTATCGGCTTGAACTCGTAGCTCTCCAAGAAACTCGATGGCCTAAAAGTGGAGGCCATGTGTCCCAAGGCTTTACGTTGCTACACAGTGAAGATGACCTCAGAAATCTTGAAGCTAGATTTCTCATTGTGCCACAGGTAAAAAAAGCTCATGAAGAAACCATCCTAAAAACAGTACAAAAAGTAAAAAATGAACAAACAAGGGTTAAAGACAACACACTAACAACAACAGTAATCTCTTCATCTAATAAGGCAAATGATCCGGTAGATTCAGCCAGAACTACTTCATAACAACAACAGAATTATACCGATTATAGAACTGAAACAGCTACCTGACGAATTTGTGGTGGAATTATGCATATTATTTAATCGATTATTAAATAACAAATTTTTCCCGAGTCCCGACGTGCTGGAAAACCGCAAAGATTTACCCAATAAGGAAAAAACCAAAGATCCAGCTAAAGCAGAAATATTATAGACCAATAAGTTAACTAAGTAACCTTGGTAAAATATATGAAATTATTATTCCCAACTAACTATATGAATACATTTCAGAAAATAACCTGCTATCGGACAACCAATACGGATTCTTGCATGAACATTCCACAATACACTAAGCTCACCTCCGATGTTTGTCGTAAATTAAAAAGCAAAATATGCACTGGTGCGGTTTTCATTGATATGGAAAAAGCATTTGAGTCCGTATGGTTAGACGGACTATTCAAATTAAATAAAATTAAATTCCCTGCAGAACTAATACAAATACTGCACGCGATACTCTATGATTGGTTTGAAAACAACCAACGGAACTGAGATCTCCGCAACCACATATTTACAATACATAATGGGCTTCAACAAGGCTCGATTACTGCACCACTGCTATTCAGCCTTTACACCAAAGATTTAATTGAAATCCCAATGCTGAACTCAGAAAAGGTACAATGCATAGCATATGTGGACGATATCACACTTTATAGTTCCAACACCAAAATAAAGAACATTGAAGACTCACTGCAGGCAGCCATTAATTACGCGAACGACTTCCTACATACATGGAGAATAAAACTAAATGAAAAAAAATGCCACAAAACGCAACTGGAAAAAATTCAAAATCAATATCAACAATGAAGATTGAAGAACTGCCGAATAAACCAATTATCAAATATCAAGGTGTACATAGGTTACCTTTTATATTTCGGGATTTAGCAACCCTGGTGTTGCAATCTGTCAACTGACAGCTCTATCGTAAAGTTGGAAGTTTTTGAGGTTATACGTACTCAGAACGTTTTGGACATACGAGCGCTATTTGTGTTGTTTTCGAGCAATTATTTTGACCAATCGACACGAGCCTTTTTTGAGCGATTGACAAATTGTTTGGCATCCAACGCGAACAAATTTTTTTGACAATTAAATGTTCATGCAATATTGAGTGTATGCTGGTCCCACTAATGCTTAAGGTTGTCTCTATCTCACGATAGGTCATTGATTTTGGACGACCTTTACGAAATTCGTCTTGCAGTGAACTCCGACCACGATTGAATTCACCAAACCATCGATAATCACTGGTCCTTGATGGAGCTTCATCGCCAAAAGTTGGAATTAAGTGAATTAAGTTCATTCATGCACTACTGCTGAGTTAATCCACGTCGAAAGTTGTAAAAAATAATCGCACGAAAATGTTCACGATTTTATTCCATTCTTGGGGGCAGATGATCTTTTAATTTACTGTAAACAATACAAATAGCGGTTTATGGTTTAATTATGGTTTAATTTAAATCCTAGTAACATAGAAAAAACTAAGAATATTTGAACGAAGATGCATCCGACAATGTAATGGACTATTTAGAAAAATCAATCATGAGGAACTTCACTATATATCAAATAAAAGTAAATATGCTGAATTCAAATCGCACAGAATAGATTTTCATATTATTAACCTAATTCGCCAACACATCTGAAGATCAATAAATAACACCAACAGGTTAGGTTAGGTTAGAGTAGCTGCTAACGCACACTTAGACCGTTGCCAGTCCTTTGTGATACCACAGGATCCTAGTCCTCTAATACCCCTAACACTCTATTGGATCCATCCGGAGCTACAAATGAAGCGTAAAATGTCCCGCACCTTAATATCTGCAAGATCTCAAAAGGTTGTGCATTACGTGCCTACCTAAGTGTAAATGCCTTCTTAATGCCAGTGCAGGACAAGAGCACAGGAAGTGAACAAGCGTCTCTTTCTCCTCCTCGTCCATACAGCATCTACAGAAGTCATTTGTTTCTAGACCCAGCCTTCCCACATGTTCACCGAAAAGACAGTGCCCCTTAATATTCCTACTATCCTTTTTAGATAAACACAAACTTAAATCACAACATATAACTAGCCAGAGTATCCTACAGTGATGCAGTGGCCTCAAATCAAACCTAATTGATCATGATTTTTTTGCATATTATCTTTTATCATCAAAATTTAATATAAAATTTGCATCCTGCCCCTATCGGGTTTCGAACCCGGTACCTCCCGCTCCAAATGCCACAGCTTAGACACTGAGCCATCTGGCCGGTAAAATAAAGTGCTACGAGGTATAGTTAACGCTTCGTAATACATTAGGAATGATGACCTCGCTAGGGAACACAAATATCGAGACATGGACAAAAAAATTGTCAACACGTAAAGAAAGAACTTCTTGGTATGTTGGACACTTCACATGCAGTTAGACGATTGCAGAGACCGAAATGAGGGAAGCTATTATGAAAATTTCGATATCGGATTCGAAAGCAGATTTTGCCATTTTGAAAATCCGATATCAAATTGTCCGCTATTATGAAAAAGACAAACCGACTGCTATTTAGTAGACGAATTCCATTTTGTATTATCGAGTAGTATGTTTGGAATTTTCTACAGTTTAAGGAGCAAGATTTCATCAATAGATTTCATCTCACTAGTTACTAGCCCATTAAAACTACAAAAGATATAATTTAGCAACTTCAAGCGAATTGCAAAGCTTATTATTGCTAACTTCATGCTTACATTGAACTAATTTAACTTATCAATTTCATAATAGGGTCGAATTTTTCGATATCGGAAAGAATCCGATTAAGTACACCAGTGCAAAGACTATACTTTCATAAATAACCTATAAATGGAGCTAGCCAATGCGCCTCTTTACATTCACATGTAACTAAATATATAAATGGAAATTACTAGATGAATTGTATTCAGTCAACATTTACTGACTATAGCACTGGTGTCTATACTATAGCACAAATTGAAAATTTGGCACATTCCGAGTTAAATCTCAACCTTTTAAATAAATGGTGCTGCCATCTCTTACAAATATTTCGTTGAAATGCGAAACGCGCATGTCTCCCATCTGTCAACGACATATGTGTAACCCCATCGCATCGTTTGTTTTTCTCTGCCGTACAAGTGAATAATATTTTGTGTTCAATAAAAGTGTAAAATGTTAAATTAAAACTTTACTAAATGTGTTTTTAAATCAAAAGGTAATAATTAGTGACAATCGAACAATTTGGTTGTGTGTGTATATATATAGTGAATATGTCATTATAAATCCATTCAATACGTACAATACAAAACCAACATAATTCACCCAAATCCGTTTATAAAACGCGTTTGTGTCGTCGACAAAGACCACGAACAAATGTGCCACATCGAATATAAATTCGATTCGAATTTGATTCATTCAGAGTCCCTCACGACACCAATTAATACCACAGGACAAATAATATGTCAAATTCAACCCCATGTGAATAGGACTAACACTCTCTCGCACTTTATTTCTCTCTCTCTCTCTCTCGCTCTCTATATCGATATACGAGTATGCACACAACAACAATACACCAAAATTATTCTTCAATTCATTTTCACAGTTTCGTCTCAATGAAATCCGATTAAAATTCCATTTTCACTTTTGTTCTTCTCGAATTTCCCGAATTTCGAACCCAGATGATATATGCACCATCGGAAAAGAGTGTACATATATACAAGTGACAAACGAACGCGAAGAGCTATAAAAAAAAATTAGGTTTTGTATTGTTTAGTTATTCCAAATGACTGACAACACCTCGGGGGTGATTCTTTGTGCATCTACACTCTATTAAGAATTTGTTGTTCCGTTCGGTGCTTTATGTAATTTGAGGGGATTATCCGACACATATACGACTAAGTACACATTTGATGTAGTCATGTACGTGTATGTCGTAGTCAACGACTAGTCAACTATAATAGAATATTACTTTATAGGGTGATTGGTTGAATATACATATATGTATAATGGAGAGGGGTGATTAAGTAAAATACTCAAATTATAGTCAATTTAGACCTGTGGGGATTATCAACTAATACTTAAATTATTTAAGATTAAGACACCTAATATCTGAGAAATTGGTATTCTTCGGATTGCTGTTTACAAATGTGACAGGTGTTTGGTCCGAGTGAAACTATAGGGTGGATCTAAAAATGATATCTTGAATATATAAAGTGGTCAATACTTGCAGTGAAGTTTGACCATACATGGTGATTCCATTAAGAGATTTGATTGGGTCAATAATTTATTTAAATTTTTTTTAACGGTTTGTACACTGTTGTTGGCCATTGTTTTAGGCCATTGTTGTCCCATACAAGCCAACACTTTATAATGTAAACGATTAGAAGGTACCAGAAACCATCGTCACTAACAGGGATCTCTATGTCGCAAGATGACTCTCCCCTTAACGATCATTGTATCATTCGCTCCTGATCAACACACACACACAATGTGTTTGAACAAACGGTACTTTGTTGCATCATACATCACTCTAATAGTTCTTCTCTCGAATGCTAGAAGCCATCTCTCTTACTGACTCGTTTAGTTTTACTTTTACATCTATATAATTGTTCAAAGTGTTGATTAGACCCGATGTCATTTGTGGCTTGGCGCACCTTAAGATTCCCTCGCAAACTATTGTTATGAGTATTCAGCAGGGTTTCCACTATCAAAATCAATTAAATTTTCACTACGAAACTAGCTCCGTTTCCACATAATCCAATCCCACAGATGCCTTCTGCATATGCCAAATGTTGATTGGATTATCGAAATATAATGTTGTCTTGTAATGTTACGAAGGATGTATTCCACCATGAGATTAAATAGTCACGGTGATAGCGCCTCTCCTTGTTGAACACCAGAACTAATTGAAAATGTTCTCGATAACCGATTCTCAACTTTGACACAGCATTGTGACTGGTTTACTTTTATCTCAACAAACGATAGTAACTTTTGACTACCGAGGTTTGCAATACTTCCCACTTCCCAGACAGTGTTCACTTGATCTGACTGGTAGTAACATCGTAATTGCTAACTTCTTTTCGTACTGTGCGAATCGCTTTGTATATTCATCTGTTCTTCCTGACTTGTACGAAAACTTGCATCGTAGCTACGATCACGTCATTGACAACCCGACTCCGCTTGTTTGAAATCAAGGCATAGTCTATTTGGCTTCTGTGTCCTAATGTGTCCTAATCAAAGTGGTTGTTTTAGTGTAAAAATGTACTTGCCACTTTTAGATCATGAGTGATCGCAAAGTACATCATTCGTTGTCCATTTTCGGTTGTAGTTTCGATTATCGTTTGTTTTGTAGTCCAACCTAGACGTGTTTACCGTTTTTACGTGACACAATGAGAAATCTATCTCCAGATTTCTAAAGTCCTATCCATTCAGTCTCTACTTTTAGGCCATCGATTTTCTTAGAGTGCTTCTCCAGTTGCAGTAATACATGATGAGATTATTGTTTTTCAAACGTTCATGATAGATCGCTGCTATCCGCAATACCGGAGTTGAACGCTGCTAGCTTCGTTTTAGTTATTTGAATACATTTTTTTTGTTGGGTGGCTACTACCGCACACTTAGACCGTAAGACGGCCCGTGGTGATACCACTGTATGTATATATGGTTATAGGTCCGATTTACGTAGAACCATCTGTGCATTGCATAGCTCCATGTCAGCCTATAGTACTGACTTGGACGATGGGATGGGACGACACATGGATTCTAAACTCAACAGGGCACAACAGATTTGGTCGCACCGCCCAAACTATCGATGATGAAAATTCCCTCGAACCCGGTTCCTCCAGCTCCAACTGCCGCAGCTTTAACCACTGCGCCATCTAGGCGTTTATTTGAATACATATATTTGTGTTTCCTTTGTTTGACAGCCGTAACAGTTGGTACTAACGGAAGCAGCACGTTTTCATGCGGTTCCTAATTATTTTTCACAATAGGTAGTTAATTCGACTCAATCTAATAGATATTCAAAGTTTAGTCGAGCTAACTTTACAAAAATGTTGAGCTTGTCCCTTTGCGACACTCCAAATGTTATATCTTGAAAGCTTCTGATGGTCAACTTTCAATTAATTCTTTGCACATTGACATTAGTTATGATGAAATTCTTAAAAAAGACCAAACATTGTTGCTGTTTGCAGTTTAAATCCTGCCATTGGATGAATTTCATTGTTTACCAAATCAACCCGCACAATCGTCCGCATTGCTCCTGTATTCAATGTTATTACACAGGCCTTACGTTAATATCCCCAGTTAATGTCAAGTCATCACCATCTTTTGCCTATCGTAGAACGGAGATAATGGCAATGTCATACCAGATTTGGTTATACAGAAGTAAGCTTTCACTGTTCACTGTATTCTCGTTTAATCTTACAAGTCATTCCCTTTCTCCGATCTACTGTCAACTGTCAATCTCTTCAAATCGCTGATGATATATCTTTCTGATATCTTTCTCTTCTCGAAGAATGTTTCTGATTTCAACTCTATTGTGGTCGATGAGAAATGCTTGAGTGGTCCATCTAGCGGAAAATTCAACTATCAGTTATTTCGTGAGTGAAACACTTTCGTTATTCGTGTTGTGACAGAAAATTAGTTTAATATTTGACATTTTTGAAAGAAACATGAATAGAACATTTCATGCAGTTGTACAAAATTCTATAAGTGTACGGAGCTGAAGCAAAGTTATGGATTGTGGAACGCTTGGAAGAAAATGAGCATTTTTACTAGTCTGTCTTACGGTCAATGGTAAGCGTTACCGAGCTATGATAAATGAGCTTTGTTACCTATAGAGTTGAAGAAATGGACACAAACGGCATTTGGTTTCAACACGACGGTGAAACTTGCCAAACAACAAACGGTCTTTTGCAGACTGTCTTCGGAGATCGGACGCAGCTACGATTTGAGTCCGTTGGACTTTTTACTGTGGGGGCAGTTAAGGATAAGTGTTACCATCTAGATGCTATCCAATACTTGAAAGACAAAATTAAAGTTGTCATTTATGAGATATGATCCCATTAAGGATACAATTGAAAATGTTCTGAAAATTCGAGCTGGCTGAATGGGGTATTGAAAAGCCAGCCGTGGAAGTCATTTGAACGAAATTATATTTCATACTTAAAGGCAATCTATAGTCTTTCTTATAAAATAAACGACTTTGAAAAATATTCTTTCGTCTTTGAATTCGTGCATTAGATGGGCCACCCTTTACTTCTATTTTAAAGACAGTCATTTTTAATTATTTAAAGACTCTTCATCAACATGTTCAAGGTTTGAATCATAAAGTTCATTATTCTCTCCATCATTGCCATGAAGCGTTGCACCATATATGTTTGGTTTGTGGAGTCATTTCCATTTTCGCTTGCTTTAACTTTCGGACCTTTACCTTTAAGAATGCTGGCTTATGAAACTCCATGATGTACATGACTAGTGTTGCATATTAGGTTGACGGTGTATGGAGTTCCGATAGTGATCTTCATATTACCACAGAGATCTGTCTCTAACTTTAACGGTTGCCGTAAGGTTGACCATTTATGTATACTGGTTATAAGGTTGATCATCATTTCGACATTTTTTTCACTTCGGATACTCTTCCTCAGCTCATTTTGCGCAACATTTATCACGACCATACTTAGAGCGAAGAAGGATTTAAAAACAAGTGCTTCCAACCTTGATGCAGATGGGTCGGTCATCTACGCCATGGTGAAGAAGGTACCCCTTTCAATTCCCTCGTTTGGCAAAAGATTGTTCAGTTGTCAGTCTTCGGGAACTTGATTTTTCAGCCCTATCAGAACCTCACTAGGTTATAGGATCAGGTCCGGGATAAAAACTGTACGCCCTACAGGCCTAGGATCGTGGCAGAACAGGATACACTCCAGCTGAGCTCCCTTTCAGTGATGTAATGTCGGTACAGCTTCTAGAACACAATTCAGTGTTCTATCGTTTGTACAGCGCACCAAGTTCCTTGAGCGTGTCTTTGTTATGCTCTCGGCTCTCGTGAAGTACAAATTCACTGAAGTTTAGTTTTGGAATTTATTCGAAACCTCGGCCCTCATCCCGGTTGACTGAATACTTCGAGCTAGATAATATCCTCTGTATTTTGTTCGGGTTCCCTGGAGAGATTATGGTCGCATCCGATCTGTTTATTCTTCTAACAGAAACAGTTTGGCCATTAGATTCAGTAAGTGCACGTCTTCAGTGTTTTAAGTGTTTGCCTTTTCCGAGCAACATTATACACTATGGTGTGAGACGATATAAGGACCAAATACTTCGCTTACCGAGCTGGTAAATGCACTACAAATAGCTTTTTGTACATTGAGAGAGTGTTCGGTAATACCTCTTACGAATCTGTTCGTAGAACAGTAGAGGAAACAAAGACGATACATATTATGGGAAAACAGAATCGGAAGATGAGTTCATCTCTTACAGGGCTGAGAAAAGATGCCCTCAGAAAAAAGACTTATTCTTATTTCTTTGGTCTCTGATGAATAACAGGCTTCAATCTAATTTTATCCCCATTAAATGTCCACAGTTAAAAGGATACTCTAGACATCAAGGGTTGTAATCATTAGGGTGTGACAATGGTGCATACAGATGGAACGTCAAAACAGTGAAAGTGATATTCACTAGGACGAGAAAGCTGCGGTTTACGGGCTATAATCTGTATCACCAACGTCTATAAAAGCCTCAAGCGCTTTTCGGGCCTGTCAAAGCTGTATGATAGTACCTCAAGATTGAAACCAAAGATGCAATTGATATACTGATTCTGAACCAAGGACTGACGTTTTAAATACGTAAACGTATAGCACATATGTAGCTTGCCAATTATATAACTGGATCAACTGCCCGACTGCAGCTATGGAAGCATAGTTATCAATAAGAATGCTGTCTTATCAAAAAGAATATCCAACATTAATACAGAAACATTTTTGACGGCTTTTACAGGCCATTGTTGGCCCGTAATGTGTCAACAGTCAGCTCTCCTTTCAAAGATCGATTTGTCATTCGGTTTGGATTAGCACGCAGAACGTGACCGAGCCAGCGTACTCGCTGTCCTTTGATTTCATGCACGATATAAGGAATTTGCATTAACTTCCTAAAATGTTCACGCCATATATCGAGTACCGCATCGACGTAACACAGAGCTTTTCATCCTGGTCCCGAATAGCAGCTGACCGAGATCTTAAGGTATGGTGCAATTCGGTGATTCCTTTAAAGAAGCCACGCGAATTGTGCTCATTGCTGAGTTGTTGTACTGGTACTCTTAAGACCTTAGCCTTCCACCATTCTAGCTTCTTCTGTCTACAAATGCGTTTAGCTGTCCTCTTAGCAAGAACTGATTTGTTTTTTCTCGCAATTGTAAACCGAGTCTGCGCTTCATTATGGACTATATTGCGTTGCTCAACAGCAAGACGACACTCCTCATCAAACCAACCATTTTTGGGCTTAGTTTTCACTATTCCGAGAGTGTGCTGGGCAGCATCGACAATCGAGGTTTTCAATACTTCCAAGACACTGTTGACTTCATCAGATTGGTAATTGGATCGCAAAATGCTATTGCTGACAAGATCTTAATATTTTCGTTGCGTTTCTTCATTTATCAGACCTTCACAGGAGAATCGCGTTGTATATTCCCCTGTCCTCCCTGACTTGTACGAAAATTTCCATCGTATCTTTGCAGTGACCGAATTATGGTCACTGCCTACGAATTTGGCTAACGACCGATACGATCCCACGTCTTGGACAACCCAAGTTCGCCTTTTAGAAATCAAATCATGGTCAATTTGGCTTCGGGATGTTTTACGTGGATGTGTCCATATTTCCAAATGGATGTGTTTATGAGGAAAGAATGTACTTGCCACTTTGAGATCATGAGCGATCGCAAAGTACATCATTTTTTCCCCATTTTGAGTCGCAGTTTGGTGTCGGGATTCCGGACCTAAATTGTTACATAAGTCGGTCTGATTTGTGTCAGTTCTAGCATTAAAGTCACCAATCATCAATCTGACATCGTGCTCGGGTGTAGAGCCCATCAGATTATCCAATTTATTTTAAAATGAGTCTTTATCTTAGGGTTGGTACATCAGTGGGCGCATGTACACAGACAAGTTGCAAGCGAAGCTAATACATTCGATTATCGACTGCCTGAAAGTCAAGTTCAGCCGTTGTTACCTGTGGCCCAATGAGAAATCCAACTTCCAGATTTCTGGAGTTATCTCCACTGTGTAGCAACGGGACACATGGTCTCCACTTTTAGGCCATCGAGTTTCTTGGAGCGCTACGAGTTCCAGCCGATACTCTTTCATACATGTGATAAGGCCGTCAGACACAGAAACTTCAGTTTTAAATATGTTCCACTATTTTGAATTATGATGCTTGCCACAGATAACGCGATAACGGATCCGTATACATGATTAGAAATCAAAATAACGGAAATGGGATTTTGCACGCTAATGGTGACAAATATCACATTTTACGTCACCACATGCTGAAATAATAGAATGGAATACTAATTCCGTACTAGAATACAACTTACATTCATCATCCTCATCCATATGATTGATGGTTTGACAAACTGCAGCCTCCGGGCATAAAACGATCCAATAATTTCGAGTTTCAGTTTCGTCCGTGTATTTTATTATTTAAAATTAGGGGACCGTCAAAATTACCATAAAAATGCAGATAAAAAACTCATCTTGAGTGCCAAGGCATCGGCACTATAATCAACTCACTCCTCATATTATACAATGTCGAACGTCTCTATAATTTGAACAATACACTTAATGGTGATAAGAATTTATCTCAAAGGATAACATGAATGCAAATTTATCCCAAAACCAAAAATTAAAATCATAACATTTGTGTCCATTTACTCCCTCCCGATACACACACACACACCGAGAAACTGTCTCACTCCATTGCCACTTTGTCTTCGATTTTGACGAATGGATAATTACAGATCACAGAATGTCGAAATTTTTTGTTTTATCCTCTCCTAAGTATTGTTGTCACTTCAAATAAAATCGAAATCGGAATGGAAATCATGTTGCATCCTTAAATTATATGTTTCGATTTAAGGATAATTGAAACTTTATTTTAGCACAAAAAAAGGGTCGTCCTTGTCCTTTTTGTTTCTTATTTCAAATTTGAAATCAATTTACAAAATGTATAGGGGGGTGCCTGAAAGGATCTATATAATAATGAAGGGGCCCGTTTGCCTATATACATAATACATGTACATAAATTTCTCGTTACAGATTGCGACGCACACAGTGGTTTCCAGCGATGCCAATCAAAATGTTTATCCTTATAGTGTTGATCAAGTCGATCGAGAATGTTGATGGCCGGCGTGGTCCACATCATCCGCGCGGACAAGAGGCCCAATTGCATCCGCCCAAACTCGACGAACATTTGGAACACGAACGAGAACATTTGCTTGATGATTTGGGACCGTGGGCGGCTGCCGATACAAAACTATTGAGCGAAATGACGAACGACGAAAAAAATTTCTATTATTTCAAAGTACACGATTCGGATCATAATGATGTGCTGGACGGATTGGAAATGTTACAGGCGGCGACACATCGTTCGGGCCATTTGCATCATCACGAGAAGGATGATGGCGATCTAGATAATAGTGTTGATAGTGAATTGGATCGGATTATTGGTGAGAAGTATTTTCAAAATTATACTTGAGTTTTCAGCCGAGTTTAGGCGACACCTTTCCAAATCTCGTTATTCCGCTACAGCTCTTGAACTCACTGATTTTATATAAAAATCTTGACAGTTAATTTCATTTTTTTTTTATTAAAGTGACTGAAACCCAAGATTTATTTCGCATTCGTTGCCACGAATGGGTCAACCATTTTGCATGTTTTGGAAAACAGGATAAGTTTTAGCCAGGCAAAGACAGTAGCTAACGTAGTGTTGAACACTGGGAAATAAACTTTATTAGAAGCCAGACAGCTGCAAATAAAGTGAATGGAGTTATTATCCTCTTCAAGTCATGCTTTCTTCCATGTAACACCCTAAGATAGACCAATGACAAAGAGAACTTTGATCATTTTATAAAAGAGGGACATTTTTGACTGACGGCAGGTAAACCACCTCATCAATAGCATTTCATATGTCAGAGCTGTTAAACCTGACTGTAAAGGAACCGATACTCACAGGCATAGATAATTTATAGGGCAATAGGTTCCAAACTTGCACTTAGTTTGGAAGTATTTAACTTCACTGGATAACCAGTCACAGGGATACCAAAACAAACCTATTCGCAGATACATTGGGTGTATCTTCCACTTTTAATGTGCCTTAGCCCGCTCTAGGGCGTGTGACGTCATTATCTCGTAAGTTAAAAATTGACAGTTACTTTGGTGATCTGCACCAGGTGAGATGGGACAACCTTATCGCTTGTCGTCAATCCAAACTCTGTTTTGGAGCAATTAATTAGAAAAGATCGTAGTCCTTCCTGAATTATGCTAGACGCATCCGATTGTATCCAGTGTGGTGGAGAAGAAGAAAATGTTAAGCACTTCTTGTACTTCATACTCTTCTTATAGAATGCACTACGTTGAATCACGATTCCTATTTAAGGATCAACTGATGACCTTGAGGATAACGGATATCTTGGACATTGAGGCTGAGAATTTACGTCTGGGAAGTGATTTCACAATTGACTAGTCAAGGTTCATGAGGCAATGGAAGTAGTCCGTTCTGAAGATAACCTTTGGTTATTTTGCCAGATACCGATAAGCCGTTGACCTCCATCTCAGTAAATAGTGAGTAATAAAGAGACTAAGCGATCTTTGAATCTTAGTAACAAGCTAGGGTATTTTTACATGATTTACCTACTCTATAAGCATATTATATGTTATACTGAGTAGAGAAGCTGGGAAATAGTTATCCCTTATAAATCAATCTTTTATCCTGTATGGTGTCTTAGGACCGGTAGACGACTTGATTATGCTCCAAGATTGAAGAACAGTGCAAATCACAATGTAAGCTTGAACAAGATTAAGTAATCGGTCATGAATGAAATAGGAAAAAATTGGCACAAAATATAATAAACTCCAACGCAGCACGTCTTAGATAATCAGCTGGCGGGTAAATTCCCAATTGGACGATCCAGCAAAAATGTTGTTTTGCTTTATTGTAACAAGATCAGAACTGATCATGTCTCAACTAGGAAAATAAACAACGAGAAGCAACTTATTTTGACGGAGTATAAGCCATCAAGAAGACGACGAATGTCTTAACGCTACAAACATTGTTTTGAGTGGCATGAAAACTGGAATAGTTGCGTCATGAAGATTAGATACTGCAACCTAGTCTTAAGTTCCGTAGTATGTTTTTTTGCTTTTAAGCTCAATAGTTCAAGGGTTCGAATCCCGATAGGGGCAGGATGCCAAGAGGTATTTTCACCATCGACCGTTTGGGCGGTGCGATCAGTGGTGCAAATGAACTCATCTGAGACCCAGTTGAGGTTAGAATCCATATGCCGTTCCATCTTCCATGTCAGTACTAAAGGATGACATGGAGCTATGCAATGTGGAGATGGAGCCGGAACGTAAAGTAATCTAGTACGTGGGATGTCACAATGGGCCAATATAGCCTGAGTGACGGATAACACAAAAAAAACATATTTGTTAATGACCTTAGCTGACTGACTATCCTTAGTGGAGGGATTAATAAAGCTAGCTCGATATAGAATAATGACCGCTTCAGGTTTATATTAAACGTAATACACCTATAACTAGTGGTAAGAAACGTTAAGAGGAACGTGTTTCCGCTGACTGCACATTACTAGATTAGTAAGTTCCTCTGACGAAGGAAACGAAGTAGAGTCATCTGACAGATAGACTAACTTTACGGATAGAATACTTATAGCAGACTCTTCCTCTACTGTTGTATCTAGCCCTGAACCAACATCATCATAAGGGTTCTGAATTAAATACACATCTGTTCCGTTGCAGCAAGCATTTGTATGACGAAGGAGTTACGTAAACTTCGGGCGTGAATCATCTTTTCGTGTTCTTATAGCGGTCTTAGCCCTAAAGGAGAAATTGTAGAGAAATCGCAGTTGAAATGTTAATCTGACGAAGCATCGGCATTACAAATAAAGAATCGTATCAATTAATCATATGAAATATGCGTTCGAAATGGACGAAGGGCTATTACAGTGGTAAATTCGATTCACTGGATTGTTCATTGATTATACGGAGTTGATGTGACCAGTGCAACTTCTTCCATGGTCTAAAGCCACTTTTTCGGTTTTAGATTTTGCATTAATTGTAAGTGAGATTCTGTCAAGGATGATCATTTTGAGCATCTACCACGTCAATTTATGCATTCTCTTAGGTCACTTATCTTGGGAATTGTAATTGTCTAATCTTCCGTCCATTTTTGTGGTATTCTGACAGTATACCTCACGTCTTGGATTGTTGGTTTTAGTGTGCTTGTAGCTGTAGATGAATCTCTTTTGACTATATTTCGGCGGTTACACTATCTGGTTGTCAGACTTATTGTTCTTTGACTTTTCAATGTCACTTTTAACTTCCCACTCCGTTGGATGAACTGTTGTGTCTTTTTTGAAATATTCTTTCCATCTCTTTAACTGTGTATCATCCGTCGTTAATACTTGACCAATATAGTCCCTTATATGTATGTTTGTAATTAGGTGGCTTTCCTGGATTGCACTCGTTGCTTCAGCAGCCTTGAACATACTGTCTGCATATTTCCTTCGATCATTGTTTTTCCATCTTAAATAATAAGTTAACATGTTTTTCAACACTAATGGCCATAATATGAAATACGAATCCTTTTATGACAAACTCAATAAACAAAAAGCTTGTGATTCGGTTCCGATCCTCTATTTTAATTTCAATTAATCGCAATTGTGCGATGATTAATTTCACAATTTTGCAAATCATGCGACTTGCAAGAGATAGGGCATCCGTATTGGGACTGTTTCTCGATTGGCTTGTATCGATTATTATATCACAATATCAAAATTCTACAGTAGTCATACTCTGGAAATTTGTCTTTCAACAATTCCGCATTCCATGGAAGCACGTGTCGAGGCTGGAATTGAAAATTTTGACAACCTGATAACTGTAAAAATATCTGTCGAAACATTACCAGAATTTAGACAGTAGCCAAAGCGTCTATGGCATTTCAAAGAGGCTGACACTGATGGGTTAGGTCACTTTTTCAACATTTCCCGTGGGAGAGCCTTTGTTTTTATGACAATCAAATAGACGACGCCGTTTCCAATTTCACCGGAACCGTTCAACATATGGAATGAATAAATATATCCCATCATCCTTTTCCAATCCCAATCCTAATTGTAAAGTCATTTCAAAACAAGCCGGCAGACAAAATAAATCTGCTCACACGTAACATCTAAGGAAGCGAAAAGAGCCGACAACAAGAAAGCCAATTAGGCTTCCGCGTTGATAAATCCCGATCGCACTTTAACCATGGTTGATCGCACTTTAACCATCGGTTACCAATATCTCTAAAACATGTATTTCAGCATTGAAATGTGTAGACGGTGCTTTGGTGGTGGATCCATACTGGCAAACGTTTTCACTTCGAACTCGACCTTAGTTGTCTCCCATGGAGTTACGCCTCCGTCAATTCCGTATTGTGGTTCCAAAATGGATCCTGTCAACATCTCCAAGGAAATTGTCTTCAGGAACCTGAAGGCAATGGACTTAAATAAGGCCACCGGACATGACGGAATTCCTGTTCGAATATTGAAGGAGTTTGCCAGTGACTTGGCTTCAATATTAACTAAAAAAATTTCTCCTTTCTCCTTTCATAGACCACCCAGGTGGCGCAGTGGTTAAAGCTGCGGCAGTTGGAGCGGGAGGTACCAGGTTGGAATCCGATTCGAGGCAGGATGCTAAATGGGTTTTTCGCTTTCGATCGTTTGGGCGGTGCGATTGGTGGTGAAAAATGAACATATCTGGATCCTCTGTCGTGTTAAGAACCCTTGAGCCGACCCATCTTCCATGTCAGTACTATAGGCCTGACATGGATCTATGCAATGCGCAGATGGTTCTACGAAAAGACTCGGACCTATAGCCGTATAGAGTGGTATCACAACGGATCAAAATTGGTCTAAGTGTGCGATAGCAGCCACAACAACTTAACTTAACTTTTATAAGCAAGGTGCAACCGGTTCATAAACGTGGTTGTGATAAAACTGACCCCTCAAACTACCTGCCAATATTAATTGTGTCAGCCGTGGCTAAAGTTTTTGAGAAATGCATCAACCAACAATTGGTGCATTATCTTGAGATTAATAAAATAATTTCAAATAAACAATATGGCTTCCGCGAAAGGCGCTCCACAACCGATCTGATCTCTCAACCGATTCAAGGCTATTGACAAGGTTTGGCATGAAAATCTCATTTGTAAACTTGTGGCATACGGCTAAGATTTGATGACCATCAAGTGGATAAAAAGCTTTGGTCAAAGACATCTAAGAAGTGGAATTCGTTGCCCGGTTTTCAGTTTCCGTTGGAGTATAAAATGCACAAGTTTAAGGCAGCTATCAACTTTTACTTGAAGGATCGCGCGTTTGGTTGCAGGAACTCTGACAATTACAAGGAGCTAGGGCAGTCTCAAAGTCTGCCCTGTACCCAATTAGGTTAGGTTAGGTAAGGTTAGAGTGGCTGCTAACGCACACTTAGACCGTTGCCAGTCCGTTGTGATACCACAGTATCTTAGTCCCCTAATACCCCTAACACTCTATTGTAACTATCCTGAACTACTAATGTAGCGTAAAATGTCCCGCACCTTACTATCTGCAAGATCTGAAAGGTTGTGCATTACATACCTACCCAAGTGTAAATGGATTCTTAGTGCCAGTGCAGGACAAGAACACAGGAAGTGAACAAGCGTCTCTTCCTCCTCTTCGTCGATGCAGCTTCTACAGAAGTCATTTGTTTCTAGACCCAGCCTTCTCGCATGTTCCCCGAAAAGGCAGTGTCCCGTTAATATTCCTACTATTCTTCTTAGATCTCTTCTCTCCAGAGAGATTAAGGTCCTGGAGCGATTCAAATCCAACCTTGGCCATATTTGCCTCGCTCTCTCACATGTGACGGTGTTAGACCATCTCTCCTGTGCTGAAGCTTCCGCCCTTTTCCTCAGAGCCAGTCTAAGCTCCGCTGTAGGCCTCCCCACATTGGCCCTTTCAGGCTTCAGCTGAAGAGTTGTACCTTGCCTAGCTAGTTCGTCTGCCCTGCAGTTACCCTTGACGTCAGAGTGGCCAGGGACCCAGATAATCTGAATATTGAAATGCTCACTCATCTCGTTAAGAGACGAGTAGCAACCCAATGCCACCCTAGACTTCAACAGCACTGCTTCCAGCGACTTGATAGCCGTCTGACTGTCCACATAAATGTTGATATCCCTCTTGGATATCACGTTATGCCTCAACCAGTTCAAGGCTTCCTCAATCGCTATTATCTCCGCCTGGTACACGCTGCAGTAGTCAGGGAGACGAACGGAAGTACTTATATTTAATGCTCCACAGAACAGCCCAGCTCCGACCTTACCATCTAGCTTCGAGCCGTCCGTGTAGAATAGTATAGCTTCGGTTTCCAGTGCTAGCTTATTCCCCCAGAATTCTCTTGAAGGGATAAAGGTTTGAAAACCTTTTTCGAAGCATAATATCGGCGTAATATAGTCAAGGTTCAACATTTCCTTCTTTAGCGAATCAATTATTGTTGAGTGACCTGCCTGAAGGTGTTTCCACTGAGACACGGCCGTTAGTCTAGTGGCTATGTTAGCCGCCATCTGTTTACCATATATATCCACTGGAAGAAGGTGTAACATGACCTCTATGGCCTGAGTAAGTGTTGTTCTCAGTGCCCCGCTTATCAGCAAACAGGCCATCCTTTGCACCTTCTCTAACTTCTTCCTATAGGTTACTCTATCCAGTGCTGGCCACCAAACACTCACTCCATACATAAGAACGGGTCTTACTACGGCCGTGTAGAGCCAGTGTACCAGCTCCGGTCTGAGACCCCAACGTCTGCCTATTGCATTCCTACACGAATACATCACCGTCGTAGCTTTGCTGATTCTCTCCAAGATGTTTAGCTTCCAGCTTAGTTTACTGTCTAAGATTAAACCCAGAAATCTCGCATTATCAGTAAAGGCCAGTTTAGTGCCATTTACAGTAGGTGGGTCAACTACTGGAATTTTATATTTCTTCGTGAAGAGTACCAGCTCTGTCTTAGATGGATTAATTTCCAATCCACATTTACTGGCCCATCTCGTAATAATAATAAGCGCGTTCTGCATTACCTCCTTAATAGTCGGTAAGAATTTACCTGATACCATGATCGCCACGTCATCAGCGTAGGCGACCACTCCTATACCCTCCCTCTCTAGCTCCAGAAGTAGGCCATTAATCACCAGAGAAGAGGAGACAGGACTCCCCCTTGTGGGGTTCCCCTAACCACTCGCCTTCTTGTACCCAATTAAAACTAAACATAAAAAAAATATTGATTGGTTTTTTCGTAAACCGCATATAATATTGGCCATGTTTGTTAGATGGTCTTGGCAACTGGACGCCACATTTGGGCGTGTAAATTACACGATCTAATTTACACGGTTTTTACATGTAAAAACTTGTAATTTACATAAGATTATTTTTAACATTCTATATGTAAAAAATGATTTAATGTAAACACAAACTGACGCGTCATCTCAAAACAGCGTAAATAACATGTAAAAACGAAGATAACAGAATTCGCAGTGCCTTCTATTTTAAAATGTCAAAAATTTACAAACTTTCGCTATGGTTATTATTAATTAACATTGATAAATGGATAATTGCAAAATCAGTTAGTTTTGAAGTCCGTGTTTTTATTGTGACATTCAGTATGTAGTCGAAAAAATTCTACACAGTTAATTATTTCTTTTCGTAAAATAGTACAAAGATTTTTTAACAGATGGCGCTTTAGGTTCAGTTATATTTGATAAGAGATGGCGCGTCAGTTTTTTTTACATAAAATCGTGTTTTACATATAGAATGTAAAAAATAACCTTATGTAAATAACACGTTTTTTACTTGTAAAAAACCAGTGAGTCTCATCACCTCGACGAGTTGTTCAGTTCTGGAAAGTAGCGGTGAAAATTATTCCAAAATTCTGTAAGACTGCTTTATTGTTTTTTCATCGTGAGTTTTACATCTGCATCGTGATTAGTATAGATCAACCAGATTTATTATGGATTTATAACTAAGGGGTTGGCTCATTTCCACTCAGTAAACAATTATTCATTATCTGTATGGCATGAGTTGAGTTCAGGAATTCTTTGATTCCTGGGTTTATAACCAATGAGTTGGTGAACCTTCATGGGGTATCTCCGAACATCAAATCGTCCATTTGTTTATATATGTATGTTCAGCCGTTGAAAGGGCCCGTAAAACTTTGAAGCATTATCTTCACTGAATCGAATTAATTTATTTCTACTTCAACACAAAATACTCTTGGCTCAAATATCTCCTGAAGCTCAACCTAGCTTTTTCTTTAATGCACAAGACTTCTATTGTTCCTGATGGGTTTTTGACCCCTATTATTTCATAGACTTTTGAATATGTAAAGCCCTGGAGATGTGATGCTAGATTTCGATCTGGAAAGGTTACGTAATCGAATGCCCGGCAATTACCTCGAGGTATTTTTCTCCCCCCATTCTATCTTTATTTCGTCGTTCCAAGTTGGGCAAAGTATATATTATGCCCTATGTCTCTAAATTGAAGATAATATCTTGCAAGTTGGTGAAAGAACTTGGCCACTCGAACAGTAATCAGGTACCACAGAACTCAAAATCAATGAAAGACTAAAAATAGTCTGGATTTGTAGAACTGTAGGTTTGAGTTATTACGGATGATAAGATGCATATTGCAACAGATATTCGTACTTTGGAACTTCTACATATACTTCTCAACGCCACATATTTTCCAATGCGAAAAAGCTGAAATACACAGAATCGATTACGACCATAGTCATGTATGAGATGGCTACTAAATATTAATTAAGTGGTTTGTAGTACAAAACCTGAACGTTGATGACTGCTACCGACATGTTTGACGTAAAGAACTAGGTGGGCTTTAACGATCTAAAAGATTCAATATATGCAAAACTGACTATAGAGCAATGGCCAATATCTGTAGGTAACCCACTGAATCGCAAAAAGATTAGGCAACTTAGTCTTAATCACAGTGCCGTTTAGTATCAAAGCTGACCAGCCGAACCATAATGGCTAAGTTGTAACCTTTAATTTTTTTATTAAGAAAAATTTTTTTCCGAGTTTTTCCGTTCCGTGTCAACAATCTAACTTCATCAGTTAAAATCACGAACCACCTCCTCATACTGTTGAAAACAATTAGAAGATGCCACATCGTTCTCTGCGCTCTGTGGAACGATCTCTTCCCCTACCAAAAGGCGGCTCTTCCTTTAAAGATCGCTGTACCATTCGGTTTGGATCAGCACGATATCAGAAATTCGCATTAAATTCCTGATCTCGTGATTGAAACGAACTCGGTATGTGCCGTCAACGTCGGATTTGAGTAATATATTCCACGCATAATTCTTCTCTCGAATGTTGAAGCCATCTCTCGTACTCATCCGTCAAGGTCCAACTCTCACATTCATACATGACAGCGGGTCTGATCTACACTCTAAACAATTTCGGCTTATCCGTATTTGCAAGATATTTTGATTTCAGCAGTAGACGTAGAGGATACAAAGCCCGATTGCCAGTGGCAAGGCGAGATCAGATATTTGGTTTTGGACTCGTTGATTATGAAGCCAACGAAAGCTGAAAACTATTTCAGTGGATCAAGTATCTCTATCACTTCGTTGCTATTTAATCCAATAACACAAATATCATCTGCATATGCAAAAACTTGATTGGAATGTCAGAATAAGATACTGTCGAGGGCAGCGCATCCTCTTGTCGAACACAAGAATTAATTGCAAAATTTCTCGATAGCTAATCTACTTTGATACAACATTGTGAGTGTGTTACTGTCATTTTACACAGATGTACCTATATTTATATTCTTAAATAACGTAGCCTCTCTCGAGTGATCGAGTTATAGCTTTTTTTTGTTGTAGTGTTATCGGTCACTCAGACTATATTGGACCATTGTGACTTCCCACTATATTACTTTACATTCCGACTAGGTCCGATTTACGTAGAAACCATCTGCACATTGCATAGCTCCATATCAGCCTATAGTACTGACATGGAAGATGGGACGGCATCATTCGCACTCAGACGATCGATAGTGAAAGTCCCTTTTCACATCCTGCCTCTGTCGGGATTCGAACCCGGTACCTCCCGTTCCACACCGCAGTGTTTAACCACTGTGCAACCTGGGCAGTCATAGGCTTGCTGAAATCTAAGAATACCTGGTATATATGGCGAAATGTTTCATAGTACTTGAAAATAATTATCCGTAGCGAAAAAGGTTGATCAATGGCTGCCCCATTTGGACGAAATCCTCTTTAGTAGTTACCGATAATTTCCTCCGCCAGAGGAGTAATTATTTCCAAGATAATGCACGATAATAACTGGTATTCTGTGCAATAAGGAGAACTATATTGCGATAATTCTCGCATTCCAAGCGAGCGGGCGATTATAAATCGGCCACATCCCATTCTTCAGGCACAACTTCATTTCATTATACCAATCGAACAAGGTTGAAAAGACAGTTCCTCAAAGATAGCCCTCCGAATATCTGATTGCTGAGTTTTTGTACTCTTAGCCTTCCACCATTCGCGTTTCTTCTGACTACATTTTCGTTTATCTGTCTTAGCAAGAACTGCTTTGTTTTTTCTTGCAATTTTAAACCGTGTCTGCGCTTTATTACGAGCTTTTTGTTGCACGACGATACTCTTCATCAAACCAATCATTTTTGGGCTTAGTTTTCACGATACCGAGAATGTGTTGGGCAGCATCGACAACCGAAGTTTTCAATACTGCCCAAACACTGTTGACTTCATCAGATTGGTTATTAGATCGCAAAAAGCTATTGCTGACAAGATTTTGATTAAGAACATTAGGATTCGAATTATTGCCCAGCGCTAGGAGTCTTAGTTGAAACTTGGTTACTTCTTCTTACACAACTGGTTCAAGAAGGTTAGGTTAGGTTGGGTTGATTGGCTGCTACAGCACACTTAGACCGACGACGGTCCGTTGTGATACCACAGGATTTTACTCCCCTTTTACCCCTATGAGAACCAGTTTGAGCTGCTTACGTAGCGTAATAAGTCTCGCACATTACAGTTTTCGAGATCAGAAAGGCAGTCCATTATAAACTTACCCAAATATTCATGTCTTTTGTGTACCAAAGCTGGGCACGAGCATAGGAGGTGGACTACCGTCTCTTCCTCCTCCTCACAGCTTCTGCAAAAGTCATTTACTTCCAGACCCAGCCTTCTCGCATGTTCTCCAAAAAGGCAGTGTCCTGTGAGTATCCCCACGATCGTTTTAAGTTCACGTCTTCGTAGGGAGATAAGTGCTTTTGAGCGTTTCAAGTTCAGCTTTGGCCAGACTTGTCTTGCAACTCTACATGAGAGGGTGTTCGTCTACCTATTGTTCATTGAGGCTTCCGCCTCTTTTTTAAGCACAGTCTTGAGTGCGTTAATGGGTCTTCCCAACTTTGCCCTTTCCGGTAGCAGTTGGAGAGTTGTACCGTGCCTCGCTAGTTCGTCCGCCCTGCAGTTCCCCATGATGTCTGAGTGACCAGAGACCCAGATAATCTGAATATTGAAATGCTCACTCATTTCATTTAGAGACGAGCGACAACCCAACGCCACTCTAGACGTTAGAGAAACAGAAACCAGCGACTTGATTGCCGCCTGACTGTCCACATAAATTGCGATATCAGTCGAGGATACCACATTATGTCTCAACCAGTTCAGGACCTCCTCAATCGCTATCACCTCTGCCTCGTACCCACTGCAGTGATCAGGGAGGCGAACTGCTATATCTACCTCTAATTTATCACAGTAGACTCCAGCTCCTACTTTACCGTGTAGCTTGGAGCCATCCGTAAAGAACTGCAATGCTTCCGTTTCAGCTGCCAACCCGCTCCTCCAGGATTCCCTTGAGGGACAGGTGGTTCCGAACCTTTTCTCGAAGCACAGAGTCGGTGTAACATAGTCTAGACTCGCCAGTTCTTTCCTCAGCGATCTGACTATCGTCGAGTGTCCTGTCTGAAGACATTTCCACTGAAGTATGGCTGATAGTCGAGTGGCCGTAATCGCCGCCATCTGCTTACCATAAATGTCCACGGGGAGAAGGTGAAACAAGACCTCTAGGGCACTTAAAGGTGTTGTCCTCAGTGCCCCGCTTATAAGCATGCAGGCCGTTCTTTGCACCTTCTCAATCCTTTTCCTGTATGTTACTTTATCGAGAGCTGGCCACCACACGCTCACTCCATACATAAGTACAGGTCTTACTACGGAAGTGAATAGCCAGTGTACCAGCTCCGGCGTCAGGCCCCATCTTTTTCCGATGGCGTCCCTACTCGAGTACAATGCTATATTGGCCTTGTTTACTCTTTCTAGAATGTTGGGCTTCCAGCTAAGCTTACTGTCCAAGATTACGTCTAAAAATCTTGCCTTGTCCGTAAAAGCTAGTCTGTTGCCATTTAGTAGAGGTGGATCTACTACAGGGATTTTATATTTCCTAGTGAATAGTACCAGTTCAGTTTTGGACGCGCTAATTGCCAGTCCACATCTGATGGTCCACTTCGTAATGATTAGGAGGGCATTTTGGATTACCTCCACCACCGTGCTTATGTATTTCCCAGAGACAGCTATCTCTACATCATCTGCATAAGCTATCACTCCGATCCCTTCTCTCTCCAGCTTTAGTAGCAGCTCATTGATTGCTATGATCCAGAGGAGAGGAGACAGGACACCTCCCTGCGGGGTTCCCCTAGTCGCCCATCTTGGATGGTGGATTCCCCCAGCTCTGAGTTAATCATCCTGCACCCAAGCATGTGATTGATTAACCCACTTATAGGGTAATCCACACCTAGTAGCGACAATCCATCCAGAATTACCTCCTTCCTTACATTGTTAACATTGTTAAATGTCAAGAAACGCCACCATACAAAACTCTTGCGAGAATAATGATTTCTCAATTGTACTTACCAGGGCATACAGAGCTGTGTCCACAGACTTCTCTTTACAGTAAGCGTGCTAAGTCTGAGCCCAGTCACTAGGTAGTATTTTTGAGCGTATGTAGATATCCATCAGCCTTTCCTAGGTTTTTAATAGAAAGGATGATAGAGTTATTGGTCTTAAGTCTTTTGGGTAGCCCTGTGAGCATTTACCCGCTTTCGGAATAAAAATCACTCTGATCTCCATCCACTCCCGCAGAGTACAGACTAGTTTTAAACACCCTTTGAGGATTACCAGGGGAGCATAATCCTCGAGTTGTTCTGAAGCTCCGCGGGAATAATTCGGTCAGGACCAGCCGATTTATAGGGTTTGAACCCTTCAATTGCCCATAGGATTCGTTCTTTGGTTACGATATCTTCTATGCGCAGTGAGTGTGCTTCTTGATGAGTAACAGTCCCTATCGATTCATCGAAGCTTCCTGGAAAGTGGGTTTCGATGAGAAGTTCCAAGGATTCCTCACTAGAAGCAGTCCAGGAGCCATCCGGTTTAATTAAATAACTGGGACTGGTAGGATTGGAAGACAAAATCTTCCTAAGACGAGAACTGGTTCAATTAATGTACAACTGAAGCTGTTACGGTTTGACTAGGTCAGGGTTTAAATTTTTTTCATTTCTGGATCAATGATACGTTACTGCATTAGAAGATCCGATTGATCGTACTAATTTAAATCTTTGTTAATTTTTCAGAGGTAATCGATGACTTTTTAAATTTTGCCGATTTAAACCACGACGGATACCTGAACTATCCGGAATACATAAAAGCGATCCAAAACGAGGAATCAACAAACGAACTATAGTGAAATTGCACAACCGCATAACCGATAACTAATAAATGTAATTATTTTGTATTAATTTATTGACTTGACTATAAATAAACAAATTTTTTTGATCTAAAATTTACAAAAAATTAATTAAAAAATTATTTTTAAAACCCCCCCTCTAACTATTCGAACGATCCGCGTTTATTATATTAAGCACGAGTAGATCATGTCACACGGTGCACCTTCCATACCTTCGACGGTCGCCTGTTCAAGCATGTACACTAGTTGATTATACCGTGTGTTCACCTGGATTTTTCTGTACACACACATAAAATAAAACAGGGTGAGTATAAAGTGTTTCGTAGTTTAACGACCACGTCTACTTACTGATCAAATATTTCGGAGCCCTTGAGAATAGCACGTGCCGCTCGTAAATATTCCGATGCCGTTTCGGGCGCGTTACAAGCCGCACGCTGCAAACAGCCATCCTGTTGTGAACCCTGTGCTGCCAAAAATCCTATAAGCAGTGGTGTTTCGCCGGCCTCCAACAATGGTGCTATATATATGATAGACAAACAATTGAAATAAAAGTTAACGACTCGCGACTAACAATATACTGTGTGGATGTGTAATTATTTCAGCTGAAAACCGAAAGTGACAATGGAGCGATTATATAAACGTACGTAGCGTTTCTAATCACCCTATACATTATGCTATTGTTGTGTTTATATTATAAAATGTCACACTTACGATTTTCTAATCCGCGTCCTCTTGCATAATGGCTCCAATTACCCGCACCGATAAGACCAGCAGCAAATATCAGCGCTTTCAGTAGGATGAGTATTAAAAGGTTTGTAACGTTTAAACTTAGGACCTGTGTATAAACAATACAACATATATATAATATATATATATAGATAAGATGAAATCAATAAAACCCATTAAACGAATTAGATTAGCACAAAAAACACTCGTCGTTTATGAGGTGAAAGCTTTTTGCTCGCGTATAAATCGAATATGTGTAATGGGTTGATGAACGACACCATTCCTACCTGACTATTCCCAGCCGATCGATTTATTAATTCTTTCGCCACATTCACCATAATTTGGCCGGTCGGTCCGCCGAGCATTTGCTGGGCCGTTTGTGCCCAACCCCGTCCCCGACCACTACCATTGATCGCCCCATCGTTTCGATTACGTATAAAATTATTTTCGACTATTTCGTTGTTTCGTGGATTTGTCGGATCATCGATAGTGCTCGCCGATGGCGATGGCTGGTGTTGCGGTTGTCCAACAATAAAATCCAATTGCAACAATAGGAGGACGAGCACAACGGTTATATACGTGTATAGAAAATGTTTTCGCATTTTTGAATCAATCGTGGACACTTTCGAACAATATATCACAAATCAACTTCACTTAAGGCACTTGAATCAACAACTGATGTTATAAATGTTCGGTGCAGACATATTTATAGATTTATGTACAGTGCATGCACATATTTAAAACAAAACAAAATGAAAATTGTTTACCTGTTCATAGGCAAAAAATTACCTACGCGAACAATGGATAATTGCGCTTATATGAGCAGAAGACACAAAATCACTCAAATCGAAAGAAACAATTTCAATTTCTAGACTGTGCTACCTAAATAAATTTGTTTGTATATTGTTTTAATCATACGAGACCATCTTATACCTCAACTCCGTCTATACGAGTGTACGACGAGTTTCGAAAGGAAGAGTTCACGGAATTGCGATATGTTGATAAGGATTTTTGAGTGGAATGGCAAAATAATGGAGAGATACACAAATGTTATATCACATACATCCGGTGCGAGCAGCTCTACGTGATTACAGTCAACAGGTAAATTTTAACTGTGCTACGGTTAATTTAAGATCGTACCGAATTAACTTTGGGTGATCAGAACTCGTAATCCGAATAAATAAATTTGTACTCATTCTGGACATTCACTCGTATAGAGAAAGTTGGTTTATCGATCTATTTACTACTGGCGGCGACGGATCGCATCTTACCGAATAACAAACTCGTCTGGTGAGAATGGAAACTAACTACTGTACCAGTAACAATATCATTGTTGACGTATTAATTGATAAGCATCACCGCCCAGGTGGCGCAGTTGTTAAATTCCGATAGGGTTGCAATTCCGATAGGGGCAGGATGAAAAAAGGAGCTATGCATTGCTTAGATTGGTCTATACGGACCTATATTTTTATTTTATTTTTTAATTTAAAGAAATCAATATGTAGTATCAAATATATTTAGGATTTTAGATAAGAAATTTAAATTTTAAGATTTAATGATAGAAAATTTAAAAATTAAGTATATAAATTAAATATGAAAATTTAAAATTAAAAATTAAGTATATAAAATTATAATTGTCTGAAGTGCTGTTTTAATTTGGTGTTAAACTGTCCTTTAGACAGTCCAAACTCGAATAGGTGCTCAACATCGGTAAAAAATTTAATCATCATATTGATTGGTTCATTTTCGCCGTAATTAGTACGATGTTTTTCAAATTTTAACAACTTGTGCAGACGAAGATTTCTACTGGGCACGTTTATCTTAATGCTCTGAAGAATAAAGGGAGAGTCTACATGACCCAGAAGTATATTTCCCAAAAAACTTGCACAATGTTGTTGCCTGCGATTAACAAAAGTTTTTTATTTTTAGTTCCAGTTTGTTTTTTTCATAATATAGAGTAAGACTCGCTTTTGTACACCCTCAATTCTATTAATGTGGTCAGCGTTATGGGGGCACCAAACTGCTACTGCATATTCAAGGTGAGATCTAATGTATGCAAAGTATAGTGCAAAAAGTGCATTTTGGTCTTTAATCTCGGTGGTCCAGCGACGAAGAAAACCGAACATGGAATTGGCTTTCGATATACTCTGATCGATGTGTCTGGAGAATGAAATATCACTGACAAATGTTACACCTAGATCTTTAATTGTGGTGACGCGTTCAATTAATGTTCCATTGATATTATAATTGGCAATTATTGGACATGTTTTCCTATGATATGACATTATCTTGCATTTTTGAATATTGAGTTTTAACTGGTTCACTTCACACCATGAACAAATCTTGTCAATATCCTCTTGAAGCTTGTAAGAGTCACTTTTATCGTTAATTGTTCGAAATATTTTAAGATCATCAGCAAATAAAAGCGCAGAAGAGTGTTGAATTATTTTAATGATGTCGTCAATAAATATCAGGAAGAGATAGGGACCAATATTTGAACCTTGGGGGACACCAGATTTTGCTAAAATAGGATTGGACTTTTCACCAGCTATTTCGATAAATAGGTATCACTTCGTTAAGTAAGATTGAAACCATTTGACGAACATTGATGAAAAACCAAACTTGTCAAGTTTAATCAATATCTGGCGATGTTGAATGGAATCAAAAGCTTTACTGAAGTCAGTGTATATGGTATCAATTTGGTGATGATTTTCTAAAGCTTTAGTAGTAATGCTAGTAAACTCAACTAGGTTGGTGGTAGTTGATCTGCCAGGCATAAATCCATGTTGATGAAATGATAGATTTCTTAAAACTGTTTTCTTGAAGGAATTGCAGACTAATATTTCAAATAATTTAGGTAAAATTGCAATTCCACGATAGCAGGAAATTTCATTTCTTTTACCAGATTTGAAAATCGGCGTGAGTCTCGAAATTTTCCATTTATCAGGGAAAATTCCGGTTTGCAATGATTTATTAAAGATGAGTTTTAAAGGCTTGCAAACTACATCAGCCAATAATTTAATGATGGATGAAGGGATATAATCAGGTCCACAGCCCCCTCCTAGTGATTTAATTTCAGTTAGTATCTCCTCTTCAGAAAAAGTTGGGATATGTATTGAACAATTTGCGTAGCTTGGAGGATGATTATTATACAAGGTGAATTATCAGGACTGTAAATTGTTTGGAAAAATGATGAGAACAGGTTTGCTATTTCTTTGAGTTCTGATGCACACGATCTATCCAGATGCATAGTGGCCGGATATCCTTTAGTTTTCCTCTTGTCGCTGAAAAAATTCCAGAAATATTTGGGATCACTTTTAATATTATTTTGAACTTTGATTATGTATTTCTTGAAACAATCTTCATAGTACGCATTGAATTGTTCCTTAGTTGTAATAAATTTTTGTTTATCTTCGTCTGAATAAGTACGTCTCATTTTTTTAT
This sequence comes from Tipula lateralis, assembly GCA_963932295.1. NCBI lineage: Eukaryota > Metazoa > Arthropoda > Insecta > Diptera > Tipulidae > Tipula > Tipula lateralis. The sequence continues at coordinate 128,202,483 of OZ010737.1, forward strand.
ACGCATGGTCTTTTTTATTTTTCAAATTGATTAATTTATCATCGTACCATGGCTGATGGATGATTGATGGTGTTTTTGTTAGCGGTACAAACTGATCGAATCCATTGAATAATATATCATAGAAATTGTTAATATTAGTGTTAATATCAGTTAATCCATCAATTTCCTCGTTCCAATTTTTATTATTCAAGAAGTCTTTGAGTCCAACGATGTTAGCTTTGGCAAAGTTATGTCGTATACTTGATTCTTGATGGAAATTGCAGTGTTCGATTTCTGAAATATTAAAGCTGAATTCCATGGATTTGTGATGTTGCATGTAAATGGTGACAGTGATTCATTTACTTTAAAGATGTCAACTTCGTTTGCTAGGAATAAGTCAAGAAAGTTACCATTTACATTTGGAAGATGATTTATTTGTTTTAGATCAAAGTAAAAGCAGGCATCAATAAAACAACACTCAATATCAGATAGAGTAGAAGATGGAAGCATGCATTTTAGATCTTCGTCATAAGACCAGGTCACATTGGTAAGGTTGAAATCTCCCACTACTACCAAAGAATCACCCGGCTTAGTAAGATTATAAATTTCTTGGATCGATTCCATGCAGTTTGCGTATGTTTCACTTGATGAAGAGGGTAATATGTACACAGTATAAATGTACATTTTCTTTCTTATTGATTGTTATTATTACACAGGCATGTTCGACTTGACAACAAGAGGTGCCGTCACAAAAAGGTGCCGTCTCGGTTTAATAATTCTAATTGGAATCATTAGATTTTCAATATCCGAACGAGGCGGTACGTAAATTTCCGTTGATGAAGCTAAGCCATACATGCGAGATCCTGTGGTATCACAACGGAAAGTCGCTGGTCTAAGTTTGTGATAGCAGTGGTTGGTAATCTTTTGACGTTTGACATGCTTGTGGACGTTCTGCCCGTGACTTGAAAGATTGTTTGTGCTATGTTACCTATACGCTATAGACGTTGTCTATTTCCAGACTATCAATGAACCCTAAAATATTTATCGGGGATGTCGACATCCATCGATGATTCATTTTGAATCCACCCAGCGCTCTGCTACTGCTCTCTAATGTTTTCTTGTGACGCCGTAGAACAGTTCCATTCAAATAAATGACCGTACCGCTTGGGAACGAGTCATACTATCAGGTTGTCCTGACCTTTACGAATATACGATATAATCACCCTTCTCCAATTACAAGACATTCAAGGTGAAGCTACCTACTAAAAATGGAGGCAGGGAGAAATGGAGATTTAAGCGTTTTAAATTAGTTAATTAAATTATTCCCGACAGACTGTGTATTAATTAGGTCACTATGATCTGACTGGCTCGATTTCACTCAACAGCTTGGAAAAGGGGTATGAAAAAGTACCCTAATAGGTTCCCTCTAGCTCCCAGTGAAGCATCCGCCAAGGCATATCCGATTAGAATAATCCTTTGAGAGTAATTTTTGGAGCCTGGTTGCTGAGGGCTACTCATCGATTCCAACATAGAAGGTACTCCTTGTAACTATCTTAGATCGTCTATCCTTTAGATTCACTCCACTCTCTAGTGTATTTGGCTCTACTTTGTGGCGTTCACAAATACGACGAATAGTCACGCCACAATAGTGAAGTATAAACAAAAATAATCGAAAAAAGATTTCGAGTCAAATTCTATAAATTTGCTAGAACTGTTGCAACATAGCCTCACAGTATATATAGAAACGACATACATCAAGTCCGGTCGCATATGCCTGATGAGATGGATTTGATCTTTTCTCGATCACACAACGAGTTAATGACGTCATCAGATCGAAACCGGCCTAACGAAACGAATACTACAGACCACATACAAGATAAGATGCCATACATTTCAAGACAAACGTCTTCATCGGCTGGTTGATTCAGCGCCCTAGCTGTCAATCAATGCCACTCTGTGGAGTTCAAAGTTTAACTCCCGCCATTCATCATTAGCTGTCACGATAACAGCCTCCAGCATCAATTATCACACTTCAACAACTTAAAGTTTTCTCTGGTTTTTTCACTAAATGTCACTAGTGACTCAGTGTCACTAGGGGCTTTTTCCACCAAATAATCCTTTTAATAGACTTCCTTCATTTTATACCTGTTCTCATAGACTAAGTGTAGTATTATGCAGCTGAATGGAAACAAGCTCGGGTGACTCAATGCCAACAAATAAACTTGTAGATAGGTGGACAGGTTTATGTTAGGTTGAATTTATCTTTCGTAATAGTATTAACAAAAGCTCGTTCACTCCTCCCTGTTAGCCACTAAATGTATTCAGCGAGTAGATATTTAAGGGGATACTCATCTCTTGGTTTTTTTTATCACTGCAGCAGTATCATTGTTTTTGTAGTAGACTCTAAGCCGCTTGATTTTCACGGGGACACTGGATATTAGTCGCTGGTAAGTAAGCAAAGAGTATTCCGCCTCGCACTGTTCTATCACTCCAGGATCTTTTACCAAGACAGAAACTAAATCTCTGTAGATGAATTCTAGAAAGGGAAAATAGTTGATCTGCGATCTCAGCAACTATACTACCTCTCGGGTTACTACAATTCTTATCGTTAATCAATTTCGTCACCCATGCTTCCTATATATAAGAGCCATACCTATAAGATGACTAGTAAACGTTCGTTTTCGTTTTATAATTTAGACGTTCTATTGTTTTGCGTCCTCGGCACTACCTCCTCTCCAACGAGTCCAAATGCTTTAGCGATTGCTTCCTACCGCATTTTATTTCCAGCAAGCGAATGTATTACCACTATTTTATTTACTCGTCCATTTGTCATTTACCTATACCCTATTACAGACTGCCTTTTATACCTTTTCTTGGTGACTCCGCAAATTTTTACGTTATTAATCTTCAAACTATCACTGCCCATATGTCATGTCATCCCCACTCTCTACTGCAGGTGTATCAGAATGTTTCAAATTGCCTGGATCTTCATCACCAGAGATCTTCACATTAGACAGAGAGCTGAAGTTCAATTTTATAATTCAAGAAGTGCTTCGGCGATTTTTCATCGTAGACTAGCAAGATCAGAAGAGTGAACGATATCAGTCAACAATTTCCCTCGAATAGTTCTAAAAGGAATAAGAACTATGTCGACTATAATTTTTACAGTAAAACGATAGTGACATGATCACTATCATGATCACCTGAGTTTCTTACGATGATACAACGAGTGTCGTGCTTTAGGACACCTCATGGACAGGCATTAGCTGCATGCGCTCCTTAAGGTAAATTTATGGCACTTAAGAGCTGAAACCAGTGTAGTAGTTATGCGATTGGCACTTAAGTAAAAAAGCTTCAATAACAATTATTTTGCTTAAAATTTTGGATTATCAACGCTGTACTGGTAGGAGCAACCATTAAAGCAGGTAGTGAAAAGGACACTATAAAAGTCAGAACTGGAGACAGACGGGATAGGTCTATTTCAGTTCCTTCATTTCTACGACATTTAAGCTTTTTTTGTTATCTCTAATCTGTTTTGGGGCTCAAGGCACTTCCTTTTTGTTCGCGGTTCGCTTATTTACGTCCTTACTTTTACGCCAACACAGCCAATTCGAAGACGTACGGCTATAGGTCCGATTTTCCTAACCATCTGCAAATTGCTTATAGCTCCATGCCAGCCTATAGTGCTGACATGGAATATGAGTCGGCCCATGAGTTCTGCACTGCAACAGGGGGTCATAGTTGTGTTCGTTCACCCCACAGATCGTAATCTCATGGTGAAAACTCCCTTTTGCATCCTGCTCCCTATTGGGATTCGAACCCGGTACCTACCGCTCCAACTGCCGCAGCTTTAACCACTGCGCCACCTGGGCGGTGACTTTTAAGCTAACTTTATTTGAATCAAGTATCGAGTATGACGTTGAGATATACACCAGTACTTACTGTGAAAGTAAGATTGACCCAATGGTTATTATTTACCTTTGTGAGACGATTGTATCTTGCTTCCGACAATGCTTTTGCAACATCGAATTCAACCACATATATAAATATTTAGTATAGAAACCCGGTGAAGTTTATCCCATACCTCCAAATAGCACTTTCAAATAGTCCCTTGTGATACTATGATTCGCGACGCGGATGAAGAATTTAGAGAATTTTCACGTAGTAAGTATAAAGATTTTCTATATATCGACATTTACTAGCCACAAGTATTATATGTTGATAGAAAGGATTGTTGGCAGTGTACCCTTGTTCGTAGTAAACGTTCGACTGGACATGAGAGATTTCTTAGTCTACTGTTCACCAATGAAGTACACGCTTAAATTATATCAAACACAAATCTTTAGAACACTTGCAACAAATCAAAACGCGTTTGAGACGGTGAAAACGGAATGACTCCTCGATATGTCATTGATGCACAAGTGTTGGTGCACAATCTACTTTACTTTACCGTTTAATTCCTAATGAGTTGACTAATTTACTTAAGTATATCTCGTCAATGACCTTTATGCATTGGCGAAATCCCAAATTGAAGGTTCAACTTGATGTATATGAGTGTACACACCGACAAAAGATGTTCAACAATTCGCCAATTTAGTACCAGCAGCGCACAACTTGAATGAAATTACAATCGTTTCAAAGTAGCAAACTCTATGGCTTATTGTTTCAACGGGCACTCTTCCGTTTCGTTTAACAGGTGTTGTGTTTGTCGCGTTTTATAATTCAAGACTAAAATCGTTATTACTCATACAAAAATGTTATAATTCTTGGTTGTTGTCGATTACCATCAACATATTATTATTATGATTGATTATGTTTTACAACATCATCTAATGGGTGTGAACTGTCTGCGTTTCACTTTCAGTTGTTTACGTTTTTAACGAAATGAGTCTAACGATAATACTGCTTAGCTCTGTGATCAGCATTCGATTACAATTGTGGCATAGCTGGAATTATAATCCCTATGTTTTTGGGTGGCAAGATATTCCATTTAAACTGTTTATGCGTACAACACAACTCATTGCCCTAAGCTGGGCTAGAGACTTTTGAACCATAGGCTGGAATTCTGTTCTGTCCTCTTTAATGATATCGTCGTTATCTTTTGAAGTATACAGCATCTGGCGTTAAAAGTACTATCGGTATCACGCTTCTACACATAATATGAAGAGCTGAAGACATCGTGTTCATATCTCAACACGTTTATCAAATATATCTTTACAGGTTACAAGTATATTCTCTGTGGCCTCTACACAATTGAAATAAAGCATTACCAGCGTTAGAATTATATTGATAAAATAATGACATCATCAGAAATGATTTGGTAAGTGTAAGGTGTAAAGAAGAAACTTCAAATCATATAAGCTTAATCTGAAACTGTTAGACATTAACATGCAAGTAACTATATTCTACCGAGAAGGCCAGTAACTAAAAGAATTGTCAGGCCAAACTTATGTTGATCTGTGCTTGTACATAACTGTATCAACTGGTAACTGAATGTCAATTTTTATTTTATTAACTAACTGTTTCTCAGACGTTTAGAGTTACGTTGGGTTGCCGCTCGTGTCTGAATGAGATGAGTTAGCATTTCAACATTCAAATAGTCTGAGTCTCAGGTCACTAGAACGTCATGGGAAACTGCAGGGCAGACGAACTAGCGAGACAGGTACAACTCTCCAACTGCTACGGGAAAGTGCAAAGTTTGACTTGAATCGTATATCTACGTTCAGTCATAACGACAATGCTAGCGAATTGCAAGAACTTAAACTCGAAATATCGATTTTATTAAATGATTGATTGTGGAAATTTTGGGAGTTGGTGTCAGAAGAAATTGACGTGTAATTTTCCTTAAACAGAGCCGATGAAGTCACCAATGTAAAGCGTGTGCGGTTTTATGTAATTTTGAATATTATTTAAGTGCGTATTTGAATTTACAGAATTGTGTCCCTTGATCTGTTGTAATCTGTGCTGGAACACCGAATCGCGATACATATTTTGCGAAATGTCGTTGCAATGGTTGCTGTTGACATGTCGGGCATACAGTATACTTCTGGCCAGCGTGTAAATCTATCGACACACGTTAGTAAATATGAATATTCATTGGATTGTGGTAGCGGTCCCAATATATCTAAATGGATGTGCTCGAATCTTCATGCTGGTATATCAAAATGTGCATTAGGTGATTTTGTATGACATCATGAGCTCACTTCACTGGTTAATTTATGGGAAGCACGAATACCAGGATGAGGAAGGTAGTGTAATGCGTTAAAAATTGTATTCGTACCCGCCGATGTTTCGCAGTAAATCTCTAAACCTGGTAATGGTTTGAAAAGCTCTAGTTTCCATGGCGGAACTAGTGTGACGTCCGGAACCAAAATGTAAATTCTGACGTTCTAAGTCTACTTTTTGGGTTGATATAATTTTATTGTAGTCGAAATTTGTCTCGACTGTTGTCGTTTCGATGTCCGTGGTGCGAGATAAAGTATCTACCACTGCATTTTCCTTTGTAAATTGACTGATGAAACCCAAGTTTCGTGATTATCTTGGGTTTCTCTGGTTTAGAATTAATTGCCCTTGTCAGGGGTTTGTGGTCTGTATAAGTAGCAAATTCCCGGCTCTCGACAAAGTATCTAAAGTGTTTTATTCCTAAATAAATCGCGAGTAATTCCCTGCCGAATGCTGAATACTAATTTTCAGCATCTGAAAGTTTCCTCGAAAAGAAACTCAGTGGTTCCCAACATTTATTTTTTACTGCTAATATTGATTTGGGCTTTCTGAGTAGAACTTGCAAATGGGAATGAATTGGGGCGAGTGTTTCAGCTAGTTTGGGTATAAATCGATGATATTAATTTAAGATGCCGGTGAATTTCTGCATATGCTGGATGGATGTTGGCATTGGTAGATTCGTAATGGCATTAAAATTCTCCCTTGTGAGGGCAGAATGCCATTAAAAGTGATTTTGTGACTGAGGAAATCGAGAGTACTTGCTCCGAAGAATACGCATTTCGTAGTAATAGTTTAATCAATGGCTTGTGTCGTGCCCAGCGAAGATCCCATTAGAGTTAAAGTCAAAATTCATCAATTGGCCAAAATAATGGTTAAGCTGTTGAGCAGAAACTTGTTCATACCATTGTGTACCATATCGATTTTGACACGCAAGTTATCATCTCAACCTGAAAGAGAAATTAATGTAGGCTTAAAGTCGAGTGCAATCCGGTGACACATATGAAGAAACCATACCATATGCTTATGGTTACATAGAGATTCGTGCTTATGCTAAAACTGTATACAACCGACAGAAAAGTTCGCCCAACTCCAAGTGTCGTGATTGTCTTATGCCCAAGGGTATTTGGTCATCCGAAAACAAATAACTTTGATTTACAGTACAGTACAGTAAACTGTGATCGAAGGTTCCTGTCAAGATTAAATATAGAAAGTGAAGTGAACTTTGGGAATTAGGGTACTCTTAAATAATAATCTCACGCTGCAGGATGTTGGGCGATTTTTAAGCCCATATGGATAAAAAGTATGAAACTAGAGCAAATATCCCTATAACACTACAAGATGATAGTCAGCATCGAGTCTGCTTATATTTTCCATCGATCGACCTCCATCAAAACTTACTGGTTCCATATCTCAACTATAATTGACAAAAACCAATTTACATTTGATTAAATTGTTCATTTTGCATTTTATTTCAAATATTTATTAATACAATTTTTAAACTATTTATCTTGATTTTTTGTTGTTTTATAATTATTTGGCCATAGAAAGTAGAATTACAAATAATAATTTAAAACTAAAAAAAATAATAATTTACAAAACTAATCCGTGTGTTTTAAGTTCGACAGAAATCAACCGGTGTGATTAGATAGTAATTTTCAGGTATTCAATTTTTATTTCATATAAAGAAAATCAAACAAATTCGCGCGCGAATTCCACGCTCTATTTTTACACAAAAAAAACTAAATTGGTTTGGAACTGATATGTTACAAAATTATGTATATTTTATATAATATATTATATATTTATGTAAAAAGCGTTTTATTATTATTATTATTATTTATTTTTTAATTAATTATTGCTTTATATATATTATTTGTATTCATTTATCTGTAATAAAATAACGAATATTTGAGTAGATTATAGTTTTAACTTCATTTTTATAAATATGTTTGCCATCTATTAGACGATGGCATAACTTTTGTATAATGGTTTTTATTTATGGTGTTTTATTTTTTTATATTACACTGCTAAATAGATTTGTATTATTAAGGCCGCTTTCAAATTGTATTTTTAATTTGGAAAGCGAATTTTATCGTAATTTAATTTGATTATTTTCTGTTTTTGTAAAATTTAATTAAATTCTAAATAACAATATTATTTATTAGGTAAAATAAAAATAAAAAATTGATTTAAAATTAAAATTTACATTAAATTGATTATATTTGTTTTTTTTTTATAATTATAATTTAATTTAAGAATTATATATGTATATAAATAATTTATTAATTTATTCGGTTTTGTTCTATGCATATGATGTATCACCATTACTAGTATGCCCTTTGTTATCCCCACCGGCCATAGATCCAGTTGACGATGTGGTCACTGTAATTCTAGAATGGAAAGAAACTTGGTTTTGTAATAATTACACGATTGCAGAGAAAAAAAGAAGAGAGAACATTGTGTTAGATGATTTAGAGAAAAAGTATTATGTTAGCTGGATAACTTAATTCAAAAATTTTGATTTACCACCCCACCCACAAAAGGCCGAAAAAATATTATTTATAAAGTAACAGGTCCCATTACATGATCACTTACCTCGGACTATTGTCACTTTTGCCCTCGCGAAGCAGTACTTTTGTCTCAGACGCAAATCCATTTGTTTCTTTTATAGTTTTTAACGGTTTGATCGGTTTCAATCGTTGCTCCAATTCACTAAACGATTCGTCCGAGCTATCTGTATCGTTTTCACTCTCCGTTGGATCCGTATCACCTTCTTCCATCGCCGATTGTAAATCAGCAATTCGTTGCAATGCTAAACGTAAATCATTTCGTACCGATGCCAATTCAGAATCGGACGTTTCGATTTTTTTCTCTAAATCTTTGCGACGTGTTATCGATTCTTGCTCCCGATTCGATATAACATGGAACTCTTCGCGTAATTCACGTAAATTCTTTTGTGATTTTTTAAGCGCCTCGTTTGTTTGCATTTCCTTTCCTTTAATTAGATTAATGTCATGTTGAAGTTTATCGAGCGCATCTTTATGTCGACTACATTGATTTTCAATACGTGCTTTTGTTGCCTGTTCTAATTCCAGTCGAGACTCTAGTTCACGTGCCCGTAATTCTAATCGTTTCGAGTGTGCATTTGTCGATGGATCGGCCATATTTTCAACATTTTCTAAGCGAGTTTGTAGCTCGGCTATTTGTTCTTTCAATTGGTTTTTCTCAGTCTCTAGTGCGGATAGTTTAAGTTCGTATTCCGAGGCAGCAATATGCTCGGTATTTAGCTGCTTCACAGATGCTGAATATTTTTTCATTAGTTCAGACATTTCTTCTTCGTTCTCTTCGATTTGCGCTTGTAACTCGACACGATCACGTTGTGCAGCAACTGCACGTTCTTCGGCATCTGTGCGCGCTCGTTGTGCTTCTTCGTACATTAGTTGTAAATCGCTTAATTCCGCTTCAGCCGTTTGACGCGATTTAACCGCCATTGTTCGTGTGGCTTCGGCATCTTCTAGTTGATTTCGTAGCTGCCGGATTAAAGCTTTTCCAGGCGATTCCGCTTTAAGCCGTTCGAGTTGTGTTTGTGAATCACGCAATAAAGCTTTATATTTTCTCAGGTCACGTTTCAATTTTTGTATGGTTTGCTCTTCTGCTGCACGATCAGCACGATCTTGTTCTTCGAGGGCGGCCAAACGTCGTTCCAATTCATGTTTCTCGCGCACCAATAATGTTCGTTCTTCGTGTTCTGTCTCCAATTGGCATTCGAGAGTTTTGATTTTTTTATACGAGTTACCACGCGCCTCCTCCAATTCGTCGTCACGTTGTTGAGCTTCGCGACGTGCATCTTTACGCATTGTTTCCAATGACATTTCAAGACGAAGTTTCGCTTGTTCTAGTAACTATAAAAGTATACAATTTAATAATAACATCGTTCAGTTAACCATCAGCAATCTACTTACTTGAACCTGTCCAGCCATTTCGTCCAATTCCTCTTCTTGCTCTTTGGTACGACGTTCCAATTCCATTTTTTGTCGTTTTAACTGAGCAATTTCTTCTTCAGTGCCGCCACTAAACGTGATTTCTTCCATATCTCTTTGTAGTGCCGCCAACTTCTCCTCCTTGAGTTCAAGATCAAGACGAGTGTCCTATAAAAAATGCAACACAAAAATTCAAAAACACTTAATGGCGATTCAATAATATACTAAACACAACACATTTATGTTGAATGTCAACCAAAAGACTAAAAAATAGAATATCGTGAATTCGTAATGCGCTAAGCGCGACGAGAGTAAAACATTTACTTAAAAAAAATGTGTGCCTGTGAGAGTATTCGAGTAGTTAAGTATAACCAAGCAAACAAACGATCGATAAGATAATCTAAACATATTTTTTTGGTTTTCTTCAATAATTTATCGTTCATTAACAACTAAATGCCAAAACATCAATGGTGAATACGTTTGTATTAAGGCGGTTTATATAATTTTAGTTTTGGACATCGAAACGTGGGCACACAAAATCGTGATCATGCATTATTCCAAAAGCAAATAAGCAGTGTTGCATAGTGTTGCACGGTGTTGCATCGGTACAATGACTCAAAGAAATTTTATTTAATTATTTCTTATCGTCTATACGACAATTGTTTATGATGGCATAGAGGAATTCCATGTATGTTGAGTAAAAACAAAAAACGACGTCTGTTTGCCTAAAGTTTGTTTTATAGTTTTTTTGTGTTATCATCGTGCGATAAAACTTTGAATCAGCACAATATAAAGAGAGGCGAACATGTCTCAAGTTTTATCAATTAATTAACGACCAAACACAAAATGTGTTTTTTTATCGCAAACTGTTTGAATGAAGTAATTGAGCAGTTTACGATTAGACGAATTAGTAGAAGTGACGAATGAAATTGATAACAACAAAACATTAGAGAAATAGGTTGAATATATTCAAATTGGTCAAATCAACATCAATATGAATAGTTGATAATATTTTTACTGGAATAAGATCAACGCGTGTGACGTTATATGCACATTGTATATATACTTACAGCTAGATTTTGTTCCAAAGTGAATTTTTCAGCAACAAGGACATCTTTTTCTCGGCCGAGACGTTCTTTTGCCTGTTTCTCGTGACGAATTTGATCCTGTTTTTGTATAAATACACAGTAGTTAGCATACGTTTCAGTATATAGTAGTGCGACAATATTGTACGTTACCTGTAAATTTTGACATTCCGAATCAAATTTCCGCTGTTTCTTCTCCAACAAATTATTCCGGCTATTTTGTTCCTCCAACAGCATACGCAAATCATTCATTTCGTTTGTCATTTTTTGTGTTTTACGCTTCCATTGGCCAACGACTTGTCGTTGTTCCTCAACCTCTTCGTAGGCATCCGATAATTTTTTCTCCAATTGTTTTTTCAAACCGACCAACTGTTCTAAATCATGTTCGTGTTGTGTTTGTAGACGACGCTTCGTAAATTCTAATTCACGTGCAACCCGTTCGTATTTTAATTTATATACACCACCCGATCCGTTTTCATCCAAATCACCATCCTCATCCTCGGACACACCGTTCAAATCGGATTTGGCACATATAAGTTCCATTTCTAGTTTTTCCGATGTCTCTTGCAGATTGCGAATTTTGTTGTGCTGCTCTTGAAGCTCTTTCTCGAGTTTTAAACGTTCAGCCGTTTCAGCTTCGAGACGTTCACTTGTCATGTTCGATGCCGAATGTTCTTCGGCAAAATCAACTGTCATTTCGGACAACTGAAATTAATAAAAGAAAAAAAAATTTAATATGGAAAACAAATTGGAGTACGCTGTGAATTGAATCGATCATACTATATAGAGCACCAATGCGATAAGAATGTAAACATTTAGTATGGGGATTAAAGAAACATCAAATTTAACATCCATTTATGCGTTTTAATTTCACTTGAGGCGAACATATCAATTTATACTAAAATTAGACGCACAATTTTAAAGATGAATTTCTTATCATTTACACTATGTGATGATAACACATTACGAAGTATTTGATCTTTATAATTTTCGACGGTTATATTGTACATTACAACTACAGCAATGTAATAATCGAGATTACGAGATTTATATAACAAAATTTTACACTCGTGACTCATCTCCAAACATGTATTCTTTATTTTATTAATTAATAAGTGTCATGAACTATGAAATATCACAAGTAAGATCATGTTGAATAATTTAGGTCGTGATCAACAAATAATATGATCGCATTATTTTACGTAATGAACGTAATTATGTTGCTCTTTAACATAATCAAATGTTAGAGAAGGAAATTTGTTTGTTTCTTATATTTTAGATTCGGTTTTAGGGTAAAACACCCCTGATTTTTGCGAAATTCTACATAACGACCTTGCCAGCTAATTTTAGGTAGCAAAACTTTAGGCTATTTTTGCAGCTCTCAGATTGGTTGCGACTCCACAATAAAATCGTAAAATTTTTTCGGTAATTTCAAAGCTCGTTCAGTGATCTTATTGTCTAGCAACGCATATTTGATAGAATTAAAGCTTGTGTTAACCAGCCGAGCATTACAGCCAAAGCATCGAAAGGATAAACAATATTAAAGATATTTAGTTCAACGAGTAGTTTCGAACATCTACCTGAACCACCTATTGGAGACAAAATAAAACAATTGATTTGACTGAATTTATCATAAATCTGGTTTATTCACTTCAGTAGGACTTAAATTATATAAACGTATGGCTTGATCTTAATGTGGAACATGTAATAAAATATATCCAATACATCGACATTGGAAACTGCAGATCCAAGCCAATTCAAGCTACATCGAGTTTTTCACAAGGTTCTCATGTTGGCCATTGGATTTTTACTATTTTCACCGACGCAATCACTGAAGTCATTCAACACTCAAACATTTAAATGTTTGCTGATGACCTCAAAATATATACAGATCTTAAGCGATGCCGAGAAACTTCAGGAGGACATTGACAATTTAGCGAAATGGTGTGAGTTAAATCTTCTTAGCTTGAACATCAATAAGTGTAAGACTATATCATTCCACCGGAAATTAAATCCAGTTTTAAAACATTACGTACTTAACAATATGACACTAAATTGAGTGTCTGAGATCAAAGACCTCGATGTTATTTTCGTGGCAAATATGAGCAGTAACAAACAGGTCGCAATTGAAATATGCTGTTACTGTTTGGTGCTCATTTTGTGATACAAACATCAGTAAACTAGATGGTATTTAGAAAAAGTTTATCCGTCACTTAACTTGGAAAAGCGATTGGAAGTATGATCACGAATTACCATACCTTGAAAACCTGCAGTGTTTACCATCTGGATGGCTGTAAAACAAACAACATAGCAACTCTGGAAAATAGACGTCAGGTTTTAAAGTGTTCGTTTGTTGGTAATATGTATTTTATGAGGTTACATAGACACATCATCAATACTGGAAAATTTACGAATTAAAGTAACCAGTAAAGATGAAATGAGTTCTTGCAAGTTAATTTCCATAGAACCAACTATGGTCCTAATGAACCGATTAACATGATGTGCAACAGCTTTAATCAAATAAATCACCTGTTCGATTCTAGCAAGGATACCTTAAAACGTGATTGAAGCAACACTTTGCTTCTTCCTGATTTTAATTATTATTTTATTTGTCTGACTATTACGTCATTTTAATCAAGTCAAGTTCTAGATTTATATTTATTTTATTTATTTATTTGTAAATAAATAAAATAAATAAATAATGAATTTAGATTTAAATAAATAAACCAGCCTATATAAGACCGATATAAAAATGGGTTGGTCCGCGAGTACTGCACATTGATCGGGCACCGATCTTGTTATTATTCCACCAGATGCTGATTATCAAACCGATCAAGACGATATCGACGAAAATAGTTGAGAGCTGGAATGATTCCTCACGACTTACCCGAAAATATCGAAACTTTTAGCCGAGAAGAGTATGATTCCGAAGATGATCTTCCATTGGATCTTTTACGTACCAAAACTAAACCACTGATAGAAATTCCAAGAAATACGCAGCTCCCTTCTGTATGGACTCAAGAAAAAAATGGATATAAATATGGATGGCACCAACGGGTATTTTTATCGTCTACGGGTTGTGCAAAACGAGAAAGGGGGGATGGATCCGGTAAATATATATATACAAAAAAAATGTTCAACACTGAAGTTATAGATCTAATTTTATCTGAAACGCAACATAATAACCATAGTTTTCAAATGACCTAAGCTGACATAAAAGTTTTTATCGGAATTTAGATGATCTTGGAACTAAAATTATCAGCAACAGCATGTCTCGTAACAGATACACCGAAATAAACAAGTATCTTCCTGGATACTTACCGAGCCTGGTGATAAAATGTACAACGTTCGTCCGCTGATGAATTTGTTGAATGCGCGATTCATTCAGTGGGATGTCTTCCATGAAAATCTTTCGATCGACGAAGCAACGGTTAAGTACTATGACATCACTCGTTTTAACAATTCATTCGAGGAAAACCGGTGCGATTTGGATATAAAGATTGGATGATTTGTAGTTCGACTGGTTATTTTTATCAATTCGACACATACTGCGGAGCTAAACAGAGAGCAATTCTGGTTCTACCGATAATTTACCTTTGTGATCAAACGTGGTTCTAGGGCTATTACAAACTGTAACGCATCCTCAAGATCATAAAATTTATTTAAACAATTACTTCACCTGCCATGCTCTATAATGAAAACGCTAAGAGATCTAGGTTTTAAAGCAACCGAAACAGTCCGTGATAATAGAACAAAACGATGGACATCCTATCTCATTCAATATTCAAAAAAGAAAATCGAGGATATTATTGTTATCAGTATGATGAAGAAAACTGTATTGACCAATTACGATGACTTTGAACCGTTAGCAAAGGTAAAGCGATGGTCGAAAGAGCGCAAAGAAAAAGTAGAAGTAGGCGTTGATTTATTGGATCAAGTGGTCAATAATTATCGCATAAGCCTACAAAAAAAATGGTGGCCTCTTTGAACGCATATGCTCAATTTAGCTGTTGCAAATGCCTGGAAACTGTACGTTCTCGGAAATGGTAAAACTGATTGCTGGACTTTACCAGCTATAAAGTACTCCTTACTGATTGATGTACGAATTTAAAGTAAATCAAGCCTGTCAAAAAACATCTGGAAATCTTCCGAGAAGTGTAATATATAATGAAGTAGGTTAAAACTTGAGAAGCAATTGAGATGTCGACACTGTCATATGAGAGCCAGATGGAACTGTATCAAATGAAACATAACAATGTGTTTAGAATACGACTTTGTGTATTAATTTTCATACACACCAGCATATATGTTCCAACAATACATAGAAAATAGTATAACAAATTTAAATGTAAACACTTATGCATGTTCTAGGTGTACTCATTTGAACACACGTTATTTTCTGGGACGCCTGAAAATTTTCTTAATTAAATAATAATTGATATTAAAAAACCAAATCTTTCATTTACTTCGACTCTAAAAGGCCTTGGGAAAAAATGGGTAAAGGTTTCTTCTGAATTAAAGAAAATATAAATCAACAAATTTATACGTGGATGATTCCCTGCGGAACGTGATGTACCTGTCAAGGAGAACCAACACCTATTCAACAATTTCAAAAATGAATAGACCACGAAGTAACGAAAACGCAGTGAAATCCAGTCAGTGAACTTTTTGACATTAAGCTGTTTATATTTGAAATTAAATCTCTTTTATTATAAGCCTCTTCAAAAGTAAAGTAGTTGAAAACAACCTCGGTTAAGGTATACACTATTAATGTTCTGTACATGTATCATTCGGGAATTAATATCTTTACCAGGATTAATTTGTACTGGCGTATTTAAAATTCTATAACATGTCTAGTTTCGAGCAGACTTATTCGAGACTCATAAATAAAATCAAAACCGTAGTCATAGCAGATATAAAGACATATTCTGATATGTTATTGTTCGATATTATAATGGAATAGAACTAATCTTTACAAATTATCTTTCTAAAAATGTATGAATTATTTGGACCACTAAGCATGAGCATGATAATATTTATACACATTCATAGTCCGCATTATGAATATATGGACTAACGATTGACCAAAATGTCGACTTACTGTGGTAAGACCACTATATAAATACTCGTATCAGATGCATATCGTATATATCAGTCTCCTACAATTACTCTAGTAACATTTGAATACGTATTTACACTATCGATCATAACTAGATGGTTTAATTACGCTATTGCCATCAATATCTTGTTCTGTATAAACTGTCTGTATAAAATTGTTAGCAACTCCAATCGAACTTGAAACCGGAACCGAGAATATGGAACTATCTTGCGTCCTCAGAAGTACTTAATGATCAGTTTGAAGATCACTGAACATTGTTATGTATTTAAATATGTTTTCGATTAAAATATGTAGATCGCGATCGTCGCACACCAAATTGCTAATCCATTTATAACATATTTATTATAATAAACTGATCGCGTGGACTAGTATATTTAATCAAGTCAGTTTAATACAACTTTTTTTTATAAAACGATCGAGCGATATATTCGAAAAAAAACTATTTATAGAAACGATCGATCACAAAATATGTCAAAATACTCGATATTTTTAGACGATAAATAATTTTTAACGAAAATCTAAACAATTCATTTTCACATCAATGATCGTATAAACAAATATAAATATTATGTACAAATCCGATACACGATAACACTGGTTTCGAGAGATTCCCAACAAATTAACACATTTTAAAATTATTTAAATAAACGAACAATCATAATAAAAATATGTACGATACGTTCGCTAGACGTGTGTGCACGTACTATAAAAGTAATAAAAAGTCTTAAAAAAAAAAATCCAGACACCGAAAAAATTTTCATCTTAAATCTTTCAATTGTGCCGATCACATTAAAAATTAAAAAATGAATGAAAATACACAAAGCGGAACCAATCAACACCGTGTAACCATTTAGTTTTGTTTTTGTTATTAACGATCGTTTCGGATTTTCTAATATAGATCATGAAATTTTCCAATTGTCCTACATAATATCATTTTATTTTTTTTCTGTGTTGTACGTATATACAAATGTGTTTGGAAAAATAAGAAGAAAATTAAAGATCGCGCGGCTTCAAATGCGTTTTGCGATCTATAAATAATTTCCAAACGTATAACGAAAATAGTAACATCGATCGATCGCATTTATATACAAACAATACGCACGCACACTTATCAAAATATTTGTTGGTATTTTATGACATGTCACAATACGATCACGAATGGTATACCTTAAATTACATAACTATTCGTGGGACAATATATATTACCTCATCGAAGTCATCATCCGCTATCGTAGTATCATCTGTTTTATCATCATCCCGATGGATCGAACTACATCGGCTGCGTACCCGTTCGGTTGGTGGTAAATTTTGTTCGATTTGTTTACTTTTGATCATAATATTTGTAACACTACGCGATCGAACACCTCGCATATCATCTCGATTCCGCTGGTGTTTCTCAAACAAATCAATCGCGTGATCATCATGATATTTACCATTGTTGCGGCCAATTAATTTCCAATCATCCATTACATGATCGGTTCGTTTTAAAAACGATTCAATTTTGGTAGTTAAATAATTTGATGCCGTTTGAGGATCTTGATGTGCGGGCGATGGTCGAAATGTTTGATGCACACTTTGTTGTTTGCAGCCAAGAACAAATGATAGATTGGCGTCGAATACGACAGGCGATTGTTCGAGTGAATTTAGTTCGTTTATGCTAAGCGAATCGTCATCGTTGTAGTGTTGCGGAAATACCCGTCTTGGTAGATTTCCCGATTTCGATGATACTGTGGTTGTGCGAGACATACTCGAAAATGAAGATGATCGTATCGACATTGGACTTGGCGATCGTGACAAAATCGATGAATCACGCGAATCATATCCACCGTTTGATAGATCGCCCGAATTCGATCGGGATAGTGGAAGTTTTAAACTAGCCTCGATTGGTTTTATTTTATTATTACTACTAGTACCATTGGACAATGGTTTGTAGCTCGACGATAGACCGCCATTTTTATATTGATGCGACATCATAGTGCTTTGCAGTTTCTTATGCGAAATTTGCGGAGGAATCGGTGGTTTTGCCATCGCAACCTCGTCGGCCACTATTTGTTTCGATGGTCTGAATAGGGCAGTGGTCGTCGACCGAATTTTTGGCCGCGCCAC
Organism: Tipula lateralis; assembly: GCA_963932295.1. Taxonomy (NCBI): domain Eukaryota; kingdom Metazoa; phylum Arthropoda; class Insecta; order Diptera; family Tipulidae; genus Tipula; species Tipula lateralis. The sequence continues at coordinate 128,220,974 of OZ010737.1, forward strand.
CCCATTTATATTAATTGTCGGATGTTTGGCAGTCGGCGGTGCAACCGGTGGCAATCGACCAGTCATTTTAGATGAAGTAAAATTACGTTCAACATTGTTTATCGTTGGCGGTGAGTGAAACCCGTTAACAACAGTGGTCGTTGGTAACGGCATAGTATATAATAACTCGGTTGTTTATGTAATAAAATTTCACAAAATGTTATTAATCGGAATCGCACAAATCTATACAAAACTCAAGCACACACATTATAATAAAATTGTTTAAAAATATAAATTTGTTTGCACAAATTCACTTTTAAGAATAAACAGAACACTATAAATCTTAAAATATCATTTTTATTTCTGGTTAATTTTTCGGATCGATTTCTTAAAACTCAAAAAACTCTTTTCTTCTTAAAAACTCATTAAAATTAAAATCACAGATATATTTAAACAATGTCAACGTAACGTTACGACAGTAACTACTTGACTGAGCATATTTTCATCTCAATTAACGAAAACCCATTAGAAAATACAAAAATTATCATCTGCGAAAGTCCGGTATTCAATGTTTTGTTTTCGGATTTTTTTTTATTCATCTACTAGTCTACTACACATAATAGTATGTGAGTACACTTGTGTGTAGAGAAAATAGTACACACAGAGTGAAATTTATAATATAGTCTGTCACATAGATGTGGGATGTAAATGCTATATACTTGTATGTTACTGAATTCTAAAATTTTGTTATCAAATATTTGTTTGTGTTTCCGGAGCGCAGATCCATCATAATGTCTATAGGCATCCGTTCTACGAGTTAATGACCCGAAAAAGTGTTGGAATACTAGAAATTTAGTTGTAGATGAATCATCAAGTATCGTATACGTCATTATAATACAGAAGCCAACCGATTAGTGATTAAGAACTCATCAAGATATATATCAGAAATGATTATGAAAGGTATGATAGTTGAGAACTTGTGAGAGTGAGTATGCCTACGCTCATCATTTGATTATATAGGTACATTAGAGCCGGAAGCAGTAGAAATTGATTATTATGATGAATTGGCGCGAAAAGAAGCTAAAGTAGGCTTGTTGATTTACGCGACATATTCCACCAATTTACTAGAAAACAAAAGCGCGATTACGATAATTCGGGTGTCTTTGGAAACTGCAAGTTACAAATGAGTATAATGAACAAGCTACAAGTGAAGTATGATACTTCGGGTAGTACTCGAAATTATATAGGTGTGAAGTGAGCTTTTACAGACCTAACAGTGGTAGTTTAAAGATTTCTATAACTGATATGGCAAACTAAACTCTCTAAAATATTAGTGTTACAGAATTTTGAGAAACAGCTATAGGAATAATTCTAACAAGCTGTGCTTACCTATATGCTTTGAGAGTGCGGATGAGTGCCGAGAGAAATAATTACTTCTTTGCTTCTAAAAAAGCTCTAATTGTTTTCTAAACTTTAAGATATTGCAAAAGTAGTGGCTAAGCTTAACGCTAGTACTCAGTTCAAAGTGAAATGAAATTTTACCGCGGTCTTCAAAAATTTATTTATTTTCACGTGAAAGAGAAATGTATTGTTTTGGAGGATTCAAATGTTTAAATTTCACGTGAAAAAAATGATTCGAATCATTATTTTCGCGTGAAACAAATTTGTAGAGTTTATGCGCGCCATCTTTGTTGCATTGAGATAACTATAGTTTTTGTGCTAATGAACTGAGTACTGCTTAGTGGAAACAAATGAAATTTTTCATTTCTGAGTTCAATTTCGTAAAATTGTATGGAAACTTCACGCGAAATCGATCTAGCCTTTAGTACATAAATAATGTGACATAACGTAAACCGACAAAGTTTATCAGTAGATTTATTTCGACAATAAAGGTGAAACATTTTATCTTCATTAATGCTTATCAAAAAATAAATTATTATTTGCAACCTTCAAGATAGTAAAGGTTAATTTTAACAAGAAGTATTGTAACTACAGCACTGCGTCATCAGTGTTTGAATATATATTGCCATCCTGCCCAAAAAATTAAGTTTCTAGTATAATACTATCAATTTGAAAATTCAATTGCAGCCACTTTCCATGCTTTAAGATATGAGCGTGATAGAATTTCTTGAACAACGACCATATTACACTTGGGTGCAAAAAGAATGCACTTTGCTTAATTTTCCACAAAAAAATATCAAATAAAAAAATCAAATATTTGTTTAATTTTTTTAATGCAGGTTCAAAATCTATTTCAAAACCTATCCAGACCGGTTGAAATTGACAGCAGTCCACCGACAAGAACTTCGTAAGTTCGCTAGAGAGTATTTGAATTGGACAGAACAAGAATTTAAGTACTCTGTCGAATGCAGGAAGTGTTTATATGGCACCGATGGACGCGTAAAACTCGTATGGCGCTGGATCGTGCTGTTCTGGGCCTCTTGATCGACAACCAGTATTGGCTCGGGTAATTAATATAAGATCTGTCTTGACCTATTGCCGGGTTTATTTGTGAGATTTTGTGAAATACTGTGGCGTTCTTGAGCAACTCCAACAAAAACAATTAAATTATCTCACGCCACAATTAATTAATAAAAATATTTCGAGTTAAGTTCTTGTAATTCACTAGTACTGTCGCGATACAACTAAACATATACATACAAATCGCACAGTATGAACATCAAGTCCGGTAGCATATGCCTGATGAGATGGATTTGATCTTTTCAATGACACGGTCATTTAATGACGTCATCATCATCAGATTGAAAGCGGCCTAGTGGATTACAAGATACAAGGAACAACTCAGATTTACAATACATTCAAAATTTACTTGAAGCAAGCTACACGCTTCAATACCTTTTGCGAGACCGGACCTCAATCCCATCGAACATTTATGGGAACAGTTGAACAAAAGGGTTCGAGCCAGAGATGTTGCTCCGACGAGTCTTCCAAAACTGCAACAGACGACCATAGAGGAATTGGGGCGATATCTATAGATTCTGTGAAAACTTTGGACAAACTTTGGTAATAAAACTGTTTTGTTTTTTTCATGTTTTAATTCGATTTTTATCCTAATTTTCATGCTAATTAACAAAAACGTATGTTGACACCCAGAATCAGTTGTATGACACGTATAAATGCTAGATATTGAAATAGACTTTAAATCTGAATTTAAAAAAAATTAAACAAATATTGGATTTTTTTTGATATTTTTGAACTTTTGTGGGAAATTGAGTGATGTGCTTTTTTTACACCCAAGTGTATTTGTTAGAACAACATCTCCCATTAAAATTCTATACCACACTAAAAAGTACACTTCAATTAAAAAAAAAATACATTGCACAACTTGATTCGTACACTCACCAGAAATAACCATATCGAATATGTTCTTTTAAAATATTCACCGTCAACACTTTGCGTGTATATGCTATTATAAAATGAGTAATGATCGTCAATCAAAACGAAGGTGATGATGATAAAACACCTAATATGTCATAAACTTTTCATCTGACTTTGAAAGTTTCAGAAAGTTTGAATTTGCCTGGATACTATTTGACTGATAAAATATTGCTAAATCAAAACAGATAGATGATTAGATTATTTTTTATTGTAAAAGCTTAGCGAGTAAAAAAGTGATTTACTTTCAAAAATACAAGTGAATAGTCATTAATCTTGTCAATGTTACGTTGAATTTTGTTCTAAAAAAGACTTTATAGACAGATAGCACCAAGCCAGATAGCACCACAGGCTGACAACATCGTGAAAAAAGGGTTTGTGGGACTATTAGATTCGACACCCTTTTTATTCTAAAACCATATTAAATTAAAAAGAGTATATTAGAGTATATGACACAAGCCGAAAACCGGCCAACGAATTCCACTTCTTAGATGTTCGATTTCGCGCTTTGCATCTTCAGTTCCAGGTTTCGGCTGCTTCACCGTAAACCTATGCGCATTAACCGTTCCTCGTGTTATTACCCGTCCTGGCGTAACTAATGGTGGTATTTTCTCCTTTAATTCTGCAGAACATTTACCATTTATTAATCTATACACGCAGAGTTTTGCAACATCTCTGCGGTGTTGTAGACTGTCTAGATTTTTCGTAAGTCTGGAGTTTCGTATTATTCGGATAGCAAGCTGCTGAAAGCAACTGGAGAGCAGTACCATATGCTCCACCCCAAACCTGACAGCAATATTCTATACACGGTCTAATAAAGGTTTTATATATCTAGAGAATCTGATGCGATTTAAAAAAACGTCTGTATCTATTGAGGAACTCGGGTTCCTGTTAAAATCTTTAACCCGATTTTAACAGGAACCCAAGTTTAACAGGAACCCGAGTTATGAAAGATCTATCTTACGAGTTTAAGAAAACCAACCTAAGATAAAATTCTTTAGGAAAGCTAATTGTCTGACTACTTCATGATTTCCGAATTTTTCGTCTATATAAAACAATAGGATATGAGTTGGGAAATATCTAGAAATATAGTTGGCCTATTACCCAAGTCTAAAACAAAAATATTAACTTTGATGTGTTTTCAACAGATTACAGCAGCTGTCAAAAACACATTCCCATTAATTGAATTTATCTCTTCCTCTAATAATACAACACTATAGCGTTATAAATCCTAATTTACTATGCGGGAATTCTTTCCTATGCAATAAAATACGATGAAATCTCACAATATATACATGTATCCCATAGGTAGAACTATAAAATATTTTTTCTAGTATCTGCCGTAGAGAAATCGAATGGATCGTGCAACAAATTTGTGGTTTTATAAACTTTTTTATTGTGGTCTTACATAAGAATACGTACGAGTATGCATATAAGTATACATCTTAAATAGCCTGAGAGCATTAAAAAATAAATCTTCATTGTAGTATTCTTCTTACAATATATATACGAACGAGTACATATAAAATTCTAGCTTCGAGAGATTACATCGATTTAAGAAAAAAAATATTAATTCTGACTTTATTTGCATATATTGAATTTTAAATGCAACATGATAGCCAGTTTTATCTGCTGTCTTATATATACATACATATACGTATTTATGAAGATGATTTGTTGCTTTTGAGTATAAACTTGACACTTGGAAATATTGTGGTGATACACCTTCTTGCGGTTTTTAATTTTTGTTTATTTATATATTAAAAAGTATTCAAGTTGAAAAAATTATTAATACATTTTATAAATAATGTAGAAATATAATTAATAATAATAATAATCGTTTCGAGTGTTGTTAATGGATATGCTAACTAACTGGTATATTCTTAATACAAAAAGTTTTTATTCAATACGGGGTCATGATATAGGATTCGCGATTTAGATTGTACAGCTGAAATATTAAGAGAAATCTTAATTGCAGTAATAATATAGATTGGTGGTGGTCGATCAATCATCAAATCATCTAACTAAGTTATAGTTATCGAATGTTTAAACACTGGTATAAACAACGCGTTCTAGTTTAAAAACAGACAGAGTTAAAAATTGGAGAAAATCATGTTTTGATCTCAAGATTTAACCGAAAAAAGCTAATAATTGAAGTAAATTATAAATTTACTATCGATATCTATCTTAAGTCCGACGATTAAGATAGATCATAGATAATACATTGAAATAGGGAAGATCGGTTACATTCCAGTAAATAATATTTTAGAGAAATAAAACCCCATCAAATAAATACAACCAATAATTTAATTTTTCAATCTTAAAGAGATGGTACCTAAAGCACTGGATTTGAAACCGAGAGGAACCAACTACTGGATGAACCCTAGATTTTTTAAATGCTGTCTTCATTTGATTTTACCTACCAAAATGCTATTACGAACTCGAATTATTTTACAGCAACACTACTGTGTTGCCAATTATACATTTGTTGCAAATTAGATCATTAAAGCAAAAGTAGCCATGAAATCACTGAGCAAAACGAAGTCATTGAGGTTTGCAGTTGTATACTTTATCTTTCTTAAAAGATAAAAATTACTACCGCAAACCAAATGTAGAAAACTAGGACTGGTGCCTCCCAAATTCCAAAAAAACGTTGATGGTTAATGAAAACTATAAAGTAATTTTATTCTGAATATCATCGTATAATTATCGTTGTCTTATGACACCACTGATAATCTTGTAACATTTTCGAGATCTTTTTCGATTATGTAGGGATTACCCACGCCAGAACAACCGTCCATATAAACCAAATATTATCTCAGTCATTGAGGTAAATAAACTATATTACTGCAAATTTAGGCATCCATCTAACATCAAATCAAACACTGTTTAAGACCAGGCCAGTTGTTATAGTGTTTTGATACATTAAATGAAGACTGAGCATATGATAATGTAATAGTTGTATTGTCATACGAGTATGTTGTTTTGTAAAATTTAGACTTTACTACTTCGTACATAGACACTATTATAATGTATCGACACGAATTGCCCATTTTTCGCAAGGAATGGAGCAACTACTTTTCTGGTACAGAGTCTAACTCTTTTTTATCATATAAATACTCCAATTATCGTCCAAATTAAGAATTAAATTCGTTTTTGATCAATTCTTTGAATTATTTTATTATACAAGCATGTTTTTCTTTATCTTGCATTTAGTAGCAAAGGTATTTACTGCATAATTCTGTTAGGTGCTCATACACTGTAACGAATACGTATTTTTACCCAGTACATTGTACTAAGGCCGATAGTGAAAAGCTTTTGTTGCAATGTTTGAGTTCTGTTTAGAAACCAAAATTGTCCACCATTACATTGACTGTTGATGTAGAATGGAATGATCGAGGATCCATTCATTAAGTATATATAAGTAGTGAAAGTATAAACAGTGAAATAATGTAAAGTTCAATAATTTATGTGCAAAAGATAAGTGGTATAGTAACCAGTGCCAAATGGATAATCTCAAACCTAACCTTAAGTGTAACCATGCCTATTAATACTCTGCGACTAGCGATTGAGAATAATTCGGATACGAAACGTACAAGAGTCGTAACAATACAAATTTTATCCGCATTCGTTTACACATTTACACCTGGTCGGTCAACTTTACTTTTCCCCTATGACTTCCATTCAAGCGACATTCTTGTAATTTTATTAGGTAATTTCAACAGTGTGTGACCAATTATTTATCTTGACCGCCTGTACTTCCTTATTCTTTCCCAATAATTGTTTGGTTGTTTGTCTATGGAGCTCAACAGTTGTTATTTTGTTGGACTAGAAGTACCTCAGCATCATCCTGCTAAGAAGTTTATTAACAAGGAACTGAAGCTTCGTGTATGTTCAGTATGATTTCAGGGTTCGCAGCCATACAGGACAAAAGAACACTGATTTCACACGAAATGTATATTCTTAACTTGGTGTTGCTTGAATGTTGTTATATGACAAGGTTAATACACTTACTTATGTCTTGATATGTTCTACCCAGTTATTCTAGTTGAGATAACACAGTTGAGTCGAAACATTTTATTTCACAAATTCTATTGAACCGCGAAAGAGTTGGGAGTTGAGTACCAAAAATGATTGCAAAGATTAAAAACAATATCTTGTAAGTCAAAGATACTAGCTGGCATGCAGTTATTATGTAATTTGTAGATGGTATCCATAAATCAGGTTTATAACCTCGAACCTAAAACAGTACGCCCGAGTGCTTCAGCCTCAAACGAAAATTTTTAATAACCTTAACATTTATTAACAGACTGTAAACTACGGCAAAAACTACAACACATACCAGTTAATTACTAAACACATTGAGAATTATGGGAGAGATTAACAAGTTGACGAAGAAATAAAATCTCAAATTATATAAATTTTCACAAAAGAAAAATAAAGAAAAAGTTTATATTACGTACAAACGCGTTTTTCGCGCGGCTCACATACAAAAATAAATTTTAAACTAGCTGCTTCAGTACTAGTATTTACTATTTACCCATTGTAATGTTAAAACAAAACAAAAAACAGGGAAATTTTGCATAAATGAATTGCAACTGGCGTGCACATACACACAATTCTATATATTTTATGGGTTTTTTGGTTTTGAATTCTCTTGATATCAACAGACAGATTTGTCTTGACCGAATTCAAGTACATTTCAGACAATTTAATATATATTGTTTATGTAAGATATAAGTATAGATGGTGTTTAAGTGAGCGACGTGTATTTTCGTTTCGATTGCAATCAAAACCATCTGTCCAATTTTATTCAACATTTTTCTGTTTAAAGCGAAATCGCCTGCAGTGTAATTCAAACACCCGCGCAAATATTATCCACTTAGTATTGGATAAATATTAGTATTTATTTTGATTAAAACATAAATATTTATTTGATTAATTTATTATTGTTATAGGCGACTGACCCTAATTATAAAAAACAAGAGGAATTGATCCACTCATTCAATATCAATTTTAACCGATACCAAATATTTAAAATATTTCTTTTCATAATTCTTTTATCAAACAACCAAAAAACTTAATTTTTTTGGGAAAATTTCCAAGATAAAAAAGAAAACAACTCAGTTGAATAATTTGCGATCATTTACCAAACAATAAATAGAAATATGATTAAAGTCGGACGACGAGTTGTTTTTCGAAAAAGATACACTAAATAAAAATGTTGGAAAGAATTGGTCGCGAAGAAGAAATCATATATAAGAAATTAAATATAATCTCATGTTTAATTTATTGCTGTACACGATCCGAAAATTTTGAGCTAGGTAATGCCGTGCAGAACAAAAAAAATTCAAACTAAACGACAACGCCGCACATTTCTATGTGATAAGCTGGCGAGTATACAAAATTGTGTATCAAACAAAATGATTTGTCAACAAACTAATTAATTTGTGTTGAACAGATGTTGTCAACGAAATTGATTGAATTTTCAATCCAAACAAAACATTGTTTTTAATATAATAAATATAGACAGTAAATCAGAATACTTGTCGTTTTACCATATCTGGAATAATTTGACTTTCGACTTATTTGTTCGAAAGGCGTCAAATCTCAGCTCGTTGCCAACCATTTTACCGCCCCATTTCGACTGATAATTCGATCATTGAATTTTTGATGCCCGATGTGTGGCATGACGCACTATCTAGAACCAAAGATTGTCCAAACCAATATATTCAAAATATGGTAACAAAAAAGACGTTCACGTGTGGCGCAAGTTGATTTAATTTACCGCAATGTTTGTCGGCTTCAAATAAATACGGCCAAACAATACCGTCCCGCCTCAAGCCGCACCAAAAAGAAACACGCATTGGCTTCTTGTGGAAATCCTTGTGGATTTTCCGATCCCCAAATGCCCTAATTTTGTTAGTTTACGAACTCATGAGATAGAAATGCGCTTCGGCCCAAAAAATCATTTTTTGAGTCAAGTTTTTCGAGTTTGTCCACAGGCCAACATAACGAAACGAAATCGAAGCGGTTTTTCACGGGCTTCAATTGCTGGACTAATTGAACTTTATACGGCTCAAACCAAGATCTTAACACAACATTTTACATGGCTATATTATGACCGGCTATATTTTTGACTGAACGAACACATGATATAATATATTTCTATAGAATCAACAGTGTCACAAGTAAAGGTAGAACCATCTTTAATACAGAGCCATCTTTAATTAAAGATGGCTCTGGTAAGGGTCATCAATTGTTGGTAATGTAAATCATGATTTTGTTTCATTCTTTATTTGCACTATTAGTCAAAGTCTTGAAATCATCGATTCATCTAAAACTTAAGAAATGTTTTTTCAGAAGGAAAAACCTATAACTACATAACACATTATTCTCAGTAAATCTCGACTATATAGTATACAGTACTAGTATACAAATTAAGTCCGTCTATACAGATGTAATGAAAGAATTTTCTATATTTATTTTCAATATAATATGCAATAAAAAAAACTGACACTAAGCACTTGCCAGGCAACAGGATTTTTTGAATCACCATTCAACCAACATTAGAATAATAATAATGACCTCTATATAGGCCTGTGCCGTGTCAACAACTAAACGCCGTAGACTCATCGTCTTCCACAGTGACATGCCTATTTACCTGCCAAAAATAGTAATTCTTTATAAGGTCGCGTCACCATTCACTCCGGATCAGCACGCAGAACTTGATTTCCACAAACAAATCACGTTAAAAAAACTCGATAACATAGGTCATTCATTACAAAGTCGTGTTTTATCCGTATAACACTCATACACTATTCATCCTTCGAGATTGAGAATCCGTAACTCGTATAGTTTATTATCAAGGTTCAACTTTCACATCCATATAAATACAACTGTTTACAATTTCAGTTTATTAGCATTCGCAACATTTTTCGATTTAAGAAGCGAACGAAGAAAGACATAAAGATCAACTTCCTGAGACAAGACGGACCATATAAGCAAACTAAATTACTGGGTGGTGCTACCGACACATGTAGTTGACAACTGTTTCAGAATTTACATTTTGTTCATAGCGTGGACTTGATAAAAATGTCGCTGAAGACGTAATTTGATTGATAAGACCTACGGCGAACATGCACCATCGAAAACTACCTGTGAAGATTGCTTAAAATGCTTCTTTAACGGCGATTTTGACATTGAGAATAAAAAACGCTCCAGAAGACCAAAAACATTTGAAAACACCGAGCTGCAAGTGTTATTGGATGAAGATGATATGCAAACTAGTGATCAACTTGCGAAGGCATTAATCATAACTCGATAAAGTATTTCCACACGTATTTATGTAGTATTTACATGCTGTGAGAAAAATTAAAAATGAGGGGATGAGTTGACTGATGATAGATGAAAATGGAAGAGCTACATCTGAAATTTACTTTCACGGCAGGAAAAAAAGAGCTTCTTGCATCTAATCTTTTTTTAGAATCCAAAACGTAAAAAGTCGTGGCTTTCATCTGGCGAACCATCAACATCCCAGCATAACCAAATTGATTCGGAAAGAAGGCAGGACCTGAAACGAATCATGTAGTATAAGCTACTGAAACTGGTCGAAACTGTTAATGACCAACGCTACTGACAGTAACTGATCAATCTGTACCATGTATTGCTCGAAAAATGGCCAGACTACCATACGAGACACGAACGAGTATAATACTGCAGCACGAAAACGCTCATGGCCTCGCACTTCCCTCGTCGCACACCATCAAAACCCTGAGATGCGATGTGCTATAACAAACGCCCTATTCGTCAGACTTTCCTCTAGGATTATCACTTGTTGAGTTTGGTGGCGCATGGATATGCAAATTTCGAAAATGTGAAAAATTATTTGGATGAATGGTTACTCTCAAAAGGCGGGTTATTTTAGAAAGCGTAGGACAATACTTTGAATAAACCATTTTTTATATTTCTATTGAAATTTTTAATTTTTCAAAAAAACTCGCAAATTTATTTTGGCACGTATTACGTTTTATACAGCGCAACGGAGAGTAATATCACGGTACTTATCACATTTTAAGCAATCACCAATTTTTAATGTTGGACGAAACGCAGTATTCCTCAGACATAACTTAATTGCACCATAACCAATCACCAAACAGTTGGCTATTAATTATTACCTTAACTTAACAAAGTTCACTTAGTTCTGAGAAACTAGTGCTTATATCGAACGATCAGTTAAAATTACTATTCATCAATCATTCTACAAATTAATAGCGTCCGAGACGATATAACGAAAATTATGTCGACCATACCATATATCATATGATAGACAGTTTCCGATACCTCTAATCTAAAACGAAAACCTTTCCCAATATGTATATCTCGATCGTGCATTAATAAATAAAGTACAATAAAACTATTTCCGGTTACATACATATTCGATAGAAAATCAAACGAAACCACGCACACATATTTGAGACAGACACACGGACACGCAATGAGCATAATTTACGACTTCCATCAAATTTGATTGATTTCACAAAAAATTCCATATCGATTAAAATTAAACAGCATAAAAACCGTATACCACTAATTAAAAACTATAAATATAATTCTGGGTCAAAAACTAATAAATAAACAACAATAATTGAAATTCACTTAGAATGTAAAACTATGAAACGTTAACGTTTTAATTATTTGTATACAAAAACAGATGACCATTAAAAACTATTGTTGCCTCTATATAAGTGTATAAGTGTGTTTCATAACTATGGTATATGCATTCTATATAGTTATCTTTCTCCACCTACGCGATTTTATATAAAAATGTCCGGTATAAATAGAAATTCTACAACCGAATAACTATAAATCTAATTTACAACCAAAATTCATTAAACTATACTAAATAGCTATAGAGGTAACAGTATTTATAGTTTCATTTATGGGCACCACAACCAAAACTATAAATCTACCATGCCTATGCACAAGTGAGAGAATATCGCGCATCGATTCCAATTGACTATGGTCTGGAAATGGAAATGGAAATATAATGTAAAAATTTATACTAAAATAGAAAAACTATTTTATTTACCGTTGGTTTAAACAATTTTTTATTGTCTTATATATGTATATGTATATATTTGATTCAAAATTAAAGTTTTACTACCGTGTGTGTGTTCGGTTTGATATACAACTCACCATTTCAACATTCAAATTTATATGCAGACAATGGGTCCCACAAGACCCAACAATCATAACAAAATGAACAGATACAATAAATAGACAAAAGTGGTGAAAGTATTTCATCGAACAACAATTCGAATGTAGAAACTATGTAGATAACATAACACTTTGACTGGTCGGCGGTGATTCGAGTTTTTTCTGTGTCGAATTAATTGAATGTCAACGTTAACATAATATAATATTTATGAAACACATTTAAATCTGGGTAAGACATGTTGGTATAGTTACATATGTAAAAGGTTCCACTTGACAGTAAGTAATTATAAATTGATAAACAAATTAGTTACATTAATGTACTTGCTATAACCCAGATCATTGTAATATACTGGTGTTACAACAGAAAAAAATTAATTAATTTCTATAAAGTATTTCAACACAATCACTTCAAGTGTTTGTTAATGTAATGAACAAAGATTGCGGAAGCGTATCATGTCGGTGATTTAATACCTAGTTGTGGTTTCAAATATTAAAGTGGTCACGAAAAGGTAAAATGAGATTCCTAAACAATTATGAAACAATACATCGGCTTAAAACCAACCAATACACTTTTTGGCTATAAATCAAGTTAAGGTACTCTCGTAGCGTAAATGATTTAAATCATATTTTCTGGCTGAAATGGCAATAATTTTACTAATAATGTTGTTCTAGAGGTTTGTGTTGGTAACACTGCTTTAATGATAAAAAAAATTTTGCTCTCCAATGAAGCTAATTTTTGGTTGAATAGCTTAGTAAATAAGCAAAATTGCCGCATTTGGAGTGAGGATAATCCACATTTTTTGTCGAAACACCATTACATCCACAGAAAATTACTGATTGGTGCGCTTTATGGGCTGGCAGAGCCATTGTTCCATATGTCTTTAAAACGATGATGGTAAGAATGTTACCATGAATGGTCAGCGGTATAGGGACATGATTAGAATTTTTTTCGTACCTCGATTAGCTGGCATTAATCTGGCTGACATGTTTCGACAATGGTCCAACTAATTGGCCACCAAGATCGTGTGATTTAACCCCATTGGATTATTTTCTTTGGGGTTATGTAAAGTCACTTGTTTAAATCGATAAACCAGAGACAATTGAATACCTGGAAATCAACATTCGAAGAGTTATAGGCGAAATACGGCCGTAAATGCTGCGAAAAGTATGTGAAAATTGGTGTTCCAGATTGCGCATTGTATATACGCGCCAGTGTATGGCGGCCACATGGCCGAAATCATATTTAAACATTGTTATACAATTTTCTATCCAATAAAGCCCGTTTCATTGATATTAAATATATATTTTTTTGTTTTATTATGATTTAAACTTGGGTAGCTCCATAAAAAACACCTTTTACAACTATTTGTTAAATGATACTGATCAGTATATATCTCATAGGTTAAAAAGTTATATAACATTGTGACAAAAAATAAAATTTATCTTGTAATTGCAAAGTACGAGCTACGAACATCTAATCAATATAATTACCAACATTATTCTGCTCAATAATAACCGAAAGTGTACATCCACAGTATCTCTTGAATCATAACCTTCTTTTATTGCCAACATCAAATGTACTCTTCCTTTATTCCACTTTCAACCGACTCGATAAATTTAAACTTACTCTGCAAGTGCTTCTAAAACAATTACCATCTAGCCTATTTTTTAGGTAGTTCAATAAAATAATTTTGAAAATTCCTTAAAAAAACAGGAGGTAATAAACACTTTCTTAGAATTAGAGTCCAAATAACGAGTCGGATGAACATACCAGGCTCAAACTTTAAAAAAAGATGGAATGCTTAACTTACTTTCACATCTGATTTCGATTTCGCACAGCCAAATGAGACAGAAAAATAAACTGACACAAGTAGAATATACTGAAGATCCAGAAACAGATCTGTTCAGTCTTTTGAAGAACCACTCTTAAGGAGAAAATGATCTGACCATTTTTGTTCATAAATAAATTTGACTCATAAATAAAGCTGCCGAAACTGAAGATGCAAAACGCGAATTTATTTATCGAAAATCTACGAAGTGGAATTCGTTGGCCGGTTTTCAGTTTCCGTGGGAGTATAAAATGCACAAGTTTAAGGCAGCTATCAACCTTTACTTGAAGGATTGCGCATTGGGTGTAGGAGCTCTAACGCAGTTGGAATATCGTTTGTTTTCCTAATGGTGGTCGCACCGATTTGATCATTGCTTTCGATTGTTTGCAAACATGGCCTTGGATAATAAAAACATGAATTTCAGTCACCATTTTGGGCCAATAATAAAGATGTCGGATTCTCCCGATAATCTTTTACACAATGAGCTCCTTCTGGTGAACTGTGTTCCTTTTCATTGATTTTCTTTGTGATGTCAGAAGGAATCCATAACTTCCAGTTTGGAACATCAGCGAGAGTTACATAACGAGTTGGTTCGACACGAATATAGATTCTGCCATTATGCATTCGCATGTAGGATAATCTTCCGGATGAGAATATAAGTAAATTTCATATCAGTTTGCAATTCCTCTATGGTTTCGCAGTGCATTCTGGACAGTGCGTCAGGTACAATATTTTCGTATCTTTTTTGATGAACGTTACAAAAATCATATCATTGTAGTTTCAAGATCCAACGGGCAAGACGCCCACTCAAATACTTTTGGCTCATGAGCCACTTGAGGCTGGCATGGTCTGTTATTAACGTAACGGATATCCTTTGACATATATATGGTCTGAATTTTTTTATACTAACCACTGCTGCCAGGCACTCAAGTTTCGTGATGGAGTAGTTTCGTTGTGCTGGATTTAATTTTTGGGACATGAAAATTATTGGTGGCTGATTATTGGTCATTGCGTTTCTCATCTTTCTGAAATAGCACGCTACTGAGCCCTTGACGCAAGTATCACAACTTATAAAAAATTCTTTAGAGAAATGGGGGTTGTGAAGGACGGGAGAGCAACAAAACATCTCATTCAATTTTTGAAATGAAAGATCAGCTTCGCCGTTTCATTTAAATTTCATACCTTTTACAGTATATTGGTGATCGGGCGGTTATATCAGCGAAATTTGAGATAAATCGGCGATACCACCCGACCATGCCAAGAAAACGTCGTGTCTGTTTTACTGTAATTGGTATTGGACATTTTTTTAAAGCGTCAACCGTTTTAAGTTCATCCTCACCTAAATTAATCGTTAAACCAGCTTTATCAAGAAGATCAGCGACAGTTTTCAACGTTTCCAGGTGTTCGCTGAATTCTGCGGAGATAATTAGGAGGTCATCTAAATATGCGCACACTCTATTTCGAAGTCGATGCGGAATAACTCTATCCATCAGACTACTCATGGTTTGAGGTGCGTTACACAACCTAAATGGCATGACGCAGAACTGGTAAAGAGGATGACTGGGAACCGTGAAGGCGGTTATCTCTTTTAAAATTTGAGAAAGCGCTATTTACCAAAAGGCAATCCTTTAAATCTAGGCTAGATATATAGTTAATTTCTTGGAGCCTTCCTAGCAAACCATCTATATTTGGTAGTGGATATGCATCGTTTTTAGTAACTTGATTTATTTTTCTAGAATCGAGACAAAACCTTTTCTTTCCATTACGATTTTAGAGCTCCTTCTCTATCTATTGTTCTCATGAGATATTTCACTAGTTCATGAAACACCTGGTCCTTTTTCTAGTGCTACAAGTAAGAAACATGATATAGATGAAACTGCAAATAAACTTAAAAATGAATGCTTAATAGGCATTGACGTCCTAAGAGAGTTTTAAGATTTTGATAGATGGATAGTACATAATCTTTCGTATGGTGTACGCATATCGATACTTTAACTTAACCAATACTGTGACCATGAATTGTTCCATCAGTATGACTTTAATACTTGAGACTTTCACTCCATTAATATACTTTCAAGAACCACATCTGCCCATTTAAAATGATTTCCTATTTTTCATCTTTATAAGTGATACCTACATCAGGCCAATGATTTACCATCTAAATTGATGGTCCAATGTATGTCTGGAGCTACCAAAAACAGAAGTGTAAAATATTAGCTATTAAATTTTAAATCATTTAACTTCGTTATGATCAAGAAACTTCTTTCTTGAAACTCCGTAATTACCAAGAAAGTCTTTACACTTACTCACTTAAATCCTAGTATATGAGAATTGGTCCTGTTTCATTTTTTACATAAAATCTTTAGATTTATAATTTAACAACATAATTGCTTAGGTTGTACTTAATCTCAAAAACACTTATGCATTTTCATTGTCATATTCAAACGACTGGTGATATTTGCCATGGTATAGTTTCTTTGGTATACTTATTCAAGAAAATCTACGCAAAACATCTTCAAACTTATGTATTTCTCTGGTACAAATATAATTACTAATGAACTCTGAACATACGTCTAATATGCTATTTGGTGAATTTAACATCAATTCCAAAGCTAATTCGTTACAAGAACTTCCTTGAACCTCATCCTTGTCGTTTATATCGTATCTCTCGTTCTATCGTCCAATACATAATCTTTTACAGATCTCCAAGGTTAACAAATAAATTAATTTTAACAAACATTAAAGGAGTTCTCAAATCGCACGTGTAGTGTTTCCTCTTCCACGACCATTCGCTTCTCAATTTAAGCAGTAGAAAGTCAACACTATCACCGCCACTGAATATATCGAATATACATTAAAATTTAGTGACACCAATTTATTTGTTATGACCATTCATGGCTCGGCCGTGTGACAATCGCATACAAACACTATACATCTAAATTAAAATTATGTCGCACAGCGGTCATTAGCTGAATAGCCGTGCATATATATGAATGAAACCGCCGTACCAAAATATAAATGTTCGACATCTTTTAAATAAACAAAATATTTTTCATATTGCGTCAGTGTTTATATTATTTTCCCGTCTATATTTTCCGGCCTGTCATCATCTTGATGTATATACGATACATTTTGCACTATATTGACACACACAACTTGTAATGTAAACACAATTTTCCGCTGAATCATTATATATGATTGCTAATAATTTTGTGCGCACACACTCAAGAGTTAGTAAACTGTATTTATTTAGTAAACTAAATAAATTTTCATTTTAATTACTTCAACAATTTGAAATTATCGTATAATAACAAAACCACAAAATTTTCTTCTCACGATCACACGCGCGAAATAAATTTTCATTCTATTAATGAACGCAAGTAAATTATGAACCTTTCACTTGTGCGGCAATATGTGACATTTAAATATGTAAAGATGTATATAGGCGCCTTCTTTTATGTATATAAAGATCAATCAAAACAGATTTTGAGAGGTTCGTATTCGTAAATGCTTAAATCGTGATTTTAATTATTTTCTTAACATACGTCTTGTCTATGTATATATTTATATACAATGTATACATTCTCCCGCATATAGAGCCCTTTATAATATATAGTATCGATTGATAATCATGACATTTGAAGAAAAATTAATTAATTAGAAACTTACCTTTGATTCGAGTCGGCAGTTTTCCGTCTTCAATGAGTTGCGTTCATTTTCGATTTTTTCCAATTTTTGTTTAAGACCGGCCAACTCTTCATGGGCAATTTTTAACTGCTCTTCGGTGCGATGCACATTCAATAGTGGTGTGACACGTACCAAAAGTCGCCACCATGGCCAATCGCGTACCGCTAAAAATGCTTTGACATTGCGTTGAATACATCGTACGGCAAGTTCTTGGACACGTCGTTGGCCAACACGTCGACGTGCTAAATAGCCACGACAATAGGCTTGCAATTGTATTATACGATCCGATAGTAGTTCATCGCGTTTACCTTCGAGTTGACTGAGAACTCCCGATCGGAATAGTACCTGGAAATAAAAATAAAATAAACATCGGTCATACACTCAATTTCTTGTATATTTTCAATTTAACAACAACATATTCGATTTATGTTTCTGTCCCGAGGAATAGCATTTTCCGCTTTGTTTTTGGCTTACATTCAAATTTTACTAATTAAATGTTAATTTAATTATTTGAAGTTTTTTTTTAATGGTTTGCCAACAGTAATAAAAAACTTGTTATATCAATAAATAGTGTACATATGTATATAGTATAGAAGAATATTGCATCATAACCTCGTGAAAATACGTCGACGTCACATGCAACTTAATAATAAAGATCGCGGATTTTCTATTTCGAATCGAAACAGTACATGGAACAAGATAAATTTAACATATGTATACTATACACATGAAAATAATTTACTGTTTAGTACAAATATTTTATTTGTTGTAAAATTCTAATTAAATTCATGCATGTGAGCAATTGTTATGTGTGAGCTAATTCTATAATTTCTAATTAACTGTTTTGTTGTACACAATTAAAAATTTGCTTTAGATTGTAATTTTCAAAAACAAACCAACAGTATACCTATATGTTGGAATAATACGCTAAATGTAATCAAGCGTCTTCAATTAAGGTATAGATATTTTGAATTTACATTACAAGTTTTGGTATAGTAGGAAGAAGAAGTAATCAGATTGCAAATTATTATAATCTGGGCATTGCATGACGGGGAATATACAACACCACTTTCCTTCGAAGGTCTGATAAGTGAAGAAAAGCCACGAAACTATGAAGATGTCAGCAATATCAGTTTGCGATCTAATTTGCATTCTGATGAAGTCAACCATATCTGGGAAGTATTGAAAACCTCGATTGTCGATGCCTCCCAACAAACACTCGGTATAGTGAAAACAAAGTCCTAAAATGATTGGTTTGATGAGGAGTTTTGTCTTGCTATTGAGCAGTGAAATATAGCCCAAAATAAAACGGTTCTTACTAGGAGGACAGCAAAACGAATTTGTTGTCAGAAGAAGCGTGAATGGTGAAAAAGCTAATGGTATTAAGCGGTATTCGCGTGATTGCCTAAAAGGTGTCTCTTGATTACACCATACCTTATGATATTGGTCAACTGCAATTCGCAACCAGGATGGCAACCTATGTGTTAAGATCGATGCGGTGCTCGATACATAACGTGAACTTTTTCTGCCATAAATCTATTACTCGGAGTTGATTGCTAATTGATGGCTCTTAATATTCTGATGAGTAACTTCGTCGAACTCTTCTACGATCTTATTCGATTGGCATAGCAAAATTATTATATGCTCGAAGCTTAAAAAGTGGCCGCGTTATGCCCAATTTTGAACAGATGATCGCTTAAAATGCGAGAATAATCGCGGAATAGCTCTCCTTTGTAGAACATGCAAGTTGCTGTCGTACATTATCTTGGAAAATCTCTGGCGGAGGAAATTATCGAAGAATACCAAAGAGTATTCCGTCTAAATCGGTTTGGCACTGATCAAGTTCATCACTTTCAATCAACTTTAAGCATACATGCAGATGGTATCTGTGTGATTGGATTAAATGGCAACGAAGTGAAAGAGATACTCAAAAAAAAGCTTAAGTCAACGAAAACTTCAAAAAAAACTTAAAATTACATGAAAAAACAAATTTATAGTTTTCGGTATTCACTAACTGCTTAGTTATACTGTCATCACTAAACTGCCATGGGATGAGAAAAAATAACTCATTCAAACCATGTTTAAACTAAGTTGCAAACCATAGTTATCAGTGACACATTACAAGTGAAGGATACTCGAAATAAAAAAGTTTAAAGTCAACTATCGGATATCTGGAGAAAGCAATTAAGGCGCAACTGATTTCAGTATTAGTAACCGCATATGTTTCAAGAAGTAACGATATTCAAGTATCGAGGATACCTCATTACTCACTATAATAGTGTATCGTGAGAGGATATCAAGATCTTTTTTTCCACTAGCCATCGTGCTTTATATCATCTACGGCGTAAAGAACAATCTGACATCTTCCAGTTCTTTACATAACAATATTAAGAGTTGGCTCATGATTGAAACTGCAAAAACAAAGAATGTGCTTAAGGCAAAATTGATTTACATATCTTCAAATTAAAATGTACTTGAACTTGAATCGAACTATTTAAACTGAAACTTACTAAGCAATGATAATTTTTTTTACAATTGATTTCGGAAAAACTAACTATTTTGTTTGTTTCCGATTTTTGCAATATTTTTTGGTACATCCAAATATCCTACTTACACGGTTCTCAGCCAAGTGGAAAGCAAACCGTTGAGACATCACAGCTCTTACTAAAACAACATTCACAACATATATAATTAATTTCGATGATACTAATAAATTTGAAAGCGAAAAAATTGCAAATTCACAAATAAAATCAATTTTTTATAAATAAATACATTAATTTAATTAGTTAAAATTAGAATTAAACTTCACTTATTTAAAATGATTAAGTGTTCAAACGATTTGAATTGAATAACCATTAAAAGACTAAACAAACATAAAAGTCTTTTCAGTCACACCGCAGTGTGAAGCAAATAGCATTACCGTAGTTAACATGGATAGTAAAGTAAATTAAGCTCGTCCAATTACACCACGTGAATACCATGTTTTTGATTTGGAAAAACTTTAGTTTTATTGTATAACCTGAACCAAAGTTACCACTTGTGGTTTCATAAGCCTTACAAATAAAATTCCCTAACAATAATCAAATGAAAAAATAACCATATTGTGGGGTAAATCGGATACTTCCCGTCCTAAATACCGTAGTTTGAATAAACATGCCTTATTGCATATCCTCGACCTTCTTTACGAACAGTTTAAATTGCAGAGATACTATCGATAACAAATGATCTGATTACTTCGGTATATTGTCAATCACAATTGAGCATGTAAATTACACGACGTAATTTAAACGGTTTTTAACATGTCAAAAAATTGTAATTTACATAAGATGTAAAAAATGATTTCATGTAAAAAACTGACACACCATCTCTTATCAACTCTAATTAGTAACTAAAGCACCATCTGTTGAAAAATCTTCTTACTATTTTATAAATAGAATCTAAGGAATAAATAACTGTGTGTAATTTTTTCCGACTTATACTGAATGACATAATTATTGGTTTTAGATTAGAATTATAAACAGGTTTATAAACCGTTAAAAATGATCTTAACTCTGGTGAAGCCAAAATAAAACCCTTTCTAACTAATAACGTGGACAAGAAAACTAATTGATTTGACTAATTTGACCAAACTGAACGTCGGTATATTTTTGACGTATTAGTAAATAAATAGTATTTTAATACGTTTAAGTCTGATTTCCATTATGAAAAAAATGTTGTCAGTATTTTTTACTGAAAAAACCAAAGCGAGAAAAGAATAAAAATGGCCATTAGAGTGACAGAGATCGGTTTTTACTTTTTTCTTTTTTTTATAATGGATATATTTTGACAGATGCGTGTAACCAATAAATTTCAAATTTTTTTTTTTTTTTTTTTGAAAAAAAAGACAAAATACACTTTAAATCTGCAACAATAAATTTAAAAAAAGAAACTAAACATAATTATTCATTATTTCAATTATTTTCACAATGAATTAAGATGAATGGCACAAAACGAAATGTTAAAATTATGAATTGACCATAAAAAATCATCCATCTTTATTTTTCCAATAAAATATTTCTCCAGTACTGAATAAAAATACTTCTCTTGATATATTTTATCAGTACTGCTATAATTATTTTCTCAATAACCATAAAAATTTACTCAGTACTGTATACATTTTTTGCACTGGAAATATTTTTTTTTTCACTCACACTTAAAGAAAAATTATATTTTTTATCTCGCCTTGACTATTTTGTCAACATTTTTTCATAATGGAAATAAGGTTTAAATGCCAACTGTGATCGAAAGATGGTCACATCTAGTTGTGAGCAGTCGGAAAGTGTTAGTACAGAGTACATTATATCCCATAGGTATACCATATATAGGTAGATTGGATGGTTAGCGATTAACTTAAATAAAAGTTCAGCACTATCGTCACTGATTTCAAAGATGTTTTGAGCGAAAATCACTGTCTGAAAAGTTCTGTAAGTCTCTTAATTTTGGCCAGTTGTACAGCTCTGGAAAGTAGGCGGTAAAGATTATTCCAGAATTCCCTTAGACTGTGGTATAGTGATTTTTCGATCTGCATCGTGATTAGAATATATCAACCAGATTTATAATTGGTTTATAACTAGTTATCCATAGTAGTTTTCTATTACTTTAAGATTATTTACTGCTTTCTTCATAGCCTTATGTTTTACTAGTGGCTCGTTTCCACTCAGTAACAAATTATTCATCATATGTATGTCACGAGTTGAGTTGAGGAACTCTTTGATTTCTGGGTTTGAAATCAATGACATGACGAACCTTCATGTGGAATTCACCAACTTCAACTCCTCCAACATCACTTTGGATATGTCTATTCGGTTGTTGATAGTGTCCGTAAACTTTTGAAGGGTTATCTTCACAATGTCACAACCAACGCATTGAAAAGATCTGAATCAGTTAATCTCTCACAACATCAAAACATCACGAGTTCGACCGAGTTCCAAACCCATCATTATTATTATCTGCAACAACATACTAGATTTTGTGGCTGCAAAAAAGCAGATAGATTGTGACGCAAAATATGGAATAGTGAGTGACATCAATTGTGGATGATTTGTTCTAAATTTGTAACGAAGACAATTTTAAATTGATTGGATTTAGATTGTTGGAAAATTTATATGTCGCTAGATTTTTGACATTTTAAAACAGATGACACTGTTATCTGTGTGTTGTCTTCGTTTTTTATATGTAATTTATATTTTACATAAAAAATATAAAAAACGTTTTTTACATGTAAAATCCCAACGTGCTATCAGTGTTTCTTATTTGAACTAAGTATTTACTCATTTGCTGGCTATATTTAAAACTTCATTGGTTTACATGGATTACATATTCTTTCTTGATATTATCAATTTCTTACATGTAAAGATCTTACAATGTCCACCCAACAATGCTATTTTAGAGATGTTATAAAAGTAAATTTCAGAGTTGTTTAAATTCTTCGATTATCTTTTGTGACCTAGATTCTATGAATTTTTCGTATAGACCGAAACAATAGTCAATAATAAAAAGGATAAGACTCGTGATAAGCTCTACTTGACGTTTTGATGAATTCTTAAATTAACGATTTTGTTATAAGTTTTTTTATTCCATAGCCTTATTGTTTACAAATCGATCGGTTATTAAATTCTACTTCATTGCTTATATTGATGTGGTCCACATTCCACGTTGATTCCAATATGCATAAATGGTCGAGTGACTAAAATTGGGAAGTGGTGACCTCAAGTCAATAAATTTGCTTATTAAATTGGTCCATTTGGAAATCTTCAGGCAACCAGATAGCATTCTTCATTTATGTGAGTTTTACAAGATTTACAAGATATGTATGTGAGTTTTATCAACAGGATATTTATCGATCATTATGTAATTGATGCCTGTAATTGATCATTATGTAATTGATTTAAGAACACTTTATAAAAGCAATTGTATTCTTCAAATGATTCAACCATTTCACTTAATACTTCTAGATATAATAATTTGTGCAATCTGGATTATGATTTTAAAAGTCCAAGTTAATACAACCAAGAGGTGGTTAACTTTAGCTAAGCGGCCCACTTATAACATACTAGATTTTGAAAACTATATTTTCTGTCATCGAAAGACAACTCTGATTGACAAGACAAATCCGATATCCTTTTAAAAGAATACGCTTTTATAAATATACCAGTACTTGCTGCAACCTTATAGAGATAACAGCCCACGTAACAAGTTACGAAAAAAACACTTACTCTTTAGAACCAGTGTAACAGTATATGGAGACAGTTGTATACTGTAATCGAAGCTCTATAAACTCCACTATAGCACTTCTGTTGTCTATATGTTACCACAATAGGCCAGGTTGTAATACACCAACTTCTAATTATTATAGTGTAGTTTTTATAAACAATATGATATGTAACAATAAATATCAGTTCACATAATCCATGTTGTCTATAACACAATAACCGTGAAATTACTACAATATAAAGAAAACAATTTACAGTACAAGATTGAATAAATTGCAATTAAGATCGGTGTCAAATATTCCCACGACCAATATTATATATTATTTCCGATCTACCGTTGAATTTTTACTTTTTTGGCCATCACAATGTACTTTCATACGTGTGGTTAAAAATTAGATTCAAATTCAATACAAGTACCGAACAATTAACCGAATTTATTTATGTACCGTCAATCAATTAAAATAATTAAAAGTATGTTAAAATGGCACAAAAGGGTATACAATTATGACAATATGCCATGCCCAAATGATAATTTCCGATATACATCCAATGCTAACTAGGTGGTTAAATATATGTGGTAATGAATGCAAATGGTACAATCAGATCAATTTTTTTTTTTGAAAGTCAAAAACCTTTAAAACTAAATAATCAAAAGTTAAAATCTTTGAACTTGTCGAATTTAGGAATTTGAGACACTTTCAAAAATTTCTCTTTTCGTCATTTTATATAAGTCTCGAGTATAAAGAATTTTTATTTATTTAAAAAATATTTAAGTTTATGATTTGAATGGAATTTAATTGGGATTCATCATCATATAGTACCGTCAATGGGTCAAATGAATAAAAAAGGTCTAAAAAATAATGTGTTGAGGTTGAACTGTCGAGTGGGACGGGTCAAATTGATTGTTAGTTTGATGTAACAATTTTTTTTGTGTATTCACATGCATACTAATTCAAACCGTGCACGGCGGTAAAATTAATTCGTTTTGGTTCGTTATATGGGAATTAAGACACAACTAAACACACACACGCGAACCAACTAAACAAGTTTTTTTTTATAAGAATTGAACATCTTGAAGAGATTATTATATGTGTGGGTGGTTTAAAGTGTTTCTAGTTTTTGTTCTATGTGAATCAGGTGTTGGTGGTTTTTATGAGTTTTGTTTGAAAACGTGTATTCCATATAAAATGTAATAAAGGAACTGACTTGAAGTGTATATGGTGTGTGAATCGGTGAGCTAGCAAACATTTTTCCAATTTAATTCTTCTATCGTTGTTATACATCAATTTGTCGAAAACATTATCTATTTCAATGTCACACTCTAATTGCTGCCAAAATATTTTGTTTAAATAGATGTTTGTGTTCATTTTGAAATAATTGCAGTAAAGACCTAAATTTATTTGCATGTAATTTATCTTGAGTTATTTCTTGTGAAAAGTATGCAGGCGTCGAGAAATGAAAAACTGAAATAATACAGTTAAGGTTCAATAATGTGCGATGCCTCATCTGTTATTGTGCAATAGTTGTAATTAGTGTAGTTTTCAGCACGATTAATATAACAATTATATTAAGAAGATATCCGATTGGAAATCGTAGATAATCCCATTGTTCAGTCAAAATATGATGAGTAAAATTGGTTCAATAGCATTACCAGAACTTGTCAGAAAACATTCAGTGATATCATAAAAATGTCTATAAACTTATATGAAGATTGGAGATCCCAAATATTATATCTCTGAATGCTCTAACAACTACTGACAGGTACTTACAGTTCAGCAACTTTTCTAAAATACAATATTGTGGTACAGAATGTTATTGAATATCCTCAATTATATGCTGTAGAGCTGTTCATTGAAGACCCATCCTATGAGTAATAACAAACTCCATGCAATTTAATTCATGAAACTTTCTTTCGACTTTATTCGATCGCTAGGTATAGTACAACGAAGTTATATGCGCGAGAGATCGAAAGTTCGGTCAAAATATGTATACCGTGATGTTCTCCTCTATTTACTCGTAAGATACACATTTCGATAATGTCACTATGGATATTTCTTTTCAGGTACGATATTTAATGGCACAATACGACACAAAGTAATCTTGGATTTAAGGCTATCTGAAGATTTGATTTGAAGATTCGTGAAGATCGATCTTATACGCAAGAAAATCTAAGAATACCAAAAGGAAAGTATTTTTAGTGAATTTTAAATGTCTAATGTGCCAGTAATGCAGTCACAATTATACTGTTCGAAGTTGAAAATAGGCTATCGAAATACAAGTAAAATCTCCTATATCTTTAGCTATTGCAAGTCATTCCAGCACAATTGTGGTTTGTAAATAATATGAGTATAAAAATTTTCGCTTCTTATGAAAAATATTTTCAGGACTTTATGAACACACAGGTTACCTATATGTTATTAAATATATCTAGAAATGAAGGGTGCCACTGGTTTTGTAAAATATTTCAATACATGGTACAATTTTTTAGAGTTAGAGGAGCATTTATAACTCCATGATTGTCATGAATGTTTTTGAGATATCGACATACAAGACTTCCTCTCTCTGTAAATTTTTCATAGTTCCTTTTTTTGGTTTAAAAAGGGCGAAGAGTGAAAGTAATCTGTTTAACAAGTAGTTGGATTTCGTAGTATGAGTATTATGGTTTCTAGTATTTGACTAAAAAGCCATGTGTGCGAATTTAATTTAGAAACAGAGCTTTGGTCTTATCACATTCTGTGTGATAATCTGGGGCGTACGGTGGAACGATCCCTTTAGTATGTTTCAATTAACTTGATGGAAGATTCGTTTGCTTCAAGTTTGGCTCCACAACATACCCAAACATGTTAATAGGTGTGGTCGTGTTTACAACGGAAAATCTGGCTTATGACCGATGGGTGAAAAAACACCCTCCAACAATCGATTATATATCGAAGTGTAATTCTAAATGTCTAATCGAACACTTATTCATTCACAAAACATGTTGACAGCATCTCGAGAAATTGACTTATTCATTCACAAAACATGTTGACAGCATCTCGATTTCATAACAAATAAATAAAACTAGACAAAATTAAATAATTAATGGAAATCGAATTACTATTTCCAAGGTAATATAAGAACAAACTCGTAAAATTATTCAAACATAGTGATTATGATAATCCACGATCAAGTCATAAAAGTAAATTTTCTCCAATTAAATTTATTTTTAGTACAGAATAATACGATCGTAAAATATTGTGTTCGTAGTAAACCGAATTAAGAGATTGTGAATATTATGCGATCTCTATAATTACATTTTATAGTAGTTGTCCTATTATTATAAGGTTTAATCATTTTTAATGAGGTAAACAAATACCGCCCAGGTGGCACAGTGGTTAAAATTGTGGCAGTTAGAGCGGGAGGTACCGGATTCGAATCCCGATAGGGGCAAGATGCAAAAGAGTATTTTCAGTTCGTCCACAGACGGTTCTACGTAAATCGGACATAAAGCCGTACAGTGGTATCACAACGGACCGTCGCCGATCTTAGTGTGCAGCCACCTAACAAAAAAACAAATATTGGTACCTGACATCTGTTTTCTACGAAAATATTTGTACATACATACTTAGAATGTACTATTAGTTTACTTTAAGGTCGTCTGACATCAACTACATTTGGGCACATGAAGTCGAAAGTAATTTAACAAGACAAACAAATATTATAAACAATGGTTGTCAGGCCCAACTTGTGAACACAAAGATTACTAATCTATAGAAATTTTGAATATATTTTGTCAGCCTGATTAATTACATATTGAACACCTGAACAATATGTCTTATTTACAAAAACTTTCATGTTACCTTTGTTTTCACTTTTAGCCGTTTAATTTATTTATTGATATGTGTATTGATTAAAAACACAACACTCATGATAGCCAACATCACTCAACGACAACAAATGCAACAGATTATTGACAGTAACGAATGACTATCTTTAAAATAGCCAGAAAAAAAATTTGAAAGATCAGTTCATATATCACATTCCTTAGTACAGTTATATCCAATCCAATCCTCGATAAAAACCAAATTTTTCGTTAAACTAACCATCATTCGCAAAAACTATATTAAGTAATAAAACATTTGAATAACGGTTTAAGAAAAATGCAGATAACAATTTGCGCAACATCTTCTTTCAATTCCAAACCAAAAGTCAATAACATCAATCGTGTGAGCACATTGGATAATGTAATGTGTCAATGTTGAATCTATAAGACAAGCGGAACATAAAAGAACACACAAAACCATTTTGACCGTAACTAATAGAACTCCATTAAGGTTTGATCGAGATAGAGGTCATCGTACTGCGTATACACCGCACAAATGATCAGTTATCTTGTTATCGTATACAACGAGCAAATCAGATCAAAATATATGCAAATAAGTGCACACAATATAAACGAACAGCTATAGCACAAATTTCAAACCACGATGACAGCACGACTCAAATTGCAGAGACGTTGCTAAGAAAATGCAAAACAATGATATCGAATATACAATGCGAAATGGCTGAAAGCGAACCGGAAATGACAAACAAGAAAATGACTTGGCAATAATTGACAGAAGTAAATTTATCTGCGCGTCTTTATTTTATGTATAGCAATTTTCAAAAAAAGTTCGTCGGCACTTATTACATATATAAATAATTGCAGGTAGGTGGCATTGAAATACCAATAAAAAAAACTAAACATTAGTTAATTAAAATGTCATCATCTCAAACCCCAGTGAATTGGAAAATTGCACGAGGGCGACACAACACCGATTTTCTTATACTTTATACGTATTAAGTAATAAACAATAGAAAAATGAATCACTCGCGAGAATATACATACATTATGTATTATAAAAATAATATATATGTCAATTTACAAGAAGGCATTACCTTATTTGGCACACACTTTGATGTTGGCGCAACCACACCAATATTCTTCTTCGCCTGCTGCGGTTTCATCATCATTTTTATTGTGTTGTCCGATTTTTCAAACTTTTCGATTAATTTTTCACTAATTTTACCCGTTTTAACAACGACAATCGGATTTTTTAACAAGTCATCACTTTCGTTCGAGATATGACCCGAATCATCACTACAATCACTTTGATATTCGCATTTATCACTCGTATCTAATATAACGGTGTTAAAATTTGTTTTATTGCTGGTGAGTTGTTGTTGCTGGGCTCCTGCGATAAGTGGTTTAGTTGTGTCCTTTTTATCGAAATTAATTTGTGGCCCACTGGTTTTTAGATCCTTTGTAAATTTTAATGATTTTACAGGGTTACTACTAGGTGGTATAATTGTTCGTGGTGCTGCCGATGGTGGTGTTCTTTGTTTTGTAAGTGGTTTTGAAACATTCGTTTTGTTTACAATTAAAATCGCGTAATCCTTGGCCTTTGGTTGTGATTCGCCGATAAGTCGAATTGCTGGTCGCAAATTTGTTGAGGTGGCCGATTTTTTAACTGTCGGTCTAATTGAAGGAGTGGGCTCTTTTTTCACTATATTCGGTTTCGTTGTCTTAACAGGTGCTAAATTTATAGTTGATTTCGACTTGGTATGAAGAGATTCAGTTTTTCGTATATCTTTAGTGCTTCTCGCAACTGTTGAAGGTGGTCCGGACAATTTTTGTGGTGTAGTCGATTGAAGTCGATTTCCTCGATTATTATTAAGCACTAATTCACTGGATGCTGGTTTTAATGATAGTTTTCGAGATGCCAAACCAACTTTATTTATACAGGTGGTCGATTTGGCCGTATTAGGCGAAACAGCTGATAGAGGTTTTTTGTCTTTATTCGGTTGTGCCACCGACAAATTCGTATTACTGTTATTAATAAAACTTGAACTACGCGATGGTGATAATTTAACAGGTATTTTGCTATTCGAAACAGTTCGTGTTAGTGTTGGAATTGCGGTATTAGTACGAATTTCCCAAACACTTTTGGCACGCGGTAGTTGACTCTTCACTTTATTCATTTTATTTAGTTGCTGGTTTAATTTTATCGTTATCTTCTCATCCAATTTAAAATCAGGCTTCTTACCAGATTTTGAAAATTTTTCCAACTCTTGTAAATTCCATAAACTTTTCGTGACTTGCAAATAATTGTAACCATTTTTCATTGTATCTGAAATGATGTGTTCGATTTGATTTGTCGTTTTAGAGGTGTGAGGTGCACCCTTGAGTATACATCGTGATTCTATAATACTACATGTTTTCGATTTTTGTAATTTCATGAGTACCGGTGTTACCGCCACAACTTTAGATTGTTCGTTATTTAGGCTGGCTGGATTGGTGGTATGCGATTTTCGCTCACAATTAAAATCAATTAATATTTTATCGAAGTTCTTTAGTACTTCATTTAGTTTAGCTTCGTCATGCGCCACCTTTTCCAGTTCCTCAAATATTTCATCTTCGAGCGATAAGCTTTTGGGTTCCGTGGCCACCGTCATATGATCTACTTCATCATGCGCCTCTTCAACTGATTTTATTGGGATTACAATTTTATTTTGATTTCGTTTCTTGGTTCGCGGTGGTGGTTGAATTGTCTGTGGTGCATTTTCAACTGGAATTTGTATATCAAAACTGCTCACGGAAATATTATCGACTTGTGATGCTGGGGCAGTTGTATCTTTTGGCACACTATATTTATCCTTATGTTTGTGTAGCTTAAGTTTCGGAGGGAAATCTTCTATTTTATGGATAAATTTAGTATAGAATTTCTGCATCCCAGTTGCTTTTTTATTACTTGTAGCACTTTCCATTTTAGTTTTATTTTAATTATTTTTTTCTATAAAGTAATCGTAATTGAATTTTATCGTTCCCTTAAAAACATGAAAACGGTTTTAAAAAATCTTGTCTTACACCCGAGAACATAAAACATATGTCTTAATTTGTAAAAGTATAAGAAACATTTTTTAATTAACACAAAACTTTCTACCGCGATTTAGCAAAAAAGTATTATTGAGTACTGGGCAAGATGATATCGCGATTAAAGCTAATTAAAATCTTTTTTTCGAGTTATGAATTTTATTTGAATGAAAGGAACTTGAACATTGTAAAATCAAACAAAGAAATGTTTCAATTAACAGTGTGTGTTGGACACGCTCAAATAAGGAAAATCAATCAATCAAAAGAAATTTTTTACAAAAAAAACTTCCTCATATTTAATTGTAATTCGTGTGTGTGTATATATAGATATCAATATACACGAAACGGTAAAAAACTATTTAGCTTCCATATTCATTCAAGAAATACAAAATACAAAACAAATTCTCAAACCAAAATAAGAAATTAAAACGAAAAACTTAACCAAGATGTGTTTTTTGTTCGATGTTTGAAGATCAAGTTATAGTGCAACATGAAAAAGCTGTTTCTTATACTTTTTACCGTTTAAGTTTGATTACATTTTGCAACAACAATAAAACGAAACAGGTAGATTTTTCCAATTAAAAGTTCTGTAAAACAAGATTTTTTTTGTTCTAAGATCACAAAATAAGAGCAACATTAACGAAAAAAAATTCTAGATTCACTTCATAATATACGTATAATGTACGGGCACACACACACAACACAATAAACACTTGATACACGACAGTTCAAATTTTCTTATACACTATACTTTTATATTCTTGGATTTTGTTTTCAACCGCGAACTTTATTATTTTATGTTCAATCCACTTGTTGCAGTGATGAAGGTTCGATTAAGACTGAAACAACAACTAACATAAGTTAAGTGTAAAGCTAAAATAAAAAACTAAATAAAAAAAACATAACAAACCAACAAGTATAGATGCATACACCATGTCGCGGTTTTTAGTTTTCTTTTTATTTAAATTCAGCTTTTACTTCTCCAATTTATGCTGTTATATGGAATTATATGTGTAATATAAAACGTTGAACGTATTAGTCTATCTATATACATACATATGTATATAATTTGATTGATTTTTATTAATAAAAAATCGATACGTCTTTAATTTTACCTCACTACTAACCTATCGCCCACATTTTCTATCGGCGCAAATCTCTCTATTAATACCCTTCAAATTTCAAACGTGTTTTTCATAAAAGCGATTATTAAGTGAAATTTTCGATTCAATGAATTTTCAATTTTCATGTTTGCGATTTTTTTTTTTTTAAATAAAACCTTCAGGCATGATTTGCTTGATTTGGGTAACAATCACGAACGATGTACTAGGTGATTTCAATAATAAAGAAACGTCAGATGTGTTGATGTGATTAAAGATCGGGTTTCGTAAGTATAATCAGAATTTTTATATATTTGAGGAATTAATTACCTCGCGAAATTCAACATCCGAACCATTCGAAGACTGATAAGTTAAAGATCGGACAATTTACAATAAAATCAAAAGACCTAATATAAAGTTAGTTCATTGACTTTCTTTATTTGGATATATGGCATGCCGGAAAACTATCGAAAAATAAAACAATTTTAACCGCCCAGGCGGCGCAGTGTTTAAAGCTGGGGCAGTTGGAGCGGGAAGTAACGGATTCGAATCCCGATAAGGGGCGGGATGTAAAAGGAATTTTTCACCACTTGATCACGATCGGTGGTGTAAATGAACACAACTATGACCCCTGTTGAAGTGCAGAATCTATGGGACGACCCATCTTCCATGTCAGTACTATAGGCTGGCATGGAGTTGTGCAATATGCAGATAGTTAGGTAAATCTGACCTTAAGCCGTACGTCCTCCATTTGGCTGCAAAGCGTAAGGTAAGGACGTAAATAAGCGAACCGCGGAAGAGTTGGTGCCTTGAGCCCCATAACAGATTGCATAGTAATAAAATAAAAAAAAACAATTTTAATAAGTCGAACAAACAATCCACACTACGATCAAATTTACCATTTTTGAAAAATAACCAATCAGAGATAGAGACAATTCATGACAGGGACAATGGCAGTATAAGCCACGTAACAAAATCTCATGTTATGGTGTACTTTATCATTATATATTGGCAAATCTGTCTCTAGCGACAATTATGGCAAACTGCTTTCCATAGTACTCAGCTATAATTTTAATCGAAAATTTGCAATGTGATCCAACTATCCAAATTCTGAATTTGAACCATTATCTGTTGAAATGAATTGTAAAGAGAACGTTAAATTGGTATTGATCGATTATAATGAAAACACGAAAGCTTAGATGATGAAAGTGGTATTCGGAACTTGTCAAAATGTATAGTCTTGTTGCATCAGGCAGAGATGATTTAATCCACATGGCTTAATGTAATAAGGCACAGCGACGAACAAAGAATAAGTTCAAAATCGTATAAAAAATAACCAAACGTTTCAGATGATATTACAATTCATAATCCACTCGTTTGAACGCCGTGTGTTAGCATTCTACAATTACTGAAATCACTGTTGAGGTTTTAAAAAAAGTTTTTTTACATTTTTATGTCAATTATGTAAAAAAACAGCGTAAATAATATGTAAAAAACTAAGAAAACTCTATTCGAAGTGCCAAATGCCTTTAAATGTATTTGCAAAATTAGCTTTCAGGTCCACCTTATTAGTTGAAAAGAGATTTTGGTTACCTTCACCCGAGCCAGTTTAGGGGATTTTTAACAGAATTCAACAGAAATAATCTTTAATCATCTAATTTAAAACCAATTATTGTGTTATTCAGTAGAAAAAAAATTAAACACACTTAATTATTTCACAAATTCTATTTATAATAATAAAAAAAATTCTATTCTATTTTATAATAATAAAAAAAAATTTTAACAGATGGTGCTTTAGTTACAATTACATTTGATAAGAGATGGCGCGTCAATTTGTTACATGAAATCATTTTTTACATATTTGCATATACAATGTCGAAAATAAATTTATGTATGTAAATTACACGTTTTTTACATGTAAACACCGTGAAATTACATCGTGTAATTTATACGCCCAACTGTGACTGAAATGTCTTTAGTGGATGTAGAAATACATGGACAAGGCTATATAGAGTGAATTCTATAGTACACAAAATGTAGATATTTACCTTATATTAGAAGCCAAAAAATGTTATACTACACCCGAGTAACTCATCGTTGAAAATTGCAAACAATTTGAAAAGGAAAATTTATCAGAGTACTGTAGTAAGTACACGCTTGTAGTATCCAACAAGCTACTCTTCCGACCTATTTTGAAAACAAGATCAGCGAGAAATAACTGGCATCAAACAAGAGCTTCCAAACATAAATATTATAATAAATAACCGTATATTTAGACTCTTAAATTGAGGTAGAGCATACAATTTGATAACGAAGTAGAATATTTATCAAAGGTAAATCGTATTCTTTAATAAATAATGTAATAAAAAATAACTAAAATCTAACGGAGTTGTTGAAAGTACTACCAAAAATGAAGTTGCTAAGTTCGCCAAATTAATAGTTTAAAATTAAAGATTGTGTACTAAAATTATAGAACATGGTTGAAGTCATAATGATTTTTAAACCAGGAAATGAATCGAATTGTTTCTTTTCAATCGTACCGACCAATTTTACTATTGTTAATAGTCTCTAATGTATTTCAAAAACAAAGATCTACGAATAATTCAAAAGGAAATGTGTTTTCCGAATCGCCAATTTGGATACAGAAGTAGTCATACGATAATTGACCAAGTTCAATTAATAATACTATTGTTTTTACAAAATCACTCGAAAGAAAGCAGATTGTAGTATCGTCAATGTTGAATTATGCAAGCTTTTATTAAAATGTTAGAACTATAAGCTGACAAGCAATATATTAGAATAATACTTAACAGAGAGTTATTTCAGAATAATACAAAGGAACGAATATTCCGATTTAAAATAAATAAGCGCTGGAGTTTCTCAACCTTCTCTACTACACCGTTTTTATTGTATACCTATACGATAATTCACAACCAATGCAAGGAGAAAGCATAATTCTCTATCATGGTAGTTAGAATTATAGACTAAAACGTTAAACGAGGTTTACCTATACTTTCTATTAAGTATAAAGAAGGTTCGATCATATTACGATCAACGATGTTTTGAGTTTTGTAATGTAAAAATTTGAATGTAATATAAAATATTCTGAAATTTAACAAATGGCTAATGTTTTCAAGTGCATGTATGTCCTTGTAATAAATAAAAATAATTAAATAACATAAATTTTGAAACACTGTTTGAAATAAATTTATAATTGAAACGTAAACCAATCGTGATGCCTGTCATAAACTAAAATTATTAAATATAAAAAGTTAACTTCAATCGTCTTTTGAGATTAAATTGAATCAAAATTTAACCACAATGTATCTAATGCTCATCCAAAATAGAACTGTTACACATATAGTTTCGTAAGACTAATATAATAGAACACATATATTTGTTAAAAATGTTATCATTAGTCAAGAACGTAACCAAACCAGTGGAAGGAAATACATATTTACTTGTTCCTAGAAACTAAACCTTGTTACTTCTAAGTTCTGCATATGATCTCAAAATTAGAACCTTTAGGAATTGGTAAAAGGTATAAGCAACATAATTTGACATTGATTGCCTAATACGTGGTCATTATTCCTTCTGTGGATCATGTAACGGTTAGAAATCTTATCATGGAAAATAAACTTTGTAAAAAAATGTTATAAATAAAGAATACGAAACTTTTGACAAATCCTCATAGGGCGGTTGTTGTGTTTCTTCCATCATTGATCATATATTAAAAAACATTATTCTCTTTTTGACATCTATCAGCTACTTGGTTCAGCTTTCGTCCAACTGGCCTATCTTTATAATTACAGTGTCATTATGTATGTATATACATCGTCTAAATTGACATACCGCAGATGTTTCACTGCCAAAATACTCATTCCTCGTTTATTTATTTATCACATCTGGAAACTATTTGTCTATAAAACTTATACATATTTCGAGATTTTTCAGTCATTCCAAAAATGAAACATATCTGAATTCTGTAGCAGAAAATATTTCTAAAAAGTGTTTAGGCCTATACCATTTTTATGAGGTGTACATAGGCAAATACATCTATTAGAACGTCCAATAATTATCACGCTACATGAAATAGATTGTAGAATATTAAATAAATTAAAATGCGATTTGTAAGTGATACTATTCATTATACATAGGTAAATCACCCAGTACAAATATAGAGTCCAAAACAATAACTACTCCCTGATGAGAATGATTGATATTGTCAAACTGTCATTTAACGGTCTCAAACCCAATCTTAAAATAATTTAGACAAACTCGCAACGTGTTAATTGCCTAGTTGGTTCAGATACACAGTCTTCATGGAAAGGGTAAGAGTTCATTCAGTTACTATTCCATTTGTCTTATGAACAAACTATTCGTGGAACTGTGCCCTTGAATTGTGTTAGATAAAACACTAGTTATTATAGAGACCTAGCTTCATCTAGTCTAATTACTTGCACTTGGTACAAAACCCAAAAAATGGAGACATTAAATAATATAACCGTTCCCATCTCCAATACTTAAGATATCAACTTACTGGTAACTGAACATTTACAATATTAGATTTAGTACGAGCATACCACCAAAGCTAATAATGGACTCGAGGTAAACTATTTCTGGGAATAATCAATGCACTCTGAAATGCTCAATGTTTAAAAATGATCTTTAATGACTTTTTGAAAGGCTACAAAAAAAAGAGTAAGCTTCCCACCATATGGCCATTATTGGATCATTCGTAAAGTTTAAGAGTGATTCTAGTGAAGGTACCGTATAAATCGAATTCTACCAGTGCGTATATCCGATAAGAGTATATCGGAGAAAGTGTAGCCATACATGAACAAAGAGTAATAATCCAGAATTGTATGTATGTCAAAAATTTAAGCCTGCAAAATATACCAAGTTAGCTATACTGGGAATTACGAGGCAACTTATGGAAACGTTTTAGAAACACTTCTCTATTGTAGGTTGAATGCTAATTTCAAACATTTCAGATCAGATCAAAGATTCCAATTCGATTCACAGTTTATTCCCGAATCGGTGTTTTATTGGGGTTTGAATACGAAACCAGAAATATACAATCGTATTGGTCGTTCCACAGCATATATTTATTTGGTTCAACATTCCATGGTGTTCAGAATCACTGTTAGTGTTGCTAAGGACCATGACATGTCCATTATCGATGTTCATAACACGCAGAAATTAGGATCACCAGAACATGGCATATTGTACCAAATGATTTAGCTCTGACGACCTATAAGGATCAAAATAGATTTGATCCCTATTGGTAGACAATTGGTCAACTGTTTTGTTTTTTTCAATAAATTATCTCTTTTGATGAAGCATATATTTTCAATTTGCTGTACAACCCAAAGGACACAATGTGGTATGTGTATAATTAGTTCTTATTTCTTATGAAATATGGGTCAAACTCTCATTTTAATGGTTATCGATGTAGAGGCATATAATTGATGCAACACGATGCAGCTTCATCTCATTTTGTATATAACACAATTAATCACTGAAAAAATCGAATCACTGAAAGAAAAATTTAACGGTCGAGTTATTTTAAGAAATGGTGATGTCTATTGACAGGCAAGGTTATGTGTGTTTAGTGAAGTCTATAAAAAGCCACAATTAATTTCTGAACTAGAGGATGAAATTTTTTGTGTCACTAAAAAGTAGAGTGCACATCTGTTGAACTACAGGAGGTGGTCATTTGACAAATACTTTAAATCGTTAATCTCAGTTTTGGACATTATATTTGTGTCAACGTACAAACGTTTTCTCATATGATTGCAATTCTGTTGAGATAAAAAGAAGAAAGATTGTTTTTGGGAGGAAAATTTCTTCACGATCTGGTGCACCTTAATTAGATTTACATTAGAGTATATCCTCTAATGTAATATTAAATCAAACTTTGGGGTATGGTGGCATATTGCGACTTCGTCTTTAGGCTGGTCACCAAAATCTTAAATAACTTATTCTTTTGAATACACAGAATAAAACCTTATAAGTTACACGAGATCTAAGGGAATAACAACAATTGAAAGAATGGTTCTGCTCGTCCCAAGAAATGTAAAAAGTTTGTTGTATGAGGTAAGAATTAATACAAGAATTTTTACATAAAAATTAAATTAATTTAAGATTAAAACTCAGCGTGCAATACCGCAGTTATAAATGTTCATCCATAAATAAATCAATGATTTAGCGTGATTGACAGCAATAAGGAAATTACAGTGTCTAATCGTTTGTTTGATTTATTCAATCACTACAAGTTCTCATGTAACACTTTTATTACATGCTGTCGTATTATGCATGTGTAATTTTGTAATTTTTATAACAGTTGTTGGGATGATGTTTTAACTTCAATAATTATTAATTAACATCTGTTAATTATAATACAATATATAAATAGTTATGGTTGTAGAAATCAGAAAATCAGAATTGGCGCCCAATAATAAAAACTTTAGATTACTTACAGTTATGTAGAATGTTTACTTAACCTTTCTAATGAATTGCACACGATCGCTTACCTGTAAAGAAAAACCATAAAGAAAATCGGTTAATATACAATATACATACATTTATTACTGCGGTGAAATGGATTTGCTGATTTAATTGTAGGTAAAAATCATTATAGTGACGTAACTAAGCGTAGATATATATAAAAAGTTAATCGCGAGTTTTTATCGCACTACTTTCAAATTATAATCACCACCAGTACTCATATAAAAAAATTGTAAATAAATAATTAATTTATGGTCTGCGAGTGCACCGTGAGTGTTAAAGCCAAATACAATAAATTTTAGTTGTTCTTTTGTATACATACATATGTATATAAATAGTTGGAAATACTAAATTGCGTTAATAAAAAAAAGTTTATATCGATAACAATCAAAGTTCAATGATTTCTTCTATCTTATCTTATATTCATTGCATCTTGTTCTATGTATGTGCCTTATCTCTTTAAAAATGGCATTAAATCGAGAAACTTGAATGCGTATCGATTTCTTAGTAAATATATTACATGTTCAAACTGCTTTATCACTTGTCTTGTTAAACTCAGGCCCGGTGATAACATTTGACCTCTGAGATTTTAAGAAAAAAAAACTGTATATGTCAAAAATATTATTATTTGAAAGTTGTCTCCTCATGGTTGATTGAGATTAGATAGTGTTAGTTTTTCTAAAAAAAAAAGTGGTTTACATTTTAATACCGGATGTATTTTAGCTATAAGACGATTCAAACCATAGCCAATCGTTAATTATTAAATTTAAATATACGAATTATAATAAAGTTATTTTAGAATTAAAATTAAAATTTAATTATAAAAAGTTGTGGTATAGTTTACAACTACATGTAAAATAAATATTTAAATTTACAATAACGCTTTTGGGCATAATAAATCAATACAGTGATATAAAATCTTAATTATCCAAATCACACAGAATTCCACGAATAGAATGGATCTCTCGCGAACATGCTTCGATTATAATATTTAATTTAATTTATCATAATTAGTATGTTGGTCGTGTCTTCTTATCATTGCATATACGTACTATAAATAAGTGAAGATATCTTTCAATTTATTGTAATAATTACCATTTTTAATGAAATTCTTAGAAAAATACAATTTTTTTTGTGTAGTTTTGCAATTAACAATTATATTTTATTTTAAATAGACAAGAAGTGAAAGAAGATGCTGCCATGCAAAGATATTTTAAAATTCTTGTCTTGTTTCTTCTTCAAAGAATTGTATATATGTACATATATACATACACGTTTATATGAAAGAAATAAACTTTCGCCCGTCCATCGATCATATGTGCACAATTTTCTTAATATTGTCATCATTTATCGATGTTTTTTAGAAGACGTGAGTTTGATTTTAAAGATTACGACCTTTTCAAAATGATGCTGCTACTTTTACATATCATGTTTCAAAGGAGAAATTTTAAATTGTGATATTCTTTATAGTTGACAATTTGCAATATATTAACCATAAGTGTCAAAGTCAATTTTAATGTTTTCAATCAGATTGAAGTAGGGTGTCAGGTGTATAATTGACATAATTATTCATCTTATCGAATATCGTGTTATAGTACTGTTTAAATCTTACTCAACACTTTTTTCAATTTTTATCTAGTTTTAATGATTGATAATTTTTGACAGCATTTACGTGATTAAAACAATGTTTGATTTTTAACGTTGATGTCAATGTGCAAAAAATTCTAAAATCTTAACAATAAATTGGCTCAAAAATTACAATAAAATGTTTAAATTATAAGTAAGGCACATTGATGTATAAGGTTCTAATTCACATTGATACGACAATTTACCCAATTGAATGGCACATATTGGCTACATACATTAAAGCAACATTAACTCTCAACTATATGTTGTATCGATTTCAAACTTTTATGTTATTTTGAAATTACATATCCGACGTTCTTACAATAAGACGTCAATGTTACCACGTTTTTATATTACCATCACAATACAATTTATTACGTGCCGTGTCGATGTAAGAAGTGGCCACGAAAATTAAAATACTTTAATCTGGCATAAGTCGTATTAGTTTGATTCAAATTTGTGTAGGAGACACAAAAATATAATCAAATTACGATTGATAACGTAAATGAAAACATTTCGTCACCTGAGTTCTATCTTGGCGTAAGTTACAACAATCAAGTTTCGAGAAAATCGACTTTAAAGTTTTTATGCTTTAATTAGTAGAATCGTTTCACTTAAATATCAATATTTTTATCTAAATCGATTAATGTTACTGTTAGTTACATATTGCAATTAACATTTTGCAGTTAACTAGTATAATTTTCCCGGAAAATGTGACAACATATTTATTTTAAGGGTATTT
The DNA here is from genome assembly GCA_963932295.1 of Tipula lateralis. Taxonomy (NCBI): domain Eukaryota; kingdom Metazoa; phylum Arthropoda; class Insecta; order Diptera; family Tipulidae; genus Tipula; species Tipula lateralis. The sequence continues at coordinate 128,262,205 of OZ010737.1, forward strand.
AGTATTTTGGTGTAAGTCACATAAAAATTATGGAAATACACTAATTTAGAACTAACAAAATAAATCGAGATTTGATGCTAAAAATGTGGAGATACATTTTTCCCAGTTAATTTCAATGGCAGTTTGGAGTGTATAGCTAAAAAGGCCATTCTGAGAAAATTGAGAATCACTTTCGTGTTAGATTTCTAGACCTGAGTAATAATACCTCAACATAATATTAAACGTTAGTTGTATTTCAAAATATTTATTTCGATAGGGGCAGGATGCAAAAGGGATTTTTCACCAACTGATTACGATCGGTGGTGTTAATGAACACATCTATGACCCCCTGTTAGAGTGCAGAACTCATGGGCCGAACCATCTTCCATGTCAGTAGTATAGGCTGGCATGGAGCTATGCAATGCGCAGATGGTACTACGAAAATAGGACCTATAGCCGTACGTCCTCGATTTGGCCGTTAAGGCGTAAAGTAGGACGTAAATAAGCGAACTGCGAAAGAGCTGGGAGAGCCTTGAGCCCCAAAAAAGATAGCATAGAATAAAATATAAAAAAAAAAAAAATTATTTATTTAGAATGTACAGTAGTCGGCTTCTGGCATGTAGCATTGCCCGAATGTCTTTTTTTTCAGTTGACATTTTATATAATAAATAATGACAAACGGCCCAATTGCAGGTACTTTAAAAGAATTTTTCTCCTTCGATACGGATTGGCAAGAATCTAAGATTTTCATCAAAGGCGTAGTTTTAATTTCTCAACTAAGCCTAGTCCAATACTTTATTGAAGATAAATCAGATTATTCGTAAATCAAATTTGATATATCAAATTATCACTCACATTCACATATAATCAGTTCATTTTACTAACATTGAAACCGGCTTTAAGATATTGCCTGCTTGTGATGGCTCGACAGTAATGAGAATCAATTGCTGGAAAATTCTTGATGTGATCTTGATGTGATCGACCATATTAAGTTAGTCTTAGGAAATTTTATACTTTATATGGTTTTCTTTGGTTTTTGGTGTATTTGTTTCAATATTACACTCGATATTTTTGGCTTCTATGATACCAGATGTTTCCAACGATGAAGTAATGATGGAACTCGTTTGTTTATTTACTAAATTTTTAAGAAAAGATTATTAACATGTTAAACTACGTGACATAAACAATAATTTCGATTGGTTTATTGAAGGAGATACACTATATTAGAAATATATGTTGATAACAATATATGGATATAGAATCATACAGACTGACACTGAAAATGTTCGAAATCTGTAGAATTGTTCAAATGCGTACAAATGATATAAGGAGATAGACCACATCAAAATAAATATTGTAAACTGGTGCAATGATCAAAATATAATTATTTGGTTTTAAACCAAAATAAGTCCGAAAAATGGTCTAAGTAGGTGTTAAAATGTTCAAACATGTACATTACATGTTATGTAATTGAGATGAAACATAATAGAAGCAATCATTATTGTTGTCTGGATATAACCAAAATCGCATTCAGTAACTCGAAAACTATGGCGCTTAGAACAATTTTGTTTGCATTATCAGAATTGCAGAAAAAATTACATTATAATCCGTTAAAACCCGAAAATTCATGGTGGTGGCACTTAAACCAAGAAAGAACTCAGGCGACGATTTATGTCCTTGTGAAGTTAATACATCAACCTGCCACCTACCCCATAATAGGTGAAAACTATTTATATAAATGCAGTATATGGATATATAGTCAGTGGATTTAATCGTTTGTTAAATGTTTGATAATTAATTTAGAATAACTTTACCCCTATCGCCTCCCTATAATCGGTGACCCGGACATGATTGAATTTAGTAATAAAATCTTATTAAAATTATTGCTGTCTAAAAATTAAAGTCAAGTGTATACAGGAATTTAGCTTGGTTATATATAAGACATATTGAAAACGTCATCAAACTTTAAACAAATATGATACTAATTTTGCCTAGTAAATGAGGGAGTACGATTTTAAGAAGCATTTTCAATAAGCAGGGATAACTAACATGCAACCGAAAGTTGGAGAATGATAATGAAAATATGAATACAACGATTGTCAAATCAGATATTGATGATCATTTCTCGAACGACGATATTATATCCGAAGCTGACTTAATGGAGTTGGGTAGTTTTCTGTGCTAAAACCATCAGCGTCGTCTTCGTTTTGGTAAGTCAATATTTTAAGAAATTTTAACCATTGTGGACGATTTAAATCAAAAACACTAATCAACTTACAACCAGTGCTATCGCATTTTAATTTTGAAAAAAATATACAAAGGAAAGCACACGTGTAACTTTTATACAAAAAATTAAAGGCTTAGTTGAAAGACGAACGAAATTCGTAATTAAAATTATAAATCGGTAAAATTCATTACTAGTTTATATATTTCCAATGTAAGATTAAGTCAGTAATTTTATCGACACAAAGGCCAATATTTCCGATTCACTCTAAAAACAAAAATTAGAAAACTCTTAAATAAAACAAACCATTTGTACCGCAAATGGTATATCCCATTGCTAAATATATGGTAAAAAGAAAATATCACAGTACTAAAATTGTTTACCACTAATCACTAGATTTGCTCGAGATAAAGTGAAAATCAACCATACTGATTTTCAATATCTCTCAATAAGGTCAATAATTAACAATACAAAAATAACCGAGCGCATTTTGCAAAGAAATGGGATAATGGGGAACGCTGCTCATGTGGCGATTATCGCAGCCTTATAATTACTGCTCCATATCGCTACCCAACTCCGCACTTCCAAAACTTTTGGATATACATATAGTTTTGAAATATATTCTACTATCGAATTGCAGCTATTTATTTTAATGAAACTAGTAGATATTAAAGTTTTAAGGAAACATAAATAGATCAAAAACCACGATAACAACACCATTACGATAATGTGAGTTTCCACTTTCATCCTTTCAAATTCTAGTTTTAAGCACATCAACAGCAATCCTACGGGAACCATAACTGATATATAATAGATTATAGTAGATAGATAGTTATCGATAGATCCACTTAGAATTTTGCTAAAAGTTTTTGGACTCCCAATGATGATAGTTCGAATTACAAATGTCGTTCTAAGATTGAAGCACCGATTTCTGCTCAGTGCCTTTGATTTTGTTAGAACGGGTTGTGTACAAAGACCAAATAAAAACTATTATTAGAACAAATTTTTCGCATTCCATAAGAATATTTCTGTATAACAAAGCGGATTTCAGGAGGAATTCCAGAAAATGATGTTCATTAACAAACCTAGAATTACTGGTTATCACGATAGGATGAAATTTTTTGTTCAATAACAGTTGTCAAGTTACTGTCAACTATTTATGAAAGAAGTTAATAGTGTATGCGCGCCAATGTAAAGTTTATATATAAGCTTATTGACTAACATAGTTTGAAAGACGTCTGCAGATCCGTTATATATTGAATAAAATAGGTGTAGTGAAATAATGAAGAATTTATCATTTGTTTAAACATCTATAACGTGATGTTCAGAGCAACACACTATGCAAATGGTTTACGGAGATAGGACCCATTCTACAACCATAATATCGTTGGCAATGCTTTAAGGTATGCAGTTTTAAGCTCCCGATAATTGCATTTCTCTTGGAATGCTCATACTGAAAATACGTTTGGCCGAAGAAACCATATTAATGAGTTAGAAATCCATATATCAAATGATTTAATTGATTGATTGAGTGACCAATAACGAATTTAATTCTTTTGATTTGTCGACACGATTTCTTTGAAATTTGCGGCATTATACATAAAAACTAGCGAATCATCAATAATTCTCATAAATACTCTGCTAATTTGTCACTCAACAATTCCTGAGCACATGCACAACATATACAAAAAACCAGAAAGAAAGTAGTTCTTAAACTTCAAAACACTTGATCTCAAATTATTGTTTTTGCAAATATTAATAAAAGCACACGAATTCCACGATCAATCATTATATATTTACAAAAAAAAGTGAAATTAATTTTCCTATTTACTCTAACCATGCATTATTAATTATTTACGTAGTGTATACATACATCTTGTCCACGGTTGTAAATAATAAACTAAATTATTAGAAAAACATTAAGATCGATCGTTTGAATTACCTACTGCAGTGGTGATAAATTACACGCAATTCTCTTGAATTAATATGAAAAATAAACATTTTCAAATATGCGATCGCGTTGACAAAAACAAAAATCTTAAAAACCAACATGACATCGATATATACATATTTTCTGTTCACTCGATCAAGGAAGTATTTAAGCTGACATATGAGATGGTATATAAGTGTTTTATATCGTGATGATTAATTATTATTCATAATTTTTTTATAGAATTTTTTATTTTGTGTGTGAGAATTTATATTTTTCAATATTACGAAGTACGTTGATAAATTTGACATGAAATATATAAGATATGCCCTGAGACGACGCGACGTGCGGGTTCTCGCAAATCATAAATAATTGTAATTTATATTCAACACACAAAATTCTTTTCTTTTTATTTCGATTGACAGATAATATGACAAATACAATGGCATGAAATTTAGTAAGAATCTATTCATTTATATATATTGTTAATCAAAATTGAATCATCCTGGCGATATAAATTCCTTTGCATCCGTGTGCACTAAACCGAGTTTCCTGTCTTCTAACCCAACTCTCTACTATATAGGTAACATCACAACAAAAAAGATGACACACATGATAATCTTGTATCACATATACAATAATGTTTAAATAATCATTAATTCAAATTTAGAAATCAACGAACCATACAACATATCAATATACATATATATACATATATACATATATATATATATATATATATATATATATATATATATATATATATATATATATATATATATATATATATATATATATATATATATATATATATATATATATATATATATATATATTGCAGAGTTTGCATAATGCAAAACATACACGTACCTTGTATGTATATATACATAAATTCCTAAAACAGACGAAATACTAGCGAAACGATATAACCTATCATTATGTAATTAAATTTTAACTAATCGATGTTTTCTATTTAAAGAAATCAGCATACAACAAACATAATACGACACCAAATCTTAAATATGGTCGGGTGGCGGCATTAAGCTCATACAAAATATACACAAGACAAGACGTTGGAAGAAAATACAATAAAATACCACGCAAGATTTTTTGTTGTGATTATTTTGTTTGCTTATATGCACGTATATACGAGATATAATACTCGTAGTTCACTTGTATGCTAATCAAATGTATCAACATAATCGTTTGCGTCGCCGTTGTTTTTGTTGCTGTCATTACATAATTATTATGTATCTATATGTACGTATTGAAAATATGTTTAAGTTTTCTTTTAAATTGTAAATTAAGCATATTTTTTCAATATATGGAACGTTAACGTTTATTGTATAAATAGAAATGGTAAATAGTAGTAAAAGAGTTTTGTTTGGTTTTTGTGTTTGTAATTCTATCAAAAGAAAATTACAAGAAAAAAATACTTTCCCATATAATTTGAAAGGGTGACATCGATAATTTGTTGCGTTGCATTATTCATATTTATGTTGTTATCTGATGCAATGTGAAATGCATATGTTTAATAATTATAATAATAATATTTTATATAACAATATATGTGAAAAACGAATTTGTTGTTTGGTTTGTAGATCAAAACTGTTCTAATCAAATCGAAATGTATCATAATTAAAATATAATTGGTTATAACCACAACTAGACCGAAGGAACTGATATATATATATATATATATATATATATATATATATATATATATATATATATATATATATATATATATATATATGGACTCTGTCACTGAGTCCTACGCACCCCAGCTCAACTGTGCCAATAAATGATCGCAAAGTAACATTTGATTTGAGTAAGGAACTGGCTTTTCTATAGCTTTGTATATAGCTGAAATCATATAATATAGCTGAAACATCTGGCGTATTTGAGAATAATTGATAAGTTCATACCACTGTCATATCATCGTACTATCATACTCACATCATTAAATTATACCTTAAAAACATCATAGCATTATCCCATCATAACATCATGATTCGCCTATAAATTCCTGAATTCCATTTTACTTGCATGCTAAATTTTAACATGATCGGTTTGAAAATGCTTATAGAATTATAAAGTGATTTTATAACACCAAATTATATAGTAAAAAATTAAACTGTCTATAATAAAACAATAACAGAAAATATTATTTTATTGGTGTCTCATAAAACATAACCATTTAGATATTTAAATTAGAGAATCTAAGAAATACATCATTAAAAATTTATTCAAACAAGTAAAGTAGAAATTATATAAATCTATAACCTACTATTAACAAACACTATCTTATTCATATATATGTATGCAGTATACATTTTTATTGCAACGCCAAACAAACTTCTTTAAAATTAATAGAAATAAAAATCTTTTTGAAACTATTAATTTTTATTTAGTTAGCTTAATTATTTTGCTTGAAAATTCAATAGAAAAATATGTTTAATTTTAATTATAGGGAAAATTACAGTTAATTTAATCTTATACAAAAGTATTTGTGCACATAAATTTTTATTCATAATTATTTGTGCACATCAAAAATACTAAAATAAAATAAATTTATAATAATTTAATCAGTTATATTTTAATTCAGAATAGACAAAAACACATTAAACAAGAAATCCATATAACGTATTTCCTCCTGTTGACTTCAGAATTTCTGCGAGCTGTCTGGGCATAGAGTCGATTAAATTTTTTAAAACATCTATTGGCACGTTGCTCTACGCATTTAGGTTGGTCCAAATCTTTTAAACATTTTAGTACCATTTGGCCTTTATGGATAGGAGCATTATCCTGTTGCAGTATAAAATGTGCTCTAATAAAATTGCATCGAGCCACTAACACAACCTTTCCTCTTAACAAAGTAATCTGACCAACACTGTCATACGATACGCATTCCCATATCATTAAGTGGTCTCCACCAGAATGACGCGGTGGTGCGACGACTGTACGTTTAAACTTCTCTGAAGGTTTCATAAACAATTAATGTCTTCTCCTTTTTTTTGAGTGGTGTATTTTTTAATATTCTCCTCCCTTAATCTCTATGTAATGTTGGGTGGATTACAGGGTTATTTGTTGAAAAGTTTCTAAACTTTTAAAACTTTTTGCGTCGTTGCTGGATTGATTTTCACAGATCTTACAATTGCCACTTTTGAATGAGCCAATATCTTAATGTTATTGAGAATATATGAGCGTACATAGAAAGATTTCATTATTATACATTTTTTTAGTATTCTTGATGTGCACAAATAATTATGAATAAAAATGTATGTACACACTTTTGTATAAAATTAAATTAACTGTAATTTTCCCTATAATTAAAATTAAACATTTTTTTGTATTATATTAAATTATAAAGAAAAATATTTATAATAACTAAATAATAATTAATAGTTTCAAAAAGATTTTTATTTCTATCAATTTTAAAGAAGTTCGTGTGGAGTTCCAATAAAAATATATACTGCACAAATATATATGAATAGGATAGTATAATAGAACGTATTATTCACTTTAAGTCATAAAATATTTGCTATGATGATTATGCTAAGCTAAATCTTCCTTATGTTACAACTCACTTAGATGAATATATTATAAAGTATAATATAATATCGGGTGATTTTTTTGTGGTTAGGATTTTCATGCATTAGTATTTGACAGATCACGCGGGATTTCAGACAAGGTGTCAAAGAGAAAGATGCTCAGTATGCTTTGACATTTCATAACTGAAGCCGAACGATCTGCCACAACGTCGAATTTTCAGTGAATGGGCCCTAGAAAAGTTGGCAGAAAATCCGCTTTTTTATCGACAAATTTTGTTCAGCGATGAGGCTCATTTCTGGTTGAATGGCTACTTAAATAAGCAAAATTGCCGCATTTGGAGTGAAGAGCAACCAGAAGCCGTTCAAGAACTGCCCATGCATCCCGAAAAATGCACTGTTTGGTGTGGTTTGTACGCTGGTGGAATCATTGCTGTTGGACGCAACGTTACGGTGAATGGCGATCGCTATCGTTCGATGCTAACAAACTTTTTGTTGCCAAAAATGGAAGAACTGAACTTAGTTGACATGTGGTTTCAACAAGATGGCGCTACATGCCACACAGCTCGCGATTCTATGGCCATTTTGAGGGAAAACTTCGGAGAACAATTCATCTCAAGAAATGGCCCGGTAAGTTGGCCACCAAGATCATGCGATTTGACGCCTTTAGACTATTTTTTGTGGGGCTACGTCAAGTCTAAAGTCTACAGAAATAAGCCAGCAACTATTCCAGTTTTGGAAGACAACATTTCCGAAGAAATTCGGGCTATTCCGGCCGAAATGCTCGAAAAAGTTGCCCAAAATTGGACTTTCCGAATGGACCACCTAAGACGCAGCCGCGGTCAACATTTAAATGAAATTATCTTCAAAAAGTAAATGTCATGGACCAATCTAACGTTTCAAATAAAGGACCGATGAGATTTTGCAAATTTTATGCGTTTGTTTTTAAAAAAAATTTCTCAAGCTCTTAAAAAATCACCCGTTATAATCAAAAATTTCAAGCAAAAGTTTAACCGTTTCTCCAATAACATTTGACTTCAGATAAAAGCTGCGTGTTCAAATATGGATTCTAAATCGCATAAAGTCTGTCCTACCAAATCTTTCTTGTATGTTTATTTTGCGATATAACCGTCACAGCTTCATTAAGAACGTTATATAAGAGTGTCATATATAAATTGATATCTTTCACGTCTTACAATTCTAGTCATAGAACTTTTCTTTACACAATTATTGTCGATTAACGTAAATCTATGAAGTCTTAAAATTGGCATCTTTATATTGAAACGTTTTATATTGATATTAAGTGCATTATAAATTATTACAAGAACTCGTTGTTTACGATTACCACAAATTTTAATGCACGCAGAAATTAAAACCAAGTTTTGCGTTACTAGACATCAAAATCTCGGAAATTATCTCCTTGGATGGCAATAGCTACTTCAAATCAATTGAAGCGTACCTCTTCTAATAACGAAACTTTTGTTTAAGAAATTTTTTCTATTAGCAACTCTATACACAAAAAGGTTTAAATAAACTTTAAAGGACTTTAAAGGAGGAAAGTCAAGTCTAACCTTTAGTGCAAACATAAACGTACTTTTTTCTCGAAATTGTACCGGAAAGTATATTTATTTGAATAAAGCACCATCCTGAATAAACTTTACAAGTCATATATAGACAATAACAATAAAAAAAACTTCATCTTTATAAGGAGCTTTATTAGTTAGCTAAATTAGTTTTATTTGTGTCTGAAATGAAATTCCCAACGAAATTAAATTTAAGCTTCATATGAGAGTTTAAGTATTGCAATTAAGAGTTTGATAACACCTTGGGCAAATATCAAGACAAATTATTTTATAGGACGGTTAGATTTGACTTTTATTTGAAGATGAATAAGGCGCTCAAAAAACTAAAATATCAAAACCTTTTAAAAATATACAAGCTTTTTAACAAAAAGGTCTACAAAAACTATTAAGAACGAATCCAGAAATAATCAACTAATCAACTCGGTTATGACTTAAAGCATTATTATGCCAAGACTAAAGGACTAGTAGCAATAGCAGTGCATTTTTCTTTACTGACCACTTGCTCAAGCATGATATCGGATTCTAAAACGATAAGGTTTTTGTTATATGTAATACATATATAAAACAACATTAAATTTTGGATACCTGAATTGGCTCTATAAATATCTATGTAAAAAGATTTAATTTGGGATTTAACTCGATGTCAGGTTTCAGGTGTCGCCTATTTCGGATTGATTAATAAAATCTTAACATGCAAAACAATTCCAGTTTTAATTGCTCTACATCTTAATTCTTAAATAACACATATACAATACTTATCGAATAAATGCTTTAAGGTTTAAGAACGGGTTCCCCGATGGAGATCATATTTATAAAATCGAAGTTCGAAAAAGTTTACAAAGAAAACATTTTCATCTCGAAGGCTATGTCAACAAATTGTCGCATTTAGCGCTCAGAAAATTCACACAGCCGATGCATCTAATCTATACAGCGAGTGACTTTTTGGGGTGAATTTCGCAACAAAGAACCGTAGAACGTTAGAGCGTTACCGTCATTCGGGAGAGTTTTTGTAACCTAGAATTCAAAAGGAAGACACACACGACACATGGTTTCAACAGGACGGCGCAAATTACCACACAGTAAATGTTCTTTTGCACACTGTCAACGGAGATCGAATAATCAGACTCCGTTGGACTTTTTTTGTGGATAGTCATTCGGAATAATTATTACGATAACCGATACTATGCAAGTTAAGAAACATTAAGTCGAATTTCCTATTGATAAGATACGAGCCTATATACGAGGGCGGATTAAAATTAAAGCTACCTAGCGCTAGATGGCAGCACAAACACATTTTTTTTTGTTTTTTAGAAATTGCGATCTGTCAAACGTCAGCTGTTAAAATTTGACCCAAATTATCGATTAGTTTATTTGTTGTAGTCGTTTGAAGTAACAACTTTTGTGTTTCTTGAAAAATGAAAAAAAAGGAATTTCGTGCAGTGATTAAACACTATTATTTGAAAAGAAAAACGGCGAAAGAGACAAAAGAAAAGCTCGATAAACATTACGGTGAGTCTGCTCCGTCAGATTACATGGTAAAATATTGGATTGCTGAATTTAAACGCGGCCGAGAGGTGGTTACTGAAGAAAATAACAAGAAAATCCTCGATATCGTTATGAATGATTGCGTGAAATTGTTGAAATGGTAAACATATCATATGAACGTGTGTTCAACATTTTTCAAAAACATTTGAATATGAAGAAGCTATCGGCAAGATGGGTGCCGCGTTTGCTCAGTGTCGAACAAAAATGAGTTCGACAGACTACTTCACAGCGGTGTTTGACATGATAAAGCGTAATTCTGTTGATTTTTGGCGTCGAAATTACTGTTGATGAAACGTGGGTCCACCACTACCCACCTGTAACCAAAACTCAATCGAAACAATAGGTGGAAGCTGGTGAAAGTGCTCCAAAGTGCAGTGAAATCGGCTGGCAAGGTTACCACTATATTTTGTAATGCATACGGAATATTGCTCATCGATTATCGTGAAAAAGGATCCACAATCACAGGATAGTATTATCGTGCATTATTGGATCAATTGGATGATGCACTCAAGGAAACACGACCACATTTAAAGAAGAAAAAAGTACTCTTTCTTCAAGACAACACACCGGTTCAAACCGGTTGATCATCCACCTTATAGTCCAGATTTAGCTCCTAGTGACTTTTCCTGTTTCCTAACTTAAAAAATGGCTCGCAGGACAAAGATTCATCCCAAACGAAGAAATGATTACCGAAACTAACCAGTATTTTGAGGGGTTCCCGAAATCGTATTATTCAGATGGTATAAAAAAGTTGGAATATCGTCTTACTAAGTGTGTCGAAGTAAAACGAGACTATGTTGAGAAATAAATGGTTTTTGGCAAAAAAAATTTTGTTTTCCTACTTGATAGCTTCATTTTCCCTGGTACAATCGAAAATGTTCTTAAAAATTTGGGTTGCCAGAATGGGGCACTGTAAAGCTAGCCGTGGAACTCATTTAAATTAAATTGTGTTCTATATTTAATGGATTCACTGTTGGGATTTTACGTGTAAAAAACTTTTTTTACATTTTTTATGTGAATGTAAAAAACAGCGTAAATTACATCATACGTAATTTACATGTAATAAACGAGGACAATATCATTTGTAGTGTCATCTATTTTAAAATGTCAAAAATTAACCAACGTTCGCATTGCTAATTTTAAATTAACATAGTTGAATGTGTATTTGTAAAATCAGTGAGTTTTCAAGTCCAGGTTTTGGCCCGTAATACATTTCAGCTAAGCTAAGCTAAGCGATATGAGCTATGTTCGTAGTTAATTTTAAATAAAGAGTTTTAAATGGAACGTTGCACACTTGAGCTAAACTATGTTTTTCTGTTTTGAGTGATGTAAACTAACTTAGCTCGTTTTCTAGCATTTTTTGTACATGAATGTTGTGTGAGCGATGTTATAGCTCGTGCAGGGGTATAAACTAGACGAGCTAAACTATGCTAACGAGAACTATTTTTCTCGCTTAGCATAGTTGAAATGTGCAACGGTCTATAAGTTGCAAAACGATGTCTTCACCTTCACTTGTGCCAGTTTAAATGATTTTTACCGCAACTAACCTGATAATAATTTTAATCTAAATCAAAAATTATTGTGACATTCAGTATGTAGTCGAAAACAATTACACACTACTTACTATTTTATGAATATAATTTGTGAAGCTATAGTTATTTCACAAATTATATTCATAAAATAGTAAGTAGATTGTTTAACAGATGGCGTTTTAGTTACAATTAGATTTAATAAGAGATGGCGCTTCAGTTTTTATTACATAGAATCGTTTTTTACATATAGAATGTAAAAAATAACACGGTTTTTACATGTAAACTACATCGAATAATTTACACGCCCAACAGTGAATGGCTTAATGAAATCAAAATTTGAAGTTCCAAAACTACAAAACATGCAAACACAAAATACAAACATTGATCGACATGATTTATACAATCAGTTAACAACAATCTCACAATTATGTATAACAACATGTAATAATAGTGTTTTCATTTCATTTTAATGGCATATTATACACACAGCACTCCAAACGTAAAATTTACAAAACTTAAAGCCATTCGCAATCAATTAAAATAAATAAAAACAACTATAAAAAGTTAATTAACCAACCAATTTTTTAAGTAACTTTTATTTTTTAAACCATCATTATATTTTATCTTAACCGAGCTTAAATATGCGGAATTTAGAAATAAGTAATATGTAAGCACATATTATGTTTTATGCGAGTTTCAATTTTTTTATGATACATATTATTACTATATAATTTTTGTGTAATTGCAAAGAATAATTACTGAAATATTTTGTCAACATTACTGTCATAAATGATCATAATTAACACTCAAGTAGTCAGATAGCAAACATTTGTCGAAATAATCAGGGCGTGGGTATTAAATTAGGTTTTGCCGACATTTTTATATTTTAAACCAAAACTTTCATTTTTTGTTATGAATTTTATCTATTTTGAAAATTTATTATTTTTGTAAAATTGAAATATTTATAATTGATGGTAATTTGCAAATAATTTGCAATTATACAACGTGAAAGTTTATGATAATAGTCTGTCGTTTACCATTATTGTATTGAAGATGCGGTAAAATGTCAAATGTGAAAAATTACAGAGATAAAAAAATATGTACGATAGATACAGTAATAGTTGAAAAGTAAATGGTAATTTTCGTAACTAGACATAAACATAAACAAGACATAAACAATTTACGTTCACAATCATGGCCCATAAAAATTAAGGTGACGAAGCAGTCAATGGGGGGAAATAGGATGAAAAGCTCTTTCGTTCCTACTATTGGCGTTCCTTTTTGTAGAAGTTATAATGTTATGTAAAACGAGCATATAACAAGTGATATAGGAGCGCTCAATCTAGGTAATTATGTAATAACTACCTTTATATTTTCTACATTATTCCATTTGTTACTTTTTATGGATGAAATACAAGTTATGAATCTTTTCTCGAGATGGTATAAACGGTAAATGTTGCTTAGTTTAAATGAGTTTTTTAAATTATTACACTTATATAACAACCAAAATAAGCTATAAGATAATCCAGCAGTAGCAGTGATTTCACTATATACTATAAATATACAAAAGGAGGCTTTTTCCGTACTTTCGTCAAATACAAAAAAGCTGGACAATAAAAACGGTTCTAACTAATTTAGATTTGATTTTAATTTAAATTATTTTCAAGCCACAAAGTTTGAGCTGTAACATTGCCTCCAAACACAAAGTGTTGTTTATTTCAAACCAGTCCATCAGAGTACAAAACACAACAACAAAACAGAAAACTAATTTAAAATTAGTTCCAAAAAAAACTTATATCCCGCATTGAACAATTCTATCCCAAACAAACAAACAAAAAATTACATATCATTATCCACAAATAATAAAAAATAAGATCAAGAAGACCCACCAGATCGAAATTATATTACTCCACCAAAACAAAAACTTAGCCAGCCAGGTAGCGAGCAAGCACAGTATCATTGAACTCTCTCGACCGAGGAAAAGTGTATAAAAAATTCAATTCTCGTCTTTAAAAAATGAAGAAACAAAAAACATGAAACAACAACAATTTGAAATCTAATGATCGCGATTGTATCTTCTTGAACCAATCAATCTTTTCTATTCTGTATATATAGTAAGAAAACAACATTTATTTTTATTCTAGACAAGTACATTACAATTTCACTGAGTATGTGTGTAAGTTGTAACTTTTCTTTTCTGATTACAAATTTAACAATTTGATTACAGCGCGCGGTAGGGGAATTGTACACAACAATTCTCACATACACATAATTTATATCTTATGTCTTCCGGTTGATCATGTAAACTATTTTAATACAAATAAAAAATCGTGATCAATGATTTTTTGTAAGAGTTTTGATTGAGTTTGGAACCGCGCACCGCGAGATAGAAGAAATTATAGAACAATAGTAGTTTTGACTTTGAACTTGATTTGAAAATTGTATTGAGGTCATTCACAATTTTGAGAAATAACAAAATAATACTCTATAACATAATGTAACTAAAAGTTTGAGAGAATGTATGATCGCGATCGTCATGATGTTTTAATTATTTTGTAAAAACAAAACAAAATTAATATTTTTTTAATTATAGTTTTGGACGCGCTCGCAATTCGATCGTTGTTGGTGTTTGTGACATTTTAATTTAATTTGATCTATATGTATAATTAAAATAAACTATAACCTTGATGATCTCGACCCAGAGTAATTATAAAATAATTGATCAGCCAATATTTTAAAAAACGTGATAGACAGTCACTCGCTTACAGTAAATATCAATTACCGGATAAAATAATGCTCAATTAGATGAAAATTTTGAAATTTTTGTCTTAATGAATTAATTTTAGTACGAATATTATTGCCACACGATCTGTTCACCATGAAATAATTTAATAATTTGTAGAATACGGCGCGAATGCTTATCTATTCGGAAATTAACAAGCGGAAACACATTTTCATTTAACTTTAAAGTAATTTAAAAATAAAAATAGTCGTGTTCGATTAATTCCAGGACGTAATTTTAAGTCTGAGTTCCTCCTTTTTTGTTAGAAGTGTAATTATGTTCCAATCAGTATTAGGAATTTGAGAGATACTAAGTAATTTCAATATAAATTTACTGAATGGTTTCCTATAAAACCATACTAAAGAACGTTTGAAAGGAACGTTTTGAAAATGAGAATTAAAATTTCAAAAAATATTCACAGACTCGTAACAAAAATCAATAGTGGTCATGATGAAGATGCTTCATCAAGATCAAAACTCCAAATGGTTTGATCCTTTTCGGTCTGAAAATTTCGACCAGACGTTGATGAAGTTCAACAAAAATACAGAACTACCGACATATTTGGCACTGTGAAAATGACCAGATCAGACGACGAGAAATCATCAATAGGAAAGGTATCGTTTTCTATTACGACAATGCTAGACCACAAACATCTTTAATGACTCGAAATTCGATAGGAGGCGTTAAATTAAAAAATTGATGTACTTATCCTATATTTAGAATCGAAAAAATTTAGTACATACAAAGTTTTCTGCAATGTCAAGATGTGTCGATTGATATATCAGTAGTTATAGTTTTCGTTACAGAACCATTTAATAATTTAACTAAGTTTTATATTTTTTTATTTTTTTGGCTGGAAACTTTTGGTTAACTTTAACAGCATTACCCATCAATGCTGTTAAAGTTAACCAAAAGTTTCCAGTCAAAAACAAACAGAAAAAAACGATAATGCAGATAGTGTCTGCTATTACAGCCGAAAGTTAAAAATTTTATATTTTTTGGAATATCAACTGAAAATGACAGCCGATATTTTCTGGTCATAGAGATTTTAGAAATTTGCAGTACAGGTTCAATGGATCAAATTTTCCCGGACTCCCCACAAGAAACTTGACCCAAAAGATTTTCCAGTAATAACCATTGACAAATCGCTTAGAATAAACTCTCGTCCAGCCATAACACTCCATAGAGGTTGATTTTATAGATTTTAGAAGTTTGCACTACAGGTTCAATGAATCGAATTTTCCCGGACTCCCTACAAGAAACTTGACCCAAATTTCCAGTGAGAACCATTGACAAATTGCTTATATTAAACTTATATTCAGCCATTACACTCTAGAGGTTGATTTAATGGAGGTTTTAGAAGTTTGCACTACGGGTTACCTAAGCTCGAAAGAAGGCGAAGAATGTTCCATCTTTTGGTAAGGAAATGGCATTAAATTCAATTAATTATCTTCAAAAGAAGAAAAACAACAATACTGTGCGAACTTATTGCAGCATTTATTATATCACTCAAATCTAATCAAAACCCGTTTTTACATGTAGCAAAAAAAATGGTTGATTCACCAAGACTCATCACTTGACATATCCATCGCGATGCCCAAAACCAAAGAATTTATATTTGAATTATTTCCTCCAGATTTAGCTTCCTCGGATTGTTTTATCTTCCTGTACTTGAATAAATGGTTACGTCATCATGGATTTATTATCAATTAAGTGATGAACCCTCGAAGTTAATATGGCTACTTTGAAAGGAGATTAGAGGTTGACGCTATAAACAGCGGATCAAAGCTATATTTAATATCGCAGGAAAAAACATATCGAACGAGAATGGAGGGTTTTCATTTTTCAATAGATTCTATGAAAGTCACATCGTCACGTAAAACAACAGGTATCGGTATACCGATACCTGTTGTTTCACGTGCCAGCAATATCCTGTTTTATGTTATATATCAAGATCAAAGCACGAATATCCATAAATAACAAGCGGTCAACATTTAAACACATCTTTCTTATAAAAGACCTGGATTTGGTACAGAAATGAACACGCATAGACCATAAAAATAATTTTGAATATTAATAAAGTGTTTAATTAGTTATAAAATCTAAATTATATGGGGACTTAACTTTCATACGCTCACCTTTTGTATTATATCTTTCTTGCCTATAACACAGATCGCGTATATATCAATTAACACAACCCACCGCCAAACATAGACAACGAACAAAAAATCAAATTGAGCTCACTAGGTTTATTTCTCACTAACTTCTAATAAGTCTAATGTAACTCACCAATTGCGACTTTAATTAGTAAGACACGAATTCAATATTAACCTTAATATGAGCGACCATCTATTGTTGTTGTATATCGTGCGATCGACACTCTTGCCTTTCTTAATTGAAAACACAAGATATTTTATTTTTTTGCGCGAGAAATCTGCACAATAAAATGATATGTGTAGACAAATAAAAATTCAATTAGTTTTCTATTTATTTTATTTATACGCGTATCTATATGATTTGCCTCTAGGGTTCTCTTAAATATATCGTTGCGCATTTTTTTTTATCTTATATAGAATCAACATATCTAAAGGTATATAAGAAGAATGATTGTATAACACGGTAATTTATTCGCATCTTTATTTATATTGACACTTTCACACACTGTATAGACCGCCAATTTTTAATGTGCATATATCGATTGGCGATACACTACGTATTATTTTTACGTTAATTAGTCGTTAACACTTTTAGTCGTTTATTTTTATTTACATCGTTTATGTCACTATCGATGAAAGTATTTACAAAATTATATATTGTACTTTGAGGATAATCACCTTTATACGTGTGGATGAACATAATGAGGTTAATAGAGCTTATACATAACATGTAGAATGGGATTTTAATTTACTTCCTGTTATAGTTAGACGTTTTTTGTTCTGTATCGAGATATGCCAAAACTTTCCCACCGCATCCAGGTATGCATTGTATATACAAAACACGTGTGGCGCGAGATATCGCAAAACTATTTTTAGTGTTTTTTTTCTGAAATTAATTAGCATCGCATGCAAAATCATTTCAAAAGCTGTTATACGTAAAATGATTGATATCTATCATAAATATATGTATATTAATAAAACTATGAAGCTCTTGTGGTCTCAAACGCTTGTGTGAGAAGTTTTCACTTTCTCCGAAAACCATCATCAGTTTATAATATAATTTCTATTCCGAAATGTATATTATGTGCTCGTAAATATTAACTATATTATGATACTTTATTTCAGCTGCTTTGTTTTAATCAAACAAAAAATTATTAAAATTAATTTAAATATTAACTATATGAAGAGGTTATGTAAATTTAACACAATTTTCGCGTTTTGATTGATTGTGAGATTTAACTATTGCTTTGTTACAATTGAATTTTAATGGGAGATTATAAAAACGTTTAATTGTATAATTCCGTATTTACTTCAGACATGGTAACAGGTGTAGATTGATGTGGGCGATGGAAAATACCTTTTCTCACCCATCCAATCCATCCCGATAAATACTATGTGGAGAATACATATCTAATAAAATCTTAAGCGAGCGAGCATGACAACCAAAGAATGTCAAATTCAGAAATTAGTTAGGAGGCAACTATTAGGGAGAAGTTATTCTCATTAAACTTATTTTGTTTCTTCGGTACGGATGCTTCTTTCCATGTACTATGAAACATCTTGTGATTTATACATCTTGTGATAAACGACGATGGATCCGCGGCATAGAGGAGTAAAGTGATCTAACATCTTCTGATAGTTTACAAGAATATTAAGAGCGGACTCGTGATCGAAATCAATGGAGTTAGATTGTCGATATGGTACGGGGCAACAACAACCTGTAAAACCCATTTAAAAGTTTGATTATCTCATTTATTACTAATTGTCGACTGAATCAGGGCAGGCGCTCTCATAGGCGCTCTGATGGTCCAGCTAATCAGAGAGCTAACAGTTTAGGGCGGCCAAAATATTTGTGAATATTAGCAAAAAAAACAAATTCATTCAAAAATGTAACGAAAATTCATATGCTTATGAAACAGTCAAAACATGGAAAAACCTAATCGGTAAAGGCTTAACCAATTTAGTTTTAGAGTGATTAGTTAGTTTGGGATTATCTAATTATGACTGTAGTGGCCAAGGATTTGACAATGGTTCGAATATAAAAATGATAAATATTATGGGATGCCACCGCAAATAAGGCAATTGGAACCTTGGCGTTTTTTTCCTTGCGTGCATCTCATCCCGCTAATATGGTACTTTCAGATTCAGTACATGTTCACGCAGCTGCTTAAGTTTTGTAACACTGACCAAAGCCTATACGTGTTATTTTCTAGCTCAATTTCTAGATGGGAAATATTGAAAAAGAATGTTAAGGTTTCAACTCTCAGCAACACCACGTACTTCTGCAGTTTTAGGAAATTTTGAAGTTTGATCTTAGTTGTTCATTTCAAATTTGGTATATGCAGTTTTAGACAGAATTAATATTTTTAGTAAATATTTACCTGGATATACAAAGTCCCGCTATACGCAAAACTTCAGCTGTAAATATGTTATACTCGACTTAATTATTTCTAAGTAATTTTAGAACTAAAATCATACATATTAGAGAGGCACTGCCGAGTAAGACACGAGAATAAATACTCCCAATTAAAAAGAATAACATCAGTAGTACCACAAGGGAGTGTTCTTGGACCAATCCTTTATCTCCTATATACAAGAGATATACCAATTACAGAAGCAAAATTGGCTACTTTCGCCGATGACACGGCAATACCTACTTGCAACAGCAAATAACATCAATGACTCCAATTATAGAGGACTACTAACTGATATGTAATTGGACAAAGAAATGGCGAATTAAATTAAATGAAGCTAAATCAATCCAAGGGAACTTTATAAATAAACTCAATACCGCATACAAACTCTGCTAAATATCTCGGCATGATTTTAAAAACTAATCTTATAGATGGAAGGAACACATAAAAAAGAAAAGAGATGAAATAAATATAAAATTCAAAAATATGAATTGGCTCTTAGGGAGATAATCTGAACTAGCGATCCACAACAAACTCCTGTTATACAAAAAAATTCTAAAACCTGTATCGACATATGGCAGACTATCTTTCACATATTGGCAAGTGAGATATATGGATCAAAATTATTAGATGAGCTTAAAACACCAAAGCTAAATATTCCAAAACTACCACCAATCAAAACATGGAACTACATCTTCAATTAAAAAAATAGAATCATTATTTCCTAACAGCGTTATATAGCTCAAAAAATTGTATTAACTTTACCTGTCACTGTATAGTTTCAGGCGAGCGAAGCTTTTCTAAATAAAAAATTTATAAATAATGTTTTAAAAGAGTTTAATTATTTTCATTTATTTTGCTTATGATGGTGTATTGGAAATACCTTAAAAACGCGTTATAAATCCTACCTCCAAGGTAATGAGGGTAACTGAATTATTATAAGGGGATCATTTTCAAAACGTGCACCAAGTGAAAAATAGTCTTGCTCTGGACTGAACGTGGTGCTCTGCAAAAAACTAGATTGCCTGATAGTGAAGACCTTTCGACCCAAATCTATCCATCTGCTCTATAAAGGAGATATTTCTGATAACTTTGATAACAAATTGACCGAGTCCAATTTGTATATGTAAATATTGAAAAGATACAAACCAGCAAAATTCAACACTTGTTGCTTGCTATAAATTGAAACAAGTTAGTAAGTTGGTTAATCCGTAACACAACTTATCAATATAGCTGGGATGAAAAAATGGACATCTAAGCATATTGATGCTGTTGGAATTTTTTTCAATTGATGCTGATGCATTGCAATATCTTGTTGTTACAGAAATATGAGTCACTAGAAAAGTATTCAATTTCGTTGATTTTATAATCAATGGCCAAAACTAAATATCTAATCAATGAGTTAGTTAAAAATTCACAATCGATTTTAATAGTGGTAGCTTCACGTTTGTTGGACTTTTGACCTTTTGCGATTGTTATGGCGAAATGAAGTAATACCTGAAGAATGGAAAGTGATCGCTTTATGTCCAATATTCAAAAAGAGTGATCGATTGGAATTCGAGATTTATCGCGGTAAAGCTCCCATTTGCACAGCATGCAAGTTACTGTCGTACATTATCCTGGGAAGAACTACTCCTCTGGCGGAGGAAATTACCAAGGAGGATTTCGTACAAATCGGCGTCACTGATAAATTTCGTTGCTATGCTATACGCATGATTCTTTCCAAGTTCTATAACACATCTCGCGATGTACAACAGGTATTCTTACATTTCTAGCAAGCCTATGACTCATGCAATCGAGAGCGTTCATAGCCGCATGAAAACATATAGAAATGTCAAACAAATACATACATCTGTGTAAAAAGACAGTAACGCAGTCGCAATGTTGTGCAAATTTGAGAACGGGCTATCGAGTAGTTTTGCAATTAGTTTGGGTGTTCGACAAGGAGATGCGCTGTCCCCGATGCTTTTTAATCTCATGTTGGAATACATCCTTCATAAATGTGAAACACCTCAAGACAAAATCTGATTCCGACAGTCCAATCAACTATTTTCATATGCAAATGATATCTGTGTGATTGGATTAAATAGCATCGGAGTGAAAGAGATACTTGATCTGTTAAAACAGTGTTCAGCTGTGGTTGGTCTCAAAATCAACTATTTCAAACCCAAAAATCTGAACAAAGGTTTTAGAGACCAAAATGCAATTGATTTTAGAAGTGGTAACCACACGTTTGAAGTGATGGGATTAAAGAATCTTGGATCTATCATTCTTCACGATAATAGTGTGGGAGAGGATATCAAGTTTCACCTTGCCACTGTCAATTGGGCTTTATATCCTCTACGTCTAATTCTTAAATCAAAATATCTTGCAACTGCGGATAACCTAATTGCACAAATTGTTGATCAGACCCGTTGTCATATATGAATTTGCGAGTTTGACCATGACGGATGAGTACGAAAGATGGATACTAACATTCGAAAGAAGAATGGTATGTCCCAAAACGCGACGTTGATGGCACATACCGAGTTCTTTCCAATCACGAGATTAGAAATTTAATGTGAATTCCTGATTGATATCGTGCATAAAATCAAAGGACAGCGAGTACAAAGGCTGGTTTGGTCATATTCTGTGTGCTGATCCGAACCAAATGATACAGCGATCGTTTAAGGGAGACTCGCCTTTCGGTAGGCGAAGAGGTCGCTATCAGCGACGATGGCTCTACGGCGTAGAAAGTCATCTGGCATTTTCTAATTCTCTGCAATAGTGTAAAGCTGACTCGTGATCGAAACCCATGGAGTCAAAATGTTGACATGGTAGGGGCCAACAATGACCTGTAAAAACTGGGAAAGAAATACACGTTTGGAGGATAAATGTCCTCAGGTGATTGTGTTTTGTCTCGTCTACGTTCACTAATAAAATCTAAGCACGGATGACATGAAATTGTACAAAATTTGTATCAAATCCGTAATTATGTACATAGATGAGAGACTTGGACCTTGTCGGATGAGATATGAAATATGACGATTTATGATATATAGCAGTTCCTTTCTGTTGTTGTGCATTTAAGGAAAGAACAGCGAGTACACGTACGCTGGGTAGCTCACATACTACTACGTACTAAAATAGTCACATGTTCAAGATTTGGAATAGATACTAAGTCATTGAACTAATTTTGTAGAATAAATGAAATCATTGTAACGTTTTATGTACAAAGATAAATCATTCATAGGGTCTTTTGTTTCCTTGACCAGATTTGAGACTGAAGAACTCTTTAGCAGTTCTCTTTCAAGCAGTTTAAAATGTATTGGCAATGAATACAAGCCCCTATCGAGATTCGAACTAAGTATCTTTCACACTCACTTAAACCTCTGCACTGCAGTTGGTTGATTAAAATGTACAATAACTATTCTAAAGTAAAATATCCATGAAACCCTGAGACAATATTTTGGGAACAGAAATTTCAAATTGGTTATATTTGTATAACTTATAGATTATAAGTTTAATTTGTTTTGTATAACTTATACAAAACAAATTTAAGTTTAAGTCATGTTTCGTGTTAAAGGTCAAACCTAATTATTTCGGTTTAGCAATTTTTCATCCTCTGTAATTAGTACCAAATCGATTTACTTATAGCCGTATAGAAATATACCAGTACAATTATGTACTCGTACATATTTTCGAAAAAGGTTCTTGCGGAATTTAAATTAAAATGTGGAAAATAATTGAATGCATTTTCAATCATTTTTATGCATACAAGCCAAATGTATTAGCTACGTATAGGTGGTTTCGATTAGTTTGACTTTTATTACTCTAGATGACAAATAGAAATTAAATCGAAACAACGTTTTAGCATTATATTGAATGAAACAGTTGTGTCATTACGAAAAATACGATTTTAAGTAACAATTATAATTCATGCAACACAAACCACAACTGATGTGATATCAATTTCACGATTTGTAAATTTGAATCCACTGATAATTATAGTTCAAATTAAATTGAATCTTAATACTTGCGAAGAAAGACCAAAATATGAAGCGAATTTGGACATATAGATTAAATATAATATGAATGCATATCTCAAATGAGAGTTAGTGAGGAAATTTTGTTTAATGCAACCGCAACAATCGAAAGTATTTACTATACACCAAGACGACCATGATTCATTCTAATGATCCAAACCAACATTGGTTAAGCAAAGTTGTGATTAATAAAAAATTGTTAAGAATCTGCGACGATTTGTTTGGTTTATTGATCCAATCACATTTTGTGTAAGGGTTATTCCATTTTACCGCATATGTTCTTCATTAATCCATCATATTTTTACCAAAGCGATCGATTGTGTTCTCTGGGTTTGTATTGTATATTTAAGAGTATGCCTCCTGGACGATAGGAGGAAAGATATTTTACAATAACTTCCCTTCAGAACGATGTTTGCAAGGGACACTGACACACAAACCAACCTTGGTCTCTCGGAGCTATATTTTAACATGGCAGCGCCACAAACCAATCTTTGATTTCAACATTTTAAAAATATTGTTATGAGACATAGTACATAAATTATATATCTTGAATAAATTATAAATATTGTGTAACTTTTTTTTTGTTGTTTTTCTTTTAACTGTAAGTAAATAGTAACACAATAACTTCCCTTCAGAACGATGTTTGCAAGGGACACTGACACACAAACCAACCTTGGTCTCTCGGAGCTATATTTTAACATGGCAGCGCCACAAACCAATCTTTGATTTCAACATTTTAAAAATATTGTTATGAGACATAGTACATAAATTATATATCTTGAATAAATTATAAGTAAACGCTACGTATCTCGTTCACTCGATTTACTGCAATTCAATTCTACGTTTGAATGTAACAGACGAGACTATTCGATGCCTGTAATTGAGGTAATGTGCATATAAACAGAACATTCGTTTAATATTTATGGCTTGCTTGGAATTATGTACTGTACAAATACAAAGAATTATATAAATTAGACCTGTCGATAAACATTTTCGTTATTACTGGTTGAGGCGGAAACCGTGAAAAGGTTTAATTATCAAACAACGGATAGCATTAGCAACTTTGGCTTTTCTAATTTAGCAACTTTAGTTAATGGTATTTTAAATAAAACTGCCAACCCAGAGCACTATTTATGTAGTCTGATATAACTGTAATAAAATCTACTTACAATCTTCAGAGCTAGCTCATTATTAAATTTCCCAACAACATACCTGAAATGATAATAAAATAAAAATTAGATTATTTACAATCTTCGTGGAGAAAGAAAATATTGATTTGTATGGCTTGCCAATTTGTATTGTCAACTTGTTTATTTTATGTGAAGAGACTTAATTTAATCACCCTATTGAAGCGCAGTCAAATAAAATAATAGCGTACGTGTCAATGGTCTGTTGTTATATTTAATTGCCTTTAAGATATTTTCTTGAACCATAGATAATCTTCATAGAAAATGCCATGTAGGTAATTCAAATAGCGCGAAATGATAATAATTATAAATCAAATATACAGTTTTTGCAGTAAAATGTTTTATCTTCGGATTCATAAATCAAAGCTAATATATGTAACTAAAACAGCTATAAATCATTAATCAAAGAAAAATTAAAATCGAAATTGATAGATGAAGCAAACAAATCTTACGACAACATTTAATCCCATCCCAATCGAAAGTTAGTTTTGTCTCAACATAATCAAATAAAAATTGCTTAATTAATTAATAAAAAGATGTTCATCGACTAAATTTATTGCTTTTCGTTATTAAAAAAATATAAATAAATATTGTTTAAATCTTCTTAAATATGTGAATATATATGATGCGCCGTGATAGACAAATAGGTCTTAACGGAAGGAAATCAAATACCAACAACTAAACAAATAGCAAAAACTCAATCAGACTGTAAAAGATTTATGAAAATTATTAAATTATTATAGTTTATGATCGTTTATGGAAATAAAAGTGAAAATAAATTTCCATTTGGTTTCTTTTGTAATTTATTTTATGATATGATTAATTTCCAAAGGGAATGACACCCGTATACCAAAGGGTTAAAAACCTTTCTAGCTTCCAAGTATAATTTATGTCTTAGACTTCGAATTTATTCATCAAACATAAATAATTATACTATATAGTTGTTGTTTTAATTTATTATCAAAATTTATACGATAATTTTACTGAGAAAAGTCTACGGCTGCGATCAAAATTGCATCTTTCATTGTTATGCACATAATTAATAAGTTTTATGTTGGTTTCTTGTACTTTTTTGTATTTTCATTGGAAGCAAGCACTTAAAAAGGAAAGTATTTTAGTTTATTGTTTAAAAGAAAATTCACTTTCATAAATACATTAATCAGTGATAAGAGCAGTTAAACGCACAAAATACACATAAATTATGTATATCGAATCGAACTCGCGACCCTAAATGCAATCAGATATATAAATGAAATGAAAGTGTATGTTTTTGTGCACTTGCATGACTCGTTTAAACACGTATGTTGATTTGATTGTAAGAGATTTATTTCAATCATGATAAAATTGTGAAAATATTGAGAACTGTGCCAGATGTTTATCGATTATCGTGGATCGTAATGTCTGGGAACATTTAGCTTGTCGGAAGTCATTTATTTCAAAACTTTTCTTATTACCAATTTAACCTACAGGGTGACTGACACGCGAAGTATTACCAAAACAAACCGCCACAGAATTTTTTTTGCGGTTTGTTTTGGGAACACTTCGTGTCAGTTTCTGAATTGCATTAGCAGTTTCCGAATTGTATTTGCATTTTTCGATTTAGTCACCCTTAGCCGCGACTATGGCCTTCAAATGGCCAACAAAACTATTGCATGCAGCATGAAAGTGGCTCTGCGATATTTTGTCCCATCATCGGCGAATCCCTTGCTTGAAATGATCGATACTTTAATATTTTTTTGTCCCAACTCTTCACAATACCCCAAACCGAGAAATCTAGCGGATTTGCATCTGGTGAATTTGGCCCTGTTGAGAGTCCTGTTGAAATGTCATAAACCACATGGTTGGCCTAAAAATTTGAGCATTTATCTTGATCCCACGGTCCAAAAAACCGACCGGGCAACCGAACCATCACTATCGGCGGCGTTTGGTTTCGAGTTGCAATCCGTTGGTCTAAAGGTTTTCAGTAGAGGGACCGAGCAAGTAAATCCGGTCGTTTTGATTGTTCACATATTGCTCAGTAGCGAACGGCGTCTCATCAGAGAACACCAAATTATAGGCATCGCGACTTTCGTGCAAGCGTAACAAGTCCTTCGCTCTTTCCACTCTCACTTTTTTCAACATCGGTAAGACCATGTGTTTTATGAAATTTCTAGGCCTTTATAGTTCAAGATGATGTTTCAATATGTGCTCCATCCGTTCGAGCGAAATGTTCGCCTCACGAGCCATCTTTCTGCCGCTGCGGCGCGGATTCTAAGGCAATTCGGCCTTCATCTTCCGCATGATACCAGTGATGGTGCAGTGCATTTCGGTCCACCAACACGGATAACTTAAGATAAGAATTGTTTCTGAATATTTCCCACTAAAATGGTTTTGTACGCTTGTAAACAGTGTAAAGAACTGTCATAAGTGTAAATTTCAGCTGGTTTGAAAGTTTAAAAATATTTCTTAAAAAGCCTAAACATAGTGCTAAACGTTCATCTCTAACAGCCCTATAGAGTTTTATCTATTAGATATATGAATCAAAATGCGTACACTGGATGACTTACAATAACGAAAAGAAACTAGCGAAACAAAAGAGAGGGCACAACGAGCATTCGGCCATTTTTAAATAACACAAATATTTAATAACTTCAAAACAGTAACGCCTAAGCAAAGGCTATGTTGGAGCATCTGTATGTAACATTGCTCTAACGAATCATCAACTGTAGATTTAGATTTTAGTCGGTAAAATTAACAACAACAGTCAATAATAATAATACTCAAACGTAATGATACTCTTATAATCGGTTGTAGCATATAAGTTAAGAGTTTCTCATAACGTCGCGGTCTTGGGTTCGATTATCGCGGTTTACCAAAACTATAAACTTGTGTGTAAAAGCCTTCATTGGGTTGACCACTTATACAATGTACACCAACGCGTTAATGGTTCATAAGGTCTCAGTTGAGATTCGGGGTTAAGACCTTTTCCGGTCTTTTGACTCATAGACAATACATTGTCTATACACTTTCGATAATTCATTATGTGTTTGACAGTTATTTGTTTAAATTGCTAAAATATGTTACGGGACAGAAACATTTTCAACGTTTTTGCAGTATTCTTTTATGAGTTCATGAACGATTACTTCAATAGCGAATCAAAATTGTGTTAAGCCATCTCGTGGATCGTATAGTTTAATGTATGTACCTTCCACTCAACCGAGACTAAAACATAACAACCAAATTCCGGAGCAAAAATTCAATTAAAAGTAGCGAGATGAAATATTGATAGGATTGAGAGCTTTCTATATTGGAGTGTGGAACTCTACGACTGTATTGCATACGAGTGCTAGCATAGTGAAATGACTAATAATTGCCATTCGTAGGGATTATATATAAATATGCGTTTGATAATGCCCAGTTCGCATTCAACGACTTTCGCAGATGCAAGTGATAGTACATTAAGTTGTCTTTAAATTAAAGGATTTTTTTTATTTTTTATTATTATTATTTTTTTTTTATTATCATCTCGTATCTGTTTTGGAACTCGATGCACTCCCTACTTGTTCGCGGTTCGCTTATTTACGTCCTTGCTTTTACGCCATTACAGCCAATTCGAGGACGTACGGCTATAGGTGCGATTTTCCTAACCATCTGCACATTGCATAGCTCCATGCCAGCCTATAGTGCTGACATGGAAGATGGGTCGGACAAACAGGGGGCACTCCAACAGGGGGTCATAGTTGTGTTCCTTCACACGACAGATCGTAATCTCATGGTGAAAATCCCTTTTGCATCCTAGCGCTATCGGGATTCGAACCCGGTACCTACCGCTCCAACTGCCGCAGCTTAAACCACTGCGCCACCTGGGCGGTAAATTAAAGGATAAACCGAATAGAAATTGTCTTTAAATTATACTAGAAATTAAATTAATCTATCTAATTTTAATTGATCTCATCTATGCATGTCATTGAATATAATCAGGCGCAAGCAATTATTATCTGATTTTTGAAACTGGTTCACGACAAAATATGTCATTAAAATACATCCACAACATACCACGACTTCAAATAATAGCTGTTTATTCACTATGAGTATCGTGTATCGTATAAGAGTATCGTGATTTCACTATTGGGTATTCATCATACAACTAAAGTGCGTACAAGTGAATCTAATTAATCAAAACCGCAATTAATCAATTCAACGTCATTTTCAAGCTATGGGTCTCTCATAGTATTTTGAAAAGAGATCTTGGTTTGAAGGCATACAAAATACAGATTGTTCAAGAATTTAAGCCGGTTGACCTTCCGTTGCCTCATCGACTTTGTTTCTGGGCATTGGAATAGCTTCAAATTAATAAGTTTTTTTACCGAAAAATTGTGTTCAGCTACGAAGCTCATTTTTGACTGGATGGACACGTCACCAAACAAAATTGTCGTATTGGGCTGATGATCAGCAAGAAGTGATTTAAGCACTTCCAATGTATCCTGACAAATGAACTATTTAGTTCGGTTCATGGATGGATAGGTGGGATCATCGGACTGTATTTCTTTAAAAATGCGGGAGCAATGATCAATGAATTTTTATTGTCATAAATACAAGATTTTGGAGTAGCCAAACCATCGATTGATTGAAAGTAAATTTTAACGAAAACACCATATTAAGAATGAGACCCGCGAATTCGTCTCCAAGATCTTGTGATCTGACGCCGTTAGATTCTTTTTATGGAAGTATCTGAAATCATTTGTTTATATCGATCAACCACAATCGATTCCTGCATTAGAAGCGAACATAACACGCGCAATTAACGGAATATCGGACGACATGCTCTATGATCTATGATAAAAACTATTAGTGTTGCCACAGTGTTTTCCGTGCTTACTTACAGACTGTATTCACATGTGACTGTATAGAGAAAGCTCTGTGATTTGAGGAAGTCGGACTTTCAGAGTACCCAAACGTGTTATTACAATTAAAACTTAAACGAAGAAAAACAAGTAGCTATATAGAGAAAACTCTGTTATGTGAGGAAATATACACATGACATATTGCAATATTGACATATATGATTAGCTAAGAGATAAGGTGAAAAGCGATCGTGTTAAGAGATGTTGTTAAATAGATCGAGAAAAGTAGAATTAACCGATAATAAGATTAGATAATAAACTAACCAAACAATTAACGAAGAAAACAAATTCGGACACTCTTTTAAACTTTACTGATATAGCTGATATGATTTATCGATCGATTGGATCACGATCACACAAACAAGTAAATAATAAATTTCACAAGCAAATCTATAATCGCATTAAACGATAAAACAAACATCAAACCAATAATAAAAACAGTTAATATTGTGAGATGATCCAAACACAGAAGATCGTTACGTAACACAAGCTAAATTGATTACATGATCGTGTTATCGTGCTATAATTTTTCATTTTTATAATTATAGTCATCTGCTGTGATATGGTAAAAAATGCGAATTAATTATAGGAAGTTTTTACATAATAAGCTCAAACAGACTCCGCGATCGTTGAGAAAAAAAAATTTCTTCTTAAGAAGGCGATTCGATCAAAATAATAAAAAAGAAATTCACTTTCAGCTCGATTTTGTTTTAAACTTTTAAGTAATGTAAATGGATCAGATTTTGTTGTTTTTTTTATTTTTTGATCAAAACTAAAATGAAATTTGCAATTTATATGAATGGCGATTAAACAATTTTTTGTTGTAATCATCTCAATATACATGTTCAATATATTTCGCTTTTGTGAAAGTAAATTATTTTGTTTGTTTTTAAACTTTATGCGACGATCTTTTTGTACATTAAATTTTCTTTTAATTCTTAAAATCGCAATCACTATTTCGATTACTGTATATATGTATGTAAGAAAATACGATCGTTTCATCATAAAAATGTATGTACGTACACACATGTGGTTTTTTTTTGGATGTCAGAAACAGTAAACCTGCGGATGCGTTATTTTCTCTAAAAATATTTTATCTTGGTTGTTTGTTTAAAAATTGCAAAAAAAAATTGTTTAAACTTTTCTTTTAGCTTTTGGCGGTTTATTTTATGTCGCTTGTGATAAAACAAATGTCTTGTTTAATTTTAATGACAAACAATACTTATAAAACCCATTATTTCCACGCCCAATGCACGTTTTTTGTTTGGAAGATCGGTACATAATCTTGATGATCGTTAAATAGAGACACAATCATTAGGTATCTTGGGGCCAAATTTTGAAAGACCTGTATGTAAGTACAATGTGTATGTTTATATATACAGTAAATTATTCGTAATTATAAGATTAACGCGGTAGCAAATTTGAATATGAATCGTCTTAGAAATAGAGTTTCTATTGATACAAGAGGCAGATCTATTTGAACAGTGGAATGTGAAAGTTTTTGAGTGATTTAAGATGAAATATTTGTCCAATTATAGTATTAATTTTGGTTTTATTGCTTGCCATTATAATACTGACTTGTAATGATTTTTGAAAGAAAGTTATTTCGCACAATCGCATATCGATCACACACAGTTAAAAAAGTTGCTTGATTTTTTAATACAATGCTTGCCATTAAGACTATGCAATGCAACTTAAAACTACAATGTAAAACAGATCTTCCATTACATAATGTAGTAACGCAACTTGATGAAAAATTTAATGCAATTCTTGCTTCAAATACTATTTAATGCAAATCTATTGCATACTCTAAAGCAAATTTGCTTTAAAATATCATTTTAACATAAGGTCCCATTTATTTTAACAGAGTGCTTGCATTGATAAAATGTTTAATGCATTTTACCAAAAATTTACGGAACTACGAATATTAAATTTTACACTGTGGGATGAAAAATTTGCTACATTCTGTTTAATCATATAAGATACTATACTATACTAATGGTACACTATAGTAGTACTTTTTTCCATCAGTGTATACAAGATCCCGTTAATGGATTCGATATCGCTTGCTATGGATTTGATAACTATTTAGTTCATTAGGAATAATCGTAAGGAATAGACGAGTAGTGAAAGGTGCTGTGAATTAATTAAAAAAAGTGTTTAAATTGTTTTACATGGATCAAAACTACTTAACATGGATATAACGAATTGGAGAAAAATAACGATTTTTAATTGCAAGTAAGTTTGGCTAAATTTAATATTAATTAGAAAAGTAGAGGTTAAAATTTGTATATTACAAATTATAACCTCTACTAAAAAATGATGAACTTTATGAAACAAAAATATTGATATTTTTAAAATTTGATAATTTTAGATTCAGAATAGTTAAGCTTCATTTCAAAAGTGTGTGTAGAATAAATTATAACCTCAATTACAAAATATTCCACGTGTTGGATAATTTTGGATATGTTCAAAATGTAAGAGTATATTATAGTATAGAGTGAATAATAAATAATTTATTTAAATAATAGTACAATTCTTTTAAAAAGTATTTAACATAACAAATATTGCTAACACGTGGTTAATTTTATTTTGGGGTTTTGTTTAATAGGTGAAACAATTTGAAAAATGTCTATGACACCTCAATTCTTATTTGAATATTAGTTAATTATATTTATTTTCAATAACTTTCAGATGGGATTCATGCTGATGTACCCGTATTTGATATACTTGACTCGCTTGGGAAACCGTCCTCACAAACTAAGAGGTTGCCGTTTTGGATTGTATTAATCGCATTATCGTATGAACTATTTCTAACCATAATTTTAAACATTATATATTATCTAATAATATTAATTTTATTTAAAAACCATGTATTTTGAATTTTTAAGTTAATTATTTTTAAATACAAATATATACATTTATGAATAAATTTTATATGTAAAATCTAAATGTGAGTTTTACTATATTAATTAATATCTTATTGCAAAGTTAATATTGATGATAAAAGTTTCCAATTGATCTGTTTTAATGCTATAATTAAACACTACCACTACCACACTATTTACTAAATGTTTAATACACTAATTAATTGTATTAAACATTTAGTAAATCAAAGTTGTATTATATTCTAATAGAAATATAATTTTTAAATAAATAGCAGCATATATTATAAAATAATGTTGATTGAATTAGAAATATAAAGTAAGAAATTTTTAATTTTAATGCATTACATTAAAGTCAATGTAACGCAATATGCATTATTTTTTAATAATATTGCATTAATAACTTTCTAAATCAAGCTAGTTTTAGAATTAAAATATTACTTATATTAAATTTAAATGGTTTCAATTCATTACATTTCAATGGATCATATATTAATTGTATTTTAATGCAAGAGCTACTTTATTTCTAAAATTAACGTTGCTCTGGACCTATATGAAAAGCATCATGCATTACATATAGACATTTTTTTTAAGTGTGCACCAAAAGACTAAAACAGCCGATGTCTTAATCATATACACAAATTGTGTTAAAATCATTAAATTTATGACTTCAACGACCTCTGACACGATACCCCAAATTTCATCAAAAACTTGTCATTAAACATTAATCTCGAAAAATTTGCAATAAAATACCATTAGAAATTTATTGAAAATTCGGCGAAATTAAAGTTTATGCAAATTTTACTAATTTTTATTAATCTCTCTATGAAAGCCAATCGTTTGATCTTTGCGTGTATTAAAATAAGCGCGCGATCGTTATGATATATTTTGTATGTTATGTGTGGTTGTTGTTAATATGCGCGACACAGATCAACGGTTAAAATGACTTAATATTAAACACAATAGGAAGATGCATATTTTATAGAATAAAGGCCATCTCACACATACACACTATTCAAAAGATCCGGAAGATTATTAATATTTTTTTTGTTATCAATTAACAAAAATTAAAAGTGTGAATTAGAAGAGCTTTTTATTGTTATTGTTGCTCGAAGTTTATTGATATATGATCTTAATTATTTAACTGGGTTAGTCAGTAGATCATGCTGTGCGGCAAAAGTTTTAAAATTTTATGGTGTTTTTTTTAGATCGGTAATTATTTATATATTTTATCGAAGAAACGATAAAAAATTGTAAAATTATTGATTTGGTTGCCAGTTGTCGTGTGAGATTTCTAATACACGAATTTTCAATTAAAGTTATGTTTTGATCTTTCTTGTTAGTGGAGCTGGTGTTCGTTGAGATGTGCGACAATTAATAATATGTACCTAAACGCCTATTGACAATAAGTGTTAGTCGCTTGAGAAATAAACGAGATAAACAAACAATTCGGTCCGTAGTTAAAATAGCAAAGATATTTCATCTTAAGCCAACTTATGTCGTTAGTTGTTTCAGTTAATTTTATTTCTATATCTTCCAATATCGGTAGTTAAATTATATATTTGAAATAATAGGTTTTCAGATCTACACCAGTATTATTAAAAAGAAGTATAAACAATATTTAATCACATTTTATTTAATAAATTACAATTTTTATTTAAAAATCCTATAATGATTTTACTAATACAAATCGAATATTTTATTTTAGCATATTGAGCTGTTGGTTGAATTTCCAGAATTTGCACTTAAATCTTGATCAAATTGCAATAAAACCAACTCATACGTAACTACTGTACCGGCAATCTAAAATAATGAATTTCCAAGGTTATTATTAATTAAAACGATATTAATTAAACGACACTTACACCGAACAATAATTTACGAGTCATGAAAAAAAAGTTACTACCCGACAGCGCAATTAATTCGCTACGCACTTGTTCCGAAAATCGTTCCAATTCATTACACCAACCATTACTCGGTACTGTGCGAATTATTTCGAGTGGCAATTTCGACGCATCATTTATCGAAGCTGCACACAAATACACAAAAATCGTGCGCACTATCAAATACAGTAATGAGAACCAGAAGTACAATTTGTTGATTGCATGTGGCAATGAGCTGGAAAATTTGAAATATGGTATATAGTTACACTTGCACTATTATCAGCTCATACTTGTCTTATACTTAAAAATGTTTAACAACTGGAAACAAATAAAATATAAATTATTTGTACATGACAACAGTATTATCGGTGCCAGATGACCATTCATGTATTCAACTAGCTCGCATAGTTGTACATAATCACATCGCAATTCTTCCCAGAGCTTTTCCGGCAAAATTTTATCACTCAAAATTTTAAGACGATGATTGAATTGTTTGAATCTTGTCGAAATTCCAATACTGATTAACATAATAAACAGATCCATGAAATTCCAGCTAACGGTTAGAGCGAAATTGGAATATTCCAGATAAAGTGACGTTATTACATGATATGGTAGCACATTAAACATGAATCCAAAATTATTTTCAAAGTAATATCGAAACCAATTATCCACTATGATGTCACAAGTTATGGTATGAAAATACATATTATACCAATTCGAAGCATTGAACAATATATGCTCAACTATAAGTATATAGATATACAGAATCTAATCAATTATTTAAATTTAATGTTTAGTGTTTGATATAAGTTACCGAATGCAATTGATAGTACAAGAAATGCAGCCACCTTAATACGTTTACATACCGTCCAATGATACACAACATACGGCGGTTTCAAAAATTTTTTCTCTAAACTAAACCAACGTTTCATTAGTATTGGTCATTTTTGGGCCATTATAATAAATAATGCAATTGCCAACGAACAACACGAAAAAAATACACCACCAACGATATTTTTAGCGGTAATGCCTTGTTTAAGTATACCATGTAACAGAACCGAATCGAAAAAAAGTCCCGAACATACATGAAAAATTGCTAAAATTGTTCGAAAATTTGTCCATTTGAATTTTAATGATTCGACATGGGTATTTAATACACCAGCCACCGGCATTATACCAAATATTTGAGTTAAAACTAGAACTAAAACAATCAAATATAAATATTTTGATATATGTAACTATAATCAATAATGTCAATCACCTGGTCCTATAGCTCGAAAAAACCAATCATTTTCATCGGTTTTTCGGTTACGGTTCTCGTCAAAATCATAAATCCCATCCTGAATATCGACAGTTTCGTTAGAATTTGTTGAAGTATTCTGGTTTGAATGACGTTCTCGTACACGCCTGATAATAATATTTTCATTGATTTCATATCGACGAGTTTTTTGTCTCGTGTAAATTTCGGTTTGATAAATCATATTAGTTGCCTTAAATAAGCTCTAATTTAATTCAAATGACTAATTTATTTATTTGCCTTGAGAATTAAATGTAATGATTTTACAATAAAAGCTGTTTGTATACTGTTTTAAAGTTTCGAAAATATGTACTTGTCCATATTTTAAATTACATGTTTAGATTTGCATAAAGTCAAAGATAATCAGCCTAAAACACAATTTTGATGTCGAATATGATAGCGGGTTAAATTGTTTGAATTTATTAGCACGCAGTTGGCAAGAAATGTGTCACCTTTATACAAATGTAAATAGAATCTCATTGTCGAGTGTCATTCTCACTATTCCATGTCAACATATTTTATGCTACAACAAATTCGAAATAGATTGAAAACACGATTATATCAGTTAAGTAGTTATTGTTCTATTTGTATTTGATTCCAAATGTTCACAAATAGTTCCATATAGTGAAGTTAAAAGTTCATCATCCTTCGACAAACCTTCTGGCTATAACTACGACACACACGTTCTATTTATGACAACAGTCAATAACCATCTTAATAAATCATTCAAAAGCCATCGTTAACTGTCATTTAGATAGTCGAGTTTATCTTCCGAACAAAAGCTTAAAATCGAAGTATCAGAAATACAAATATTTTGAAATGGGAGAGCTTGAGGGAAAGTGATTTCAGTTGTGGAAAAACATAATAACGGTGGCAGTAAAGTCATACAAGGCTTTAAGTGATTCTTAGGCCCTGTCCGATTTCTGTGAACATTATTTTTCTTGTAATAATTTTGACAGGTTAATGTATACTACCAAATTATTACAGCAACTGCGTATAATAATTTTGACATTTCTGTAATAATTTTAACACAACAACAATGTCGGACCAATCGCGATATAACCATAGTAAAATGATAATTAATTCCATTTCCGGGCCCCAACCATGATTTTTATTTGGCAAAAATATTATTTATTTACTTATTTCAATAAATGTTTTTGATGTTACTCTCAGATGCATTCTCATTAGAGCATCATCGTATGTCAAGATGGAATGAACTATACTGTTGGTGGACGGGATAGTATACATTGTTGGTCACTGAAATCAATAAAAAAATGATATTAACAAACTAAAACATTTTTGATATTGCCAGTTTGAGTTATTTACCCGTGTTGTAACAAGATTCATTAATAAATATCGTGATTGGCTCCGTATTCTTCTCATCATATGCATATAGTATCTTATTTACATAAATTACACTGTATTACGGTCAAACTCTGTCTCAGTCATAATTATGATTTATTAGAATTATAAACTATTTTAATACCCACTTTAATATTAATTTGTACACACTTTTTAAAAATGCTTTACTATGTTTTGTAGTTTGAAATGTCAAAATTATTATGTCAATATTATTACAGAATTCGGACAGCAAACGAACTTACAACAAAATATGGAAGAGCAAATTATTTCGCTTATGTCAAAATTATTTCATTATTACAGAAATCGGACAGGGCCTTAGTATACTGGGTAAAATCAATAAATTTTTTAAAAACCCATTAAGCTTTAAGGCTCTATTACATGAGAAAAATTGACTGACAGTCAAAAAAGGCGAAAAAAGAAAATAATTATTAAACTCCAACTAAAAGAAAAAGACAAAGTTATTGTTTATTTATTCACTTAAATCAAATTATACTAGAATTTTGACCGCTACTTAAGAAACCATAACCAAAAAAATCATTAATTATTCATTCTTATGGAGTTTTTTTTTAAATTTTGAATTAAAGTTTAGGATTAAATATCAAAATACTAAACAAATATGATTTTTATTTCAATTCAATTATAATTTTACCAAAATAATATTTGGACTATTTGACCCTTGACCAAAGAGAATAAATATTATAATAATACTATTTCATATTATAATATAATTCGATTGTAAAATGGAATAGATATATTTTCAAATAATAATCTATTCCATTTTACAATTGAATTATAATATGAAATAGTAGGCAATGTTTTGAAATAGTCAAATATTTTTTTTTGTGCTGATTTTCGAAAGAGAAAATAAAATAAAAAATATATGTTTATCCTATTTCGTTTCCCATCACCAAATAACTCAGAAATATTTTAAAATTTTTAGTTTATATGCAACCGCGGTTCA
Organism: Tipula lateralis; assembly: GCA_963932295.1. Classification (NCBI taxonomy): domain Eukaryota; kingdom Metazoa; phylum Arthropoda; class Insecta; order Diptera; family Tipulidae; genus Tipula; species Tipula lateralis. Next base: position 128,300,384 of record OZ010737.1, read on the forward strand.
TATAAGATGTTCTTCTTTATATTTTCTCTTTGCCTTGACTATAAAATGGGTTGTGTATACGAAAATAATTTCTTGTCTTTCGTAAATTTTATGTAGAAGGCTGAGTGTGACTGCAATAAAAAGTATTTAATTTTATACTTTTTATGGCAGTCAAACTACCAGAAACGCAAATATTTTTCCAGTCAAGTTTGACTGAGATAGCTTTCTGTTTCACTTACACTACGATAAAATCTATATTACTATCACATTTTAATTTTTACTGACAGTCAATTTTTCTCATGGAATAGGGCTTTTAAGGTCTTATTAGAGCAGAAAAAGATTTTCCATTCTAATCGATTAATTGGCGCTTGTATGGAACATTTATACTTCACTTCAATCGCACAAAAACTATTACTGATTTCAAAAATACTAAATCAAATGTTAACTTCCAGTATCGAAGGTAAAGAGAATCACATGCATATAAATATGGTATTGTACGAGTATCTAACACGAAGAATTTACTAATGCATATGCGAAAAGAAACTTCTAATTATATTACTACACAATGTAAGCCGAACGGTTTAAAATATAATCCGGAATATTGGTGTGGTTTGGATTCATTTAAAGACAATTGGTATATAGGTCTAAAATTGTTCATTTAAATGTTTACGAAATAATTAGAGAGAGAGAGAGAGAGAGAGAAATACGAAGAACGATAAAAAAAATCCACAAAAGATATTATTTCGGAAGTTCGGTAAAAGAATAAGCAATTGCCTAAATTTGTTCGACCAGATCAATAAGTCAAATTATAGCGATAAAGAATAGGCATGCTATACCCATTTGTGGACAATATCTTTTATAATGCGGAATAGAGGGTATTTCAAAGTCGCGGATACATTATCCCTTTAAAATAAAACATGGAAATACTTATATTTTTTCTGGTGCTTTTTATGTTTTGTGAAAATATGGCCCTTAACAATATGCGAAAATATGACATCATTTGAATGTCCACTACGAACACGTCTACCGGCTTCAACTAAAACACTTAAGGGACGAAAGATGCAACTACCTCTAATCAAATACGATGACCATTCATGGGCCAAAAGTGCTAAACAAAAAGCAGCCTTTTTTGCAGAACATCTTGAACGCATATTTCAACCGCTCTCGAGACAAACAGCAGAAGAAAATATAGCTTCAGCTCCACAAAGCGATCTGAAGAGCATTCGACCTATAAAATTACCAGAATTGAAAAAGGAAATCAATAACAACCTAAGCGGAAAGAAGAGTCCCGGTTATGATCTAATTACGGGGCAGATTGTTAAAGAACTATACCCAAAAAGGGCTTGCAAAAGCTGCTTCATATTATAAATCAGACTGAAACATGTTCCATCTCAATCTGTACTCAGACTGAAACATGTCCCATCTCAATGGAAAGTGGCCAAGGTAATTATGATACCTAAGCCAAACAAGCCACCAACAATAAAAACTCATATACACCAATTTCTTTGCTCCCAACTATTTCAAAGCTATTCGAAAAATTATTTCTCAAGAGACTGAAAGAAATAATAGAAGAAAGAAATTTAATCCCATCCCACCAATTTGGATTCAGAGAAAACCACTCAACTGTTTAACAAGTGCACGGAACTACAAACATAATCGAAGATGTGCTAGAGCGGAAGCAGGTTTGTTCGACTGTTATCTTGGATGTAGCCCAAGCCTTTGATAAAGTATGGCATCAAGGCTTAGAATATAAATTGAAATCGTATATATCGCCGATCGACACTTTCGTGTTAAATATGAAGACGATTACTCAGAGTTAAAGAAAATATCAGCAGGAGTACCGCAAGGAAGTGTGCTGGGGTCAATATTATATAATCTATATTTTAGATATGTGCTAGTTATAGTCGATACAACTATAGCAACTTTTGCTGATGATACTGCAGTTCTAGCAGTTGGAAAAGATGTGGAAGAAGCGAGTAATAAACTACAGAATACCACTGATACATTATGTCACTGGACGAAACAATGGAGAATTAAACTGAATGAATCAAAATCGGTTCATATTAGTTTTACTGACAGGAAAGTTAAACGGATGCCCAATCGTATTAACTCTCAAGTTATGCACAGCTAAATATCTTGGTATGGCGCTTGATGCTGAGCTTAAATGGAAAGAGCATGTAAAGCCAAAAGTAGCAGAGAGTAACATTAAATACAAAAAATTATACTGGCTCTTAGTGCGGAGATCTGAGCTTACACTGCATAACAAACTGCTTTTATACCGGCAAATCCTAAAACCAGTTTGGACTTATGGTATCCAGCTATGGGGCTGCACTAAGAAGACAAATGTAAAAATGATACAAACATTCCAAAATAAGGTTCTACGGAGCATGGTGAATGCTCCGTGGTACATTAAAAAAATCAATTTCGATACGAATATTGCATGAATATTGGTTTATTCTGATTGGTAAGTTCTGCGTTGATAATGTTCTGTTTGTTTTAAATTTTGGATTTTATAAGGATTGATATTATTGTAAGAATGTAAATGATAAACCTTATGTAAAATTTTCCAGTCGGTTTATTAATCCCTAATTCCTCAGAACATCGTAATATCGAGTTTGAAGGTTCCTGCGCAATACTTTCGGCCACAGCAGCAATGTTCTCACTAAAACGGCCACGTTTGTTTCTGCTAGAGATGTTTCGATCCTCGACAGAATCAATCATTTCCCCTAAACTTTGAATTTTTGACTCATTTGGACGATTATTTAGACCAAAAAAACTCACGAATATTCATAAGTTTGGATAATTTTAATGCGTTCTTCTAGCATGCAAGTACCCATCGTTAAAATTGTACATCTGTCTACTTCACAAATGTCAAATATGATACAAAAAAAGAGTTTCTTTTACAAATTATTTACTACTGACATCTAAACGTGACTTTTAAAAGACCCTTTAGTTATTTTTTATGGTAACCAACTCAAATAAGTCATCATCATAATTTTTATCATTTGGACCAATAATAAATCATTATATTTAAGTTTAACCTGCAGTTTGCACAATAGTTTAACGTATCAATTCCGAAATGACTTAAAATGGGGTTAAATTTAGTTTCAAATTAGAAAATTATCTTTGAAAACTGCATTACGAAACTTGATCCTTTATATGAACAATAACTTATAATTTGGAAGCATTGTTTTTCCACAAGTTTAATCTCATCCTTCAATTTGACCTGCAAGATGGTGGATAGCAATTTTCATTAAATGATGATCATGAAAAATTAAAATATAATCTATTCGAGTAGCCTGCACTTAATTTTTGCAATCAATGATATCATTAATGCAAATGTAGAATAAAAATATTCAAAAGTTTAATTAAAAGTTTAAAGTATTTTTATTAAATTTACTTATTCGACTACATTTTAACACTTCAGTCAAAACATTGAATAATTTAATATAAATAATTTTTATAATAACCTAGCAGACTGAACTATTGGTTGAATTGCCAAAATTTGTATTTGGTTCTTGATCAAACTGCAATAAAACCAACTCGTAGGTAACTACTGTTCCAGCAATCTACAACACGTAATTTCTAAGCTAATTAAGAATTTATACGAAATGATAAACAAAACTTACACCAAACAATAATTTTCGAGTCATGAAAAAAAAATTACTACCCGTCAACGCAATTAATTCACCACGCAGCTGTTCCGAAAATCGTTCCAATTCATTACACCAACCATTACTCGGTACCGTGCGAATTATTTCGAGTGGCAGTTTGGACGCACCATTTATTGAAGCTGCACACAAATACACGAAAAACGTGCGGACAATCAAATACAGTAATGAGAACCAGAAGTACAATTTGTTGATTGCATGTGGCCATGAGCTGTAAAATGTGAAATAGGAATTGCTGTTCAATCTCCTTGCACTTGACTTACTTGAAAATATTTAACAACTGATAACAAATAAAATATAAATTATTTGCACATGACAACAGTATTATTGGTGCGAGATGACGATCCATATATTCAACTAATTCGCATAGCTGCACATAGTCACATCGTACTTCTTTCCACAGGTTTTCCGGTACAATTTTATCACTCAAAATTTTAAGGCGATAATTAACTTGGTTGAATCTTGTCGAAATTCCAATACTGATCGCCATTATAAACATATCCATGAAGTTCCAACTAACGGTTAGGGCAAAATTGGAATATTCCAGATAAAGTGATGTAATTACATGATATGGAAACACATCAAATATAAATCCAAAATTATGCTCAAAAAAATAATTAAACCAGTTGTCCACAATGATGTCACAAGTTATTGTATGAATATACATATTATACAAGTTCGAGGCATTGTATAATATATGCTCCACTATAAGAATACATAAACCAATCAATTTTTATAGCTTAATAATTTACTTATCCGGAATAAGTTACCGAATGCAATCGATAGTACAAGAAATGCAGCAATACTAACTCGTTTACGTATTGTCCAACCGACCATTACATATGGCGATTTTATAAGTTTTTTCTCTAACCTTAACCAATTGTTCATTAGTGTTGGCCATTTTTGCGCCATCCTAAGAAATAAAGCAATGGCCAGCGAGCAACACGAAAAAAATACAGCACCAACCATATTTTTAGCGGTAATGCCTTGTTTAAGTAGGCCATGCAATAAAACCGAGTCGAAAAAAAGTCCCGAACATATATGAAATATTGCTAAAATTGTTCGAAAATTTGTCCATTTGAATTGTAGTGATTCAACATCGGTACCTAGTACACCAGCCACCGGCATTATACCAAATACTTGCGTTACAACTAGCACTACAAAAACGTAATTTATAAATATTAGAATGATATTAGTAAAGCAAATATATTTAATTACTAAAACCACCTGGTCCAATAGCGCGAAAAAAATAATCCTCGCTGTTCGTGTTACGATTTCTGTTCACGTCGAACATATCCTAAATAAAGGCAGGATTTTAAATATTCGCTTGATAAATATATTCTCGCTAGAGCTAATAGTCGTTGAATATTTACTTTTTAACTGCTGTCGGTTTGATATTAATATTTTTCATGATTTTATATCGACGAGTAATGTATTTTGGCAGATGTCGATTTGATAAATTATTTAAGTAAAAATAATACTAATTACCATCGATATATTGATTTGAAGTGTAAATTGTTTTTAAGCTTTAATAAAACTAAACACAAGTTTGATTTCAAATATGATAGTGGATTAAATTGCTTCGACTTTATTGCATGCATTTAGCATAAAACGAGTCATCGTGATTCACATTGAGTGTTGTTGTTGTTAAAATGTTAGTAAAATATAATTTAAATGGTTATTTTATAGTGAATACTAACCAAATAGGCAACCATGTACAAATTTCGGTTTAATTTAAATTTATGCTGAATTAGACATAATAACTAAACTGAGAGTTTAATTTCTTGGGTAATCTTTGAGCAACTAATAAAGATGGTGCTTCCAAGAATATTATTTTGTACCGCAGGCTTCCCTATTAATGAAATTATGGAACAAATCAGTTTTGATTATAGACATAGTCAATCAAGAGAGACTTAGTCGACTAAAATGACATAACATAGGTCGAATAATAACTTTAGTCAACTTTATCATAAGTTGCACATTAGCCATAAAAATAAGGACAAATAAACCTGATCTTCCAAAAAAGATTTCACTGATAAGGTGGGCTTGCTTGAAATTTTAAAATGGCAACTTAGCATCACTCAAAAGTTTTAGTTTTATAGAAAGTATTTTAATAAATCCATTATTAAAATCTGAAGCAGGCATTATTTTATTACCTTCTACCTGTATTTTCCAAACTTATATAACTGTTTGTTCAGCGCAGTCAACCAACAAACATGTTGATGCTGTTGGTTGGAGCAGCCACTTTGATACAGCGTGCTGAAGCAGCCACTCAAACTAACCTAACCTAACCTAACTACTCTGGATCATCGAACGTAATGGCACATTTATGCCTGGTGGAAGATTGGATTCCATAGAGGCTGCAGTTACATTTTGTATAAGCGATTTATGGCAGCCACATTGTTTCTATTCGGTACGTTTAACCGAAACTTAACAAAAATAAAGCACATATGATATGGAGTAGTTAGCTGCCTATTTGGCTGCCGTCAAATATTAACTTTACATATTTGTTAGAAGACCGTAGTTACAGGATCAAAATCGTGTCTGATTAAATTATCACCTATAGGCAACGACGACACTTAAAGCATAACAATTTTAGAAGTTTTGAAACATGTTTTTGGTGAAGCTAACGTGGTTTTGCGAATTCGTTTTCACATATTTATGAAATAGATATTCCGAAATCCTTGGATTATTCAAAAATTGCAGAAGCTCAAGCAATTGACGAAGAGTTTATTATTGAAGGCAAGAACTCTCGAACAACCTTTAGAGTAAATTCGAACAACCTTTAGAGTCATTTAATTCTGCGAGGAAGTTTTATTGCTATGCCTTTAAGGGTCTACGATGGAAGCAGGATTGATGGCAGTGGATGACACACAGTGTGAAGTTTTATGAAAAATTTATTGTCTGAACTCTAGAAACTTAATATGATACCATCCCAATGGCTCAGTGATTAAAGCTGTGGCACTTGGAGCTAGACATACCATAAATCCATACCAAATAAATCCATAATTAAGGATTTTTCATCATTCGATTACGATCGTAGTTGCGGTTGAACACATCTATATAAAGTGCCAAATTCATGAACTGAACAACCTTTCATGTCATTATTATATGCTATCATGAAGCAATACAATATATGCAGATCGTCTACGTAAGCAGATCTCTAACCGTATGTTTGGTGGTAATGGCGTTAAGGTTAAGATGATGAAAACATGCGGTGTAAGAGTTGGAGACACTAGAAGACCAAAACCAAAAACGTCAAATAAAAATGATTGAAATAAAAACATTTTGAGATGGATAGTCAGTCTGTATGTAGTTGTAATTTGAGGTGTTTGTTGATCACATATATCAACCATGATCAGTTTATATTCTGGACAGAAGAGGTGTCAAAATCAATTAGGATTTTTGGTTAAGATCTACCGATCGGCTACAAAAACATCCGGAAAAATTAGTGAAGTGTACGGTGAGAAAGCTGTGAATAAACTATTCCATTCCAGAAATTTGGATTAAATTTTACAATTGGTGCAGCAAGACAGGTACCCAAGCTGTCAGAAAATACCACGGAGATATGAAACATCAACCACCTAGTAGTTTGGAGGAGTAGATTGCAAAACGAATCTCGATGTTTAGGTGCTTGATCTATGTAAAAACGCAAAAAATATGAACCGAATTTTGAAGCGTATCATTACAAGCGCTCGTGGCAACGGCTGATGACCCTCCATAAATGACTTCAAAGCCTGGATTGATGGCAACAAGGTTATATTGAGTGTTTGGTTGGATTGGAATGGAATTATTTACAACGTGGCGAAATCAATTCGATCATGTACTGTACACAACTCGACATTTGAATGAAGCAATCCAGAAAAAGGACCAGAATGTACCATCATAAAGAATGTTTTGACCATCATGACAATACGTAAATGGCCACACTCACCCATCTTTGATGATTGGAAACTAATTGACTTGGTTGGGAAGTTTTGATGCATCCACCGCATAGCACGGTTTCAGCAAAACTCTTTTCATGGTAAAAAAAACATGGCAGACCGAAGTGCTGCTGAAACCTCTTGGCTAAGTCTTCGACGGTAAAAAGAGAAGTTTTAAGCCGATGGAATAATGAAACTACCCGAAAAATGGCAAAGAGTCATAGATAATAAAGGTTATGGACTTGATTAAAATTTATTTTCAATATATGACCTATTATATACGACAGCTCGATATCAGATCTATCAATATTTTTTGATTAAAAGTAGACGAAGCTAATCATAAAAATGTATCCACTTAAGTCACATTTAAAAAACATATTTTATGAATAAAAACTATTGTGTGTCTTTACTATACACTTAAACTAATCCCATAAAATTGCTAATGCGCAAATCATAGATCGCAATAATGGATGTGTAAACAACTAAGCTACATGCAAATTAAAGAAATATCAGTTCTATTACCATGCTAATTATATTCATAACGCACATCGTGCGCGCTCATTTTTACATAGAACCAAAGATAATTGTCTTCATCTAAAAACACATTTATTTTATTGTACATAAGATTTATTTTCATTTAAAGTGACAAACATAAAATTTGCATATACATCTAAGTTTATTTCCCTTTCAATAAACAATACAATAACATGACGACGAAGTAAAAGTAAAATTTAACAAATTAACTTAATCGCGAAGTAAAGCAATTTGTGTTTTAGCAAAATTTACAACGTCGTTACCCTCAATAGTGTTAAAACATTGTCAGATGCCCACCCAACACATAGTAAATTTGATTAATATTATTCATAGTTGACCATATGAATACCGAACGAAACTAAAAATAAAAACATTATTTTAATCAGCCGAACACAAAACAGACCTACTAATCTAGAAAAACGTATTGAAAATTTATCTCTCGTTATTTATGGATAATTCAAAAATTACGAATTCCTTTCATCAAAAGAAAGTTAACAAATTAATAATTTATTCAAAGAAAACCCATAAGAAATCGAAAAGAAACTTAACAAAAAAAAGAATCCAATTATAGTTCTTGTCACTTTCAACTTTTGCATTTAATATTTAAATATTTTATTTGGGTGAATCATCTTCATCGTTCGATAAAACAAAGTTCGCGATAATCACGTTTTACCAAGTGCATGAGTACTTAAAATAGTAGTGCATTGACCTAACATAATAATCTTTCAATCAATCAAAACCTCAATATCCAGATTCTAATTAAAATTCAAACGAAAAACACATAACCGTTATAAACCCATCCATATTTGTCTGTAAAACCAAAAATTGAATATAATTAAACGGCACGATCGCAATTATTTCATTTCAAAATTATAATATATATCTTTGCTTTCATAATTATCGCGGAAATTATACACATACGATCATTATTGATCAATTTATTCATCAATCAATAAATATTTTATAATCGTTTTTTGATTTATGTAAGTGAAAAATAATAACAAAACAACTTTATTTTTGTTTTGTTTGATTTGTACTGCGATCACACCTCATTTGCATACGAAGAACATTAATAAAAGTTCATAAGATTGTACTAAAAAGCTTGAATCGATCTTTTTATATAAAATAGTTTGGCTATCCAAATGTAGATGTCAGCAGTATTAAATGAAAATATTTTTTTTATTATAGACAATATAATGTAAGCTAGCTCACCTGACTTGGACCAATTCGATATGTTGTCGAATCAATTTCATTGTTGGACAAAATCTGTTCCACAGTTGGATCTTTGACTGCACTATCGCCGAGTAAACCAAATCGGCGTATAAATTCATTTAGCGGCACTGATTCGGGAAATCCGAGCCGGTGAAGTCGAGCAGCTTCGATAATTTGTGAGCCACGTACTTGGCTTCGCAACAGTGGAATATTAACCAAATCCACCGTTTGATTCGTATTCACATGACTATTTGGTGTACCAACTGCCGATGTTGTACCACCGTTATGTTGTAGCAGGTAACAATGTACAAAATGTGTGCCGGTTCGACGGAGCGTATCAACAATACCGTCGATCGTAAACTTAACTTGTAACATTATAGAGTTTCTTTTTACACCGGCCGAGGTAAACGAGCGCCGAATACTCGATACACGTCGGAGCGATTGTGAACCTTCGATTCCGGCTACCGAACCGAAGAACACAGCATTTGTTCCACGAGCTAATGATCCAATAAATAGTTTACTGATATCTTCTTTACTGCTATCTTGTAAAATTGTTGTAGCCAATTTGGTGGCCGGATGTTCACGACTCTGTTTCAACCAACCATTCGCTGAATATAATACGGGATTTGTACCTTGCATGTGTTGCAAAATAAATTGTTTGCTACCTGATGATCGTTTCAATAGACCTTGGTGTTCACGGTCACCGTAGTGATTAAAAAGTCGCTCCAAAAATGTTTCATCATTAGAATTAGGATACATTGATTCCTCGTCTAGGAGCCATAATAGGCCACGTCGATCAACATCCCGCAAATCCCGTTGTGATGTTCGAACTACATGACTTTGTGGAGCTTTGTCCATGAGCGCAATTAATGGGCCTGGGTTATTTTCTGGAAGACTTTCTGTATCGATTTCTACCAATTCTTGGGCGTAACGATCTCGGGGTGCTACCAAAGTAACATGGTGAAATAATAATTGTAACCGTTCTTGTAAATAATTGTGTCGCAAATCTGCTAGTGTTGCTCCAGTTTGTATACCACAACTAGCCGGATTTTGAAATCCAGGTGTGTCAACTAATAAAATACTGGCTATGGTGTGTGTCGACGTGGATATCGCTTTATTTATTAGGGCGACAGCCGCTGCCATAGCTTCGGAGTATAGTCCAATCACTAAGCCTTCGAGACTTTCCCAACCTGAATTTTCTGTAGTCGGTTCGGTTGGCGATCTTGCCGGTGTTCCTGAATTATTAGTACTCGCCGATAAATTAGGTAGTGCGATTGATGTCAAATCTTCCATCGAAATGCCTAATAGTGTACCGGCTTTTCGAGCTGCTTGTGGATTTGTAAATTGAAGACGTGCTAGACTGCCAGTACCCAATTTTGTTACACCAGCACTGCCCAAATGATAGATCGATGCTAAAACACACCAAATTGCTTTCACCGCATTTTTATCAATATTCAATGCATCGAATGCTTGCACTAATCTTTGGAATTCGGCCGATGCCTTTTGACGATCTTCCAATTTATGAGAAAGTTGAATAAATGGATTACTATCTTCGAACGATACATTTTCTAAACATAGTTCTTTCTGTAGAGCACCTTCGGCACCCGCTAGTAAACGATACAAAACATGGAATGTTGCTTCCATACCATTTCGACGACCAGCCCGAGATCTTTCCAAAAGTAATACTTGTACAGAAGCAGATGCAATTTGTCCACTATGATCGAAATCTAAACTTAAAATTTGTGAAAAACGTGTTGCATTCGAATTCATTGTAGTTTTGGTGTTTCCGAAAGCTTCTAATATAGTATTTATGCCATTTACTTTATCAGCCGTGAGTAGTTTATTGCTCGAACCTAAAAGAAACATATTTGTTAATATAAACTGAGAACTTAGTAACATTAAATTCAATATTTACCTGCTGCTAATGCCAAGTAGTACAGCGCGTGTTTAAAACTAGTAGTTTTGCCGGAACCTGACCGACCCATGAATATTAAACTTTGATCCCGCCGCGTTTCCAACATTGTTCTGTAGGCGGTTTGTGCCAGTGAATAGATGTGTGGTGGCATATCCTCGGTCTTACAACCACGGAACATCGAAACAACCTGGAAGAGATTAAAAATCGTATATATAAAAATTATAGCAATTCAAATGCGTCTTTGTCTCGGTACTGCTACATGCTGCGTTGGTGGATCGATCAAAGATTTAAAATATTATTGCAAGTTCATTATTTAAATTTCTTTAAATACGTGATTTGACTTATTTCCTTTTGTCTATCATGTGCGCACACAACCACACGTCATTATTACTCAGTTTAAGTAGTGTGGATTGTTTAATGTGGGAGCTTGTCTAAAATTTTGGATTGAATGATGGAAACAATCGTGATATTGAATTAAGTCTTTGAACTTCACAACTCAATTGGTAAATTACGTTTAATTAATATCAAAAATTTTGCGGGGGAAAGGTGAATCAACCACTCAAAATAATTAACGAAATTAAAATGACCTTGTGAAGAGGCTAACTATTTTGAAATGTATAAAAACTATTAGTTTAATACGAAGCACTTAGGTCAATAAATTTAGCGTATGAGCGTGACTTTAAATTTGGGATAAATTAGAAAAATGAATTTTAAATCATACAAATTATTTGATCTTATGTTTGTTTCAATAAGGAGTTTGTTTACTTCTCTTAAAATTCTAAAACGCCGTTAGAAAACGATTAATTGAAAACGTGCTACGTTCACAGAACACACTTATTTGCACTGCTACTTGTAAGGTTAAAGAAAAAATCATAACTTACTGTAGAATTTATCCATGAATCGCGAATGAACCTTTAAGAACTACGTAAAATCTATTACTGATTTATACACTTGGAAGAAAATGAATTGAGCCACTCGTATTCTTTGAGTTTCAATATCCCCAATTTAAAGGTAAAATGTTAGTTTGAGCGATTATCACTGTAACAAAGGTCCTAACTTTGCCTCAATTACACTGGGGCGGACCGCAGACGTAATAAGTATTACCTGCATTATTAAAATGTTTGCTGATTTCTTATCATCTTCCACCGTACTTATTGGTGATATTTTTTTCATTCATGACAACAAAAGATCACATAGTGTCTAAATCTAGGAGGATAATTTAGTCCTGGAATTTACAAATAAATTATTTGCATCGTTTACAAACTAGTTAAAATAGATCAACACTAGTTCTACAGATGCACTCAATAAGAATTAAAGGCTCCTTAAAGTATTAAAAGGAAACATAAAGTGGTTATATTGAAAGGAGGACAGTTTAATGAAATTCTAGATAGAAGAAGCGTGAATGTTGGAAAGCTAACGTCTTAATAGTGCAACAACTCAGCAATGAGACAATTTTCGTGGTTTCTTTAAATGATCACGGTCAACTGCCATTCGGGACCAGGATGAACACCTCTGTGTTAACATCGATGCGGTACTTGACACAAGGTGTAAACATTTTACTGACCTACTTAATGTTTTACGTGTGTAACAAATTATATTTAAATATCCTCAAATACAGACCGTAGAGATGTTCATTGAGAACCCATCTTATTAACCCTTGTGTCTATGCATCTTTTTTTTACGTATATCAAATAAGGGTTACCCGGGTAACCTTATCGGATTTTACGGTTTGACGATGTAAATACCAGACCAGAACATTTAGAAAACGACAAAGCAGCTGCAATTACAGATATATTCCTCATGTTAAATACAAATTTGCGATCAAACTATATAAACCAAGTGATTCACTGACTGTGGATGAGCAGTTATTCCCCTACAAAGGAAGAACTCGTTTTACTCAATATATGCCTTCCAAACCGGCAAAATACGGAATACAAGTTTGGTGGGCTTGTGATTCACGGAGTTCTTATCCTATTACAGGGCAAATGTATACCGGCAAATCTTCTTCGGGTAGGGAAGTAAACCAAGGATAAAGGGTAGTGAAAGACTTGTGTTACCAATTCAAAGGATCTGGAAGGAATGTTATTACCGATAATTTTTTTACAACGTAACCACTAGCTCGGCTTTTGATGACGTGGGACCTTTCAATTGTTGGTACGGTATAAAAGAACAAACCTGTTCAACCGAAAGAAATGTTTCCATCTAATTTGCGTCCGGAAATGTCTTCTATATTTGGATTTAGTTCAGACAATATAACATTATGTTCTTATGTGCCTAAAAAAAAGAAAGCAGTTATACTTTTGTCAACGATGCATTATTGTGATTAACCATCGGGCCCGCTCAATAAACCAAAAATTATACATTATTATAACAGTACTAAGGGAGAAGTTGACAACATGGATAAGTTGGTGTCACATTACACGGTAAAACGGAAAGCGCTAAGATGGCCAATGGCATTTTTTTTCAATCTAGTAGACATCGCAACTTTAGCTGCATCATTTACCAGGAAAACAATCCTCAGTCTCAAGCCATAACGCACCAACGAAGAATTTTTCTACAGGACCTTTGGAAACAGTTGGCGATGCCAAATATTTACATTAGATCATCCACTCCAAATTGTATCAGAGGATTTTCAACAAAATCGGGAATAGAGTGCATGTTGGGGAAACAAATTCTAAATCAGAGTCTAGAAACCTCAAGACCTAAAAGAGATGCTTCAAGCCGAATAACTGTTGCAGGGGATTGTATTGTCTGCAAAAACTCAGTATCAAAGAGAAAACGGAAAACTCAAAAAAGTTGTCAAATGTGCAACCTTCCCATTTGTGTTGTTACTACGAAATGTGTGTCTTGTACCGAATAAATATATTTTTATTATATTTTATTCAAAGTTTCTGTTATCTTGATTTTTGAAATATTATACATAAAATGAAATATAATTGAATTTTATAAACTGATTTTTAATTTGTATCGGAACGGAACCTCTAATTTCTCAAATTTGGCTAAAGGTTACCGGGGTAACCCAATATTGACTAAAATATACAGTTTGTCAATCGATGCAAATTTAAAGTACCGTTATAGAAACAGTTATTTAAGACAACAAAATATGTTCGCACTTAAATGATTTTGGCATTCCTAGCCCCCCGGACCAAATTTTCAATGATAAATTAGAAACTTTGTGCATTGAAAACGAAAAGGTTACCCGGGTAACCCACAATAGACATAAGGGTTAAAGAAAATAATAATCCATGCATAGATTAAAGAAAAATCGTTCACCTGCAGTTTTTTGCTTTAATTAAAGAAGGTAGAAAGTATTCCAGAACTCAATGCCACTAGGGCCCACGGTTTAACCCACATTCACACACTTACTTACACATTAAAACACCCAATCGTGATTATTGGTCACCACCACCGGGAATTGAATTCAAGACCCCTCCCCCCCCCCCCCTCTCAAGGATATATCTGTGCCTTGAGAGCGAAACAAACTACCCACGTATTGAGAGAGAAGGCAGAAATTTCATTGTGGGAAGTTAAATTTTGCCGTGTTAGGTTAGGCAGGAGGGTATCAGGAGCTTTGTGTCAGAAGGTATTGACGTGCTGTTACCTAAACAGGGCCGTTGGGGTCACTTGTTGTACATTATCTTGGGAAGAATTTCTCCTCTATGACCGATAAAATTATCGGTACAAGGAAGATTTCATCCCAATCGAGAGGCTATGTTAGGCGCTTGAATATTTAGGAATACCAAACAAGTACGTATATCTGCATATAATAAATGATAGTAACGCAGTTAAAATGCGAAGTCAAAGTTGAGAACAGGCTAATAATACATTTTAGCAATTAATTCTCTTGTTCGACAAGAACAAGAAGTGAAATATCTCAAGACATCTTATTCCGATAGTTTAATCAACTTTTGGCATATGCAGATGATATATATGTAATTGGATTAAGTGGAAACAGAGTGAAAGGAATACTTAATCCATTAGAACAATTCAGGTTCTGTTGGTTTCAAAATTAACGAGACAAAACCTAATATCTCTGGTTTTAGAGATCAAGACGCAATTTATTTCAATAGTGGTTTGGAATAGTGATGAGATTTAAGTATCTTGATCTCTCATTGCTCATGTTAATAATGTAGGAGAGGATATCAAGGTCCCCTTGCTGCTGACAATCGAAACTTTATAACCTCGACGTTCACTTCTGAAATCGAAATATCTTGCAAATGCGGATATATTGTACAGAGTGTTAATCAAACCCGTTGTCATGTATGGATTCGAGTACACTGGCACGGTGACATTATAGGCTTGCTGATACAGACCGAATGATATACAGCGATCTTTCTGGAATTTACTGTTTGAAGAAACAGGCTTAACAATAAGGTTAAGACAAAAACTTAAGCCAACACATGAATGGCTTATTTGAATTCTTACATTAATTGTTCAGTCCAAGTTGATATTTCAGTCAAAGCAATTATCATATTATTCTACAATATTGTTAATAAACAAGAACAGACTTGTGCTACTGAACCCATATAACTGGGGATAGATTTGTCATCGCGTAGGTGATAATTATAGAGAATATTCATTAGTGACCTGTATTAAAACAGGCTGTTATGAGATAGTTAAAAAGCGGTATATGCTAGCCTGATATAATCTGATATAGCTAAGTATTTAGAAGATATAATTCTAGAGAACGGACATGAATTTCCTTAATATGTTTAGTGGTAATAACAAATAAATTACCTAAATATTTCGATTTCAAAATATTCATCATTGTTTAGGTTCAATGGGTGAACCTCCTTACTCCACTCTTATATGCAACTGTATCAGAATATTGACAAACACAACTTTCTGTCAATATTGAAAAACAAATATATCCATCCTAGTCTCAAATGGCAGTTGGCCAGAGTCTAAAAGTATATGGTGCAATTCGGTAGCACTTCTACAGAAGCCAAGAAAATTATTTTAAGATCTCGTTCTCTTAGCAAGAACTGTTTTATTTTCCTTTGCGATTGGAAATCGAGTTTAAAAGCAAGACGGAATTCCTTATTAAACTAATCACCATTCGGTATATTCACCTTATTCTGTGCGTCAATCACCACCGAGGTTTACACTATTAAAATAGCTCGCGTAATGCGATTATTGAGAAAATTTTGATATTTTGATAAATGAAATCAATACATCAATGTTGGTTAGCAATGAATAATATTGAACCACTTGGTCCCCACTCTTAAGCTATCTCTGTTCTTGGGAAGTAACGAGTGTCCGATAATACACTTCCATACATGTAATAAGTCGTCAAAAAAGCTAAGATTTATAAGACTCATATAATGGTGCATATTCTTTAAGTCTACTGTTTAGAATTAAAATTAGCTTTCCTTATTTGTTAAGACCTTAACATCGATTAAGCAAATTAAATAACATTTTCAAAACTAACTTTCACTTGCACATACGAATAAATGTATATGAGCAGAAATAATTGATAAATCACGAACAGATCGTAAACATATTTTCCATATGCTATACATAATTTCGAATGAATAAAATTCACGCATTTATGCATCCAACCATATATGTATAGTCGTAACCATGTACTATTATTACAATTGTTATTATTTTAAGTCTAGCGGGCATGTAGCTGATAACTAACGTAAACGTACGAGTATACATAAAAAAATCTAAAACTTACCTTTTCTGAGTATAAAGACAACGGTGCCATTGGATTCACCACCAATAGTATGGGTCCAGCTTTGGTATGAATTAAATTATTTGCATAACGTTGTCGCATACAATGCAATACTGATGCCTCGTTCAAATGTTTCAGTTGACATATATCCTCGATCAAATCCAAATTGAATGGATTTGCCTTTTCAATATCATCTTCGTCCACACTGATTGTTTCGCCATTGTGTTTGAGTTTGATATAAACTTTACCCGGTTCGGCAGGTTGTGTAGCCAATTTAATTGCCGAACAAAATCCACCACGATGAATAAGCCAAACATTTTCAATGTTATCTGTATCACTGCTGCCTATATCGTTTTCGTCTAGTTTCACCTGAAATTATACGCAAAGAAAAAAAACGGATTAGTCATATTGATACGTAACAATATTCGATTTTGGTAGTCGATACCATATCGACGATTTTATTTACATATTTAATTAAATAACGATTTAGTTAAATTATTATATTCATTAAACGTTTTTAATGATTTATGACTACAATAATGCACAGTGAACTGTGTAGCACTCCATCATCATCAGTTTTTTTTCACGTTTCCGTGTTTATTCTAAGGCATAGCATGAATTGTTGCCACCAACGCAATATCTGTCATCGAGTCAAGTTTTTCTTTAGTATCATAATCATCGTGCGACTACAACTTGTCACCTAACATTTTTAGTTTCCTTAACTAAATCAATTGTTCTGTCAACTCAACATGAAAAATAAAATTATTTCCTTAAAACTTTACTATTATTACGATTCGTGTGTTTTAAGAAAGTAATCCAATTCCACAAATATGTAAAAGAAAATAACAAGACAACTAAATAACTATCGCTTAATCTTTCTCTTATTTCCATTTTAAGTATATAAATACACAAATATAAGTTATGCGCGCATAATTAGAGTTCAAAACATGTATGTATGCATGTACAAGACAATAAGGGTATCGCGGCTCCAGAATATTAATCAAATTTAATCTCGAAATAGGCCGAATTCCAAAAATATGATAGTACACACCATGTGTTGTATAATATCATTTTTAATGTCACGGGCAATTTCTTCTTGTAATGAAATTTAATCATAGCCATCACTGGCAAGACACCACAGTCGTTTGAAATCAAAGACGATGACATTAAATTATCGCTGTTAAATATTTTATGCGCTAAAACTTATAGATTAGTGTAGTGCAGCAGAGTCAATCTATATTTAGATGAAAAAGAAAATTCGAATAAATAAACATTTTTTTTTGACTAAAATAGTTTTATAGTATTATAACCCTCGATTGCATTAGTTGATTAGTTACATATACGATAAATCTCACACCAAAAAATACTATTCTTGTCATATAACTTATGAGAAACATTTATTTTCGCAAAAGATACATAGATCGATGAACTCTGCTAAAACGTGCTGTGATAGTTTATGAACTAAAACATTTAATTAAAATTTTAGTGTAATGAAAAGATCAGATAGTTAATTATTTTATTTAATTATCTACATAAAATTAAAAGCTGCTCCTTTTACATTCCATCGTTACTATAAGCTCATTCACTTCAATCTGGAACACGTATGAATAGAACTTACAAACTTCAGTTCAGTGACTATAGAGATGAGTTTTACCATCTAATAAGGATTGGTGATATGGATGAACACATCAATGTGCGTCTGTCGGAGTACAGAATTACGGGAGAGACCCATGATCCATTTTTCAAGTATAAGATGAAAAAGAAAAATTGTAATGTGCAAAAGTTAGAAGTGCTTTGGCATCATAACAAATCTGAACCAGACAAAAAAATAACAAATAAAATCGATCGGCTGCGAGTACTGTAACTATATTCCGTCTAGCAAACACATCCTTCCCTATAATATTCTTATATTTATTATTCTTAAGTATATGTTTGACTTTTAAAAGTGTACTTAGTTTCATCCTATTATAGAACAAAATAGGATCACATCTAACATTTGTGTAGGCATATTCTGCCTCAGGTATATGCGATGTCATCCTGATGAAACATTTTGCATTCTTACATGTGCTCATTGGGAACAGGGATTGTCGTCAGAGCTAAAGGAAGAAGAGATACGTTCAAATTTAACTTCGTTTTGTTTTGGCATGTTCATACATCAGTTTTAATTGCCAAAAAATTACTTTTATTGGATTAGTTTTAGCAGATAATGCTAAGCGATAACTAGTTATAATGCTGTCGCGCAGCCATCTAAAATCGTATTCAGGCTTCCATTAAAATGTTTGCTCACACCAATAGTAAGCCACCATGACATGGCAGTTCGGGAATATAACGCAGTTTGTATATGCCACTGTGGCCCTATTCTGGTAATTCCCGGAGAAAACGGTATTGGGGAAAAATTTTATATGTAATTAGAGTTTAAATATTTTTTTTCTGGCACACTGAGGTAAAAAGCTAGTGTTAAATTGGGAATAATTTTTTCTTCCAATTTTGGTATGGAAAAATTATTCCCAATTTATAAATATTTACATCGAACTTTTTTCGTCAGTAGGCCGGAAAAAATATATTTGAACAGAAATTTCATATAAAATCTTTCCCCAGTTCCCTATTCCCCAATTTCTCATGGAATTACCAGAATTACCCATTCAGTGGACTAAACCCTTATTTATTGAGGAATGCTATGTACATTTACTGTGAGGAGTGCTATGTACATAACCTTGATAGACTCATTTAATGTCACACATTGAACAACAGATACATGGCGCTGTTTATTAATTAGTTTCAAGATTGTGGTTCAATATCTCACCAATGATTAAAAAGTAAGCAGTTTGTTGACCTATAAAAATGGGTAGACACAATCATGAGATTTTTATCTTATAAAAAGGTTCAAACGAAACATTAAGTGGTAAAATCGGCTTCAATTCAGATCGATGTACAATTCGAACTCCTAATTTGTCAATATCAAAATTTAAAATGAATGGGATATTTTATATAACAAAAAAATAAATTGCTAAGGAAAAGACGTCTTCATATTTTTTTAATGGAGCTTAAACGGAATTAAATTACTACACTTCATCGGATTGAAATACTTACTAAATCAATTCTGAGTTAGATCAAATTAAACACATTAAACGATTCAAGTAACATGGTAACTTCACAAAACGTTATGATGTTGGTTATCGGTGTACTGCACTAGTTGACAAAACTTTATAATAAGTTAAAAGTTAGGTTAGGTTGAGTGGCTGCTACAGCACACTTAGACCGGCGACGGTCCGATGTGATATCAAAGGATCTTACTTCCCTATTACCCTCATATGAGAACCAGTTTCTGCTACTTATGTTGCGTGATAAGTCTCACGTCTTACGGTTTCCTAGATCAAAATGACTATCCATTAAGAATTTACCCAAAATTCATGTCTTTTGTGTGCCAAAGCCTGGCATGAGCATAGGAGGTGGAGTACCGTCTCTTCCTCCTCCTCCTCCTCCTCGTTCATAAGCATCTGCGAAAGCCAATACTGTATAGACCTACCTTCCTCGCAAGTAGGCAGTGTCCAGTGAGTATCCCCACGATCAATTTTAGTTCACGTCTTCGTAAGGAGATCAGTGTGTTTGAGCATTTCAAGTCCAGCTTTGGTCAGACTTGCCTTGATACACCACATGAGAGGGTGTTCATCTATCTTTTATTCATTGAGCTTCCTTTGACAGTCTTGAGTGCCTTAATGAGCCTCTCCAACTTTGTCCTTTCCGGTAGCAGTTGGAGAGTTGTACCATGCCTCGCTGGCTCATCCACCCTGCAGTTTCCCATGACGTCCGAGTCCCAGACTATCTGAATGTTTAAATTTTTACTCATCTCATTCAAAGACAAGTGACAACCCTACGCTATTCCAGACGTCAGAGAAACAGATTCCAGCTTGCGATATCAGTCGAAAGTGCCACATTATGTCTCAACCAATTCAGGACCTCCTCAGTCGCTATCATCTCTGTCTGGTATACACTGCAGTTTTCAGGGAGATAAACTGATATATCTACTTCGATTTTTTCACAGATGACTCCAGCTCCAACTTTATCGTGTAGCTTGGAGCCATAGCTAACGAACTGCACTTCTTCTGTTTCGGCAATCGACTCGCGCCTCCAAGAATCTCTTGAGAAGCAGAAAGTTCGGAAACTTTTCCCAAACACAAAGTTGGTGTAGCATAGTAAAGATTCCCCAGTTTCTTCCTTAGCAATCGAATTATCGTCGAGTGTCTTGTCTGAAGACATTTTCACGGAGATATGGCTGCTAGTCGGGGGGTGGTCATAATCATCGATATCTGCTTAGCATAAATATCGACGGAAAGAAAGTGAAATATATTCTCCAAGGCACGTGTTGGTGTTGTCCTCAGCACTACGCTTATAAGCACGCAGGCGGTTCTTTGCACCGTCACGATCCCCTTTTCGTAAGAAAATTTATCAAGAGCTGGCCATCACACGCTCACTCCATACATAAGTACAGGCCTACCACGGAAGTGAATAGCCAGTGTACCCCTCCGGCTTCACGTCCCAAACGGTACTCCACTACCTATGCTCATTTCCAGCTTTGGCATACAAAAAACATGAATTTTGGGTAAAGAATTTATGTTTAATGGACTGCTTTTTTGATCTAGGAAACTGTAAGGCGGGAGACTAATTTCCTATGGCGTTTCTGCACGAGTTTGTTTACTGTTTCCAAAATGTTAATCTTTAAATTAAGATTACTGTCCTAGATTACGTCTAGAAATCTTGCCTTTTCAGTAAAAGCTACTCTCCTACCATTTAAAAGAGGTGGATTTACTACCGGGATTTTATATTTCTTGGTAAATAGTACCAGTTCAGATTTGAACGAGCTAATTGACAGTCCATATATGATGGCCCATCTCATAATGATTAAGACGGCATTTTGGAGTACCTCCTTTACCGTGCTTAAATATTTACCAGAGACAGCTATCGCTATCCTCTCTCTCCAGCTCTAACAGCAATTCATTGATTTCTTTGTTTCATAGAAGAGGAGGATTTGATAAAAAAGATCGTTTTTGAGCAGATAGTTTCAAACAGTGGAATTACTGCTATATCTTGTCAAATAAGGATGGTGCTCTATTTTGGAAAGTATAACCATCCTCCTTCAAATTAAGCCTAATCGTTCTATTTCTAAACTGTGTTTTGTTCTCTCAAGCTTTAATATTATATAGAGTCCTACATATAGAGCAGCGGTATCAAAACCATTTCTCCTCATTGTTTCAACCTTTGAGAATTTCAAATATTTTATTAAGAATTTTATAAGTTCCCTGTCGATAAATTTAACCTTATAGAGAGTCAGTAAATTATGTAAAAATGAGCCACGGAAACAAACCCAGTGATAAAATGTTATCGTTTATATTATGTGAACGTCTAAAGCAACGGTGCACCTTAGGATGCAAATTGCGAAAGAATTAAGATTTAAAATAACCAATTATGACTCAATTTGAACAATTAAGATGTTATAAACTGAGATTATTTTATATAATAACTGCTCGTAAATAGCATAATGCGTTGAAGTAATTTGAATGAAATTGGCATGAATATGAATTAAAAATTCAATCCGAAATCGAAATAATTTCATTCATCCAAACTATAAAAATTATAGAATTTCCGTTTATTCTTGTACAATAAAAGAGTTTAGTCATCCTCACGCATACAGGTATACACTCGTTTATATATACCGCGGCCGAGTACATAATACTAATTAATTTAAAAAATTTGTCACGTTTATCATGAAACTATAGTTTTTTTTTTGGTAGCAAGTATCAATAATGGAAACTAATAAATATTCATGAATGTTAACCCTGTCTGAACCACATTCGTATATTATATGGGTGGTAAAAATTATTTTTGTTTAAATCAATGCCATTTAAAATTATCATACTCAATCTTATATATATTCGCCAATATATAAACCAGATAAATATCAACTCGCACTTCAACACCACAAGTGTTTAGTGTCTACAACACAACTTTACCCGGTTTTGATTGATATACCCAAATTTTTATGACAATTTTAAGGTTGAACATGAACATGTTTAAGACATAAGACAAGTGCGCAAACTAATTATACAATTGTCTTATATAATACTTATTTCATGTAACAAAATACAATATATAAGATGAAATTCAAGGATGTTAATAAATAAACAGATTCTTAAAGGTCTTGCATTTGTACTCGTAGACATTAAAAGAAGAATATAAGATATCGTTATTACACATTTTTGTTTTGTCATTGTTCCTCATTTTATAAGTATTTAACTTTTACTTTACAAGTGGAATTAATTTAAATAAGAAATTGGTGTGTGTGGTCTCAATTCGATTTTTGGGTGAAAATTTATCGACTCTTCGAAGGTTGTGCGATCGGACAATCCATCAGTATGGAAAGTTGTATAAACAAATTTTCACTTTTTTTTAAAGTGCTATAAAAATTTATTGAAATCTCGATTAAAATGTATGAGATAACACCATTCGATTATTTGTTATTTAATTTCAGTTTACAAAACTGTCAAAATTGATATCAATGACATAATTTTGAATATATTCATATTTATAATCCAATATGCAATAACTGCTATAGTTTAATTCGATATTTTGGGGACGAGTCGAGAAGAAATCGAGTCCAATTTTATGAGCTCTTGCTACCCGTGTCTCAACAATATGGCTCTATTGATATCATAATGAGTCACCTTTCACACTTTTATGAACTTACAGATCATAACATCTTCATTCGGTATAGAAAGCGGTTGAAACTAGAAGACTTAGTTGGACTGGAATGTACCGAACTCTAATCCGTCATAGCGGCGGGATGCAAAAGAGGTCGCCTGATTGTTATAAATGCATAACCCTTTTATTTACCTTTAGAAGCTGAAGCTATATAATATTCGTATATACTCAATTTTAAGCTTTACTTTTAATACATGGCTGAATATCAATGTGAAACGTTTAAGAAGGAGACATTTTGTCTATACATATATGATTTTTCTTGCTGATCCAATTGTCTTATTATTAGATAATTAAAGTTAATGTTTGGATTAAAAACGTAAATGATTAGATTAAATTTCACAAATTTCCAAATCCAAAAATTATAACGATTTAGTCAAAGTTTTTGAACTTTTATATTCGGTACTAAAGTGGATTAATGCCTGCAGCTTGCATTCATCAAAAATGATTTGATAATGATCGAATATCTGGTTAATGTACTTAAACCAATTAAAATGAATATTGAAGAATTGAGCGGTTGCAACCCCAACTTACTATCTAGTGAACAATTTTCCAGTTGTTATTTAGTACTCTCGATTAAAATCTGGTCCCGTGTGAGGGGTTTAGGTATCAATCAGTGTCGAGAAAATAATATAATATTATTATTTGCAAATGACAGGATTCAACTCTTCGTGATATTAACAATTAAGAAGAAGACGCAAAGCGGTTAAGTGTACCTTGATATTTTTACTCTCTCTAATTCTGTCGAACTCTATGTCTTTTATTGCGGATTTCTTTATGGATGCCGTTTCAATCCTTCGGAACATTAAATATTTTGGGATAAAAGTATTACTTTCAAGATTACATACCAGCATGTTATTTGAATTATTGCCAACTTAAGTTATCTATATGCGGTGTGATATGTATAAAATGCACATAGAGAATATAAATAATTCATGATGTATTCCGCGCAAGTGAAAGTCAATTGAACCAATTTTTTTAGCTTTTGTTTTGTATTTTTGTGTACAGTTCCAGATTCGGAAATTAATGTTTCATCGCGCGCAACTTTTTTCTTCATGTATAAAAACTCAAATTAATTTTTTAATTCTTATCTAATCAAATTTCTTAAGTATACTCGTATATATACAAAATTGAAAAGAAAATTTTGTAATTACAACATGGGTTGGGCGAATTATATTCGAACGTATGTTTTGTGTATGGATATAAGAAAGAAAAATTCTACATCCGATATTCATCATTAATCACACGGGAGGTTGAATTACTTTTGTCGACGAGGTCTTTAGAGAGTTTAATTGGTTTTTTATGAGATATGTTATAATAAACTCGTATAGTACCATATACATTGAGATAATTTTTTCGTGATAAGAAAATGGAAAGTCTTATATTATACATGTATAACGACAAAAGCGTTTATGATAATTTATATTATGCGCTTAATGTGTGATCCATTACACAGATATTATATTTATTAGTTATTAAACAAATGCTTTCATTTGGCCCTGAAAATGCGCCTATATATGTGTATAGCCCACCCAATGTTACAAAATGTATACAAAATACATTTCAACGGTTCCGCAATTATTGTACATACAGAACTGTTGTAAACCAAAAATTATATATTGTTCCGTGCATTCATGCAGCACATAAAATTGTATGTTTATACATATATATAGACTATACAAATTCCCTATTGACTTGTGTCGAAATGTTGATCCAAGTGTTCAAAACAACATACATTTTCTTTCCTATCTAGATACGAAATATACAAAACTCCGCACGATCGATACATGTGTAACTAATAAACAGTTCAATGGCATCGTTTGGAGGGGCTCATCATTTAATTTTACATTTTTAACATAAAAATCACACGCATGATTTAGAAATTAATGAATTGGGAAAATTTGTAATGCAACAACAAAAAAAACAATCTTAAATACATCGAATGAAAGAAATATTCAGAGGTGTGACTTATACTAAATATACAAGAGTTTACTTAAGCGGATGAATTTATCAACGCAACGATGCATTGCCGGGTACGCGCATTCAATTGAAAATTACATGTACATAGAAAGTCTACAATGTTTCAAGATTGTTGCCATAGATTTAAATTACTTTCTTATATGGTATACTGTAATTATTGGAGCAATTAAATATGATATGATATTTAATAAATACTGCATAAATAAAATTTAGTTTTTTGCTTTCGTATCGAAACTAAATAAATAATTAGTTTTTTTAATTAAGTTATAGTATGCAATTATTTTCGAAACTACAATTTATGCTAATTATTATTGATTTAGAATGAATATGTAATTAACTTATAATTGCAGATATATCATAATAAATATTTATAATTCCGCGTAAATTGATTAACAGAATGATTTCATATGACTGTGGAGATTAGTTTAACTCCATAAACTTAAACATGATAACCCTCTTAATACTTCATGTAAGTAGTTTATTTTATTTATGTAAGCCAACAAAAAGTTTTCAAAAAAAAACTAAGCCGAATGGCAAATAACCGGTTCTGAACCATAAACATTTTAATTCAAAATTTTAAGGTTTTAAAATTTATTGACCGCCCAAGTGGCGCAGTGGTTAAAGCTGCGGCACTTGGAGCGGGAAGTACCAGGTTCGAATTCTGATAGGGGCGGGTTGCATAAGGAATATTTCACCACTTGATTACGATCGGTGGCGTAAATGAACACATCTATGACCCTCTGTTGGATCCATCTTCTATATCAGTACTATAGGCTGCAAGGAGCTATACAATGCGCAGATGGTTCTACGTAACTCGGACCTATAGTCGTACGTCCTCGATTTGGCTGCAAAGCGTAAGGCAAGGACGTATATTCCGAACCGCGAAAGAGTTGAGAGTTCCTTGAGCCCCAAAACAGATTGCATAATAATAAAATATAAAAAAAAAAAATTTATTATCTAATAGAATTTGATCCCGGAAATGATTGATCATAATTAAAAATATATCGTGCAGCTTTCTTTAAATTTATAAGACTGTTTTGATAAGAATTCTGGTCATTCAACTGTGTTTTAATCTAAAAAGACGTGATTCATTGTAGACATTGAACTAGAAATATTTATTAATACGATTCAGCACGTTAAATTCCTGAAATCAAAAACTATCCCTACAAAAATTATAGAATTGCTTACTGCAGAAAATCAAGAATAAAGTTTGATCAAACAAAAGCCGTAACTAGGCAAAGGTAGTCTAAACTATCTAACAAGACACTTACGAGAAAAGATCAAACAACTAAAGAATGGTCAGCTAAAAATATATTATTTATTAAATATATTTATTTGTGATCGAAATGAGATACTAGTTTATTCTAAGTATACTCATCTTCAACAACTAAACCCAATCGATACAACATTTGCCCATCGTTCAGAAAATAAGCAGTTTCTCCGAGGAAAGAATTCTAGCTGTTTGGAGGCAATCGATCCAGTTTTTAATCAATTAATAAGAAAGGAAATCGTTTGATCTCACCATATGCACAGCAACACCTTCGATCAACGAAGATTTCGTTTTGACTTAGTGGATTAGCTCACCTAACTTGATCCAAGCTGATTTGCTGGACTGTAATAATAATAATGTAGCATTTTCATTTAAAATAATGATCCGATTCAAAAACTCTTTTATTTCTTACAATTCCACAGACGGTTTTCGGGATGTTACATTTTTTCAATTCATAATATTTCGGCTAAACCAATCACATTTCATGTATATGTTACGAACACATTGTTCGAATTATCTTTCGGATTGAATCTTCGTCCAGTAGTGCTTACAATGCTATACACATATTATACTTTTTGTCTTCTACGTCTAAATCATCAAAGACTATAAAAATAAGAAATAGGAAGAGATGCAACTTAAATATATAGAAAACTGAACTGGTAAATGGGATAAAAATACCTTTCTATTTATATATAACGTAACGTATGGTTTATAAACCAATCCTAAAACCTTTCTGAGCTTGAACTAAATAAACAAAATATAAATATTATAATTCCATTCATAACAAAGTAATTGGTGGCATAAAACTGGCACCGTGATATATTCGGAATGACATATCTACTTAGGTTCTCGAAATTGATCTTGCTAAGAACTAAATTAGTATTCATGTGCTGACATATATCTAACTAAATTAGATATATGTCAGCACATGAATATAGAATGCAGATATATGTCAGCCATAAGGATGATATGGCTATAGATTAAAACATAGTTGAAACAAAAAACTTAATATAAAATATTTCGACATAATATTCTCTGTTCTTAATTATACATCTTGAAAACTAAATTTTACAATATTATATTAATTGGAGAGCCTATAAAATTTTCATTTGAATAGAATACACGAAATACCACAGTTGGAAATACTATTATTTAATGTTTTTCTTTCATATCATTTCGCGCTTATAATCTCTCAGTGATGTGTCCTTATATAACATACTTTATATAAGTGTCTGCATGTCTTTTTCAAAGAATTTTCACAGAAGAGGAGTATTATTTAATTCTTTACGACAAAGCAGGTCTAAAAATGTATTTTATTCGATTCTTTAACGTACGAAAATTATTTTTTAAGAAAATTTAGTTTTCTCGTTGATACTGGAGTTGACGTGTCGGTTGTTCCTTCAAATTACTTCAAAAATATTATCCAAGATTCAGAGAGCAAGGTTTTCGCTGCAAATGGCTCACCTATTATATCTTATGGAACGAGACTTCTGAACATTGACTTAGGTTTTCGACGCGAGTTCAATCACCATTTTATAATAGCATCAGTAACCAAACCTATTATAGGTGCTGATTTTTTGATAAAATTTGGTATTGTAGTCGATTTGGCAAATAAACGACTAATTGACTCTGTTACATCATTATCTGTATACAATATGGATTTACATGATCCATACCCTACAGTTAAACTGTTCGTGGTCAATGGAGCTTCTGCGACGGTTTCCAAACCTAACGCGAGAGCCTAAATACGATTTAGAAATCAAACATAATATATTCCATAGGATTGTAACAAAGGGACAACTACCATTTTCACGTCCACGACGTTTGGATGCGGAAAAACACAAAATAGCGAAAAGTGAATTTGAATATATGAATTCTCTTGGTTTGTGTAGACGGTCAACATCATCCGTTTCTTTACCTTTACATCTGGTCCTGAAATGATGTAGCAACGATTCCATGACCTATCGTTGAAATTGAACAAATATATGTGTCGATAAGAAACCCTGTTAACAGAGGGCTTGTCTCAAAGTCCAGCGGAAATATATTGTTCAGAAAATTTCACTTCAATCCTGCGCCATACCAATCCTGGATACGGCTGATTTACAGTGAGGAGCACTATCTGCAACTTAAGTAGAAGCGAAATTAGTCACCGAATCAACTGCACACAATTTATTTTTAATGGTAGTTTATATTCTAATTATTGAGGAAACGATTAATCCAGTGGTTGTAGTCAAAGTAGTAAACGTTTAACTTACAATTTATATAAGCTAAGATGGAAAATATTTAAAAGTCAGTTTCTACCAAAGAACTGAATTTGCGATTATATGCTTCTGACACATTATCACTTTTGAGCTATTATAGTTCCATTTTAAAATCTCAAATCGTGCAAACCTTGAAACTCATAATTTTGTGGGACGATTTGGAGTGAATACGTCCCACAAAATTATTTTCAAACTATATTTAATTCTTTTGGAATAAGGTTGCCAGCTAGGATAACGTTGAAACATTCAACGACGATATGAGCAGACATATTGCACAACCTATGAGCAGAATACCATCACAGAATCATGTTAATTTAGAAAGAATCTGCCAAATATGTTCTAAAACATAAACATTCGTCAACTGATCCACTGTCCAATACTTACAATAATATTTCATCTGTTAAAAATTTAACGGTGAGATACTTTAACCTGCGAGACGTTCAACAATTTATTTTTTCATTATCTAACTAAACAGCAGTCGTATTTTGTCTTGTGGGTTTGGAAAAATCCAATTCGATATGGCTTTGAAATTTTCTAATAACACGGATTTATCCGTTAACGGAAAAATCCGACTCGAATTTATTTCATGATAGACCTCCTTGTACGTGACAATGATGGGAATTATATGTAACTCCCAAAAAAAGTGGCCATTTATTGAAAGCTGAGGCGCTGAATTACGTAAAATTTTGTTATTATGAAAATCCGATATCGAAAAATTCGCTATTAAGACACTAGAATGACGAAATTCAACAAATTATTAAATTAAAACACAACAATAAAATAAAATTCTATTTTACGAAATCAGAAAAAAATTTACGAAATCGGAAAACATCCGATTTTACGAAAAAATCCGATATCGAATTATTTCATAGCTCAGTTGAAGACGTAAAAAAAGTTCCTTTTTTTCAAATTGAGTATGAGGCCATCTATGTATTTTCGCTAGGCCAGTTTTTCAATCTAAAAGAAGTCATTGAATAATTGAGTGATCGAAAAGATCAATTCATCTCATCAGGCATATGAAACTATAGACTTCTTGATATTTATTGTGTTCGTAGATATGTTGTGAGTCGTGTTGCAAATGTTGTAGCGAATTACAAAGAGTTGAATCGAAATATTTTCAATTTGTTATGGAACAACATAACCGATCAAATGGTGTAAGGATATGGCTAATCCAACTTTCGGGTTCGAATCCCAATACGAGCATGGATGCAAAAGCGAGTTTTTACGGATAATTACGTATAATATGAATTATGGATAATGTGAATTGTGAGTTATTAACTGTGAAAGCTGCGAACTATGCTGAAAACAAGAATCAGCCGTAATCCAGTATAATTTACTCAACAATTAGTGGTTTAAGAGTAAACTCAAATCGTAATGATTTAAACCTAAAACTTAAGACAGTCTAACAGACAATTTACAACGTTAGTTACTAATATATCGGTCAACTATATAAAAATTATTCCATATAGCACAACAGCATTATAATAAGACTGATTTGACTCTTAGTTGATAAGGTATTCAAGATTCATTCATCTTTTTATGATATAACAATTCTTCTATAAATTCCAGTTGACGTTGATTGAATACTAAAAAACCAGTTTTGAAAACACAAATAAATTAAACTATAAACTTTCAAAAACTGCGGCTTATTTAATGGCTTAAATATTTTTTAAAATTTTAATATTTAAACTTTTTACAAAAACGAATGAATGGTCTTCAGAAATATTTAGATTAGCATCCAGCTACCAAGATAAAATAAGTTATTTATATTCAATTCTGCCTTAAACCATGACAACATGTTAAATTTTGTACCAAACTACTGTATAATAACTCATTTCAAATTAATTGCACGTCAATTGAGTCAAACCGCTTCCAAGAAAATTGCACATATATTCAACCAGCTTCCTCCCCTTCATCTGTATCTACATACTATACGATAATTGAATAATGAGGTTTTCATATAAAATTACCCACCCATTTTTCCCCTGCTCTATAATCTATAAATTTATGCATTTATTGACTGTCAATAAACATTCGATTGCCATTGGCAAATCATATGTAAGATTAATATCATATATTCGTATTTTACATCTTCAAATTGTTAATCAATCAAATCACGATTATTATTTGAAGCGATATCCAGTTTGCTATATGTGATTATTATCTTCTTCGCGCATTTTCGAAACAGACCAGACCTCACACACATTAATGCCGAGCTTAATTAGAGGCCACACAAGTAATTCCCGAATTTATGATCAAATTGCATGTTCATAAAAGCTGGTTTAACATGTCGAGAACATATATTTTTGTAAAGGTACAAAAACTAAATTAAGTCATTACACTCCGTAAAGATAATTGCACATGCGCAAATATAAGTGCCTCAAATTGTACATTGGTGATTCGGTACGCTGTCGCCTGTATATACGGTAAAAATTTAACCATGTATAATTAAAATTATTTATCGCACTGAGAAAGTACTTAGTGGTTGAAAACAAAAGTGGTATAAAAATCAAACATAAGATAAATCTTAGCATAAAAATGTTATTTCTTGTTGTTGTAACTATATATCCATAAATGGATTAAACTTTCCAAAAACATAAAAAAAAACAAATTTAGAATGAAAGTAGACAGGAATTGATTGATAATAAAGCGACGACAAAGGTTCGCTTACGGGTGTTAAATTTTATTACACTTGCGTGGGATGTTTTGCTGATCAATTATTCACACAGAAACACCGTTTACAACGAGGGTTTGATATACACACCGCATATTATAAATAATAAATTCTTAACGAACAAATTTAAATAATTTTGTGTGGGAGCTGATAATGAAAGTGAAATGCGATGAAAAAGTATAGAGCCATAAATATCCACAATATATAAGAATGTCAATGACTTGACACACTAAAAATAGATAGAAACGAAAAACTAAATCTAACACTGATCATTTATATTAAGTGTTAGAGTTTTTTTTTACAAAAACAAACTCTCAGTTGGGTTAAGTATTTATGACTTTATACTGTGTGCTGTACAAATTGGTTTTGTGATAATTGAATCGCGCAGTTATCGAGGGGACGATGAATTGAATAACATGAACATTTATTTTAGCCTCAAGACAATGTTACAGATTTTTTAACATATTATACATGATTGTATCTTTTAATTTAATTTTTTTTTTAACAAGAAAATCGATTATTTAATTACAAAGGTTACACACCGCTTCGTGAATATTTTTTTTATCAATAAAATGGACTCTGGTATAAAATGTATACTTATATGTATGTCTGTATCGATTTAGGTCGAAAAATTGGAATAAAAATATTGTATATCGATTATAGTCATACAGAATTGATTTTTTGCAAAAATAGAATTCAGGTTTATCATGTGTCACAACTAGATGATATAGCCTAACTTTTATGATTTTTGTTAAACTGTTGGACCACTTTGAATAAATGTTTTAAAATCAGCTTGGAAGGCTGATACTTTAACGAAGAACATTGTTTTTTTCTTAGAATAACTATAGACATCTTAAAGTATTGCCTATATTTGCATTATTTATTATACAAATTAAGTATATTAATTTTTATAAAAAAAATCTATGGCTTAGAGGCCGTAAACGGCCCTTACCGCGTCTCAACTGAGACCTTACGAACCAGTTTTTTTTAACGATTGGTGCACATTGTAGGTGGTCAGCCCAACGAATGTTTTTACACACAAACGCTTTTTTATGTCATCCGGTGCATGTTAATTTTTGGTCAACGACGGGAATCGAACTCGAGACCGCGGCGTAATAAGAAACTCTCTTAACCATTAAGCTACATCCGGCGAATTAATTAATTTTTATACCTTGGTTATTTATCGTAATAAATTTAATAATTTATCTTAATAAATTAAAATTGAATTTTCTACGATATTGAAGGTCTCAAGTGATAGAAGTAGACACCGTCGTTTTCATTAAAAAAACCCAGTGTACCATTCGTGTAAGCCACAAGCCACTTTAGGAACACCATATTTATTGTAAAGATTTAAATAAGTTAAATATATCGATAAAAGCCATTAAAGACTAATTACGAAACGAAAATCATTTTCCATTAAATTACTTATGTAATCCTTTTCATCCAAAAAATTCTACTATTGAATGTTAAAATCGACGATTAATATGCACTCTTAATAGAGTTTTTATCTGTAGCCAACCTAATTTAACTACCCATAATTTTTTGACAGTTTTTTGTCACAATATGAGTTTAAAAAACGTGAAATATATAAATACGATTTTGCTTGCTTATTTGAGATAATGGCAAGTGCACATAATTGGAAAAACCCGAAAACTGATTTGTACAAATTTATTCATATAAACTTGTTAAGTTTATTCAAATTTTAGTATCCTGTATTCTAGTAGTTTACAATGAATTGGAAAATATTTGATTATTTATATCAGTTATTTCTGAAGGCAATTTTATACTGCAGTTTGTTCAAATAATAAATAAATGGATGGTATTGTGTTCTAATTGCAAATAAATAAGAATAAATAAATAACAACTGATTTTTAAATTTGCAATATGTAATTCTATGTATTCAATTGCAAAACATGAAGAATTCTGAACAAGATGATTTTAAATAAAGGAAGTAATGAAAAATATACCACTTATCGATAGTGATTCACTGGGTAATATTCTAAAAATAAATAAATATTTTTAACCGGCTTTTACAGGCCATTGTTCGTCTCGGTTTCCATATTGAGACAGCTCTTCATACTGTTGCCAATAATGTGAAGATGATAGGTCGCTCTCTATGCTGTGAAGTCATCAAGATCTCAATTAACCATTTGATCATTTATCCGAACGTGATCGAGTAATTGTACTAAGTATTAAATTTCTGATTTCGTAATTGAAAAGAACGCGATTTATTTTAAAAGCACATATAATCGCAGTCTGGACCACATATAATAATCATAACTAAAGGCCATAAACATCTCTTTAACCGCGTCTCAGCTAAGATCTTACGTATACCATTACGTGCCACATTGGTGCACAATGTAGGTGATCAGCCCAACGTATGCTTTTACACACAATCGCGTTTTATGTCATACGGTGCATGTTATTTTTTGGTTAACGGCGAGAATCGAACTCAAGACCACCACGCGATGAGAAAATCTCTCAATCAATAAGCTACAACCGGTGACATATATCACGATTATAATAATTAATAATGCCATCTAAACTACTTGAATATTATCATTACACTGAAAAAAATAATTGTTCAAACTGACCAAAATTACGTTCACAATGTATTGAAAAATTCCTTATCAATATACAACCGACAAAGATTCCTATCAATGAGATTTACGAACTTATCACTAGCTAAAAAGTTCAACAATATATTATCAATAAGAAAAGTGATTTATCGATTGGAATATTTTATATTTTGATTTTAATAGATTTCTTATTTAATAATTCTGTTAATTAACTTCATATATTTCAGAATATGCACATAAGTATGTTATAGCAATTTATAAATTTAATTTAAATACATAAAAATACATGCTTTAAAGTTAATATATTATAAAAGAAAAAGCTTTCTTAATTTGGAACATTCTTCCGGGAAGGGAACATTCATTTTGAACTCCCCCCTCTATAATCATCCCCCCAGTTATTATAATGAGTTCCTTATTTTGTTTTTAAGGCCCGGTTATTTCTAAAGATCTATTTCTCCTCTTATTTAGATGTAATTTTCATTTTTACTGTAGGTTTCTCTTACCAGAGTTGAAATATAATTCGATTTTGCTTTTTTGTTTAATGTTGTAATTCTGCTTCGATGGCCGGTTTCGATGTGTTGGATGACGTCATATTAAATGGTTGTGCGATCGAATAGATCAAATTCATCTCTTCGCGCGTATGTTACCTAATTTGACGTGCAATTATTATATTTATACTTTCAGTCGAGTACGTTCAGTGCTATAGCGAATTACAAGAATGTACGCGAAATATCGGCCATTTTTGTAAATTTCTATTTTATTATCGATCTAGATTGATGTTCACTTTGTTAGCAAACTGATCAGTTAGACCATTTAAAAAAAACTGATAAATTTATCATATAGAATACATTTTTATCATAGTGATAAAATATTGTTAAGTTCATTAAGAATGAAAAATAGAAATGAAGGTAAAACTGTAATATTCTAATTCGCGAAATGAAAATAAATCATCAGAATGAAATAACTTTTTCAAAATAACAATAAAAATACCGACAAATATTTATCAATAGTTTGTCACTAAAGTTTGTTATATTGAGTGGTACATTTGGTTCAGTGCACTTCAAAAGTGTGGTTACCACTAATGAGATAAATTGCGTCGAGCTCTTTTTAATCAGAGATGAGATATTTGGTTTTGGACTCGTTGATTTTGAGATCAACGGAAGCTGAATACTGTTCAATAGTCAAGTATCTATTTCGCTTCCGAATCACATTGTCCTTACTTCAATATATCTCTTAAGTAGTATTCATATTTTGATAACACCGCAAGCCAAACGTGCTACTATTTAACTTACAAGATTCATAGACAATGGTAGTTACTATTTAACTTTAAAATCAGTGGATCAAAAAAAAAAATATAGTAATTAGTGTGTAAAAGTTTTCCACGAAAAATTTTATCAAATAATACCACCGATCTGACCAAATCGGCCTATAGGACCTTTCACATTTGTAAGGACTTTTAACTTTGGCTTATAGTTTTTAAAACACACGCGTGATTTAGTCAGGCTGTGGAAATGGAATGATCTTAGATGTATGATCAGTAGTGAAATTAGGTCGTGTTTAGGTTTTTTTTCGTCTGAAGCCGTCTGACAAAAGTCAGTCATTTCAGCGGCCAGATAATATTTAATTGATAAACGAAATAAGTGCTTCGTTTGCCACTTTAATTGACGATTGACTAAGAAAACAAAAACAAATTTTATCGGACGAAACGAATTACAATATGGTATTATGAATTATAAATGTGTCTCAGATAAGATATTTTCGTAAATCATTTAGTAACACTTCAAACATATGTCAAACACATTTCTACAATCAATAACATTCAATTTGATTGACACTAGAACGCTTATTATATTCCAATGAAATAAAATACAATTTATCACTCGAATAGCAAAATATGTTTCACTTTTGAAAATAATGGTGCTATAGAGAAACGTATAGATGACCTATAATACGGGTGATTTTGCAAGACATTTATGATAAAACCCATTTAAAGGAACAGGAAAACCATATTAGTGAAATTTAACCAACCCATCCCTTGTGAAATAATGATAAGTTGAGAACGTATCGGATCATGGTTAAGGGTGTTTCAGTGAGGTTATTTAAATCGGTCAAAAACTCTCATGCCGTTAGCATTTTATATAAATTTCAATCTCTTCAAAATATCTACTAATAACTCGTCTAACAATAAGAACTTTAAGAACCATCTGTAAATCAATATTGTAATATATTCTCAAATAAGAGATCAAAGACCAATTGTTCATCGAAAATGTAACTAATTTTATCATTAACATATGGTTAAAAAATGGTTCATTTCTTTTATTATTTTACTATAAACTACAAATCAGATTACTTATATTCTTATGGACATCAATTCAACTCGATGTTCAGTTTAATTATTATTAATTAATTTGCGATCAAATTAAAATGAAAAACATATAATTTACTCTACCTTATCGGCCATCATTGTCTCGAGTGTTTTATAAACACCACCGCCATTACGCATAAAAAACGATTTCTGCCACACACTAATCCAATTCTCGCCCTTCTTACGTTGCGACGATCGAAACGTATACGACGATCGTAATTGACTATTTTTCGCAAATGTCAAATCAATTTGATTGCCACTGAGTGGGGATGTATTTTTAGAATAAACATTTTGCCACGGAGGACGTACTGAACTACCACCGGGCGATGTTCGAGAATTTCCACGAAAACTACGACGTAAATTTCCATTTGCACCACCATTTAAATATTGTTTTTTACTATCGATTGACTCATTTTCATCATCTTGATCACCATCACTGTATAAACGGTTGCGACGACTTCCTAAACTATACTTTTTCACATGTTGATTTATATGATTCGCCGATGAACACTTGTCCACTTCATCAACGGAAATTATATTTTCTGTTGTGCGACGTCTTTGTTTTCCATTCCCAATTGGTGTTGTAGTCATCGTATTACCGCCATTAATATTATTATGCGTTGGTGATATAACTATTAAATATATAGTTTTGTATTTATTTATTGTATAGGTGGGTATAGGCGGTCATAATATAAATTACTTAAACTAAAATTTACCGTTATTATTGTAATTCCATAATTCTATATTTGAAACCTCTGAACCACTATCACTTATTGTTTCCGAACTTAAACTATTCTTGCGATGATTATTTTTATTATTACCATTTCCATTGGTGGTGGTGCTGGCGGTGGACTTACCACCATTACGTTGATCAATGTCATGATCTTTAAGTTTAAATATACGATTTTTTATTGTGCCACAAGCGTGTGCTTTACCAGTACACCCTCTATGGATTTCAGTTTTGAGCGGTGTCGTTTCAATAGTGACCGATGAGTGGTTTGTTGTTCCAGTTGAACGAAGTGTTTGTTCAAACGCCTTTTGCAAATGATACATTGACATTTTGCTGCTGCTTGTTTTACTAATCTACCGCATTATTTTTATCTATATTGAATTGTATAATATTTAAAGTGATTCGTATATAAGATATGGAACGGGTGTGGATTATGTATTTAAATGGGAGTTAAAAACCTTGTTCTCATTAAACCCAAAATATTGTCTACTATACACATCGTGTTCTAAACTATACTCGATCTAAAAATAAATCATTTAATCTGCCGACAACGCACATTCTGTTATGACAGGTATATGACAATACAAAGATTACAATCAACAAAAAAAATTAATTATCATTTCTTATTAAAACAAACCAAGAAAATTACTTAACCCGTATTCAACACTTAATTCTTAACAACATATGTACATATATATATATAAGAAACAGGTCGTTCAAGGACGCCACAATTTTCAAACCCCCAAAAATGCCTTATTCGCGCTTATTTAAACAACAAATCAATCGATTTATTTAGAAATCGATCATAAAATTTGTTGGTTTTATATACACGTTACAATACATGCGGTTTCAAAAATCGTGGCGCCCTAAAACTCAAGAATTCTACACCACACAATTTTTCCGCGGTTAAGCACAAATTTTTTGCGGTTTTTCGTATTTAATCAATACATATACACTCATTGAGAGTTGTTGCTTTAAAATTCATTCAAACGAACTTTTTCATGGTCACATTGTGGTGATGATATTGACGAAAAAGTGTAATTTATTTCAAACAGCAACTCTAAATCTTAAATCTCTTCTTCTTAACAAACTATTTGTTACGATCTTTTCAGATAGATAACAAAAGACATGTATTTGAAGTGCACTTGAGTTAAAAATAAACCATATCAAATCGATTGTTCATATTAATAGGAACAATAGGACACATACGAGTATGTAATTGAATTTGATAGAATTTTTATTCGAGTGCGGTTTGAGTAGAATTGTGGGCTAATATATATCATCAAAAGTCACAGGTGATGGTTAAATTAAGGCGAACGTTATATAATTATTGGTTTACTTTCAGAAAGTTGGTTTGTTACTTTCAAAATAAAATATAAGCTCCGCATAACTGAATATACTCATGATTATGGATGTCCCAAGGTATATTCTTAAACAAATGGAGTGAGATCCTGGCGGAGTGATCACTACATCAACTTGTTATCTGTACTAATTCGAATACTATAAAAATAAATAAAACTAAAACTTATGAAATTATTAAGAATCTGATGATCTTCTATAGTTAAAATTGTGTTTTAATGCTTTGCATATAGTTTGTTGTAATACATATTAAAGTTGCTGCGTAGGTTTTGATTAATCAGGCGCCACCTTTTAAAATTCTTTCTATCTTACAACATGGTAGTATGATTATAAAAAATTATAAAATACTAAAATGCTAAAAGATAAAATTTACTGAACAAAAAATGATATTTTATTTTACCGGTAAACTATATAGATTAGAAATCCATTAAAATACAAAATTTTAACACTTGAATTCTTTATTACTTAATTAGTTCGATTTTAAATTTTGCTATTTATTTACTTAACCCAGCCAAAATTATTTTTTCTTACGAAATTTACTCATTTTATTACCACCAGGCCGCCGAATATCCATAAAATAAAAACACGATCACATACAAAAAATAATAAAATACGAGACCCTTTCATAACATACTTGCTCATATAAAAACAAAAACAGACGAGGCGAAAAATACAAAATTAATGTAAATTATGAAATTTATTTTAAAACTTTCCAAATTTTCCAAAAAATTATACCACACACCGTATCAATAACATAAACACATCATGCATGCGCCCGAGGTGATCACCGCAGCATCTTTGCATTTTTATTCTGTGTTTTGATTCTTAACGGAATTATATCAATTTGATTATATTGGTTGACCGTTATTGAAACAAACATTCATCTTAATTAAGTATTATAATCGATCGATCGTCTAAAAAATATATACATTATAAGTTATTTGGTTATAAAACATAAAGATATGGCACGGTGCACGTATCCCAGGGGCAATAAACTTTGTGCGATTAATACGAAAATTAGATAGATCGATCGGTGGACCATGATGGGTTAAATGCTTCACCACACAACAAAAATGTGTAAAACTGGTAATTTGGATATTGTTTTCTTAACAAATTATCTCTTCTGCGAAAATGATCTGCGCGATTGAGGTATAACAGGTACATATAATATATGAAATATTTGTTGTTTGCTTGTTATTTACTGTGTGCGTAGAGTAAGGCGCCACCCACGCAATTAAGGTGTGTATATATCGATTTACATTTATATGTTATTGAGCAACTTCAGGAGACTTAACATTTTTTAACATCATTGAAATCAATTGATCAACAATGTTTATATTGTATCTGTTAAAAAGTATCAAAAAAATAACTTAACTGGAGCTTAGTGTTAATGTAGTTTAACAACATTTTAAGCATAATTTTAAACAAACTTTAGCAATAATGTTGGAATTTTTTCAGTATATCAGAATACCAATAATAGATATAGTTTGAATGGATGTAAGAATAATTGTCTAGATAATTTTGAGCTGTAAAATTGAATTCAAATTGAGATAATATTTGAAAGGAATTTAAAGAGAAGAAACAGGAACTTTCATCAAATCAAACTTATATTTGGTTGAAAATATTAGCATAAAATGCTTGATGTAAATATAAATAGAAAGTTTAAATTTAAGGTGTAACAAAAATCAAAACGCAAACTACACTAAAAGTAGAAATATTACTAATTAAATACAAATTAGTAGACCCAGCGTGGTACTAATTAACAAACCCATTCGTGTGTAATCAATTTGAAATGAACATCAAAAATATAAAAACACTAAACAAATGACCTCCGCACAATCTTCTTCCAAAATAAAGAACCACATTATAAACATATCGCTATCATGTCGCTAAACTATAAAATTTACAAAACTCATCACATAATTTCGCACATAACACAACTAACCCCATCGAAAAAATAAAAATATAACATAAATCGACGAGAAAACCTGTTAAAACTATAAAAAAAACTAATCTAATTTACATCTTAATGTTTTTCTTGAGAAATAATTTAACTAAAATATTCCAATTTAATCCAAAACGATCGTAAATAATATTTCATCCATTAATTTTGGTTAATTAAAATCGAACTAGCATTAAAATCTCATTTATAACATATCCACTGAAATAGTCTATAAAATTTTCCCCTCGAAAGCCAACATATTTTATGTTATTTTGATCAATTGACACGCGCGTCATTTAATTGAATTTCCATTAATCAATATCAATTCAATTTAAAAATTATAAAGCGACTACATCGATCAATCAACACAAAATACATTACACAAACAAAAATATCACAAAATCACTTTGAATTGGGTGGAGAAGGGGGCATAAAAAATCGCGATCTCCAAATTTATTATTATTAATATTATTTCACAATTAAGTTATTCACTTTAAAACTCTTTTGATATTTTTTTTTAATAACAATTTAATATTTTAATCTCACACTTATGAAACTTTTAATAACTTTTGCTTTTAGAGATCACTTTTTTCAATCAAACGAAACCAATTGATCGTTAAATAAATTATAAACGATTTAACTATACTTTATTCACTGTCAACAAAATTATTTATTTATTTTATAATTATAGATTATTTCATAATATATTCCGTAAACAGACGTTTCGATAAATATAAACGAACGAATAGCAAAACATCTGATCGCGATCACCGTTCAACATAAACTAAAGAAATTTTTGTGTTTTTTATTTACGTTAAGCGGCGGTTGTTATGATCGATGTTTGTCTTTTCAAGTTTTTATTTTTTTAAAAACTATTATTAGTTGTTGTTTTGATTATTGTTAAAAAGTGTGTTTACTGATATTGAAGTAGCTGAAGATTGATAATGATCTATAAAGTGCAGTGAAATGATTATTTTTAATGGTATAATTTAATGAGAGGAAAAAAAATTAAAAGTGAAAAAAGTGTTTATATGAAATGCAGGATTTTGATTGAGTGGTAAAAATATAAGTGATAAAACTATATTAATTTTTGAACGATATAGGTCAGATTCATATAAAGTTTCAATTGACGTGGTAATATGAAAATTAATACATACATTACTTAAAATATTGACGACTCTCACATTATCAGTCTTGATTTGGATGGGTATGTACAGACATTTTATAAAATTTGGCTATAGCTAGAACCTTATAAATATTTCATTTAAAGGGCAGTGCTACACCCATGAGAAGGTCTCTTAAGGACGGGCATTGATATTAATAAATAAAATTATGTATTACAATAAAACAGATTTATAGTAAACTAAAAACATTTATTTAAACAAACTACTTTATTCATAGATAAATTGGTCGATATTTAATATGCCAGGCCAACTGGGGATGTTATGAATTAATCCGATTCGACGCGAATGTTTCTACTGTGATTTTTTTGGTCGAAATTGTCAAAAGTAAGCACGAAGAAGTTAGCAATAATGTGTCGCAGTTCACTTAAAATAGTTAAGTTTTATTTTGTTGTTGTGGTTTAATTGATTAATGACAGATGTCAGATGAAATCTATTAATGGGATATTGCTCCTTAAACACTAATATATACTAGTCGGATTTTGACATTCGACTTTTGGAAAATCCGATTGTACGTTTTGTCTTTTTAGTTTCATAATAGCAAAATCCACTTTCGGATCCGATATAGAATTTTTCATAATAGCCTCCCAGGATAGGCTATTTGAAACTATAATCAGTTCCTGTTTTCTATAGCCAATTATAAATATATGTGCCTGCAGTTAGAACAATCTTGGGTTCCATTCAATTTTATTTATATGGACGGATTTTTTACTATTATCATCGTACCAAACATTCTAATACACTGTGTTCTTTCGTGCTATATTTAATTGTGAGCACTTAGTCACTATTGGGTGTTTTATTATCAACCTGTAACTATACATATATACTGCTGATGTTCTTACGCTGCCCCAAAGTTTTTTTTTTACTATAGTGCCATCTACAGAGAAATGCTGAGTTGTTTGTGAGGCATGGAGTATCCACTTACTATTTTGTTTTAAACTTGGTTCTCTTTTAAAATTTCAACACGACTAAAAAACTGATGTTGATGTTAATTTATCTAGAAGCAATCATTTATTTTTGCTCGGAAAGAAGGAATTAACAGATACTACCATAAAGTATACGTCCACTTACACTATGCCTCACAGAGCTTAACAAATTAGATTTTTGACTACAAGCGAAAGAATGTAGAAGTGATAGAATAAAATAGATATAATAGTTAACTATTCTACCTAAATCTCTAAGTTTGTAAATCATACAAATGTTCACAAATACAATTTTAAAATAAGGATTTCAGCTTTAAACGTGGTTGTGATAAAACTGACCCCTCAAACTACCGGCCAATATCAATTGTGTCAGCCGTGGCTCAAGTTTTTGAGAAATGCATTAACCACCACCTGGTGAATTATCTTGAGCTTAATAAAATAATTTCAGATAAACAATATGGCTTTTACGAAAGCCGCTCAACAACCGATTTCTTGACGTATGTTGTAAACAAATGGAATTTTGCCCTTGAACACGGAGAAG
Organism: Tipula lateralis; assembly: GCA_963932295.1. Taxonomy (NCBI): domain Eukaryota; kingdom Metazoa; phylum Arthropoda; class Insecta; order Diptera; family Tipulidae; genus Tipula; species Tipula lateralis. The sequence goes on from OZ010737.1 coordinate 128,343,856, forward strand.
CCTTTGCAAGCGCTTTGGATATATCCAAAGCTTTTGACAAGGTTTGACATGAGAATTCGATGACCATCAAGTGGCTAAAAAGCTTTCTCAAAGACCGAAAGATCAACGTTGTGCTAAATGGAAGATCATCAATGACACACTCCCCAAATGCCAGAATCCGTCAGGGATCGGTTTTGTCACCAACTTTGTTTTTGTTATACATCAATGACTTGTTGGATAACACTGTGAACCGTATCCACAGTTTTCCCGATGATGCAACATTGCACTCTTCTATTTCATTCGAGGTCGAGCCTACTCCTTCAGAGTTAAACGGTAAACGGCTGGAAGTTGTCACTTCGCTTAATTCCGATTTAAGTACAATATTTGAGTGAAAGTAAAAAATCAGGTCAAATTTAACGAAAAAAACACAAACATGCACATTCTCGCGTAAAAGAAGTCACAACGAATACCCTTTTATGATAAAAGACCACGTTCTCGAGGGTTGTGACTCAATTCGTCTGCTTGGTGTTCAGATTAGCAACAATTCAAAATGGAATGAACACGCATTATTGCATTGGCCAAATCAGCTTCATGTAAACTCGGGTTCCTCAGATGCAGGCGGTTTTTTAAATCGCATCAGGTTCTCCAGATATATAAAACCTTTATTGGATCTTTTGTAGAATATTGCTTTCAAGTTTGGGGTGGAGCATATGGCATTTTTCTCCACTTGCTTGATAGAGTTCAGCGACGTGCCATCCGAATAATACGAAACTCCAGACTTACGAAAGATCTAGACAGCCTACAACACCGCAAAGATGTTGCAGAACTCTGCGTGTTCTATAGATTAATAAATGGTAAATGTTCTGCCGAGTTAAAGGAGAAAATACCACCATTGATTACGCCAAGACGGGTAACACGAGGAACGGTTAATGCACATAGATTAACTTTACGCTGAAGCTGCCGAAACCTCGAACTGAAGGTGTAAAGCGCGAATATCTAGGAAGTGAAATTCGTTATTCGGTTTTCAGTTTCCGTTTGAGTATAAAATGCACAAGTTTAAGGCGACTATCAACCTTTACTTAAAGGATCGCGCTTTGCGTACAGAAGCTCTGACAAGTTACAAGGTTTGAAAATTTGTCAATATTTGCAAATATTAAATTCGTATATCAAATAAGTTAATTTTTTATCTAATGATAAAAACATAATATTAAGATAATTCATGTTGCTTATTTATTAATAACAATATTGGACACCACACACTCAATTTTGATCTTAAAAGCTCAATAGTAGTTAAAAAATAAATATTATTAGAGTGTACAAATTATTTTCAGGCCAAAACACATACAAGCTGCGACAGCTGTCGAAAACACCCCGCCAAAATGTTGTAGAGCTTTTGTGTCCATCATTTTTGTGTCCGAATAACCATACAATTCAAAGTTAATCGCAGTATTTGATGAAAGCCAGCTGGATGTTATTCATTATGAGCTGGTCAAGCAGAACGAAACCATCACTGGAGAATACTACTGCCTCCTATTAACGCATCACCAAAGAATAAACGATCGCACGCAATAACCCGAGAAGCATGACAATATTTAAGGATGACAACGCTCTAATTCACGTAGATAAACAAAAACTAACAAGAACTGAATGATATAACAAGCGACTGTGTGGATGTATAAGTATTCATTGGGTTGGACAACTACAATTTGCACCATTGTTCGAAAGATTTCGGTTGAGGCGTAATCAAAAGGCCATAGATTATATTATACAGCTTAGATAAAACCCGCAAAGAGTACTGCTACAGCCATTACTTGGTACAAATTTATATCAAACGTATATCAAACTTTTATATACATACTATTTTAGCCAATCTGCACTAATCTTACCTGAAACGATCAAATAGAAAACAAATCGGATTATAACTCAGATCATATTTTTAAGACAACAAAATTGTTATTATACTTAATAAAGTAATTTAGTTGCTATACGTTAGTTGCAAAATTTTCAATAACAATAACAATTAAAAATAAACTATTTAAATATAGTTACAGCCCACTTGAAATATGGGTAACACATAACATTCCAATTTAATACATTTCTTTGTGTACAACAACAATACATACAATAACAATGTCTTATAAATTATTTATATATTATTGTTTAAATATAAAATCAATAAAACAAAACCAAAATTAAGAAGTCCTAAAGATGAATAATTAAATCATTTGGAAACCGTTTATACAGTTTAGCGCCGCATTACACTATTCGTATGAAAATCGAAAGCGATCGCAAACGTACATAAATACGTGTATTAAACGATTTTGTTTCAAAACTGTCACCACACATATTAACACCGTTTGACAACAAAAAAAAACAACAAACAATAGCTGCTGTGCCAACAACGTGGACAGAAATGATAAATATAATCTTATACCAACAACAGTAACGAATAATAAGACGTAAGAAATTAATAATTCATAGATTTAATTTTTTGTTAACATTTAGTTTTGGGTCCCCCATTGTTTGGGATTTCAAAGTTCCAACATTTCTGAAAAAAAACGAAATACTGTTTTGAATAGACAAAAATAGTTTTTATCCCCTTGTGTCTTTGTCTTCAAATACAGTGACACTTCTATCGAATCGAATTGAATATAGTTGGTAATTTTAAAGTAGACTTTGTTCAAATGGAACACTATTTTGAACTCAAATGTGGGAGAGATGGAAGCAGTTATTCGAAAGTCGGAAATTTGATACAAAACAATATTTCTTGACAATGTCACCGTGCTTAACTCTATAAAATTATATCACAGTGTTGTAACTGTACACACCAACTGTATATCCTCCAAATCAAAATGAATAATTTATAGTTTCATTGGATATTAGTCGTTAATAAATATCTCGACTTAAAAATAAAATACAAACCTAGGAGTGTTAGTAGAAGTATTTCCTGAATGGAAAATTACATACATATATCAGATGTTTAAATATAGTGAAAAAAGGCTTTAAGATATAGAACAATTTCGATTTCCTGAAACGAAGCAAAAACATAAAACGAGAAAAAATTCAATATGCAATGGCATTTCGAACGGAATTGTGTCTGTCGTCTGTATAGTGTCAAACGAACAAATTGTTAGGTTACACATTTTCTTAAGTTTATTAATACAAAAAAATTCCATAATCGTATAGTGAACAAGTTGTCTTAATTAATTTTAATTTTTGTTCAAAAATGTTTACATCCTTTCAAGAGACACAAATAACTAATTTACATGCAGTTAGTTTCCGCTCAAAAACCATTCGAGGCTAAGTAACATACGAGCATAGACACAAAAACGATTATGACAGACATTAATATTCATTAATCATTTTAAGGTGAATTATGAAATATTTTGACGTATAACAATGTGTGATCGAACCATTCTACCTCTCTAGTTCGTTTTGTAATTGAATATCTAGAATAGTTAACAATTAAATGAACTTTTTATATTTTGGAGCTTGGAAGTTGTAAATCCCAAACTTTTATTATTCATATAATTGCTTTTTTTTTCAAATCTGTAAAAATTTTCGCGGGAAATAATTTGGATATCATGTGGTCTTCTGCGTCTATATCGATTATTTCTAGATGCAAGCTGAGAGTAATTGAACAGGTTATTTTATTTTCAATTCAAATAACAGACTTACATATATATTGACCGATTTTACATGAATTTCCTTCCAAGTCCAACACCGTTCAAAATTACTACTCATAAATTGTTCTTTGTGTAGTCAACGGTTACGATATGTCATTTCATAAGGAATATAAATCCATAAGAAATATATACTTAACTGAAGAAGTAATATATATCCCGATATATTTAAAGTGTCTACTGCTGTTCATGAAATACAGACGGTTCCTTTTAAAATCGAGAAGTGTCTTTCTAAAGTCTGTTGAACTGTCAAGTTTATCCTAACTCATTATTGCTGCTGTCTTTTAGAAAACATGAACATTTTTTATTGTTTGCCTAACAGGAATAAGCCTGCACTAAACGAAATAACAAAAAGCTCAACTATCCAAAAAAAAACTCAGTATTTGCAAATAGACAGTATTTGCAGAGACAATTGCATACAGTAATTTCATAATGCAAAGTATTCATTTAAAAGACTGCTATTAAAGCAATACCTGTAAGATATTCGTTTAACAGGCATGGAGCAGTTATCAATTAATTATTGAAATTTAACATAGACAATTACTAAATATTTATGGATGAAAAATAATTTGATCGAAATTTTCAATCACATATTTACATATATGGCGATTTTTTGGTGGCCAACTTCGGAAAATTAACCATCCATCAAATCAATTTTTATAAATCGATTAAATGACATGTAGCGCCATCGTTTTGAGACTCGAAGTCGTTAATATTCATATACTATAATATATACAGTAGCGAACATTATTGACAGTTACTATTGGCAAATAACACAAGAAGAATAATGCAATGTTTAATGTCCAGTTCAATTTGACTTAAATTGAACATTTAATAGGAGTAAAGTAGTGTTGTCAAATATTTAATATTTAAACGAGGAAGGACATTTCAACATTCTTCCGAAATTTAATATTAAATTGAACAAAATTGAAAATAAAATTAGATTCAACTAATTACCATCCTCTTAAGGAGAGCCACCTAAAATTTTTCCGTAAACACATTAGACAATAAATTAGAAGAAGGTGATTTTTCTGACGAGAAACCATTTATACCCCTATTATGAATTTCACTTACGAAATTTTGGTATTATGAATGTCATGGTGAGCGAGGATTTTGTCTTAGACTCACTTACAATTTGTCGGTGACAGCAAGTGAGATTTTTTTTTGACTAACAAAAAATTCGTTTTAAAATGTTTTTATTTAAATTAAAATTATAATTTTCTTTTTTGTGTTTTATAAAAATAATAATTTTCGATTTATAAATAATAATTTTCTTTTTTAAAAAGAAATTAATATAAAAATAGAAATAGAAGTTTCCAAAATTTGTTGAAGAAATGGAAATAAAATCCAGACATTCTTCAGTATTCGAATTTTTGAAAAATTTAATTATTAAAATAAACTGAACTACAAAACTTTAAATTAATTTACTTTTAAAAACTTTAAATTTATTATTTTGACACACCACCAAACGTCAAACATACCGAAATCAAAACAAAAAATAATAGTTTCCAACTCAAAAACAACAAAATATAAAAAATAACGCATTATGATGCGTTCGTCACTCAAAATAAAGCGACAATCATAATACCAAAATATGACTCGAGTGACAATACACGTCACGGTGAGGAGTGTGATGAGGTGACATTCATAATAGGGGTATTAACCTTGGCGCGTTATGTTGTGAAAAGCCTTATCTTATTAAGTCAGCTTTCCCATTTTTTTAATACCTCAATGAACCCCCCTCTGATTGACACGATTTTATTACATATAAATTATATATTTCAACAAGGCAAGGTATCGATCCATGTTTCAAATGAATCCAAACACTGGTTTAATTTCACGAGATAAACACCTTTCTTTTTGAATGGTCTGCTTACAGTCTTGGCTTGGCTGCAATCTTTAAAAGCCTATTGTTTTATCTCGGAAATTAAACAATAGTATAACGGCTTGAAAAGTGTCATTTGCGACTGCCAGACGAAAATTGATAGAAGACATAACCAAAAAACGGCATAACCAAAGTCATAACGGTGGAAGACATAATCAAATAAATAAATTTGCTGCTAAGCTAACGTCAAATTGTCACTTACTATATACTATTCTTCGCCAGCATATAAAGAATCCACAGATAAATTAAGAATAATTTACTCGTATGTAGATAATCTCTAACAGTTCCCAATTCAATAATGGTTATGGTATTCGCATACAATATCTTATCAACTTTGGTGATCACATAACTTAAGTTGGTATTGAATTCTATACCAAATCCTCCGATTGTTTATACCGATGACCAACACTCTCTTCTATTAAATTTGAACTGTCTTAACTTTTGTTTGGAATAAAGTTTTTTTTAGAAAGGTCCAATCAAATACAAAGCTTATTCACTCAGCTGTGTAATGTATCACCATTGATATGTATGATTTTCAAACAGAAATAAATTTACCTGGTGAACGCATTGTTTCTATAGTGTATTGAATAGTTTAGTTCCTGATATAGTTTAATATTTTAATCGATCTGGTTCCTAATGGGCAGTTACCGGTGCACGATTCTGCTACATTTGAACTGATGCAATAGTATAATAGGCTAGTTTTATTTATGATATATTTTCCCTATTACATGAAAGACGTCAGCCAATCTTTTTATTGACACTTCTCTATTACCAAGGTTTTGCGAACTATAATATTACTAGTTTTTCTTCTTTGTAAATCTTGATTAAGAATCTATGCTTTTTACATTTATGATACGTCGACCCGGTCTCCTATCATTTTCTGGATAAGTACCATGATTTGTATTCCTCACAATCGAATACTGACATCAGGACAACAACCACTTAGAGGATAAAAAGAATGAGATTAAAACTCAATATCTTGCAAATATTTAGACTATCGATTGAAAATGTTTTGCTATAGATAACCACATTATAAAACCAACGTAACTTATGTAAAAGTGCGTATCATATATAAAATATATTTATATTCACTATCATGAGCGGTAACTTCGGACCATTTGACCACTGACCGTCGATATAGAATAACTATTTTCGTTGAAATATGCGGAATTTCCTCATATTTAGTACTATCAACAGAATCTATAGTCCGTATTTATCTTAAACTATAATATCGTTTTCAAAATAAACAAATTTCCGGAACTAACAAATAAATCAAACTTATTATTATAATTTTTCACTATTAATGATCACTCAAAAAACTAAATAAACTTTCTTATAAAAACAACTTCATCACCTCTCTAGGAAGCCATCGAGTATTTACAGTACATAAATTCAATAAAATGTTAACACCGCGCGCGGGAATATATGAATTATTGATGAAAAATCTAATTCTTAGAAAAACAACAAACTGCATATGTGGGCGCGCGCTCACATATAATACAAATAATAATAGTTGTAATAGTAATAATGATAATTTTAGTTTACGAGGTTTTCATAATATGTGTGTTAGGTAGGCGATAGTAAGAGCAGTTTAACAAGATTTTTATATAAAAAAAAATCTGCTGTATCTCGACAACAGTTTCGTAATGTTGCAACGATATATTACAAATTATATGCGACGATGCCTTGTTTCACGTTAATAAAATACATATATATTTATGTATGTAATTATTGTAAAAGAAAATTAAATTATGTTACGGCTTAACCCAAATTAATTGGTTTTAAATTGGTTGCACATGTTTAGGTCATGGCAATGTGTTTATCTTCGATTAAACCATAATTTCATGAATTCGCACAAAATTTAATAATTTTTAGGAAATTAAAAATATTACATATGTACTCGTATTACCAAAAAAAAAATTCAAACAACAATTATGATTAATTTAAAAACTTTATGGTCAATTATCCAATTAAGTAAGATGCATAACTGTAGTTAACTATATACTCTCCATAAGTCCATACCATAAAAAAAACTAAATAGACTTGCTGTATACATAAATTACATTAATTTAATTCAATTATTTGGGAGAGAGACTAAAACTAGCGCATTTCCGGTTTTAATTTAAACGAAAGCATATTATATAGTTGGTAAGAGAATTCCCAAAATATTTCATATGTGACAGTCATTAACAACATACTTATCTAGCATTATTCTAATATATTGTGACTAAGAAACATGAGTGCAAACCGATTATGTTATGCAGACTATAGCGTTTAAAACTTATATACTGATTACATAAGATCACTTGATCAGTGAGAAATTATATTTTATTTATCGATTAAATTAGCACCACGTTGTAAATTAGGAATATCTCGCTTAAATAATAACTGAATAAATCCAAAACCATATGATCGTGTGTGATCTTACATTTTGAAAAATTTAATTAAAATTTATTAAGCGAAGTACGTATACAGATTGGTGATCATAGATCGTGGATTATTTAGGATTTACATGATTTATTTTTGTTTCATAATTAATAAATATTAATGATCTAATGTGGATATGATACGATCTATTAATTAATATAATATTTATCATAATGTTGTAACAATGACATAGATGGAACAACCTCATCAGTTTTAATGATGACTTCAATGATAACGTTTACTTTAAAACAACATTGTTGTAGCAACATGGGGGGCCGAGGAACTTTTATTTATTGTCTAACTATAATATTTGTTTACTTAAATGGCACTGTTATATGTGACACTGTCTTCATGGTTTTAAATTAGAACGCTTAAGAATTTACATTATATATCATACAATATACAGGTGTATATTTGTAAAATTAATGTAATATTTCAAAAAGAATTTAGGCAACAAAATATTCGATGCAGATATAAATATTTGATCAAGATATAAATGTAATGTAACAGTTTTAAAATAATTGAAACAAGTTCGTGGGATGCTTTTACATTTTAGAAAATGTGGAGTTCCCACGAGAATCCATCCTAAAAATATACAGGGTGGGCAAAAGTCCCGCTACCATTTTAATTTCCTATAACTTTGTTCAAAGAAAAGGATAGGTAGGTTTGGTTTTCATAAAAAGTAAATTTGGTCTTTACATTTTTTTCCGTTATGATAGGAAAATTATATCGGCGATTGACTATGCAACTTTCGGCTCTTTTTAAGGCATTTTTCACGACATCCTTCAAAATCTCAGGCTGAATTTCTTCAATTTCGTGGCGAATATGGTCTTTAATATGTTTTTTTTAAACTTTTGATTTTAAAAAGGTGTTTGTTGCTGTTAAATCTGGAGATCTGGCGGGAAAACCTCATTCAATAATTGAATTGTTGAACGGTCTGTGTGTGCTGTGGCCCCGAGAGCCGAATCTCTTTTCTCCGAGCCATTTCTTCAAGTTCAAAAACAGAAAATAGTCACAAGAGCAAAGTTTGGAGAATATGGCGGCGGATGATGAAGCCATTTGAACCGTAATTCATGAATTTTAACCATGGAAAATATACACGTGTGCACCCGTGCAATGTCTTGATAAAAGAGAACTATTCCTTTCGGCAAATGCAGTCGATTTTCTTTTAAAACGTCGTTGAAACGGTACAATAAGTTGCAGAAATATTCGCCGTGTACTGTTCTCTCCTGTTGATGGCAATCGAAGTGGACTATGCCGCGTGATTCGCAAAACACTGTAGCAATGACCTTGTCTTTTTCGACGCAGATTCGCCAATAGAAATCCATTTTTCAGACTGTTCTTTGGACTCGGGTTCGAATCATATCTTGGTACCGTTCGGCAATAACAGTTACTTCAACACCTTGGTCATTTTACAAATAATAGGGACCAATGATGTTTCCAACATAGTCATGTTCACACCGCATACAGTTGTTTTAAGTGGATGCAATGATGTTTGATGGATTAATTGATAATTCTGTGACCTCCAAAATTGACGTGGCAACTGAGATGAAAATGGGCTTCATAGTCAATTATCAGTTGAGACGAAAATTCTTCAATTTCACTAGACAACCTTATGATTGCATTAATGTACTTAACTCGTTGATCAGGATCACTCAGTAGAAATTTTTGGACTAATTGAATTGTGTACGGGAACATTTTCAAACCAGTTTTCAAAATTCTCTTTACGCTGCGGGATGAAATATGTAACTGGGAACCATGTCTCCGAATTGATGTTTCTGGAGACTCTGCAACACTATCGCACACCAAAGCCACATTTCAGCGTAACGAGACGTCCGTTGTCTTCCAGAACGATGTGTCTGCATTGTACTGTCGAAAATTCGCATGTAAACGATAATTGTGATATTTTTCACATCTCAAACTCTATTCCGAAAAATACATTTTTTATCACAAACCCAATTTTCATTTTACGTATAAAAACACTTGAAGAATGTTTTGCTCAATAAAATAAGAAAAACATACAATTTCGAATATAATTCAAATACATTTAAGGTACGTATTTCGAAAAAGTTGATGCGAGTGTGATAGACTGTACTTTACAAAATTTGTTTGCTCTATAAAATTCACAAACATTTGATTTTATGTATGGGATCCTACATAACCGCCCAGGTGGCGCAGTGGTTAAAGCTGCGGCAGTTGGAGCGGGAGGTACCGGGTTCGAATCCGATTCGAGGCAGGATGCAAAATGGGTTTTTCACCTTCGATCGTTTGGGCGGTGCGATCGGTGGTGAAAAATAAACATAATCTGGATCCTCTGTCGTGTTTAGAATCCTTGGGCCGACCCATCTTCCATGTCAGTACTATAGGACTGACATGGAGCTATGCAATGCGCAGATGGCTCTACGGAAAGACTCGGACCTATAGCCGTATAGAGTGGTATCACAACGGATCAAATTTGGTCTAAGTGTGCGATAGCAGCCACATCAACTTAACTTTTTAACTTTTTATGGGATCCTACAGAGATTTCTGATAGATGACCAAAGTGTTAGAAAATGCCTATCTGATATTTATTTTAAATTATTTTTTTCATTTTTACTAAGTAAAGTAATCTTTCTTCTTTGGTTTTGTAAAAAAATATACTGTTTTGAGATAGTCCTTGATATGCGATATTGCTCATCGTTTTCTTGCCAGAATAACAATTAATAAAAAAATTGCATAGACATATTTTCGTGCTACGAGAGCGTAGTGAGGTAAAAATGAAATAAGATATAATATTTTCAGTCAAAAAAATTTAGCTTTCATCATAGTCGCCTTTTAGCTCGATACACTTAGTCCAATGTTTTCCAATTTTTCGATCCCTTCGAAATAAAACGTTTTCTCTAACCGTTTCAAATAGACGTTTGCTGCATGGATGATCTCCCCGAGAGCCGAATATTTTTTCTCCAAACCATTCCTTCAAGTTCAAAAGCAGAAAATAGTCGCAAGAACAAACTCTGGAGAATATGGCGGATGTGAAAGCCATTTGAACCGTAATTCATGAATTTTAACCATGGATAATACACACGTGTGCACCCGTGCATTGTCTTGATAGAAGAGAACTATTCCCTTCGGCAAATGCGGTCGGTTTTCTTTTAAAACGCCGTTGAAACGTTGAATCGTACAATAAGTATTATTATTAAGTATTATAAATCCCCGTGGATTGTTCTGTCTCTTTTATGGCAATCGATGTGGACTATCCCGCGTACATCGCAAAAACAGTAGCCACGACCTTGCCTTCTTCGGCGCAGATTCGCCAATAGAAATCCACTGTTCAGACTGTTCTTTGGACTCAGGCTTATGGTGACAGATCCATATGTTACATCCACAGCTATAAACCGACGCAAAAACTCCTTTTGTTTCGCTTGAACATCGCCAAACCTGTCTCTGAAGTTACCACACGGTGCGTTTTTGGTCGATGGTCAGCAAAGGCGACACTCAACGCGCGTATAGCTATATTTCATATTAAAATGACCGTGTAATATATTGTACACACTATTTCAATTATTACTCTGCGATCTTGCAATACTGTATCATGGATTTTGTCAACCATTTTTTGTGTGGTGACTTCATTTGAGCGTCCTGAACGTTCGGCAATAGTTGTGTTTCTACGACCACAACGAAAATCAGTAAATTACTTGTGAATCAGTTTAATCGATGGTTAAGTCCCCATAATATTTATCAAGCTTTGTTTAGGTTTGCCGCTTTGTGTAATGGTTGTTCCACGCAACAAAATAATGTTTAATTAACACACAAAAAACAAAAATGTTTGCATTTGCATGAGTTTGCATGGGTAGTCTGTTTTCTATGGCTGTCATAACTGAACTAAATGCGACACCGTCTGAAAATTGTAATTTGGTCTAGTGGTATACAGATGGTATTGATAAATGACATTTAAGATTTGCGGTTTTGGCGGCTTCTGTTAAAATTAGAATTTGCGTGTCTCATAATAGATAATATAGCGCTACTATAAAGCGAAATTTAATTTAAAAGAGTTGAAGTTTAGTAGATGTAACTTCAAAATATTCTTATTTAAAACTATGAGTCAAATTATTGTACACATTTTTTATAAAAAACTTTATAAATAATAATTATTAAAAACTATTTTAAAATAAGGATTTGTAATTTTTTTAGGTTTGAACCATTTAATTTAGTTCTAATATTTATGTTATTATTAAGTTAATTATCCTCGAAAATCCTCTTTCAGTTGCAGAGCTGGATATCAACACGAATAATGATACTATATGTTAATAGTGATATATATATATTTTGATCATTGGAATGATTGGAATGATCAGTAAAGTATGAACAAATATATAACTTCAGTTAGATACTGGCAGTACGACTTTAACTTCTGCTATTTGCCTTATCCATGGACGTCTCGCAAGATAAATTATTTTAACATTGATTGATCTTAATTTAGTGCTTGATTGATTTCGTAGTCTCACAATCTCATTAACACAAAATATCAAACCTTTAACACAACACTGGACCAACTAAATATTATGAATTTATACTTTAATTATTATGTTTTATGTTAAACCATTGTTGCAAGACGACAGTGAACAACAGCAGCTTCGAAGACGAAGAACACCATATTTTATGTAACACCTTAAAAGTTGATTTATTTTATTTTAGTTAATGAACCTTTTTAGAGCACTGTTAGGATTTTACATGTAAAAATGTTTTTTTACATTTTTTATGTAAATTATGTTAAAGCCAGCGTAAATTACGTGTAAAAAACGAAGACATCACCATTCGCAGTGCCATGTCAAAAATTTACAAACGTTCGCTTTGATCATTACTACGTGCGTATAATCATTACTAATGCGTATTTGCAAACTCAGTCAGTTTTCAGGTCCACGTTATTAGATGGAAAACGTTTGTTTCTTCACCTTCACCCGAACCAGTTAATATGATTTTTGACGAAAGTGATCTGTTAGTAACTTTAATCTAAATCAAAAATTATTATGATATTTAGTATATAGTCGAAATAACATAATTAATTATTTCATAAATTCTATTCGTAAATTAGTAAGAAGAGTTTTTAACAGATGATTACAATTATATCTAAGAGATGGCGCGTTAGTTTTTTACATGTAAATTACAAGTTTTTTGCATGTTAACAAAATAATTGTAATAATTGGTCAATAGTATTTTAGAGAACATTGCTCTTTTGAAATAATAAACTCTATGAAATAATAAATAAATATCAGACTAACTTTCAACTATTCCATTTGGACAGTTTTCCATAATTTAGAAACTCAATTATAAAGATTAAATATTAATAAAATGTGTTTATCAGTACATATGAGTCATCGAAATCTAATGACTTTCCATTTTAATATGTGTATCATCCTTTTTAAATTTAATATCTTCCGTAGTAGTTTTCTGGCTATATCTTCAATTTCTAGCAGCTGTATCAACTATCAATTATCTATCTATATATTTTTAACTTCATAAATATTTTGTATATCGATTAACGACATACGAAATTTGTCTAATTCTTTGTACAGAATAATAAATTTTAATAAAAGATAAAAAAGTGCTACTTCCAAATAGGCTTATTAAATAGTTTAGGCAATCACTACCAAATGTCAGATCCAAATGATCGCAATTTTTTGATATGTGACATCTACTGATCAGTAATACAACATCTACTGATCGGTATTATTACTGTGTAAAGTCCAAATAAAGCATCGTTATTATTTAGAATGGCCTAAATTGCTCTTATAGATGATCGATCATAAGTATGTTAAATGCTCGTATCAAAAACTCAAACCGATCGCATTTTATTTATAAATGATATAAAACCACCTTTGAACTCAAACCAATAGTCAAAATACGTGATAATCGCGCTAAAGATATTAATCGTTTCCGCGAATTTATTTCCATACAAAATATATTTAAATACTTTATATACCGTTAATAAGTTATCTAATATGTTTGTTGTATCTACATATTTCTTTTAAATTAATTTATTCACAATCAATAAATCAAAATGGATAAATTAAATAAAACAAAAATATTTTATTGTCAAAAACATTATAAATCATTAGATTTGTTTTGTGCGCGCTATTTGCAAATATCGCGAAACTTCTTAATATGGCGGTTTGTTCAGCGGCAGTAAGGTAATACGGTGGGATACGAGTAAATAATGCAAGAACTTCTATACAGTCACATTCCAACACTATATTTAGACATATGTATGTAAGTATGTATACATTAAACAAACAATGTGTAGATCGACACTTTATATTGTGCGCTCCGCTGGATGGGTGGATATACGTACGTAAACACTACACACGTAGATACTTGTATGACTAGTTAAGTTTCGATTACAGGAAGTTTATTATAATGACCAGAAATACTGTAAATATTTTGCATATATGCTCACACAAAGATGGAACATTTAACGATTTATACGACTGCGCGCGATATATTAAAATATTGAAAAACATATTTGATATGCAAATCCAATTATGTAATTCAACATTGATATGTGTACATATGTATATAGACGACGATCGATTCGGATATTATAATTGAACGATTAAAAGGTGAAATTTTTGTTTTGTTATTGATTTGATGAAAATTGGTGAGTGTAAGCACGCGCAATCTTCATCATGATTTATGAGAAAATTTAAATATGGGTGGGCTGGCTCTAAATTTATGTGTCCACAACAATAAATAATGTAATTAACGTTTAATTATGATAATATATGTTGTTGAGTAAAATGTTCACCTGTGTGTTCATATTGAATTTGTATATATGTATATTCATATATATAAACACCAACCTCGATCTCTTTTGCGACCGCGACGTTGAATAAATATTTTATAATCATTATATAAATATTTGCGATGTCTAATGAATGTTAATTACATAAATATATTCTTGCAAATCTACACATAGAGCAGAAATAATAATTTGAAAGGAATCTTTTGATAAATGAAGATAATTGTATTTGCTTATTGAATATTTCTATCGATGAGTATAAATAGAAAATCGAGAGTCGATTACATAATCATAATAAATTCTTGATTGATATGTGAATTGAATTCCTATGCTTTTGGCGCTTAATAACTGTGTGATTATTAAGTTGACGTTTTTCTAAAAAAAAACAATCAATCCATTGTTGCATAGCCAAATATAGACCACTATATTATCTAATCACTTTTAGTATTTTTAGCTTTCCAGCTAATGAAACACCGAATGGTAAAGTCGTAAACGCATCATTTGGAATGGAAAATACTGTATAGATTGGGTCATGTTGTTGAACACACTATTATCCAACATGTCGGGGTCAGAATTCATACGCCTCGTATCAATAGTATTGATATTCGGGCACCACCAAATCGAAGCAATTGGAATACTATGATCAGCAGTGGATCTCATCACTACTATGAGAGAGTATTGACCACCTCATCACTACCATGAGAAAGTATTGCCTGAAACTCGTTAGTCCAAAAAGGTAATATAAAAGAAAAAATTATGTGTCTTGAAGGCTATACACAGCGTTACGCTGATTATTACTTGTTTCTGGATTTTCCATTCAGATTCAGATAAACAACACTACATTAGACATCTAAAAATATAAAACTAACGTAAGCTTTAGTTACATAAGAGATATAAGCTGTCAATTGCATCTGTACATACAACTACAAAATTAACACATTTTACAATAATTTAGAAAATCTGATGATATCTATACCTGAACACAATGTCAGACTGATAAACAAATTGATTAATACGCCTAAAATTTCTATCCAAACCAAGAAGTGCAGGAGAACATACAGAAGGCATATTGTGTGAAGTTATGATAAATACAAGGTGTCCGTCGGGAAGGTAAACTACTTTGTTTTGCCGCCATTTTGGTAAACGTTAGTCTTGACAGTTCATATTTGGCAGTCGTGACGTGAAGATGACACGTGGCAAATTTATTATGGAAAAATATTCGATAAACCAACGTGTTTAAATCGTTAAAACATTTTATCAAAATCAATCATCAACAATGAGAAAGGTTCGTGGGATTTTTGAGAGACACAACTTGCCAACAAAACGCACTATTTATCGTGTAGCGAATGATTTCGAAGAAAGAGGGTCTGTAGGTGATAGGCCCAATCATGGGCCACAACGTACTTCAAGATCGGCTCAAAACATTACGGCTGCTCAAGAAGGATCCATCAAACTCAATTCGACGACATGCTCAGGAGCTTGGTTTTCAAAGAACAAGTTTGGCCACAATTTTGCACAAGGATTTGCATTTATTTCCATTTAAGATTCAGTAGACACAAGAGCTTCTTTCACAAGACCATTTACGCCACCATACATATGCCAATAGGATATTACAGCTCACCCATAACAACCCCGATTTTCATGAAAAAATCATAATGAGTGACGAGGCACATTTTCATTTGAATGGATATGTGAATAAACAGAATAGTCGGTTCTGAGAAATGGAAAACCTTCAAATTATTCATCACTCACCTTTACATCCATTAAAAGTGACAGTCCGGTGTGCAATTTGGTCAGGAGGAATCATTGGAGCTTACTTCTTTGAAAATGAAAACTACTTTTTAACGCGACAACTGCATGCTTTAGGCTTGATTAACATGTGGTTTCAACAAGTCAAAAAGCCAGGATTACAATGGAATTACTGCGAGACCTCTTGCCACAACAAGTTATTTCAAAAAATGGTGATGTTGATTGGCCTTCGCGGTAGCCTGCTCGGTGACTGCTCCGGACTTTATTTTGTGGGGATATCTGAAAAGCAAGGCTTATGCAAACAAACCAGAAACGCTTGAGCAACTCAAACAAAATATTCGTGATGAAATTAATAAAATATCGCGTGAAATGTGTGAGAATGTAATTAAAAATGTGCTTAAAAGGGCTCGCATTTGTGAGGCTAACAGAGGCGAACATTTATCTGATATTGTATTCCATACAATTACCGACATTAAATAAAACATTATCAATATAAGATCCATTTTCTTTCATTTAATCAAAAATTATAAAAAAAACAAAGTACTAGACCTTCCCGGCGCACATCCTGTATAAAAAAAATTCAACGAAAACATCAACATCTTGTTAGTAACAGCATTTTACGACAATAGAATCACGTTTAGGAAGATTGGTATAATAAGATCGGTTTGATAAGATATAATCCCTTATTGATAAGCAATGTTAAATATAGTGCAACCTCGATAAACAAATCTATACATGTTAAAAGGTTAAATAGGGAAAAGTACAACTCTCGTGTGGGTTCAGAATGGTTACTGGATTCCGTCAATCTTGATAGTTATCATATGTCATTTGTGCCAGAAATGTAAACGCTTAACGTAGACATCTTTCTGGTATACCTTACCTAATGTTCAAAATTTTAGCCACCTTTAATTAAATATCGTTCAATAGTTACCGCAGAGATCCATTCAAAAGGAAATAACAAAATTCATTCAGAGACTATAGAAAACATATTCACCTCGGTATTGGTGAACACTCTTGATATTTTGAAGAGTACGTTTTTGAACTATCTTCTAGCTCTTTAGACAGTTATATACCTAGAGAAAGGCAACCGAGTATTGTTTTATATACAAGGTGATCGATAATAGTGCTAGCGTCATTGTAAGACCTGAAGCACAGTTGGGTGTGTAAATTACACGGGATTTTACATGTAAACACATGTAATAGGGTTACTTTTAACATTCTATATGTAAAAAATGTAAAAACGATTTTGTATAAAAAACTGACATCTCTTATCAAATCTGATTGTTACTAAAGTACCATCTATTATAAAATCTTCTTACTAATTTTACGAATAGAATTGGTGAAGTAATTAACTCTGTACAATTTTTTCGGATATATACTGAATGTCATGATAATTTGTTTTAGATAAGAATTATTAACGGATTGATTCCGCTAAAAATAATCTTAGCTGGCTCGGAGGAAGTTAAAACAAATTCATTTCCAACTAATAACGTGAACCTGAAATCAATAGATTTTGCAAATACGAATTTATATATGTTAATAACCAAACCGCACAACGGTATTTTGACATTTTGAAACAGATGACCCTAGGGATGGTGTTGTTTTCGTGTTTACATGTAATTTACGTGTTATGTAAATTACGCTGTTTTTACATGATTTACATCAAAAATGTAAATAACGTATCCCAACTGTGACCTAAAAACAGCATCTTAATAGCAACTTAATCACGATCTTAACTATATGCAGCTTAATTGGCGAAATTGGCTTAAATCATTAATGCCTCGGAATGAAAGATGTTGAAACAATATTCAGTGTGCGTAAATTTCAAAATCAATTGCCTATGATAATACAGGGTGGCTGAGACCAAATGTTACTAACTTCACTCTGCTTTCATTTGTGTCGTTGTCATTTTTCGCGCGTCAATTTTTTGACAGATTGAAGTTTGGTTAGTTGTTTATATGTGGTCAATAAATAATTGTTCTAAATTAATATCTTGATAAAAAAATCGTAATGGAATTCAAACGTAATAGTGTAATTGCAATGTATTTGGGTGGAAATTCACAAACAGCAATAGTTCGTCAGCTCCAGCATTTGAATGTGAATAAAATGTTTGTGTATCGAACCATAACTCGATACAACGAAATTGGTAGCATCGCTAAACGCAACAGAGGTGGTTCTAAAAAGACAGCAACATCAAAAGAAATGATACGAAAGGTGAAGAAACGAATCCAACGAAATCCTCGTCAAAGTGCCAATCAATTAGCCGCACGTCTACATGTTTCACTATACAGCATTCAAACCATATTGAAAAATGAACTACACTTGAAGCCCTACAAGATACAAAAAGTTCAAGATCTTACGGAGGCACAAAAAAAAGTTAGGCTTGAAAGAACACGAGCATTGAAGGCCTTGGCCGAACGTGATGAGATTCCAAAAATTGTCTTTTCTGATAAGAAAATTTTTACCATTCAACAGTATGTGACTAAACAAAATGATCGTGTTTGGTTAGAGCACAAGTCCAACGATAATTTGGACACAAGAGTTGCCATGCGCAAGCAATCACCAGCTTATGTTATGGTTTGGGCTGCAGTTACTGCAGATGGACGCACTCCTCTGGTTTTCATCAAACATGGAGTCAACGTAAACCAAGAGATGTACCGCCAAAAGATCCTAAACGATGCTATGTTTTCAACATATTCCACGAAATTTCAATAAAAAATAATCAAAATTAAAAAAATTACAGCGTTTTCATTTGGTAACACTTGGTCTCAGCCACCCTGTATTAAAAGAAAAACTAGACATACGCTTTATCGCAGGTGATTATCTTTTTTTCACATCCTGGTTTGAAATTTAATATCTTTCAAATATAGATTAGCTGAAATATGGATGTTGAAATCTATTCAAAAAAGAAACATGTTATCCCAGTATTTCATTGCAGAAAAAATAAAAAAATGCCTCAGGAAACACTTTTCTATTTCATCCCAGTTTTTTTTCGTTTCTATCCGAAAATCACAACAAAAATAATTATAAAAAGAAACTTAATCCTCATCCTAGTTTTTTTTTCAGTTTAAAATATTTTCTATTAGAATTTTGCACCAATTCTTAATAAAACTATATTAATTTTTAGATATTTCGGTACCAGGCTGTTGAGAACCTTCTGGGCCGGAAATACTTCTTGGTGTTTTGAGTTGGTCATGAAACGAACCAACTCTAGTAAATATAAAAGAGACATTATAATTTGCAACATTTCAGTACCTCGTTGCTAAGAACCTTTTGGGCATGGAATGATTCTCCATGTTTTGAATTGGTCATGATACGGAGTTGGTCCGTATCATGGCCAATTCAAATCCCTGAAAATCATTTCCAGCCTAGAAGATTCTCAACAGCCGGGTACCGAAATGTATAGAATTGTATATGGAACTATTTGAACGCACTACGATTGTTTTAATTCCATCCACCGGGTTCTGTTATATTAACTAGAGTTGGTCCATATCATAGCCAATTCCAAACACCAAGAATCATTTCCGACTCAGAAGGTTCTCAACAGCCAGGTACCGAAATAGTTTTATTAAGAATTGGTGCAAAATTATAATAGAAAATATTTTAAACTGAAAAAAAAGCTGGGATGAGATGATTCAGTGTCTTTTTATAATTATTTTTGTCATGAAGTTTAGATAGAACGAAAAATACTGGGATGAAATAGAAAAATGTTTCCTGAAACACTGGAATAACGCTTTCGAAAAATTATAAAAGATGGCTTTACATCTTAAAATTCCAGTAAGATCGGCATCAAAAAATGATCCAGCATGCACCATATTTTTTTCAATGCAATCGTACTATGCGATATTAATTGCATCGCATATTGAATATTTTTTTAATGTATTTAGTTCCAGCGACCAACTCCCAGCTTGGCTTTTCATGCAAAGACCATTAAATATATTGGGAACTTCAAAAGGTAGTTAGTTGCGTATTACATTTTTCATAAAGGCATGAGCTTTCATGTATAAATAAGAAGCAGCTCACACAATTGAAATTACTAGGCAACCATAAAGCTGTACTTTTCCTGTTAGGGTTCTGGTAATGAAATGAAAAGTTTATAAACTTTTGTTTATAAACTGAAATGTTTATAAACAAAATTATCTAGTTACAAAACCAACTCATATCCAAAAGTTACAGTTTGGTTTCTAGTGATGAAACTTATGATGCTATATAGTGCAAAATGTAACAAAAATAAATATTACAAGTATATACGAGTAACAGTGTCGGGATGACAATTTTCGAAAGTTTGTAGTTTATTTCAAAATTAGTTTAATATATTTTTGAAGTTCCCCTGATATTCCTGTTAATAATTTTAATATTTTCGTTTCTAAAATTTACTGAAATAGCATAAAAATGAACAGATGGAAGTACTTTGACTTAACAATTTTATAGAAATGAATTTTAATAAACCTTAATAGACAATTTGTAGAAAATTTTGCTTGGAACAAGTCTTGGAGAAAATAGCTATTTGATCAACGTTGGGCGTATTTCAAGGTCGACGTAATTTTCACTAAATTATAGTCATAATTCTCGAGTAAATGTAGTATTGTAATATACATATAATTGTATGAGAATCTTGCATATAATTATACGATTCAAATCAGCACATTCTCTCTATTAGATCGTCTTGCTGAGGATATGTTCGTAGCAAATTGATTGATGACTGTCGGTGAGAAATAGCACAAAATACGATGAATGAAATAAAATAATAAAATTTCGATTAATTTATTATATTATTATTACTAATACTATTTTCGTGAGATATAGTAAAACTATATATGAATTCAATTATGTATACCATATAAAATATAATTTTAAGACATACACACAACAACAATGTGGCAGATGTACGTATATGATTTATTAGAAGTCATTTAATCTAATGATGCATCATAACATTCAAAATTTCCATAATTGGAAACTATTAAGAAATTGAAATGGTTTTTATAATTTAACGAATTAAACGCTCTATTGTTGTGCTTTCTGGTTCATATAAACATATGACGATATGGGGTTAAGTAATTCGACCGACATGTACTTCAACTATTTGTTTTGAGAAAATTGTATTATAAATGGTGGGTGAATGTACAGATTTGGAATGATTTCATCCAATACAGCACAATAAATGCGAATAGTCTAATAACAACCATTCAATCGTATAAATAACATTTGACACCTTTCATAACGATTTATTGAACGACCAACTACACAATAACAAAACAAATTATTGATTGAAAAGGTGTGGCAGCATGCGATTGTAATGAATACATGAGTTACGCTTTAAGCTGGTCACAAAATAACTATATATTTTATGAAGTTTACACTGTTTTAGTAGTTGACATAGTTTCTTGCAAAAAATCAATATAAAAAATTGAGACTAAAAGGTCATATGATTGTTAAAAAGACGAGATTGTAATCGATTGATGATATTCCACATTTAAGCAACGCAACGACAAAACAATATTTAAGTATCGACGGATTAGTATTACCTCATTACGATGTTTGCACGTAAAAGAGACAAGATGTGAATGCAAATATATTTAAGATTTTTATCTTTATAGGGGTGTGTGTGTACGAAAATGAAACTTATAATACTCACTGGTCGAGAATTTTAAAGATATTTTAAAGATTTTTGTAACTTTAAAATTAAGAATTAGTAAAATTACAATCATTCGTAATTGCTATAGTTGATGTAGTTGATTGCTTGCGATCAAATATAGTTCGTACTGAAAAAATATAGTCTCTAGTGAGTACAGTAGATATTAAAGAAAATCCAATCGTCTCCACTCAGTACGGTATGCAAAATTTAAATCTCAATCTGTTGCCCGCTCAATTTATGTTGACCAAATATTTCTTTGCTCATTTTACACTTAACAGACGTTAAAATGCAAAGTTGCCGCATTTAGAATGAAATTAATTTCACAACTTTACAGAATATAATCTTAACTGTATATAAAGTATGAGCCTGAAACCCAGACGCGGGTACTGGCTATACGTTTCGGTGATCAGACCCATAATCTCGTTTGCCGTACTTATTGGTGGCCTTGAACAATAAACTGGGTTGAAAGGAGTCCACTAAATCGCGTTTAAGGACTTGTTTGTCTGGGTATTGTAAGAGCTATGCACTCCACACCTACTGCAGCTCTTGAGATGGTTGTGAGTCCACTACCGTTTGATCTTTTGATCAGAGGATGTGCAGTGCAAATAGCCGCTCGGTTACAAGGCAAAAACTACCTTCTTAGCCCTTTTGGACACTGTCAAATAAGGAGAGAGTTAGGCCGACATGCAACAGCCCACATGATCTCGGACACTATGGTGACGAAGTACGTCTTCGGGAATTATTTTGGGTAACTATTATCGGAAATAAGACATGGGACTATAACAGTCCATCCTATACCTCCGGTGGCGATATGATGATCTATATACGGACAGATCAGTATGCTGTAATCTAGCAGGTGCCAGGATATACATAAAATCTTGAGGTCGAATAATTATTTCCCTTGGTAGATACGCTAGTGCCTCTTTCAGGTGGAAATTGCTACAATTTTGAAAATAGCACTCTTTGCAAGGGAGATGAATTGCAGAGGCCGTCGTATATGAATCTTTTCTGACAACCAAGCTGCTCTAAAATCGATTGGTTTCGATACTGTTTCATCGAAACTTGGTTTGGAGACTATAATTGCCTTAAAACGACTAGGCAGTTTGTATAAAGTTGGATTTCACTGGATACCCAGTCACATGAGTATCAAAATAAATGTATTAGCTAATAAATTTGCCCGTTTGGATGCAAATTCCACTTTAGTGAGACCTGAGCCCGATTTAAGAGTGATGTCATTTCATTAACAGATAGGATAACCTCATCTCTTGTCGACTATCCAAAAAATCTTTTGGATCAATAAACAACAAATAAACAATCCAATCTTGAATAATCATATGTTTCGAATGAAAATTCGGAATATCGCAAACTGCGAACAATGTGAAGAGGAGAAGAAAAACTGTTGAACACCTGTTCTTTATACTCTTACCATTGCACTTCATTAGAATTCCGGAACTAAGACTGTACGTCTGGGAAAGGATGTCGCTGATGGATATAAGTGTTGGACAAGTTAAAATTAAGTTTTGTTTGATGTAAACACAACTTGCATGTAATAATATTCCGATGTGCTTTATCACTACAATTAGCCGACATGATAAACACTGGCACAGTATTGTTTTACCAAAATCGAAATTATATTGGGCATTTTAATTATCTAATTCATGAAAACTGACGTTGATAATGCAGCCTTTGGTAAACTATATAATGTGCTACCTGCTACTAAGGACTACCATCGGCAGTTTTGCATGTTACTTTCTATACAAGTATTGATAGTGAAAATTTTTGAAGTAAAAAGCTGAACGGAAATTTGATCGTCTACATATATGTTAAAAAAATATATAATAGTTTATGCCAACAATATCACAACAACTTGTCTAATTGATAACATAACCGATTACAGAAATCAAAAAAACAAACTTAACTCTATATAAGAATGTATACAACTTATGGATACCAATATCAATTTATGAAAGCATGGGTGACCACTTGATGATAATCTGCTTATAGTTTCATTTTTAATCGTACCTCTTACACTCACTATATTGTATTCAACTCTATATAGTTTAACTTACGAAATCTTAATGATGCAACACAATATCGATTTAAGAAACAATATACAGAAAATTAAAATGCACATAAAACTACAATTACCCAATGAAATGCATATACGCGTATACACATATATGATTGAATTAAAATTGAATTATTTGACATACGCTCGACGGTTATGAATGGATTACACTTCACCATATAATTAAAATGCAATTATGATTTTAGAATAGTATAAATGGATAAATTTGTGGTCATCAGTTAATAATTGCATAAATAAACAACTTATTGAACTGCGATGATGACACATGCAAGTTTTCCCCGGGTAAATATTGATGTGTGTACGGTTTACGGTTTAATGGACGGTCTCTCTTTATATTTCCTTATATATTTACGATCCGAGTCGTAAAATAACAATGAAATTTTATATTTAAATTTATTCACAAAACATTAACATTTTTTTCCGAGATAAAATAACAACTAAATGGAAATTTAATCTTTCAATTTCGTCATATTTTACAGTCTTACAATTTTGTAATTCAAACAAGATTCTAAATTTAAACCATAATTTACATACATCTCTATTATATATATACATATAGGATATAGTTATTTAAATATCTGTTACAGACGCGCCGTGAAACAAGCAAGATTGATTTAAATTCGTTTATCAGTTAATCAAAATATTCTCAGACCGTAATTTCTTTACACAAAAAACAATACAAAAAACTTCCGGTGTAATATTATGTATAGGTACAAACTAATTAAGTTGTGCATAAGGAAAAACTTTTCTATTGTTTCGAAATTGTTAAGCGCAGCAGTATGTTGGGTAGGCGATAGAACACATCATTGAACATAATGTTAGTCATTCATTTATTTTTAAAATCACACAATCTTTAAATGTTATATGGAATTGTCTAAACAGATATAGTCTTGAAGCAATACTACCAAAATATATATTAATAATAATTTATTATTTTAAAAATCGGCCAGCCACCTCTACTTCTCTTGTATTATTACAAAAGTGAATTAAAAATTAAATTTCCCTGTACATGTGTAAAAAGTATAATACTTTGACACATCTTAACATTTCTTAAAGAGAAACCGACCATCACAAATGTTTCAGATTTTAAGAATGTATAGATTACGATACTACTGAACATTTTTGCGCGGTTGCTTATTTAAATTCTAACACTTCCCTATTGGAAAATGGCCATACGTTTTGAAGCAGCTGAACATTTTGATGATGACACCACACTATTATAAAGTGAACCAGTTTCTATTGTGACTTCGTTATTTTCACTTGTTCTAGTTATAATTACAAAGTTACACCTTAATTTGGAATAAAGTCGCACAATGCACGTTTCGTATCGGAATATAAATATTAAAGGGCTGCATGTCATCATCGCAGTTGACTGATGACATCAGAACAAAACAAATAAAAGATTTTGACATTCCGATTCTCTTAATGAAAAGGGACTCAATAACAATTATCATCTGCCATAATCTAAAAAAATAGAATGTTAAAATCATTCGTAAGTATAGGGAGTAATACTGGAGAGCATAAATCAAAAATCGTAATTCTATAAATTTTATATGAACCAAATAAGTTATATAAAAGCAAATATAATAGTCTTTGAACTATAAAGATAGTTCAATCAGAATCAAAGTATAAAGATAATTCAATTGTGTCGATCTTCACACCGAGTGGACGTGTTTTTTCCGCTCGGTGTTTGTTAAATAAAATAAAACAAAATAAATGTTTGTTGTGTGTGTGTGGTTCATAATCTGATGCAGATAAGTATCGTTATTACATATATTACATTTCATTGTATTATATTATAAATTATTATATTATATTATATTTTAAAATTAAATTCAGTTTAGATTTGTTTCTCTTTTATATATCATAATATAGAACGTATCTGGTTTTGTATCTTATATACATCATTTTCATATCACACACACACACCAATATATTCCATTGGAAACGATCGCATGCGACGTGTGTTTCGTTTCCTTTCGTTGGACTTGCGCATTTTATAATTCGCTCTTCCAATACCGCTCTTCATATAAATTCTAACTACATAAACGTTATATACTTCCCTTTCCTTTAGACGATTTTTCATATTTTGCTTTATGTATGGCATACAGTAGAAGGGATTTTGGAGATTTTTAAATTTTAACGCGATGACTGCCATTGAGCGATCGTTGTATTGGCAACTATATATATTAAATATTTAATGTAATTGGCGAATGACATTTTATTTTTATGTATGTTTGTATTGTGTATTGTATGTGTGTTGTATATACATCATTATTTAATGTTGAAAACGCAAATACACACAATACAGTCTACATTTGAATGTAAAAGGTTCAAATGTATATAACATATTTTTCATTTCGTGTATTGGTTTCGTTCATCAAAATTCTATTTCCTATGTTTGTAAGAGAATTTTTGTTTATTTTTATTTATATTTTGTGCAGGTGTTACATAAATATATGTATATCCGTGAAACCTTCCATATTTATGGTTTTGCTATTCAATAGTTTTGCAAATGATGCTTTCATATTTGAATCTTATATGAAATTTGAATTAAGATTATATCTGCCAGACTATTGGGGTTTTGATGTAGTGCCATGTATATTGGTGGTAGAAGGGATTGAAGATTATTTTAATACGATCACTACCATTATACGATCATTATATTAATATACATGATCAGTGAAAATTACCTATTGATTGGTGAGATTATAATTGGCTAAAATGTTGATTTAGCATATGCTTATTCATATTTTAGGAAACTTGTGCTTTAAAGGAACGGTTTATATTTATTTTGATTTGATTTGAAGTTCACTATTTTGCTCTTCGGTATATACTTGATATGTACCATAGTATGTTGTACTATTAAACAACTTTTGTCTTATTATTTCTATGGAAAATAATATTTTATTGAAGTAATTTCGTTAATTTACTTATATAAGTGTAAATGGATAGGATTTTTTTGTTGAGGAACATGCTTAAGATTGGATGGTGATTACTTGACCAGAAAGTTTATTTTTTTTTAATAAGCGGCTTTATTTGCTGTATAAATAATTCTATTACAAACTTTTAAACTTTCTGAAACTAATGACCGCTTTGTGTTTTCTCTCATTGGTTTGTAGTGTGTAATACGAGAAATCAACTTTTGTGTATTGTGTGAAAGTTTTTTTTAAAATCTAAAAACGGACATAAAGATAGGATGCATAATGAAATGGAATGAATGATTAGGTTAGCTAAATATGACTGGACTAAATTATTTATTTATTTAAATAGTTTCCCTCACAAAAGAATTGACAGTGTATTAGATCATCATATTGTATATAGAAATGCTGTCGGGTCATTACGGAAATTTATATTCCCCACGCGTTAGATGGAGATGGATTGGGAATTATAGGGACACATCTTTAAATACAGCATATGATGAGATGACCCAAAGATGTTTTTTAAAACACTCCAGTTTTAACTGTTGAGGTGATACGAATACATATGATGAATCTAGAATGGTCCTAACCTATCCAACTAATTATAATAACAAAACTTACAATGTGAAAACGATTATACTAACAATATATACATATATATAATTTACTTCATGTAGTTAGCAATGACTTTTCTGTGGATTATCACCTTAGTCGTTTCTGTCATTAACATTCTTTTTCATAAAACTTATATGTTGAGATGCAGGCAGGGCCTGGGCTCTCATAATTTTGGAAAAAGAATTCTCAGATATCTATTTGGAACTCTGCTGATTTTACTCCAGGATTATGGTAACATATCTAGGATTAACGTAACTGGTTGGCTTGTACTTTTCCTATCATATCATATCATAAAGATAGTTCAATCAGAGTAACATTTTAAAATATAAAAAAAATAACTCCGGATACCGCTACATAGTGACGGGTACCTCTGTCCTATAATCAAACAAAACAAAAATAAAACGTGCATACTGTAAATTTTTGCATTGGTTGGGTCAT
Source organism: Tipula lateralis (assembly GCA_963932295.1). NCBI lineage: Eukaryota > Metazoa > Arthropoda > Insecta > Diptera > Tipulidae > Tipula > Tipula lateralis. Next base: position 128,372,055 of record OZ010737.1, read on the forward strand.
CTTGTTGTAGAATAATCTTTGATAAAAGATATCTTCCAATACGACTCATTGAAATATAAAGGAATTGGCATGTTAATCCTGAATATTTTATTTTGAAATACTTTAGCATTTACCATCGAATTTAATCAATGTTAATGAGATAAAGTTTGTCACAACATTTCTATTAAGATTTCGATTGATATAATTATATATCCATCAAAAACATAAATTTTCAACAGTCAAAAATCAACTTCAAGATTTTATATAAAGATAGTAGAAAACTATAAAGATAGTAAGTTTTCCTGGGGCTGAAAATAAAAAGTGTCATGATAGTTAAGATTAATCTAGCCATAGCTGTTTTGTGGGATGGATTTTGGGCTAACTTCACATACATTGAAAACCAAATTGTTGTTATACCGAGATGGATAAAATGACATTATCTTATCTTAAACTTCTTGAAATTGGTTCCAAAAATTTTGATATAATATCCGAATAAATAAAAATATCAGAATGCCTCAGATAGTTAACCGGGGTCCACGAATATAATAAAAAATAAGGGTTCCAAAGAATGCGATATATCCTTGATACCTGATGATTTGCTATTATCTTAGTAACAACAAATTGTTTTTAAAACTTGTGCTAGTCGAGATATACCTGTACAAACACTACACAGAGGTGTGTCAAATAAATAAAAGCTACTTACGCATGCGCACTGGTTAAATCTTCCAATTAAATTCTGTAACATACCTGGAATGAGAATAATAACAAAAATAATTATTTTGCCAAAGAACGAGAATATTGATCCCAAACATGCACGCGAACCAAACAATTTATTGCAATTGCAAACGACCCAAAACGAATAAAATCCATCGGCGCTATAATACAAAAATTTATTATGTGCCAAACCTCGTAAATAATACACCCACATGACCCCCTTTTATTTATATACCCATATTGTGCTAAAACCGCATAACATAACAATTTTTATTAAGCGAAATTATGATTTCAATTCTTAAAATGCGAAAGACATAACACTAACGAAACAATGTTTGGCACCAGATTATGCAAATTTTGTTATTTTTAATCTTGTTTGGTGTAAAACTAAAATGTTTTAAGTCCGACATATAAGTAAAATAAATAAAAGTTGTAGAATTTAAATTGTTGGGTAATTTTATTGACCGTATCATAAGCAACAAATTTAATTGAATTCTGTTAATTCCATTTTTATTCTGAGCTTAAATTTTTAAGATTAATTTTTATGTGACCAAACGGACATTCTACTTGTTTTGGACAATCGTAAGTGTTTTTCATAACGAGTGGTTTGGTTATGGGTTATTTGAGTTTTGAATTGATCAACCAACAGAAAATAACAATAAAAAAACGACGGAATAAAAACGGCGAAACCTAACATATTATCTTACCCGACCAATCATATAAAAAAATTCAATTAACTAATCACAACGAAGTTACATTTAACTTATCATGACGTCTCGAATCAATTGTGGCTATGTTTTCAAAAGTGAGTTATACATTCGGCGTAACTATTGCATGTATACTCACAAAAAATGTGAATACTCACATGTCTACAAATACTTAGGGCTTAAAAAACCGGTTATACTGAAACTGGGCTTTGCTGACCAAAAATAAAACTAAGAAAAAGCTTGGGTTCATTTCATTTCAAGCCGAGGTTTAAACATATTTAATATAATAAATAAAAAAAAATGTATTCTAATTTTTAAAAAGTAATGAAATTTAAGCCAATGGCGTCGTGGTTAAACCTACAGTAGGTGATGCGGGAGATACTGGATTCGAACCCTACAAGGCGCTGGATGCAAAAGTGAGTGAATGAACAAGTCTCCGATCCCCTATTGGAGTGCAGAACTCATGAGCCAATAAATCTTCCATATCAGTAATATATAGGTTGGCATGGAGCAATGTTATTTGCAGATGGTATATCGTGCGCCCTCGATTTGGCTTCGGCGTAAGGTAAGATGTTTAGAAAAAAAGAACTGCGAAAGAGTTGAAAACTAACATGAAGATGACGATAACTAAAATACTACTTGATAGTTGATAAGAAAAGATATTGGACAAATAATGTTGTCCCTACCACAAATGATGTTGTCTTACAAAAACATGTTAAGAAATAATACGACAAAAAGTTGAATTAATGAATTATCGAACAATGTTTAGAAATTATTAATGATTACTATCACAATTGTGAGGTGGTAGGTAGTCGCAACTTTAAGAGCGCTTACTCAAATTCTCGTCGTACTAATGGTCCCATTGGATAGAGAATACGTGATATAGTGATAGATTCAAGTCAAAATATACATTATGAAATGTTTGATACCAGTGAGACCACACCGGTCCAAGTGCCGAAAATATCGCAGCCTGATTGCTTCAGGTACTATTTTTTGAATTCGAAAATACGCTAAATCAGTCGATTCGACACCGTTCACAGTAATTGAAAATCTCTCAAACATATAGTTGTAACGAATTTTGCCAAACACTCTAACAAGATCAAATTAACTGAAGAACTGTAGCCTCTCGATCATTTAAAGTGCCAGAACTACTACGTTTGGCCTAGTTTAAAGAAAACCGTGAATTTCATCCAAAAATTCAGTGCCATTTTCGGCATAAGACCTTTGTCAATAAGTAAAATATGCGTTACTGAACAGCTTCAAATCCATATGCCCTTTCAGAGACTCCATTACAAATGCAAAATATAATAATCTGTATTCCATACCGGAAGAAGGCACAAATAGTAAACGTATGATAATTGGGATATTGTAGAAATACAAAGACCAAAACTAACAAAAATGTGAATTTCATCGAATAAAACATGTTTTTTGTAGTTACTGGTTCAATTTCTGCAGCCTATACTATAAGAAACTTTGTGAACAAAGTGATACTCGTGCCTGACAGTGGAGTTTTGTTTTGGTTTTTTATCTTACCTTACGCCATTACAGCCAAATCGAGGACGTACGGCTATAGATCTGATTTACGTTACATTACAAAGCTCCATGCCAGCCCTTAGTACTGGCATGGAAGATGGGTTGACCCATGAATTCTGTATTCCAACAGAGGGTTATAGATGTGTTCATTCACACCACCGATCGTTATCAGATGCTGAAAAATTTCTTGTGCATCCTATGAGGATTCACCTCTCGCTCCAATTGCCGCAGTGCAACTGCGCCATTTGGTCGGTGATAGTGAAGTTAAAGATCATATTGGACATACTGGATAAATATTTAAGTAACAAAAACGTAGAATCTCACTATATTTGAGTGAGACTTAAAATTCTTATCTACATTTTTGAGTAAATTTATAGAGATATGAATTATTCAACAAAATATAATTATTTATTGATTAATCGATGTTTGGTATTTCATTACATGTTATTTCAGAAAAAAAACAATCTGTCAAATAATAATAAATGGCGATTGATCTAAGAGTATATATGATATATTTCATCCAGCACCTATGTAGATTCTTCTTTTATGGGTGCACTCATTACATTAAGATCTGCATATGGACATGTACGTATATATAATATAAATTATACCCACAACGCGAATCCATCCTTTTGAAATCCAAAAATGGTCAATTTGATTTCGGAATATTTTACGTGTGTATATTCATATATCAAAGTGGATGTCGTGTGAGAAAAGAATGTCAATTTGGGATCATGAGCGATCGCAAAATACATCATCAATCGGATTTCGGACTTTAGTATTAAACTCACTTATTACCAGAGTTCAACAGAGTCCAAGTAATTGTTAAATTAATATACTGATATCCTGCATAGAACAAGTCGTGAGATATAACATTTTTTAATGGTTTGCCTGTTTTTAATCTCAATGCAATATTTTTTGGGGGCTCAAAGTACTCTCAACTTTTTACTGTCTACGTTACGTCATTACAGTCCAATCGAAAATATACGGCTATATAGGTCCAATTTACGTAGAACCATCTTCACATTGCATATCTCTCTCCAGTCGAAATCTTATAATTTATAACTTCAGTTCGCATTTGCTATAAAGAATGACCTCCTAAATTATACGATCTCGACTGTTTAAATTAAAATTATATGTAGATTGGCATAATCATTGAGCATGTGTCAATGTGTCAATTTAACGAATAAATAAAATATATTGTTTAAAACATTTAGAATTGTTATTATTATATATGATAAAAATATCACATGACTATTCTAGAGTAAATATTATTTAACTTACTTCAACAATATTAACGAAATTCAAAATGGTGAGAAAAACAGTACACACATTAACTATACAACAGAAGATCGTCCAATTTGTCGCCAAATTTGTTAAAATACAAGATGCTTAATTTATTAATTAATTTACTAATTAATGTCAAGAAATTTGGAAAGTCCCAAACTAATACAAAATTTCTGGTTAACAGTTCTCTGGTAAAACAGGCTGGAAGATTATTCGAATAAATCTTATTGCTTTTTTTATACACTTAATGTCCTTTAGTGGGACCACGTGTCACATATGGTTATAGAGAGAGATTATCTCGGTTACTATTGGTTTTGTCACTACGCCAAACAATTGTCAAAGTTAGGTTGATCGTTATTTTTTTAGAATTTTTTCGAAGTTGATGTTGTATGTGATTTATATGGGAAGTTACCATATCAGTTACCATATCTGGTTACTCATGTAATCTAAATTTTTTTTAAATGTTTATAGCTATAATGAATCAAACCACTCACAAAGACTATTGGTAAATTCTTATATGGACTAAGACCTCCCAGGTGGCGCAGTGGTTAAGCTGCGGCAGTTGGAGCGGGAGTTACCGGGTTCGGATCCCGATAGTAGCAGAATGCAAAAAAGCATTTTTCACTATCGATCGTTTGGGCGGTGCGATCGGTGGTGTGAATGAACACATCTGGATCCCCTGTTGAATTTAGAATCCATCGGCCGTCCAATCGTCCATGTCAGTACTAACTGAGTACTACTAACTGGCTGACATGGAGCTATGCAATGCGCAGATGGTGAATATGGAACAATAGTTAGAGAAAATTCAGATCTAACTTTGATATCTTTTTATTTTTTCCAATTACTATGGATTGAAAACGATATGAGATAAATACAAATTTTGAGAATTTCGAAGACAAAAAACTAAATGTCTATTATGAATTCTATTAATGGAAAAATCCGATCCGATCGAAGAGTATAAAATAAATCAAAAAAAACTTTTTGCTTAATGAAACGTCAAAATACGATCAATCGAAAATTAAATACGCTAACTAAATAGCTGTCGAATTTTGTCTTGTGCGTTAGGAAAAATTCAACACGATTTTGCTTTTTAGTTTTATAAGAGCACGAATAACGGAAAAATCCGACTCGGATATATTTTATAATAGACCCTGCAGTGTATAGGCTACAAATATATTTGATGAACTCTCGAAAATTTTTATCACATTACAATTTACATTTATTTTATTTACTAAAGTGTATATTTAACGAGGTGGGTAGATGTATAGAACTGGGAATTGTAAACGACTAGCTGAAATAGTTTTGGAATAGATGAGTTTGCGAAATATCTAAGTTGTATAGGTGTACGTATTGTATATAAACAAATTTTACAATAAGATTAGTCATTAGCGACTGAAATACTGACGATTTGGCTTCTGTATAAACAATTAAAAGGAAAGAATTGAAACCGAATTGACATTCTGATCTCAAATTTGAAAGTTTTGTCTATCAAGATATAAAATAATATCAGTAATATTTACCACATTATGATAAAGTAAATAACCTGCACACTAGCAAGAAAGGATGAAATTATCGTAATATCGAAACATAACGATCGACTGCTATACGGAACCTGTAGAAAAATCGTTGTGACAACATCAATACGGTTCACGACAAATAGCGTGAATACATACTCGGCACACTATTGCGAATATTTGCTATCGACGCCCGGTAACTGATTTTTCTTCAGTCTTTATAATCTTTATATGAACTCCTTATACGAGTACGGTAATCCCCCGATTTACGAACAGGATACGTTCTGTGAAAGTTGTACGTATATCGAAATTCGTATACCGAGCCCAATATTAGTATGGCATTCTATTGAAAATAAATAGATACGTTCCAGAGATTGAAAATATTCGTAAAACGAGATGCATATAAGTATAAGTTTATATTAAAAATACATAGATGGGTACCCAAAATGTTCGTTATACGAAACCCTATAAAAACATTTAAAACAATGTGATTAGAACTCTCATCTAAGCTAGAAGTAGATGATTTTGTGTCTGAACTGACACCTGAAATAGATTCTATAGGTAAAGATTCTATAACAAAGTAATGAATTTTCGATTTCTCTGGAAACCTTAAGACTTCAATCTGAAGAAGGAACGTTTTCCGAAAATATATCCATTCCTTCCCGGATAAGAGAAAACGCCTTTGCAATTTTTTGTGTTGTCAAAATACGAGAACTTTCACAATGCGTAACATCTTCTGAATTTTCTGAATCTGCGCGTCCTTCAAGTATCGTTATTAATTCATTTGAAAGATCTTCCTGCTCCGACCCAAGAACGTTTACCACATCTTCATTGTCTACTTCATTCATACCGACTTCATGTGTCACAGCAAAAATTTCATTATGGATTTCTTAAATGTTTTGTAGTGAACTACCAAAATCATTAGTGCATTCGGGCCATCATTTTTTCCACACTTCATTCATAGCTGTTTCCTGAAGTTCATCCCAAGATTTTTTAATGTTATCAACGGCATTTATTATATTAAATTGCTTTCAATATTCTGTAATTGTTGGCTGATTTGGACCATCAACATAGTGGATAAGATTTTTGAAAACACGACGCAAATATTAAGCCTTAAAATTGGCAACTACACCCTGATCCATCGGTTGGAGTATAGGGGTAGTATTTGGTGGTAGGAATATGATTTTCAGGAATGTCCGTTAGATTATGACTAGGTGCAATGTCAATTATTAGCAATGCCTTGTTTGAAATATTTTGCTCGAAATTAAATTTTGTCACAGAATTTGAAAAATAATTATTCAACTAGTCTTCAAAAAGATGGGCTGTCATCCATCCTTTTTTATTTGACCGCCAAATAACACTAAGTTTTGATTTGTTGCAATCTTTGAAGGCTCGTGGATTTTCTGAATGATAAATAAGCATGGGCTTTAACTTATTATCACCTGCAGTATTCCCTCCCAACAAAACCATTACACGATCTTTATCTGCGTTAAATCCTGACGCAGCCTTTTCTTGTTTGGAAATGAATTTTTTGGATGGCATTCTTTTCCAGAACAGACCGGTTTCGTCTACATTATACACTTGTTGTGGGGTATATCCACCAGCTTCGGCAATTTGTTTAAATTCTGCGGGATAATTTTTTGCTGTCTCGACATCTTCACTTGCTGCTTCTCCAGATATTTTTATAAAGGGTCCACCATCTTAAGTTTTTTTTCAACTAGTGCTTATTTCGTGAATGGTAACACTTAGCTCATGTCTGATTTGACAGATAATTAGTTTTATCCTTCCGCTGAACGAATATGGTTGTGTATACGCTTGAACAACGCTGGGAAATATTGCGACATTACTTTGAAAATCATGGTAATGTTGCAGAATGTGTGCGAAAATTGCGTACGGATTTTGGAAGAAGAGAAGCACCGTCAGCTCCGTATGTTCGTTATCTTGTGAAAACAGTGAAAGAAACTGGCATCCTCATCGATAAACCAAAGCGTGAAAAGAGAAAAACAGTGCGTACACTCGAGAATATTGATACTGTGGCAGAAAGTGTGCGTGATGCGCCATCAACATCAATTCACCGTCGTTCTCAACAATTGAACATTTCGGAGACATCGTTGAGACGAATTTTGCATAAAGACCTTGGTATAACGCCATACAAAGTCCAATTGGTTCAGGAATTGAGGCCAACTGACCATCCAATGCGGTTTCACTTCGCTGAGTGGGCCTGCGATCGACTTACAGAAGATGCCGATTTTGCTGTTCGGAATCATCTTTTCGGATGAAGCTCATTTTGATCTTGGCGGGTATGTAAACAAGCAAAATTGTCGCATTTGGGGCACGGAAAACCCACACGCATACATTGAAAAGCCGGTACACCCAAAACGAGTCACTGTTTGGTGCGGATTTTGGTCCAGAAGCATAATTGGGCCATTTTTCTTCAAAAATGAGCAAGGAGTGGCTGTTACAGTCAATGGCGATCGTTATCGGGCCATGTTGAACGAATTTTGGTTCCCAAAAATTAAAGAGGAGGATATTGGCAACATTTGGTTTCAACAGGACGGCGCTAAGTACCGCACACAGCTGAAGCTACACTCGCTGTTTTGCGCCCTGTGTTTGAAGATCGCATTATCAGCCGCAGAGCTAATGTCGTTTGGCCACCTCGGAGCTGCGATTTGACACCGTTGGACTATTATTTGTGGGGTGCCCTCAAAGATAAGTGTTACGCCGACAAACCAGAGACAATTGACGCTTTAAAGGACAATATTCGTGAAGCCATTGGTGAAATACAGCTGCACACAATCGATGTGCTTAAAAATTGGACCGATCGTGTAGGCTACTGCATGGCCAGCCGAGGCAGCCACTTGAATGAAATTATTTCCATTATTAACCGGAAGGATTGTACTTTTAAATAAAAAAAAATATTCAGTAGTTTTTTTATAGCATTTTCAAAAAAAAAGGTATTTGGTAGACCCTTTATTATGTAATGAATGACGTTTTTTAAATCTATCAAACCAGCCTTTGCTGGCTAAAAACTGTTTTGATTCCTGGAAGACTCCTGGCTTTTTGTTGGATAATAGTTGAACTTATGGCTGTATTTCGTTGGAATTGATGGTCTATCCACACACTAAGCATTCGTTCCATATCTTTCATCACCACACTTCTTTGTTTTGAAACATTTTTTGCCGTCAAAAATGTTACTCTTTGTACACAACCTTTAATTTTATCTTGATTTTTAATGATTGTACAAAAAGTTAAAGGAGCTAGGCCTAAAGCTTTTCTTATTTCAATGTTTTTCTCACCTGCTTCGAGCCTTGTTAAAACATCAAGCTTTACCTCAAATGTAATCGCTTTACAGATCTTTTTTGCACCAGTGGCGTGAACCGTAGTTCCTATTGAATTACCAGACATTTTGATAGCATAAATAATTTTCACTTGACTTACCACCAACAATATAATATGTATGTACCACCAACAATAATAGACTTTACTGATATATCACCAACACTAAATAAATTATAGTTTGCACAGTAAACAAATTGCACTAAAGAAATTTTCTATGAATGATAGAACTTAATTTTTTATTTTAGAAGATTTCACAAATTTTCTAAAAAAAAATTAAACATTGTTCGTAATAGCGAATTTTTCGTTCGTATAACGGATTTTGTACGAATGATGTTCGTAACTTCGAAATTTCGTAAATCGAGCCTTCGTAAATCGGGGATTACTGTATATATGATAGATCCTAAATGGTTACAGACTATATTTAAAGATATTTAATTACCATGTATAACACATGATAAATTTACCATGTGTAAAAGTTGTAATTGAATATCTTAAAATCATTAAGACAAGATTATATATCTAAGAAGCTTTCAATATTCACAGTCTAGAGTTAAACCATAGTAGTAGGTGTAGAGGTCGATGGCGATGGCTGTAAAGTGTAGTGACTTGCATCTTTTGGTTTATTACAACAATATGTTGAGATGGCTCACGATCAATATTACTGGACTCCTGGAGCCACATTTTAGAAACGACACGACCAATCAATGGCTTAAATAACTATTTATAACTATAATCTAACCTAAACCAAGTATAATAAAACTATATAAAATAAAATAAGTAATGTTTTGCGTTCCAAATAAATTTTTACTTTATTGTATTTAAAACGATTTAGACGCACTTACAAATATTTTAACTTAAAAATTTATATTGCTCATTGAATCATTATTTAAGCTACCTATGAGTATTTTAAAAACAGAGATATCAGCAAACATAGAGATAATCCTATAAGAAAATATCGAAACGTGATCAAACATTCAAATTAGAATGTCGTCATATATACAACAACTTTAATCTCCCTCCACTTATCATTTCGTGCAATTAGCCCAGGCACAATATTATTGATATAAATTTCATAATTATAGCACAATTAACTTTGATGGAGGTGCGGCAACATATATTATCTGTTATACATGCATATACAAATATTAGTCAATTGCTACTGTATTACTGTTGTTACTCTATGTGCGATGATGGGCTTTCGGTAGAAAAAATTTGCATCAATAGTACCGCCGGTGGTTTTATATAAAATTCATAATTGGATTTTTATGTAGTCACGACAAAAGGAGATAATGAATGTATATACTCGTATGAGAATAAATTTTATTCGAAACACAAACATCTTATACTTTATACATGATTATATATACAAAATATTTTCAATGCAACTAACCAAAAATTAATTTCTATATTTATCAACCAGTCATTGTATCGTACATCGTGAACGAGTACATAACTAGCATTATGTAATAAAATTTCAGAATTACGAAAAACACTCAATTTATTTATAATACTACACTGATCACTCGACACATACGAATGGTGTCTCATTTGCACTTGCTTTAATATTTTACACTCGATCGTGTTTTGGTGATTCGGTCACTGTAAACGATGCTACAAACACATTGATTACAGTAATTAAAAATATTCCAATCGTTAGCATATTATTTGTTTTGGCCAAGTGTCCAACGTCTCCAGTACTCTTCATGTGTCGCTATATTGAATAAAAATAAGAATTTTTGCTAAGTAAGTGAGAATTGGCCGGGTTAACTGTGTATAAACAAACCTGGTAAATTAAAGCAATTCCGACGAAAATTTGAAGAATAAGGGATATAATAATTAAACTTAGACTAACATAATATGTTGATGATGTCGTATTGTAGGTTATAAGAAATCGAAGTTGATTTGCGTTTGCCGTCAATAGTGCCACATCCATCATTCCAAGTGCAGTAATTTTACGAACTGTATATGGGTTTTTTACTTTTTTTGCCCCAGAATTAGTTTCTTCTTCGTCTATCAAGTCTATAATATCCTGAAGACTATCCACTTTGTCATTTGATTGTTTGCCATCGTTTGAATTTTCTTGTTTATCTCCTTCGTTGGATATTTGTTGTGCATTGAGAGCACTTGATGACGTTGGTTCTATTGATTCAGCTTGAAATCGTGGATTATCCATATTTAAATAAATTTTAAACTAAATGAGATGTTGTTCAACACTGAACTTTATTTAGTCTACACAAATTTATTTATGTACCAAAAAACTAATTTTAAAATTAATGCGAAATTGATAACATAAAAATTATCTGAGTTTAATAGAGAATTTGAATATTGATGTAATTATTTGGTATAGTAAATTTCTCTATAGCACATAAAACGAATAGTAAAATACTACAACGAAATAAAAGCGAAACGACAGTAAATCCAAACGAGATGAGTAACTGAACTTCACAAAGCTCTATAAACTTACCTATAGAGTATAATGGCACTCCATATTGGAGCTTATATAGCTGTGTTCATACATCGCCGTTGTTTGGAGAACAATGATTTAACATCTATTTTTCTACCCTATATCAGGATTGCATTTAATATCTAAGGCTTAAAGTGACATGGGTATTACCGTTAAACTTTTTCTTAAGCTCAATTAACCGATTATAAACCATCTGCGTGTTGCTTAATTTTATACCATTGGCTTTCATTTGTAGACACGAATCGTAAACTGGAATAAAAGAAATCTATCGGAAATATCAATATAAGTAAAAATTGTGCCATCAGAATACAGATCTAGAACAAAGTTAATTGCAAAGCACAATATAAGAGTCGACAATAATATATGATGGCTGAAAATAAACAGAATACACAAGGAATTGATAATATATCAGGTAAACTACTCATATAGCTCATCAGTCAATTAGCAACAATAACTCTAACATCACTATAATAAAAGAATAGAGACGTAAGAGAATGTTAAGAATTGTCATTCAGTAAAAGTATATACTAGCTATATGGCAATCTCAAGCGAATTTCACTTAATAAGCGTATAAGGGATAAACATGATGGATTAAAATTACGACCATGAGGTACTATCACATAAACATAATCGGTATTATCATCGGATAAAAGTAATTATACGAAAGATGCTGCAAACAAGGATGCTGGAAAAAGTGTTGAATACAAATGATTAAAGAGTGGCAAATACTTCACCAAAGAAGGAATAATACAAGGGCGTGATCACAACTATTTCTATTGGGTGTATGCATTAAAAACCAGAATTTGAAACTAGATGTCATTACTTGTTTATGCGTTATAGTTCGTCTTTTGAAAGCCCTATTCAAAATCAGTCACCTGTCAAAATCAGCTCAAAGTGTTTGTTTTGATTGTGCACATCAAACCGATTTCAACGATGAAAAATTTATATGGTGAGTTCTTGCAAAAACACAGTACTTTGAGTGGTTAGTCGCTTCAAAAGTGGAGATTTTAGCATCAAGTACAAAAAGAGTTCTGGTCAGCTGAAAAAGTTTGATGATAAAGAATAGGAGGCATTACTCGATCAAGATTCATGTCAAACGCAAGAAGAACTTGCAGAATCATTGGGAGTTGATCAAGCAACAATTTTCAGGCGTTTGAAAGCCTTTGGGTTCATCTTAAAGATGGGAAATTGGGCGCCATAGGAGTTTAAGCTAAAAGACTCGTGGAAAGACGATTTTGCATGTCCGAAATACTGGTCGAGCGCCACAGAAAGAAGTCGTTTTTGGATCGTATTGTCACTGGCAATGAAAAATGGATCAATTACGATAATCCCAAGCGCAAAAAAGCGTCTGCTAAGAAAGGCATCATCGACACCAAAGCCGAATATTCACGGAGCCAAAGTCATGCTGTGCATTTGGTGGACCAGCTAGGTGTGATCCACTATGAGCTGTTGCTAAGTGGCCAAACCATCAATGCCCAACTCTATTGTCAACAAATGAGCCGATGAAAGCAGAAAATCTAGGCTGAGCGGCCAACGTATGCGACCAGACATGTGTCAATCATGTTATCCCACGATAACGCTCGGTCACGTTTTGCGGTGTCGATCAAAAATTACCTGGAGAGTAAAGGATGGGAAACTCAGCCTCACCCACCTTAAAGCCCAGACCTTGCTTCTTCCGACTATACCACCTGTTTTGACCCATGCAGAATGTCCTATCAGGAATACGCTTCAGTTCAGTTCAAGGTATCGAAAATTGGCTCAATTCGTTTTTGGCCGCCAAACCGGCGCAGTTTTTCTGGGATGGAATCCATAAATTGCTAGAAAGATGGGAAAAAGTAGAGGAATGGGCAATACTTTGTATAAAAAATCTTGTAACGTGTTTCCACAATAAAGGTTTAAATTTCATAAAAAAAAATCCGGTTAATTAAACATTTTAAAGTAATTTGAATTCAACCAATATTGACAGTTTGATTGGTTTTATTTTAGAATATTTTAGGTCATAAAATTCAAATTTTTAGAGAACTAGTCTTTTAAATTCAATAATGTAATTGTTTAATGGATTTTTCTCTCAAATCGAATCTATTGATTATAACTATGTATATGTTTAAGCGTCATCATAATGCATAGATTAAAATTAAAACCATGTCAGCTCATTATTTATTTACTATGCACCCCCATAACAATCAATTAATAATTATTGATAATTGTTGTGTTATCAAATTCTCATTAATTCTAAAATTATATTTATTCAATACATCAAACAATTTTACAGAAACTATACTATACCGTTCATTATTGTTCATCATCTCGTAACGCCATCAACTACATTAAAAATGGAAAACATATCAAATCAATCGAACGATTCGACTAATGGCGCCAATAAAAATATTTCCCATGACAATAAATTGCAAGATAATGTGACTAATTTCGAAGATATTGATCAAGAGATGGATAACGACGCAGAAGTTCAAAAAATACGGAGTCCGTATGCAGTACGTAAAACAACAGCACTCGGTATGATGGATCTAGCACTACTCACCGCAAATGCGAATCAACTGAGATTTTTGATTACTTACAATACGGCATCTTCAACGTTCTACGTTAGTCTTATTTTAGTTATTATATCGTTAATATTACAAATTTGTGTCGGTATTGTGCTAATTCTAAAGGTAAAATATAAAACATTTTATAATTTGATCATATTAACTTATAACTATTTTTTTTATAAAATTTAGCGACAAATGAAAGACAGCGGCAATGATGCACATTTACGTAAAACGAATTATTTACTGACAATTGGAATTTTCTTAATAACAGTTATCAATGTTTTTGTAGCATCGTTTACAGTGACCGATACGCCTAAAACTTACTGAAAATGTATGTTAAAATAAGTTTCCTAATATCGTAATATGTACCTAAATTTGTAGTGAAACTCAATCGTATACAAATTGAGCAAATAAAATGTTATTATTATAATAAAACATTAAGATAAATAATTTAAAGAATTACAACGTTTTTCTTCCGGATATCATAAGGTTCGAAATAGTTTATCAGTGATATCTACGTAGCTTGTGTTTGACTCCGATGCATCTTAATATCATCTTAATATGAAAATATGTTTTCTCTCATAAAATTTAAAATTCATCTGAATTGTTGCCAAATGGCAACGAATAAGTTATTAAACAAATTATCGAATATTTTCGTGGTGTTCCGTACACTCAGAAAAAATATTATGACCAAAGTTTTTTTTGGGTTATATTCACCAATTCTCTAGTTTAATTTAAAAAAGAAAAATGTTGCTACAAGGTTAAAGCAATTATTGATCAAAATTTAGCTAACCAAAATATTGGTTCGGGAATTTGGTTAAATTATCTAAAAAAAATAGTTAAACCCTCTAAACATATATTTAAAATAACAAAGTTAAGTTTTTTCATTAATTAGTAGTTTTGATCAACCAATTTAGCGGTGTTAACTAAGTTTTAGTACCATTGACCAAACAATAATTATTTATCAGAAAATGTTTAATACAATTTTGGTAAAATATACCTTGATTAAATTAAAGTATGTTTTTCACCAACAATTGTTTGTTTTAACCAAGTATTTAGTTCAACCAAATGAAGAGTGTGTTCAAATCAACAAATTTCTTGGTTATTAAAAAACGGAATTTTATTAGCAATGTTATTTTTAAACGTCAGATCTTGTTGTTTTTCTTCAGTCAAAACACGTCTATGATTCCCAATTTTAGACGACACTCCAAAAATAAATAATCAATTTTATTATGAATTAAAAGATAATGAATTGTATCTAGATTTATTTGGTAAGCAACGTTTCAGTTTCAATAAGATTGGGTTTTACCACATTTTGAAAATATTGTTCAATGGTAGCTGGACAGTAGTAAGGTTAAATGGATGTTTCAATTGTAAAAATTATTAAAGCAAATGTACCAATGGAACCGCCATTTCATGGTAACCCGCCGCTAATGCGAAATAACTCCATCTGGCCCCAAAACTTTATCAACGAATTCATCACTTAAAGCTTCAGCATACCGCCCAGGTGGCTCAGTGGCTAGTTGGAGCGGGAGGTACCGTGTTCGAATCCCGATAGAAGCAGGATGCAAAAGAGATTTTTTCACCATCTGATTACGATCGGTGATGTTAATGAACATATCTATGACCCCTTATTGGAGTGCGGAATTCCATGTCAGTAAAGACTAGCATGGAGCTATGCAATGCGCAGATGGTTCTACGAAAATCGTATAGCCGTACATCCTCGATTTGGTCATTAAAGCGAAAAGTAGGACGTAAATAAGCGAACCGCGAAAGAGCAGGGAGAGCCTTGAGCCCCAAAACATATTGCATAGTAAAAAATATTAAAAAAAAAACTTTCAGCATTGTCAGTTGTGAGTTACCACCATAAAATAGTCAATAACAATTCTATTCCAGTATTAATTTACGATTTAATTTTCGAAACCAAACTATAAACTTAAATTTACATTAGCCTGTCATATACGAAGACGTCGTTTCGGCGGTTAATAAAAGCACCAACAGCGAATGGTTGGCTAGCTCGCCAGCGGATAAATTAATAAAAATTAAGAGAACACACAAATTGGGCATAAGCGATGTTGAATGTTCGAGTGATAGTCGGTTACTTGCATCGGCGAGTGATTACAAAACAATAAAATATGGGAATTAGGCTCTGGTAAATGTCTTAAGACACTAGAGAGGCTCAGTAACTATACATTATGGTGTAATTTTAAATGTTACTGGCAGTTTGATGAGTCGGTACGAATATAGTATGTACGAACGGATAAATTGTTTAAAAACTCTTCCGGCCCATTCATATTCTGTATGCATTCATATCTGTGCATTTCAATCGTGAAAATGGTTTCGTCTAGTAACGATGAATTATGTCGAATATGGGATACAGCAAGTGGACAATGTTTTAAAACACTGATTGATGATGATAATTCAGCGGTTTTGTTTGTTAAATTTTCACCAAATGGGAAATATATATTGGCCGCATACTTCACAATACACTGATGCTGCAGGATTACTGGAAAGGAAAATGTTTAATTCACCCTAGCCAATTATTAAAATATACTAAAGTGTTGGTAAGTTTAAACTAGAATTGATCTATACAACCTCAATCTCAAATATTGGCTAAATTTTGGGTTATATCAAATAATAAAATTTGTTTTAACTAACTAAGTCGTATGTTAAATTTACTTTTTGTTGGTTAATTTACCTTTTTTATTTGGTTATTAAAAACAATTATTTATTTTATATTTAAAAAATAACCAAATACTTTTGGTTAAAGTAACTTAATGTTTTATTTTAATAACCAAAGTTTAGTTATTAAAAATTATTTTAACCAAGAGTTTAGTTATTTATTTTACTTAGTCATTTGGTTGGTTGAAAGTTTTTGGTTAAATAGGAATAGTTTTTTGTTGTTTTTAACCCAAGTTTTTCTCTGAGTGTAACAAAACAACATTTCTAAAAAGTATCGAGTCCAATTACCCACATAATATTCGGAAACAAAAAACAAATTAATAATTTTGGAAGATTTAAGTGAGACAAAACACAAAGGTGAATGACAAATTGCCCAAAAAACGACTGCATACGAAAAGAAGGAACCGTATGGCCTTTTTAAAAAGAGGCCTTTCTGTCCCGACCTCATTAGTAAATCAAAAAGACTACACGTAGAACCGTAACCTTCTTTACGACCACCGCAGCTAAAAGTCGTGTATTTCAAAATTAATGTAGTTTTAGTATAAAAACGGATATAATCGTGTTACGCGAGTAAGGGGCCCAACAGGAAAGAGTTTTAAAGCGAAATACTACATACAAGCTGTGCAGTTTTACAATATTTTTCATTTCATAGGATTGGCTCGTAATAACATAAAATGAATCTATTAAAGTGACACTTTTCAGAACGTATATCTACCATTCCAATATGGTAACAATCCGAAACACACCTCTCGAATGAAGTACTTCAGTTAAAGTACTTCCAACTTTTATAAGGTTTACTTTAAGCGTCTCAACTTTGCGCTCCACCTGATGTAGCTTTAATCATAAACAACATTATTTATTATTTATAATCTAACAAAATCACGTCACGTTAAACTATTTATATATAAAACTCATCACTCATCACAATGCACACACGAAATGTAAAAATTAAAACCCTCATAAATGTTATCCTACTCCATACACTCTCACACAGTTCTGATAACTTTTCGAATAAATAATTTTAAAATTAGAAACCACGTAGAATTTAGTATTGAACAACATCTCATTACATTTGTACAGCAAATTTAAAATGGAAAACAATTCACAAGCCGTGGAGAACGTACCAATATCTGATACATCAGAATTAATAAAAATTCCAAACGATCAAGAAATAAAATTAGATGTCAAAATCAATACACAAGTAGATGAAAGTGAGATGGTAAACGATATTGAAAACAATGAAGCACCGGAAAAGGCCAAAAATCCGTATTCAATGCGTAAAGTGAGTGCACTTGGTATGATGGATATCGCACTATTAACAGCGAACGCAAATCAAATTCGGTTTTTAATCACCTACAATACGGGATCACCAACATATTATCTAAGTCTAACTTTAATTATTCTATCGTTAATACTACAAGTTTTTGTTGGAATTTTGTTAATTTTTAAGGTAAATTAATGTATATTTTAATTGGCTGTTGTTTATTTTATTTATTTTTTTAATTTAGCGACATATGAAGAACAATGGAAACGAGGCTCGCGTGGACAAAAGCAACATCATGCTAACAATTGGAATTTATTTAATTACACTGATTAATGTGTTTGTTGCATCGTTTACAGTGACCGAATCTCCAAAAGCACAGGTAGAAAGATTGTAAATTGGTTTGGTAAATAAACAATATGGGTGTTTTTTTATCATTCTATAAATGTACTGAGTAATGCATATTTAAAATATATTCAATAACTGATTTCGACGTATTATAATTTTTGTTGAAATTCTCATTATTGAGTGCGAAACACAAAAAAGTCATATCTGAAGTGAATAGAGTTAGTAATTATGACGTTACGTAAACTCTTTTCACACTTATATTAGAAAGCTGGTAATACTTTTCGAAGTTCAATAATAGATAATCTTATCTACACAAACACTAAGGCCTTCAAGCAATATAAATAATTTAGAATCACAAAAATAACTAAAAGGACATCGATTACACCGACCAAATGGGCAGTGGTTAAAGCTGGTGGCTGTTGAATCGAGAGGGTTTGAATTTGGATAGGAGCAGGAGGCAAAAGGTATTTTCAACATCTGATTACGATTGGTGATGTTAATGAACCGATATTAAATGGGCTAACCCATCCTCCATGTCAGTACTAAAGGCCGGCATGGAGCGTATATTCGACCTATAGCCGAACAGCGGAAGAGTTGGGCCCTTTTTTTGAGCACCTTAAAATATTGCAAAAATAAGAACAGACTGACATTTTCACAAGAAATATAATGGGAAATGCATTTATTCCTAAAGCTTCGAACGAAAATGCTTCTATTCAAATAATAATAATCATATACTATAACAAGAGTATTGGTTATAATGACGAAACACCATCCAAACAAAATAGTGTTTGCGCTATTCAACATTTCTTAGACATAACCTTAGTACACACCAATTAATAATATATCAAATTCCATTAACTCTTTCCAACAATTATTATAAAAACAAACGTTCCTCGTAAATATGATATCCAAGTCTTGCGACACAATATAATTTCTATCTCAATAAATTTGTTCAAGTACGAATAACAATTACGTCGTCTTTTATATACCCGCTTACAAACTTACACAAACAATTAAAAAATTAAACACCTTCCACACCCACTTTCCGCCGTATATACAATAAAAACATATATGTATATATCTGATTTTCTTTTAACGAAGACAAATAATATACAACACCTTATCTATCTATCTTATCGATTTATAATCATCAATTTCCTCAAACAAATATCGAAAGAAGATATTCTTAGTCATTACCAATTCTAATAAAATTTTATAGCTCAAAGTGGATACAAGTTTACTAATCGTCTAACAATATTTATTTTTCGTGACGGTTACAAACATCTTGATTAAACATGTTTTAATTAAAAATTAATTAGCATGTAAATATTCATCGAATGATAAGTCAAGATAAAACTATTAACTAAAAGTGCAAAAAATCTATAAAACTTTAAAATTAAGTTCCATCGTTTTATAAGTCGAGTTTCAAACCAATGAGATTTGTAGTACTTTTGCGCTGACATCTATTGGAAAGTAGCACAACTGTATTGTATGTCAGTGGTGAATAAAAGTTTTACTCTGCTACTTATAAAATACCCATAATCTATATCGCGCTAGAAAAATTTCGAAAATGTTTTGTTAATTTATAAGTTTAATAACTTACCATGACAGTGATTGATATACGTATATAGCGTTGATAGCGTTAAATTTATCGCACTTGTGGTGACATTTTCATTGATCGTTTGCCAATTTTTGTTCAAATCGATAATCAATACAATTAAGACAACATATGTGTTAAAGTTTAAAGATAATAATAATTATATATTGTAATTAATTTACACTATCGGTCAAGATTGTTTACTTATTCCGCGGTAATTAAGAAATACATGACGATAGATAAAGTGAATAATAACGATTATAACATTCTAATTCTGGCTCGTATCGTGACAACATGGCTTTAGCAAATACGATCATGAGCCAGCTCCTTACACTTCTTCACGGATTAAACCCAAGTTATCGAGAGCCACGAAAGGTGTCTCACATTAAAGAGATCATGCTTCATTTGATCCGAATCAACACCCAGAATGTGATCAAGCCAATGTCCTCTAAGTGGAACTCGATACGTGTTATCAAAAGCAGGATTTTGGGCCATATATTAATGATGAATATTATAAGCTTATCCACGTTTGCAAATTATTTAGGTATCGGTAGTTAACACAAATGCCATAATCATGATTTCTTGTGACAGTATTATTTAGTTTAGGTCTCGTTGATTTTGGAACAGTGAATCTACTATCATTTACATTCCATTGCCTTTTTTTACGGCTTTTACAGGTCGTACTGTATCTACATCGGTTTCGATCAAGAGAAAGCTCTTCATACTGTTGCAAGTAATCAAACCAGAAGATGCCAGATCGCTCTCTACTCCGTGCCATCGTCGCCGACAGCAACCTCTTCACCTACCGAAAGGCGGCTCAAAGATCGCTATATTATTCGGGTTGAATCCGCACGCAGAACGTGACCAAGTATCGCTGACCTTTGATTTCATGCAATATCAGCAATTCGTATTCCTGATCTCGTGATTGAACAGAACTCGGTATGTGCGGTATCAACATCGCTTTTTGGGCCATATATCACACGCACGATTTTTTTCTCTAATATAAGAAGTCATATTTCGTACTAATCCATCAAGGTCAAAAACTCACATCCATACTTGACAACGGGTCTGATCAACACTCTGTACAGTTTCAGCTTATCCGTCAGAAGTGGTCGTACCCCATTGCCTTAACAACTATTAATTACCGATTTCGAGACAATACTACTGTGGTAAACAACCAGAAGATGACAAACCTTCGTCGCCGTCAGCCACATTTTTGTCTACTTTAAGAGATCACTGCACAATTTGCTGCGGATCTTTACTCGCTGTCACTTCATTTAATGTATTCAGGTTCAACTCTCGCTATTCAACTCTTACATCCATAGTATATACCATTTCATGTTATCTACATTTGCAAACGATTTTAATGTCCCGGCAACTTTATATATTATGTATACATTTTTTGTCGATTACAGGCTATTGTTGGCCCGTACCGTGTGAACAATCTGACTCCATCGGTTTCGATCATGAGCCATCTCTTCATACTGTTGCAAGCAACCCAATGATGCCAGATCGGTCTCTACGCCATGGATGATGTCATCGCCGACAGCGACCTGTTCGCCTACCGAAAGACGGCCCTCCCTTCAAAGATCGCTGTATCATTTGGTTCGTATCAGCACACAGAACGTGATCGAGCCAGCGTACCGGCGGTCCTTTGATTTCATGCACGATATCAGGAATTTGCTTATGCATACATTCAAAAACCACATACTACATAATCATAGCTTATCTAACAAATACTTTATGTCGTCTCTACACTTATCATATTGCTTCCTCCCCATTTTAGAAATTAATCGCTTCACTAACTTTGTATTAACATTTCTTATTCGAAATTTATTAATTTTGCAATATTTTATCTTTCCACTGCGAAATACAATTCTTATCAATATATTATATTTATAGAAAGATAAGAAATATTCGACAAATGTTTTGTTTATAATCGTTGGTCGACCAAATAGATATTTTATAACAAATACATTATTAACATACCTGCTGTCTAAAACGTTTACTCGCACTCCTCCGCAACGTATTACAATCTGGAATGTTGTCCACGCGATCCGTGTCGTCTATGCTACGATGTTGCGAACGATCGATCATACATCGTCGCGATAATTCAACTAATTCATTAACAGGTTGTACTTGTACCGTAACACTATCACCACTCGTTCGTATCATTTCGATAATTGTTTCGCGCGGTAAATCTTCCACCGATGTTCCATTCACTTTGATTAAACGATCGCCGGGTAGTAGGCCAGTATGACCACCGTGTGCACCTGGTTCGGCAAATATAACAGGTTTGAAAACGGGCGCGTATAGGGATTCGGTACGATCGAGACATATTGATTTGCGCAATGAAAATCCAAAATCATGTCGAGGTGATTTTTGTCGTGTTATTACTAATTCACGTGGTGGTGGCAATTTAACTAATTTTATAACAGGTAACGGTAAATTAAGATCATCGAACGCATGTACCCGTGACCATCGATTTAAGCCCTGCGATTCACCGATCGGCGAGAGGGAAAATGGTGGCGTTGCATACGATGAATTTGTGGTGTCTGTTAAACTTTCAGCACTTGGTGATGGTGATGTCATAATGTGTAAACTATTCATATTTGTTGTACTATTACTGTCTAAATCCATAATTCGTATATTATCCATTGACATTGTTTCGTGGCTACCACGCATCGATAGATTTTGATACGACATCAGCTCATTCTGTAGGGTATTCCGCATAAGTACTTGGCTTGAGTCTGGCGACACGAGTATTTCTTCTGTTACACTTGTGACACTAAGCCGTGGACCCTTCAATATACCACGTTTTGGAGGTTTTGGAGGGACAGGTGGTAATACTCGATTCTAAAAATAAATTTAAAACAAAAATAATAAAATTAGTTAAAATTTAAAATAGTTAAAACGTTTTTATTTTAAAAGAAATGATATTTTTAGAAAAACTATAAATATCCCGTAACACACGCCTCATCTTATTGAAAAGTCTGACAAATCATTTGGCTGTGCACCAATAAAACGATACATGATCATACGCGCGGAATGGATACAGTTCTTTGTAAACAAACTTGACCTAAACTTTCATGTGTCGTTTTCATTTTTTATTCTATTTCACAAAAAAAAATGTTTTATGTGTTACGATGAGTATGTTATTATAATTATATTCGTATAAACGGAAATTGACGGATCTTTAAATCGTCTGGGAAATTATTAAATTAGCTTCTCGTATTTTTTATTACTATCAACATGTTTCGAGTCAAGGTTTACTCATCAAAATTAAGTTTTATGTTTTATTTTTAAAACTATTGATTATATGAATATTACAACAAGGTTAAAAGGTCGTATGAGTAGAAATGTACGCATACAGTATATACATTAGGGTTGGAAAACTAAGTCAGTCAATATTTATTTAAACACATATTTATGTTACAAAGTTGATCTGTATTACCAAGTTGAGTTCAAATTTGATTCAATTCAGACCAGGTAGGACACAGTAAAGCAGATAAAAGAAGTTACACCATATTAAAATTTCAATATCTGCAAACACAATTGAAAATTATAATGTCACTCAGGCACAACTAACCCCATGTGGCATCACTTCCCAAACAAACGTTTTCAGTCCCGCTATATGTTTGTTCTCCGAATTAAGGCCAAGCAGACAGAATAAAGAGCAATCCAGTCTGGGCAAAACATATATGACGGATAGGACCACATGAAGAGCTCAATAGTTTAGATTTTTCGTCCTCTGTTCGCAGTCTGTGAAGAGAATAATGCAGGACTGTATTCCTGTCCAAAACAGCTCAATTATTTATACGAAAGGGCTCAATATTTTATACTTATCCTATTTACACTACTCGCAGTATGCATTGTTCCGAATGTTTGCATTGTTTCACATGTGATTACCCCAAAACAAGTGCCATCCATAAAATCCAGTGAATATCCAGAAATACCATCAAGGTACATCTATCAGAGTTCAAGAAGAACTGCAATCTGATTTATTATAATCTGGTTTATCTTCTGGTACATACCGTAAAAGTGACCATCAATATCTCACTCAAGAAATGACAACGTCATGCTTTGTCCGACTCAAGTCCCACAAATGTGAATGATGCAGCTTCTTTGACTGCTATAATTCAAGAACAATGTCAAGTGAGAAAATGTCTTATACAGTAAAATTCTTTTCAAAAACATGTTTTACTGATACACTGAAACGATGCATAATACTGCGAGTAACAACTGAAAAAAAGAGGAGGACATTCTCAGACGATTGGTTTAGATTTGCAATGGGCCACTTACATAGAATAAATTGATGGAAAAGATAATATAAAAATGGACAGATATTTGAACAAGGCCTCGAATCCAGACGTAATACAAAACAGAACAATTAAAATGGTACAGGCCAAAAGGTGAGTTTTCCAAGTACAATCAAAGAAGCAATTTAGAACGGCAAACATTTGAAACAGTCGAAAGTCGAGCTTTGATCGAATTTCATCGTTTTTTAATAAAATTGTTGAATCGTCGAATGCCTGACTTTAGCGTCAGGGTTTTTTTAGATGCTGTCATGATACTTCCAAGAATGAAAAGAAAGATAGATCATCGGATTTTATAGTAATGTACACCACATAGTATGGCAACACTGATACAAATACAAGGGATGAGTATCTTTATAAATATTTTGTTACTAAATACATAAGTGGTTAGCAGGGAAGTACAATAACTTTTGTTAATGCTTTTAGCGAATAAGCCTTACACATTCACTTTCCGTCACATAGGCTCGTTGATTACTAAGTATGGCTTTATAAGGCTTAATAAACAACGAACCTTTATAAGGCTTAATTCGAATATAAAATGTCCTAAAATATGGGAACTTTCAATCTCCCAAGGACGAGGTACACGTTTCTAGTCAGCTGCATAATACTATCCACTTAGTCCTGTGAAACGAAGGAAGTCTGTTGACAGGGTTTTCTGGTGTAATAGGGCACTGCAGACACTTAGGAGAAAAATCAGACGACTTTTCAACAGAACCTAACGCACCGAAGAGTGGGGTCAATAAAAAGGAGTCCTCGTGGAATACAACCACGAACTAAGAGGGTCTAAGTGAACTATATATAAAAGTTTCTGTGAGATAATCAATGAACTCTATTAGTAGAGTAGTAGAGTAGAAATATATTCTATGCATGCTCAAGTGCAAGAAAATCACAGCTAGGTTGGAGATGGGTCGGTTACCATTAATGCGGCGAAGAGATATGCCATTAAGTGGACGTTTTATATTTTTAACTATGGTTCCTTGTGATTGACGAGCATTTATCTAGATCCAGCAACCTCGTATTTAATGTCCAATGTTATGTGGATGATCTGGTTATAACCATCAGGCGAAAATTTGATGAAATCTAATCAAAACAAATGTAAAAATTCATCGACACAGTTTGATAATAATTCAAAGGGTAGGACTTACCGTAAACCCTAATAAAACAGTGATTGTGCTGTTAAGTAGGAGGACAAAGCTGTCCCTCGTCTTGTATTGCATAACGATTCAATTTTCCAAAGAAGTTTAATATCTATAGAATCATAGATCAGAAACTGACTTGAAATCAGCATGTGGAGATATGTATCTTGGGCCTGTCAAAAGCTTTATGGTAGTAGTTGAAGATCGAAACCGAAGGATCTACTGGTCATATTTAACCATTATCAGACCAATGGTGGATCACAAAATTTTAATGTGGTATTTCCTGATCAAGATGAGTGGATCCGAGAAGGACCCTCATTAGAACAGGGATTTATGGTATGGTATATAACGGGTCAAAGACGGGCGGATGAGCAGATATATATGTTTTTTTGAGTGGCATCAAAATAGTTTGAGATAAATTTAACGGGATTTGGTTAAATTTGCTAAAGCTTCATCTTGTACCTGAATACTATTCAGGGCGATTCAAGTTCCTATTTTTCTTTTTTCCTTATCTTTTATTATTTTTAATTTGGATTTTAAACACTTTTCGATCGTTTTTGAATGGTTTTACTCGGCCCAGGTTTATTATAATCATCATATTCATTTAAAGAAATCGATTTAAAAATCTTGAAAGGAAAAGAAATCGAAATAATAATTAATAAAAATAAAATGTTTTTCGCCGTCGTAACTTCGAACTGTCGTAAGTCGAACCGTCGTAAGTCGAGCACAATTAGTATACGGAAGAGGTGCCAAACCTCTTCGATCATGAGTTCTATGATTTTGAGTTACTAATGCAATCAAAATTGTTTACCGATCAAATGATCCAACGGTTAACGTTGAAGCAAAAAAAATGTCCATTGTTGAAAAATCATGAAGTATAAACACAACTACATAACCCCCTGCTATAGTGTGAGGAACTCATGAAGTTAACCACCATCCAGCCAATGCTACAATTTTGATATGAAGCTATGCAATGTGCAGATGGTCATTCTACATAAAGCGTGGGTGAATGAATGCGTCGTACGAATGTACAACAAATTCACTGGCAAAATTAAAAATATTCCGAAAATACTTCATTCGAGAGACCAATCATGCGTGTGATATATGGTCTTAACCGCGATATTGATGGTTGTTATCAAACTCTTAAGGCAGTTAATACAAATTTATCATATTGTCCTTAAAATTAAAGGCGAGAAACGCTAGCGATCCGGAACACATGGTGCAATAAAGTATAAAATGTATACCGCTCTATATGGTAGGCGAAACCGATGGACAAATATTTAAGGTATAGACTAAGTTAGTGGCGGGAAGGAGAAAGGGCTACAATACGTACGTTTCAATTTTCAAGCCATTGGAAAGAAAGTGAGTTAGCTCACTTCTCCCCTCACAAAAGTAAGCTCAAACATTTGTATGTGAATTCTGAAAGCTCATAATTTTGAGCTAGTGTTTTTAATTTTTGCGAAGTGTATCATATCACTTCCTATCATATCATACCACTTCCTATCATATTAATTGTTACAGACTTGTGTGCCATAAATTAACAAATTTATTTCAAAATTTTGTATATATGTATAAATTTTATTCAAAACGGGAGAAGGCAGATATGTGTTACGGATTGGAGACTGTGGAATTGGCGATTGCAGATTAGTATTAGAAATGTAATTGTCTTGTGCTAACAGTAGTTTAGTAACGATTTGCCAGGTGATTCTAACCTGGTTGTTCTTTCCTAATTAACATACCTCTCTATCCTTACCTATGGTTTTATGAACACTTGCTTTAAAGTCCAATCAATTTTTTTATTTTTGCGACGAGAACTTTTTCACTTGCCGATCATAAAGGAGTTGAATCAAATTTTACATCAACAAAAATATTTAATAGTAATTATTATATGCGGCAACAAATAATTTCGCTTGTGAAGGTGATTATTTTGAAGAAAAGAGTTTCAGGAACTTACTAGATATAAGTAACACTTATCAAAGCTTTATTATACATTCACAATTCTAAACGTACCAATTGATTTTTTTATCAACAAACTCACACTAAACATCGAAATACATTAATTTCGAAACGTTTTTAACGAATTCATAAATTATAGATCATACAATTTTATGCGAAGGTAAAATGCTTCCAACGATGGAGTACTGGACAAATTTACAGAAGAAGAATAAATCGAAAATTAATATAAAAAGGTTTCTTCCTAACCAGGTAAGTCATCTGCATAAAAAGTGCCCTCCGGTTTTTTTAGTTTAAAAAATTAACGAACTAGGAAAATATTTTAGAACTCAATGACAAGAGTGACTAACAAGAAAACTTAGCAGCTAACTAGAAAACTGGGCGACAACGTATATGAGGTAAATATTGCTAGTGTTTTAAAACATGTTTAAAACAATTATATAATAGGTTTTCAAATTCTTAATAAAATTTCTTATACCAGGTGATATATTCTAAAGCGAAAGCTTTATAGAGTTCAATATGATTGGATAAATTTTGTCGACAAAGTGATCATTAGTAAAAACTATACTCCTCTTATTTCAATCTTTAACGAATATAAATAATATTTTGTTTGACCACATATAATTTGAAACATTTGACATGATTAAAAAGAATAAATTTATGAATAGTTTCCGCCCTAATTTAAGTTGGACAGGGCTATTAAGTAAAACATGATACAGATCAATCAATCTTCAACTGTGTAGTATTTCTTGTAATTTGGTAGAAATCTATTATTATTCGTAAACTATAACATAACATATGTATATATGGTATATAAAGAAAGCAAACAAAATTAAATCTATCAAATTAGATTATCTCGGCAAACTGATTAAAAGATCGATTAACCATCACCCAAAAAGCCACCAAAAACAAAATGACAAATGTTTGTATTAGATTTCACCACTTTCGAGCCAATTCTAATTCCAGTATACAAATATACTAACCACAGGCACAATATATAAAACTATTAATTTTCTATTATATTGCTCTAATACAATATAGAAAACGTATTTTATATGTGTAGCTCACCCAACCATAACGTTATCGATACGTACGTACGACTATATAGCTTTTGAATACAGTTTGTTATAGTTTTTCTTTTTATTTATACAACAAACAAACAAAATTATTATAGTTTTTTTTATAACAAATTGATAAAAATGAAATAGTTATGAATAGAACACCCACATTATGTTTCATTTAGAACTATCATATTTATATAAATGGTGCGATTTGTATGTCTTCGACGATATTGCATGTCAAATTTGCTATCATCGCACATCACATCCTAATCCAGTGAGTGGAAAATATGATTTGGTGGAATTTTTGATTTATGTATCGATACAGTTCATTTTTAGAATTATTTCGACAATCGATACTTTTTAATCCTTACCTTAGACGTTTTTAAGACGATGTAATTTAATTATGAGTATTGATTTTTTCACAAATTGGAAATTCAATAAAAGGTGAAAATGTGGTATGATTTAGATAATCCGGATATTATTTTTTTGTACCTTGTGTATAGTTTATTTTATCAAACCTATATAAGGGTGACATTCAATAAGACGAGATTAATTTTTATATTGGTATTTTTTTGCGAGATGAAAGTGAAATGATGCGGGTGCGGGTTTGTAGTCTATACATATCTCTGAGTACATTATATAGAAAAATCGATAAACGATTAAATATTTATAGATTTAGTGTAATATAAAGGGTGCTTAAATCTAACCAACAAAACGAGGCAAAAGGTCATATTTTTAAGTTGCAGTTTGATTTTGGCAAAATAGTTATTGTTTGACCCCTTGGTTATATAGGAGTAACATTTGTTTAATTGAACACGAGGGTTAAAATAAACGAACATCTATGTTAGAAGTTTCACAGCAGAAATATTTTAGTAATCAGATAATAATATTAAATGTTTTATTTTTTCGAAAGATTGAAGTTTGTACTGACGCCTGTTGAGCTGCTCTTCGGAAAATAAAACAATTGGTTGAAATTATGAGATGTTTATGAGTACTCAAAAAAATGTTGAGATCACCTCTGTAACGAGATATTGCATATATAATTTGGTTACAAATAGCATAAACCATACACTCGATGTTGTTTCGCACGCCCTTAATCCATAAACTACCCCTAACACTTTAGAGTACAGAAATAATGTTACAATACGAGTTAACAACAAAACCGGGCGATTGTTTAGTATATTTTTTTGAAGCTCAAAAATCGGAAACTATTATTAGTTTAAGAAGCACCAATTTGTATTATTCTACTGGTAGTGTGACATTGTTTCTTTTCTCTGAATATTGCATTTCATAAATAGCTTCTAATTGTAACCAAAAATTAAAATTTGCATTATTTATATTTTGAAGGGAAGCTGATTCAAGGTTAAATCAGCCCGTCCTTTATAGCCTTAAATTACATATCCAATATCTCCGTGCTGAGCTAAAACATTTTTGGCTTTGAATTTCCAGAGTTCATATCTATCAGTTGGAAGAAATGAGTTTTTAGAATTAAGTGATTTAGGATCAGTTGAAAACAAGAAATCTGATCTCTGTTTTTAGTGACCAAGACATAATAAATTTCTGTATTATAAACTATACCCTTTTTGAAAATTACGATTTTCATAAATCTTGTTTCTTATAGTGTAAGGAAAAAATCAAAGTCCATCTTGACGCTAATGATAATCGTGCTAGTGTCTCTCTACCTCTGATATCTAAATATATGGTGAAAACGAAGATAAACTGAAACTGTGCAGAAGTGATTAAACTCGATGTTCAAATTTATGTAGAATGGTACACTTGAACTATAGTTCTGGTAAGACATACACCAGACGTTCAATACTAAGTAAGAGTTACTTCTCATTCGAATCAAATGGAACGTTCATTTTAACAGTTAATTCAGTACTACGATTTACCAAATACGAATATATTTATCTTGCAAATACCATAAAGACATGAAAGATTAAAATAAGAAAACAATTTGTGGTTAATGGAACAGTAAGAAAATCATTATAAATACGTGTCCGATGAATTAAAATCGATTATTTTTTTAAAATGAATGAATGTATGCGGATTCTAACCATAGCAGACTCAAACGCCTAATAATGAAAATAAAAAGCCGAATGAATAAAATAATGATTGCATCATTATTATCTCACTTTTTTCGCTCACCTGTTGTCAATCAAAAAAATATCTTCTTCAGAACAATGCCAGTTAATGTCGTAAAGAACTATACATTCATACCAACATCTGAAAATTACGCAAGATTTTAAAGAACTGATTCTTAAGTTGGCAGTCCTAGGTAGTTGTAATAAAACGATTGACTATACAGTAGATGTGAAAATGTTAATATTTCAGCACACGACATTTTGGTTCTCGTCAAATTAATAGGTCGTAAAAATTATTATATAATAGCATCCTGTTGCATGTATCAAATGTTCATTTGAATGAGGCCGATCAAAAAGAAATGGGGTAGTAACGCATAAAAGATTTCGTTTAATGATCACCATAACGTGAATTAGAACGGATTTGGATCGATAACTAAGGCCTATAAGTAAGACTAATTCAAAATTTATTATTTTCAAAAAATACAAAGAAATCCAATTTGAGTTGTATACGTTGACGCTGTTAATCGAACAAGTAACAACGAAATTATCGATTCAACTTTAGATGTTAATTAAACCAATAGAAGATACCAGATCGATCTTTACGAAGTCTCTGCCCTGTAAAATATATGTAACTAATTGCTTCGTATTCCTAGGTTTACATCATGATATGTTTCATAGAACCTGGAAAGAACCGTCCGTAGTGAAAACACTAGATTAGTAACTGACCGATTTCAACGGAATCTCTCTTGGTAGTCACGGATAATTTCTTCCAGCAGAAGACTCCCAAAATAATGTAATACGTAGTAACTTGCATACTGCAGTTAAATGATAGCTATACCACGTCATAACGCTGCCTCCATTCCTCTGGTATAATTTCGATATATGTATTGGGATGAGGCCAAAAAGACAGTTCGATAAAAATAACCTCCTAATACCAAAAGCTCTGAATCAACTACAAGTGAATTTTCTTTAATTTCTGCAATCCCTTTTATACCCAAGATTCCGCTAAACAAAGGCCAGACTGTAACAAGCAAAATTTTGAGTCGTGAAAATTTCTGAAGCCTCAAGCTGGCAAAATCATACGATTTAACGTTGGATTTTTAACTGAGTTCCGTTATGTTATGACTTAACGCCTTCAAACCCGAAAAGAGAACATATTACAACCAACATCCGTCTAGTGAACTCAAAATTATTGATTGCTGCAGAAGCAGCCATTTTATTGATATTTTTTCGTATAATTCTTTCGCCAGTAATCTAATTCCGACGAGTTTCTTAAACTTGTGTTTTAAAGCTGAAGATATATGAGACAAAGTTGATTAAAATGAAGTTATTAATAATATGAAATCTGTTTACTATTATACATACGTAAATGCATCAACATAAAACTATAAGAATACCCACATTAATATTTTTAATAATATCAGATTTGGTAACCATCCAAATCGCAGTACATTGCACGCTTAACGACTAACATTCATTTAAACCAATTTATTTTGTTTGAAGATCAAAAAATACATGTTATGTTACATGCCAAGTTGCAGGTTTATCTTAAATTTGCAAAACAACACATTCTCATGAATGTGGTTTATACATTTGTAATGTTAGTATGTAGTTTACACTCAGTGAACTAATTAATTGAGATCAATTCAACAACCAAACTAAATGGAAAACATTTATTCAATTTTCTTGATTTAATTAAATTAATCGAAAACAGAAATAATTGCAAATAGACTGCAACTCTTGAATTGAACAATGAATATATTATATATATATATATATATATATATATATATATATATATATATATATATATATATATATATATATATATATATATATATATATATATATATATATAATGTATAGCTATGTAGATGTAATAATTATTATATGTAATCGGAAATAGAAAATTTGCATATTACATTAGTTCATCCAGTATATGTATGTATTTGATCCGTAATCGTGTATAGTACAAGCAAAGATCGTATACAAGGTTGGTTTTAAATATTACCATTGAATCTTTGATCCAAAAGTAAACAATATATTTTTTAAGAATTCTTCAAATAATAATTTGATCTCTATCTTGTTTGGTGAATCTAGTTAAACTTGGATGTTACATAAGTAATTCATCTTCCACTGAAACCAAATCGGGTTCCCCCTTAATTATAGTATATAATTCAGCATGTTTCCGAACACAACGGATACAGTATCTATATAAAAAATGTTCAAGTCAGCACCTCCAGCAAAGCATAAACTTATCTCCTAGCCATTACGTGTTTTCAGGCTTAACACTTATCATTTGAAACAAGAGGATGATTTATACAAAAAAAACTATCTTTATCTTTACACGTTTCTCTTTCGATAGTTTTGTTTTTCTAATGTTTTGTATAGTCAAGACAGATATTTGAACTCAGAATGTTTGATACACAACATCTAGAAACCCTGTTGTTGCACGGATGCATATAATACAGACTGTTTTTGGAAACTTTAATACAGACCTCTATCTTTGAATCTTCGGGGCCAGGATGCAAACCTCCGTGTTAACATCGATGGCGTCAACATTTTTCTGACCTATTTAATGTTCCACATGATTGAGGAATTCACAATGGCCATTCAGATAAAGAAAAATCGTTCACCAGGAATTAATTGCATTAATTCAGAGCTCTTGATATTCGGAGGCCTACTTTGTAGAACTGTCTTTTCGAACTGTCTTTGTAGAATTTTAACTCTTACATGCTTTAACAGAGTGAAAGCATGTGCATGAAATTAATCACTTTACTCATTATCATTATAAATTATTTAGTGGGTGTATTGTTGTTCGATTAAATCATTTGACCATGACAATTACAATAAAGCATGATATCGATTTAAAGTATTTAACAGTGTAAATATATACTATTTTATATTTAACCAGAGTAAATGGATTAACAAACATTTTTAAAACAAAAATTGTGTGTGAATGTCTCACCATTATTTTTTTTGTTATATATACATTTCTTAAGTAGTCGGCTAAATTGAATATGATATAGAGGGCATATAATTACGTTATGCTGTTACCTAAAAATTTCCGGAATTACGTTAATCTAATGAATTTAATGCATTCCGTAGTTTTTGATGTAATTAGGTGAGTGTAATCGTATGTATAATCCACTATAACAGAATTGCTGTCATGATACTCTGTTTGGTTAGGTCACTGTACTAAGACAACATTTAAGACCCCCACACATACAAATACATATGAGACAAGAATGCAATCAATACACTTACATAAAAAAATTATTAAATGGAACAAAATATAATTTTCAATGTTATATTATAGATAGAGTAAGCTATGCATAGGAAAGTGAATGGCTTGGCTTTAAGATAATTTAACTATTAATTAATAATTGTAATTTAATTGTAATTTATATATATATATATATATATGTATATATATATATATATATATATATATATATATATATATATATATATATATATATATATATATATATATATGCACCTTAGTTGGATATTGCCATTATAATATTCATATCGAGTAATTATCGAATGTTCTTCATAAACATCAATTGATCACCGATTGACAGATAATAATCGTATATTATTGAATTATTGACATCTAATTATAGTTTGATGGGAGATTAAAGCTCAATGGTAAAAATATACATAGTATTAATTAAGCGAAGAGGTTTGTTCACAAACCAATTTTCTTCTTCAACAGTTACGATAGTTAAACATTGTTTAACTTGAAATGAAATATATAGTTGACTTGAAATAAGAAGGGTAAAGATCTGCAACAAAAACTCGTATTTTAATCAAATTAAAAATCCTTTATCAGATTATGTTTTGAATCGTTAACCGAAAGTTATTTTACTTCAGAACTGAATGATACGGACGACTAATATAAAACGGGATATTGTAACGATAGGCTCCATTGTTACCTAAGCGTGTGGTAGCTCACTTGAATTATTTAGGTAGCTGATGAGGTTGGTAGGATTCCATTTTCACATAATAAACTGAAATTATATGTAACACGGTTTACTTATCAATTTTCATTATTCCAATTGATCAAAAAACTAAACGATTAAAGCAATCAAAAATTGCATTCGCCGATTTCATACAATAGAAAAGTTCCGGCCACTAATGACACAGCAAAATAAATCAGTTCCACTTCAGCGTCATTCCAGACAACAGAATTAAGGCACATGTTGATGAATTTTCGGATCCAGTAACTATCCAGTAATTATAAGCCAACTTTCTTCTTTGTTTCAAAATAAATTAACTTGAGCACATATATATACATAGGCCGATACAAATATTAATTATTCTAACTATTTAGTTACATTTATATATAATCGTATTATACACCTAGTAATTTGTAATTAATTTAATTTCTGATTTATGCGTATAATTTATGCGTTTGTTTTCATCTCATTTACCTCTACGAAAATATTTTAAACCAAGCGTACCGGTTAATTAAAAAATAAACTCCACAGAAATGTATTCAAAATATTGCCGTGACTCGCGAATCGATACAATAAAACTTATTAAAAGAATATAAGATACAATTTTCATAAAATGGTACATTAAGAATAAAAATGATCCCTGTATGTGATAAGTATATCATTTTACTTTGGAAATTAAATAGCAGTCTAAAACGTAGCTCGGTTCCACCAAAGACTTAAACGATGATCTTATAGACTATATATCAAAAATAAAAATATTAATGCGTCGTTACAATATCGGTTTTACGATTATACTCAAAAACTCTAGTTTACAATAACAAGATTCGATCGATTTATTTCTTAAATAACATTTGAATTGGTATAATTTTTTATATACCACAAAAAATTCCTGGGATTTATTCAGAAAATTAAAACTACAAGTTGATTAATCTAAATCTATATTGTCCCGTTTAAAGTAATCCCCATCGACTATAACACACTTATGCCATCGCTTGATCCAATCCTCGGAACATTTTTTATATTCGGTTTTCGGTATGTGCATCCTGCGATTTTTCAATTATTTCCTCTCGACTGCTGAAACGCGTTCCCCGTAATGGATTTTTGAGTCGATTGGACAGAAAGAAGTCACACGGATTCAAATTAGATGAATTCGGTGACTGTTGGATGGTTTTATTGCATTTTTCGCCAACAAATCTCGAATAATGATGGCACTGTGCGACAGTGCGTTTTCATGGTGCAAGATCCACGAGTTTTCTGCCTACAATTCCGGTCTCTTTCGGCTAATTGATTCACCAAACGTTTCATAACGCCCAAATAATTCTCTTTGTTTACGGTCTGGCCTTCTGGCAAAAATTCATGATGCATTACACCGTTGTTATACATGTAAAGAACATTGCTTTTTTTTGGACTGAAAACGACGTGGTCTTTTTCTCTAGGCTCATTTGTTGAACGTCATTCATTCACTTTTTTTTAACAATATTTTTATTTGGGTGCAGGGCGGACTTTAAGACAGTCCTAGTAACTGTCAGAGCTCCTGCACCCAACGCGCGATCCTTCAAGTAAAGGTTGATAGCCGCCCTTAACTTGTGCATTTTATATTTCAACGGAAACTGAAAATCGACCAACGAATTCCACTTCTTAGATGTTCGTTGAATAAATTCGCGCTTTGCATCTTCAGTTCGAGGTTTCAGCAGCTTCACCGTAAACCTTAACCTTTTCTCGGGTTACCCGCCCTGGCGTAACTAATGGTGGTATTTTCTCCTTTTATTCTGCAATTCTTTCTTTCTCCTTTAACTTGCCTAATGTTTGGATTGCGTGACGTACTCATAAGCCCACGTCTTGTCTCTAGTAATGATCCTTTTGATGAATGTGGGATCGGATTTAGCCTCGCAAATCATGTCTTTTGCAAAGTTTTTTTTTGCATGAAATTAAGGCCTTTTGGTACCAAACTTTGCTGCTGTTTTCGTCGGTTTTCGATGTCGATGGTCTGCCACTGTGTTCATCATCTTCGATTGACTCCACTTTTAAAGCGTTCGTGCCACTGGTTAATGACTTTTTTTTTTTAAAATCGTTGCCGAAACACTTTTCCAACATTTCCAACGTTCACGCACCATTAAATCCGTTTTTGACGCAAAATTTAATACAGGTTCGTTGTTGCAAATTTAAATCTATTTTTAAAATTGTAAATAATCGCCAAGACACACACAGAGATAGATGTACTCTTGACTACGTAAAAAAAAACAGAACTCAAATCGGAACGATGGAAGCGC
This sequence comes from Tipula lateralis, assembly GCA_963932295.1. Classification (NCBI taxonomy): domain Eukaryota; kingdom Metazoa; phylum Arthropoda; class Insecta; order Diptera; family Tipulidae; genus Tipula; species Tipula lateralis. The sequence goes on from OZ010737.1 coordinate 128,408,811, forward strand.
CACCCGGTGGTTATTCCGGGAACTTTTTTGATCAAGGTAATATTAAGGTGTGAACACTACTTGCCATTACAAACCGAATGAATGCAATGAACAAAGCATCACACCGATCAGTTGGAGCCTCCATAAGACAGGGGTTTCGAATCCCGATAGGTGTGTGATTAAAAGAGCTTATGAGCAGGAAAATATTGATCAGTATTGTTATTGTTGTTTTAATTTAATTACGGTTTAACGTACCCGATTTATTCGTAAACGTTTATTTTAAAGCACGCTGATTGAAGTACTAAAGGAAATTTAAATTAAATCTACTAATTACGTACACAACGTCTATATTACGTATAACCACTATGGTACTAATGGTACCCTTAGTGTACGTCAAATCATGAAACAACGCCATCAGTAATGAGCATAATTTATCCGTTACTTTATTTTGACAACTATACATTAATTATTTATTATTGATAATTTTACAAAACATGCCCTTGCATGCAAGACATTTGTTTAGAAAAATTTAATTAAAATGTGCTGGACGACCCATTTGTTATTAGTGTCGTATGAATATATTTGCAATTCATAAGGGAAATATAGGCTTAAACGATTACCAAAATCATAACAAATAGGTATCGGTCAGCATATTCGAATCAAACTGAAACTATTTGAAATGCAATACTATGAGATAATCATCCATATATGCCAGATCTGGAGACATCTGTGTTATTTAGGCAAAGAGTGAGGACAACTTTAAGTTCATTATACATGTTATATGGTTGCAACATATACATATATACGCATTTAACACCAATAGCAGATGAGTATCGATTATCATATTTAAATCGAACCAAATTCATTTGAACGGCCACATCTTAATCTTACTAAACTAACTTAATTATTAAAGATTATGTGTATACAGAATATATAAAAATTAACTATAAAGTGGACATTTATTTTTCTATAAAGAATCTGTTATCTTTTCTTATGCACAAACTATATTACGCAAAGAGTGTATTTTAGATTGCTCTAAATATTAATCCACCTTCAGCGTTCAAATAGCGCAGTAATAAAAGTTGTGGCTGTTAGAGTGGAAGGTACATGATTCGAATATAACCCCGGAATATAAAATAAAAAATTTCGTCATTCGATTACAATCGGTAATATCAACGAACACATCTATGAATCACTATTAAACGATGAGCTCATGCACTAACTCATCTACATCATCATGGTCTACATCTGACAAGATAATAAGCATCGTAAATACAATACTAATAAGATGACCCGTTAATGACGTCCAGAACGGTGCGACTGAACCATCGTCCAGCCACTACAGAGTAGTATGACGCAATGAGCGGATGACTATAAAGGTGACAAGAAATCTCACAAAGGTCCTAATTAGTTTGAGTACCGCTTTTTTAAATATAATGTTGGCAGGATGCAAAAGAGATGTTTTACTATCTGATTACGATCAGTGATGTTAATGAACACATGACCCTCTATTAAAGTGGCGAACTCATGGGCCGACCCATCTTCCATGTCATTACTATAAGGTGGCTTGGAGCTATGCAATGCGCAGATGGTTCTACGAAAATAGTACCTATAGCAGTAAATCCTCCATTATTGCGTAAGGTAGGACACAAATAAGCAAACCGCGAAAGAGCTGAGAGAGACTTGAGCCCCAAAACAGATTGCATAGTAAAAAATATATAAAAATTTAAAAAAAATATGTTAAAAGTGAACTCCGTAAGATTTGAATGTGCGCTTCGGATTCTAAACTACTCTAGAATAAAACAAAACAAGGAAGTGACGATAACCATTTACTTAAATTCGTGGCTTAATTTGTATTCATTGTTGGTCAATAGATCTTTCGATTTGCTCCTGGTTATTTGGTTATAGATAAGTCTATGTTTGTACAGGTGGTTTACAAAAACGAGAATTTGCCCACAATCTAACATTTGACGCAGGCGTCGGATAAATAAATCAAACCTTTAATTATAGAAAGAGTTGGGTGTGCTTCTACTTTAACAAATACCATAAATTATAAAAAAAGTAAAATTCTTAAAATATAATAAAATCAATGTATTAAAGTAATGACATACTCGTATAGTTATGCCACTGTGGACAATATTAATTAGCGGTGCATGTTAAGAATAAAATATTTTTCGGTTAATCATCTTGAGTGCTATTCATTATCCCGTGATGTGATCATCATCAGTAAAAAAAAATCCACTATAGATAGAAAATTTACAACAACTTCAACATTATTTGGTGTACGTATACATATTTACATCATTTTTGAGTTGCGTGTGATCGTACACATGACATAAATATTTATATAGAATAAATCTCTCAATGTTTAGATTACGTGTATAGCCTTTATGAAATGTTATGAACTTGATTAACGATCGTCATTAAAAATTTGTTTATATCGAGAGCTATATACGAGTTTATACTCCTCCGACTGTCTAAATTTCGATTTCTAACCTTTTTTCAAATTCGATTTCACAAGATTCAACCAATAATAAAAATTGCGGATCATTCAAAAAATTATGCAATTTCGTGCGATTGAATAATCTTATGGAGCGGTATAAGAAGCAAATTTTGAACTATACGTCTCTCGAATAACCAGCAATTTTCTTATAAACATTTTGTTTTATTTGTATGTCACGACTTTAATCTTGCTGCAATAGCACAAAACACAACAACTACAAATATTGAGATCAAAAAGATTTTTTTTTCTTAAGTATTCGAGTATAAACAACCGTCACAATTAAAAAAATAATTAGGAATTTAATATATACAGTTGGTATGTACGTGCATATCGCGTTATAGTTGCGCTTGATAAGTTTAACACTTTATAGTGCACTGTATTAGCAGCAGCATAATTGGACATGTTATGCATATTATGGTTTGCATAAAAAATAAATTCAATGTCACATGATTAACTTAGATAAAGCGGGTATCGCAGTCACTTCAACTGTCAACACATACATTAATTTATATATGATTTTTCTCAGAATTTCGAGAAAGAAAAAATACTTTATATAAGGGGTTGTGGATGAGAATTAGTATAAAGAAGTAATTTGCTCTTTTAGGTAAAATTCTTTATAGAAAAATGTACATGTGTACATATGTAATTGCGTAGTAAAATCGTTTCAATTGAATTCTTATTTAATCGTAAAGAGAGGAAATTCGTCTTTAACGCGATTTCAAAGAAAAGCGGAAGCATTTAAAAATATCTTTGTTCTTATATTTTCAATACAATTTTTATACTTGCACGGTCGCTATACACATAATATAATCAATTGTTGTTTTCTTCAATTGTAAATAGATAGTTTTAACTGTTTTTGATATGGTTTTCGTTGGTAAAATCAATTTCTTAGTAAATACCCGTTACATAACTATTAATTATTACAATTGGATAAACAAACATAATATTTTTAGATATACATATTCCAACTAAGGTCTTTTGAATTATTCATCAAAATAGGTTTTGAAGATTAAAGAATTTAATCATGATGGTTTTACTCGAAATAACAGATATTTTCTACTTAAAGCTTCGTTTACAAATACCAACAGCTTTCAACAAAAATGTTCCATTGAGACGAAGAAAATCTGTTAATCAAATACATCTGTGCTCTTGATTAACAGATTTTCTTCATTGAGTGCAAGCACAAAAAAACACATCGGTGTAGTTCCGATTATCCTGATGCTGGTAAAACTAACACAAGAAATTCTTATATTATGATTACACTTCCATTTCCCAGTTTCTATAGGAGTTCAATATGATAATATTCGCAACACGGTAATTATTATTTATTTATCTTTAAAAATTAAGTCTAAATATTTTTCAGAATATTTTCGCTCCTATCTCAGCAATTGCAACTTCGAATTGATTTTTTAAGTCCACACTGTATGGTTAGTGTAACAGTTATTCTTAACGACTCCCCACAAAAAAATCCAACGGTGTAAAATCACAACATGGGCATTATGGCCAACTCCGTTGACTGATCATTCCGTTGACTCCGTGTCTGATTATTCGATTTCCAAAGACATGTGTGCAAAAGACCGATTGTTTCGTCTGTTAGAAGCAATTTGCGCCATTCTGTGGAAACAATTTTGTGTGTATGTGTGTGCTCTTTTTGAATTCTGGATAACAACAATGTATTTGTTATGGCTCGATAACTCTTTCCATTGACTATACTAAAATTTAACCGATTTTTTAAACCTGCGTATGGAGGAAGTATTTAAATTTATCCCAAACTAGACCGAACTAAACTGATAAGCTAATATTTTAGAAAGGATAAAAAAATTTGCATTAGTCATGGCCTATATAGTATAAACTGTTAACATCTCATACTGTTAAAGAGGTAACATAAATAGGTGTTGGTAATGCGTATAGATCTAGAGGAGGGTTTATTTTGATTCCAGTTTAAAATGTTTTACATATGTACTGCTTTAATTCAACTTCGGTCGATATTTTTAGTTGACTGAAGTTTGGTAAATGCAAATACAAAATTTTGAGTATTAAAACAGATTACATCAAACTCCTTACATTAGATTACATCCTTAGATTACATCAAGTATCTTTGACATTTCTGAGTTAAATAAAACTTAAGCGAAAAAGTAAATAGATTTTATCAGTAAATTGAATCCTATTCACACGTGATGTTGACATATCTAACAAACTTAATTATTATTTTACAATGTTACCAATACGAATTTAATTTTTGTCGATTAACTTACGAATAAATTACACCTATTGCTGTTCTAAAACAGTTTTTATGATACCAAATCATCTAACGGAGTTACACCTTGAACCTAAACTTACGCTTGATAGTGTAAGATTTAATAACTTTATTTTAAAATTCATTTCTAAATTTGTTAGTCTGGTTTGGTACAAAATATTGGTTGGGAAACAATTGTTCCCCATTATCGTAGTTATGGCGTTTGTTCCATACCTATATAATGTATAAAATAAACGTATGCACAAGATAAGATAAAGTATTGGAGTATAATTTGCAAATGCCGTCAAATGTTTATTAGCGTTGCTATTTTTACTATATAGACAAATAGCAAATTCGTTGACAACTGAAGAATGCACACTTGAAGAAATATTTAACAAATTTCCCATCTGTTGTTTGGACTGAACGTTAATTTAGCCGTACGTTTCCTCGTCTTCCTGCACTATGTATCGCGAACAATCACGCCTTTGAGTTTACATCTCGTGCTAGTTGGGTCCGCTATAGATGTCACATGAAACGAAAGAAGTGATCGGTCTCATATTGTTTCTTCAACTGAGGATATGGCTGCTGTGGCCGAGGACGTCCGAGAAGATCCACAAACATCGACTTGCATAGTCGATGCACACAATTTGGTATCAACAGATGTTGGTATCAACATTGTCATCTGAAGATGTTCTTTTATAAAGTGTAAACCGTCCACTAATTACTATCTGCTGACAATGAAGTGTAGGTAAGTTACTCCCATTTCTGGTAAACCTTGGTCAGTAAGAGGATGATCTCGAAGCCACAAATGTCAAACTTTCAAAAGTCGTGAAAGCCAACACTGAAGAAGAAATTTCCAATTTGGAGCCCGTCCTTTTTATTAAGTGTATCCACTCAATCACTGCAGATTCTTTTTTAAATTTATTCTTCTTGATACTTTAACCAAACAGATAGCTGTCAGTTCTGCGATAAAGCCTCAAATTGTTTTGTATAAGCACTTAAGCAGATATAGTTCTATGTGGAATAAATTGAGCCACACATCTATTTTAAGCATCAATAAAATACAGGAAAATTAAGTGTGAATTTCTCTCTTCCCCTCCTCGAAAATTGTAGTATATTTTAAATTGATCTGAAAGGATGAACGAAGTAAGGGATATATAGCAGATTCGCGTAAAGTTAAGTTGTAATTCAGGTTTAATAACGTTGAAAGGTGCAATGTAAGATTTGTATCTGCTAGTATTTTATATACGACGAAAAATATTAAAATTGAGGAAATAGCTCAACAGGTTACTCTGGCCACATCTAATCAAACAGGATTGATATAGAAATGCCACATGATTTTGTTAAATGTGCCTTCAGAAAAACGGTAGTACCGTAAAATCATAATTTGAGAAATAATAAAGATCACATGTGCCACTTTAACCTATCTATCTTAAGGTGATTACCATTCAACCAAATTACTTTTAACCAATCCTGCTTAAAAGAAAAAAAAGTTTGGTCGGTTAGATATAAAAGATGAGCAGATCATTAAAATGTTTTCAAAATTATAAACAAGCCCTCAAAATAAGTCACGGTGTACCAGTATTTTTAATTATTAATATGTCCGAGTTTAAAATTAAAATGTCCGTAGGTTATTTCCCGGGGATTTTCATGTGGTTCATTTTAAAATACATTGAACACCATTTGTTTTCCGTTAAAATGCATTCTATGTTTATTGATCTTTAAAAATTGGTTTTCGATATCTATATTTTCGTTTAAATTTGGATACATATATACTTTATACTCAGATTTCTTAATCTTTTGAGGTTATAGTGTAAACAATATGGAATAATATAAAACGTTGAGAAGTATACGGCTGTGTATAAATGTACGAGAGTAGATGCATATTTTGAAATTTTATTTTTGTTAATATTTTAACTATTAATTGCTTGTTACGAAAAACTAAAGACGTTACGGACAGACTTGGTACAACAAATATATCTTCAAGGTTGGTGATTTCTTTAGCTGTTTGGATGAAACAATATTACCAAACACTATCGAAGAATTATACAACAAGCTGATCAACAATTACAAAATTCAAAAATTATAGAAATTGTACTTTTCTTTAACAGCTTTTCAAACTGTAATGCTGCACATTTGCAAGCACCAATCAGTACTTTCAATTTAATTGCACTCGAGACTTAAAAAGGTATAAATAAATCTCACTTTCATAATTGAAAAGAGCGGTTTGTAAATCTATCGAAATTAGATAAGATATCCGTCACACATATTTTATTATACCCAATTAATTTTTTGTTAGCATTAATTGTTAAATGATTTTGAACTCAATCGTTAATAAACTGTCGTTCTTGTATTTTTTAACTTAATAAATATTATGCAAACTATTTAGAATTTTAATTAAGCTCGAGTAACGGTTCGTAAATCTCTTAATTTACCAAAATTTGATCAACTTTGAAACGAATTATTTTACATATACGAATCTAGCAAATTTTTGAATAAGATGATTTGTCAACATAGGAGTCAGCACTCGAAGTAATACCAGTTAAAATGTGTGGATAATAGCACAGATAATTCATACGATGCAAGAATGTGGTGTGATGGTATTTTGTCCCATTCTCGGCGAAGAACAATACTTCGACCGTCTCAATATTTTTGCTTATTATCTTACCTGCATAATGGACCCATATAGAAATCTACATAGGGTTTAAATAAGAGGAATATGGTGGACATTGTTATAAAGAAATGAAGCTGGGAACTTTTTCTTGTAAAAAACGCTGGGTTTCACTGGCTTTCTGGAATGATGTCGTCTTTTTCAACGTATCTACCGAACGAATCTTTGAAAGTAATAGTATCTACCGAATTGTGTATGTCTAAGGTAACAAAGCATCGTTTAAAATATTTTCAAGGTATAGATTTGTTAATTTACGTTTACGCCACCTTCCATGAATACTGTGGCTCGAATGAATACTGTGGCACCAATGGTAGTGGTAAATGTCGACTCTAACCAAACACAATCGTTTTGTTCGTTTACATATTGCATATGATATGATTTTATTATCAATAACTACCAAATTCTCAAGCTCGTCCCCGTTGGTTGCCTTGCTAGGCGAACTGCCTTTTGAGCAAGTGTTAAATGTTGCACTTTTGGTATTTTGTATGCTACGAGTAGATGTATCCGAAAGTTTCACAAATTTGCTTTCTGGCTTGATCTTGATAAAGATCTCATCAGTTTATGCAAGCAATTGTGAAATAAGGTTTGGGGTTACCTAACACTAATGAGTATACATTTGTCTAATACGTAGGTTGATTACTATAATACCCAAACGGATGTATAGACTTAAGACCCTTTTCTCCACGTTTAGGCCCTCACGGTTCTTAGAGAACAATAGGTTCCAGATGACTATTTTTCATACATGTGATTAAAGCCATAAAATGATTCAACTTTTCGAAGTGACTGGAATCTTTACCTGCCGATTCTGTTAATAAGTATATTCGTATACTGAACAACATGGCTTTATTTAACTGAGAATAATGCTAAACTCAATATTAATTTTCTTAAATAGAAATATACATTTATCAAAACCAATAAATTTTTGAATTTGATAAGTATACGTACAAGTGTCTGTTTTATTGAAAATGCAGTATATGATTATCTCATTTGCTTTTGTACGAAGCTTTAATATGTCCTTGTGTTAATCATCTAAAACTTTTCGAGATTGTAACATTTTTAACAAAGAAAAAAGTCATCTGTCTTCAATTACAAACACATTAAGACAAATTGCGATTCATCATCTTAATACCCATATAAAACTGAATTTCAACTAAATACCAATAATATTTAAAACATCATTCACTTACCGTTTTCTCATTCGAAGTTGTCGGTGACGTTGACGATGATGTAACTTCACCATTATTATCAATTGTTGTATTTGGTACGGTAACAACTTCTTCGCTACCCCGAAACGATTCAATTCCACGATCTATATCTAATTGTGCAAAAAATTCGGCACTATAATCAGCTGTTATACCACTTGGTAGTTTTTCTTTTTCTTTACGACGCCCACGTATTTTTAACGATCGTCGAACCTAGAAATACAACAAAATAAATTTATAAATTAGTTAACAAATTACGGCTCATTTAAGAAAACGTATTACCGGTTGTTGTCATGTATACTAATAAAATTATACTTATTTATTTTTAAAATACAATTCGAATAAATATTGTTCATTTCTAAGATATTTGATCATCGATATCAAGGTCATATCACGATAATTGTACACAACTTACAATCTTATACTTATATTATATTTTTTGTTTTGATTCAAAGAAAATCGAGTTAAGTAAAAACAAAAATCTGTTGTTGTAAGTATGACTTTATAATATTTTATACGAACTCTGTCCTAGTTACTGTGTGTTGTAGTTTAAAGGTACGGTAGTGGAAGTAGGTAATAATCGGTCATTTCAATCTACATATATGTATCTAAAGATACACGTTAACTTTCTCATATATACGAGTTAATTAACGCAAAAACTTGCTAATGAATAATTTATTAGAGATTGTTTAATCTCTTATTTCATCGCATAAAGTCGCGTGGGACGTGGAAAATTTTTCTACACATACTTAATACTTAAACATGATAACATAGATTTGCGGTGAATCAAACACATTACTGGCCTTTACTAGAATTCCGTGGATATACACAAACCCGTATTATATTAAGTGATACGTATCCCACAGTCCAAAAATTTATACATAAGTAAGATTGTTAACATTTCTTGTATAATAATTAACTAGAACATTAAATAATTTGTGTGGTTCAAAATAGGAAGAATAATTTAAACTTAATAATAAAGTCGCGGCTACTAATGAACAACGTACAATTATAACATGAATAGTGATTTTATTTTTTTTTGCCTCTAGTATCTGGGTTGGGATAAAAAACTCCTTATTGTCTTAACCCAAGCTCAATCGAGGACTTACGATTTAATGCCAAATTTGCTTCGCCACAGCGCAGTACTAACATAAAAAATGAGTCGACTCATAAATTTGGCACTCCTATGTGACCGTAAAATATACAGAATAAGACTTTAATTTGTAACTAGTCTATTTAACTTGGCCAAAATGAATGCAACAATCATCGTAACTTTCACAAAGCCCATAGAAATGAATATATTATATACATATATGACCGACAACAATTCTTACAATAATACGAAACTGGTTCTCACATCCCACACATACAACAAAAGATAAGTTTTTGATGATGCACAGTAATTTTTCTTATAGTTAACTATATCTTATTAATCGGTTGTATACTTTTTTATTTAGCATTAAATTAATCAAATTTAAAATTATTTATTATGTGGTCAAAATAAACAAACAAGTGGTTAAACTTTAGTCATAATACTCCTGATTTGTGTCATGTCACGTGTGCATGGAGTGTACTAAGATTATTTTAGAGAAAATTAGAAACGTACTAGAAATCAATTCTTTTAGCTAAAATCTTCTTGACGTTCAATAAATTAAGATAAATAGTCAGTGACAATAAAATATGGAGACTGGTTAAATTCGAACTATTTCTGAAAAGTTTGAACCAAAACTTTATACTTTTACTAAAATTATCGGCAGCGTTACATCCCATACTTTGACAATACCACGTATATTGATTATAAATATGTATAAGGATTGATAGTATCAAAATGTTCAAAAGATTTAGATCCGGAGAATACAGTGGCGATTACACAACATAGATTGTATGCTGAAATATCTCTCGAGCCTTTTGTTGAATCAATGTCGCATTGTGAGTTGCAGCAGCATTATATTGCAAAAACATCACTGTTTGATCATACTCACAAGTCGTTTTCTAGACAATTTTACAACGAATAATTTCTAGGTTCACTTCGTGGAAAGAGTGAAGAATCAATGAATAATTTCCCTCGAGACATTCAACTTCCATTCTACCCTTCCTTTTTTTATAATACAGTAATATGCAAATATAGGTCTATTGTTAGGTTGAATGAACGTTAAGTTAAATTAATTGGTATATGTAATTGATAAATTTAATTAATTAATTGGTTCTATTAATTTTATTGGGAAAGACAAATAAATAATAAAACAATATTTGTTGTGCTGTAATCGTCGATAAAAAAACTAAAACTCCCATTCAACAATAATTTATAGTTAACTAGATTATTTAATTGATTATCCATTTAATCCATGATACAGTTTATATTCGATTTAAAGTTATTCATTCTATATGCTTAAGTATATTACTATATAAACTATAGTAAGAATTAAATTGATTTGAGTTACTTTCAGATTTGAAGTTTAAATTTTTATTTATTTATTAGAAATACTAATAACATATATGGCTTAAACAGCAATCGCGTCACAACTGAGAACTTACGAACCATTTATACGTATTGGTGCATATTGCAGGGGAGTCAAGCCCAACGAATGCTTTTACTCACAATTGCTTTTCATGTCATCTGGAGCATGTTAATTTTTGGTCAACGTCGAGAATTGAGACCGCCACGTGTTGAGAAACCCTCTTAACCAATAATCTGAAACTGGCGACTTAATTTAAATTTTTATTAATAAATTAAGAAATTCTTAAATATTTAAGTTCTTAACTTAAGAAATTAACAACACTAGATTGCTATATACTATTATACGCTGAAAAATAAATCTTTAAGAAGGGGATGGAACGTATATCACAATTCCCTGATTGTGCCTAACTCGACGGAGTGTTATAACAAAATATTTAAATTATCCTTTGAATAATCGTTTTAAAAGTTGCCAAATCCCATTCTATGAAGAAAATATCACCTGTTATGAAAAAAAAATAGAGAAAAACGACAAATCAGCGAAACAACAAATCTTAAGAGACAAAGTGCAAAAAGTAAATTGCTTAAGGTGAATGAATAAAATCACATAGGCAAAATTATACGGTCACTAAAGAAAACGAAAGACAAAAATGTAAAACAAGATGCAAAAAGAGGGACTATAGTTACACCACTAATAAACCCGTCAAATTTACTTGTGTTTGTTATAAGATCGAAGAAAAAAGATCGATTAATCTGAACATTCGGAAGATCCAGATATAGTAATTTCACCACTGGCAATGAGTTATATGGTTATTCAACTTAATGCCAGTTGGATTGCATATTAGTTCAACAATCAAAAGAAACTAATGCAGTGTGTTTGGCAAAAAAACCGAAAGAAATTCATTCCAAACCAGTAAAAGGAAAACTGGAATTTTTTTTTCACAGAAGATTAACGACGATGAAAAACTTATAGTGTACTGTAGTAAGGTGTTGTCGAATTGGGAGAGAAAATATTGTGTTACCAGGATTACTCCAAGCAATAAATTATTATATAAATATCACAATGTACATGAAAAACTCACGGATACACGATAATTATGATGTCCAGGAAAAAGCAAGATTCAAGAAAGAGAAACGTTGGAAAATAAAAGTATTGTACTTATTTGAAACCTTTCATGGTTTTGTTAAATGCCTATTTGTTGGAACTCGAATATTCACTTAATAATCTATGGCTTAGAGGCCGTAAACGTCTCTTTCCGCGTCTCAACTGATACCTTACGAACCATTTTAACGATTGGTGCACATTGTGGTCAGCCCAACGAACGTTTTAACACACAACCGCATTTTACGTCATCCGGTGGCATGTGAATTTTTGATCAGTGGCGAGAATCGATCTCGAGACCGCGGCGTGATGTGAAACTTGTTTAACCATTAAGCTACAACCGGCGCATATTCACTTACAATATTGTATTAACCGATAAGAAAAAGATACTTTACTGAATAGAGAATTAATTTGTAAATATAGCAAAATTGGTCATCGTTATGTTACTCAATGTCTTTCATTTAAAACGTCTCAATCCAATCATAATATCTAAAACAAGCTAGGTGTAGAACCTGGAGGAGTCTGCTAATTTGTTAAGAACAATAAAATACTGGATGACAGAATTTAAATATAGTTGTAACATCAAATAAAATGACAACCTCACAAAACGGTATTTGATAGCCATAATCTCAAAGAGCGCGAAGAAGAAATGTCATAGCGTATAAGCCCCTTTTCAGCAAACGCAACAAACGGACAAAATCATTTTTGGAATACATGCGAAACATTAAAGGATACATACAATGATATCTTCAAAATCCTTTAGTGATAATGAATGAACAATTATCACAAAGATAATTCTTTTGTTTTAATTTCATAACATCACTGAAAGATATAGATTTGACAGTTTTGAACTAGACTATAATTATGACATGAAAACTTCTAACTCGATTATTGTTACGCGACTTTCTGGAACGAGGGCTACCGTTTTTAGAAAAAAATAATAAGTAATACTTTACCGCCCAGGTGGCGCAGTGATTAAAGCTGCGGTTGTTGGAGCGGGAGTAACCGGGTTCGAATCCCGATAGTGGCAGGATGCTAAAGGGATTTTTCACCACTTGATTCCAATAGTACTGACATGGAAGATGGGCCGACCCATCTTCCATGTCAGTACTATAAGCTGGCATGGAGCTATGCAATGTGCAGATGGTTAGATAAATCAGACCTATAGCAGTACGTCCTCGATAATGCTGCAAAGCGTAAGGTAAAGACGTAAATAAGCGAACCGCGGAGGAGTTGGGAGTGCCTTGATCCCCAAAACAGATTGCATAGAAATAAACAAAAAAAAAAGTAATACTTTATCCCTTTTCGAAATATTCACCTTTAAGGTCTATACATTGTTGCATACGCTCAAATCTGAAACACTTTTACCAGTGCGAAAATTATAGCTTCAAACATGGTTTTTGAACACTTCTATCACCACTTCAGGCGATAAAAATCGTTCTCCACTCATCTTATCTTTGATTTTTTGGGATCAGGAAGACGTCATTGCGGTGCTGTAAGGATTACCAATAAATTCGATTGTTTAAGTGCTCAAATGTGCTCTTGTTTATTGTGATGTGTTTGAGCTCTTACTATCGTGATGCATAATGATTCACCTATTTGGGTTATTTTCTCTCAATTAATTGAAAACCTCAGCCAAACAAATGTTCGTCTACCAAGCTGACTTGACTGTCATTTGATTTTCAAAAGTCACAGTAGCCAAACGACCGGTTCTCGTAAAGAAACACGTTATCATTTGCTTCCCAAGTCTCCGAGATCCAACAAAAGTGTTCTTTGAATTGGAAAACCCAAACCTTTTTTATGCGTCTATCATCAAAAGTGGAATCCAATATGTACAAAGCTTCCGCACCTTCAAATGTTCAAGTAAAATCGTTTATATATGTACTGTCTGTGGTACTAATGACTAGGAATGCTTTAATTTTATGATAAGTCAAATGACTTAAATAAAAAACAAGTAAGTATGTATATAAAAAACAATGCTGCGAGGGGAACTGACAGTGACAGGTGACTTTTAAGAAACATAACCTCCAAAAATGTTACAATTTTTAACTGACAGAGATTCGTAACGGAAAACACACTTGTTTCCATTTTCTTAAAACAAACGGTAGCTCTCGTATAAAACTACTTTGGTTATGGTTGTATTCTCCAAATTAATCGAAAAATATATCAAATATATATTCGTACAATTCAATCAAGACAGTCAAATATTTGTTGATTACATGGTTCTACGAATTCTCAATTTTTAGACTTCAGGTGGACACATAATTAATCGTTCTATTTATATTTTTCGAAAATTTAAATAAAACAAATATTTATATTTATTTATTTTATTGATTGGGCACATATAAAATTGATTTTTTGAACGGTTAAATATTTTGCAAAATTTATTTTTCACAACTTAAATCAATAATAAATAAACTCCAGTTTATACAATTTATTGACATTAGAAAAGAAGATACAAACAAAACAATTTTGATTGATAAGGCGAAAAATGTATCTTATTCTACATAGATATTATATCAGAGCTTCTTATTCGTTTCAGCTGGTAAACTATGTATTTAATTTAAAAAAAAAGTGCGCCATCGGGTGTTTATTTAAATGTTTGATTGTACACAGTCAGAATATATCCTCACAATCTAATTAATTGACTAAGGAGCTCAATGAATAATTGAAGTGTATATTTTCATATCTATTGCTTCTTCGTAAGCAGTGGTGTGCTCGGCCAGGTTGTGAGTTAACGAACGGAACAAATAGTAGTCGCTGGCTATAATGAGTGGTAATACGGCCGATAGGGTAAGACATCCTATTAAGTGCCTCCAAAATGTTCTTCGCGAGTTTTGCCATTGGTTTTGATAACGTTGTTGGCCCAAAGGTTGGAGCACAAAAATATATATTGTTAAGAATTACGTGAAATGACACATACTGATTAAGGGGATGATTAAGGGGCAATGATAACGTTTACATCTTTTATATGTCTTCTTAGAAGAAATAACTGCTATTTGTATACTTGTCTTCAACTGTATAGTTATGTATACACTTTACTTCGTTTTTATATACAAAAAAATGGTCTAGTCAAGTTATATATATTCGTAAATTGTGTTAACCATCTATCATCATATAGACAAAAAAACAAGTAAAAACTATAAACCAAAACAAAAAGAAAGTTCGTGTATATACCTTACACATAGTTCTTTTAATTAAATGCTTGAGAACAAATTTACCGTACATTGCTCTATACCACTCTTACATAAATGTATAAGAAGTACATACATAATAGATAAAATTAACGTTTGGAATGATGAAGAAGTTTCACACAAAGTATCCACAGACATTTCAAAATAATAAGTAAATATCTTTAAAACATTAATTTGTTACGATGACAGGTCTGAACGTTTCCCTAATGCCAATTTTATTCTCCATTGTGTACCAAATGTGTGACGAAAGGTACAAAAAACTAATGAGCCTATAGCAACAACAATATGTTGCATGTTATATAAAGATAACGTCTATCATAAGAATCGCAGTTATGTTTTATCGCTATATATATATACATATATACTTATAATGTTTGTATAGTGATAGTTAATCAAAATGCCATTAAAATCGATATCAAATCAAAATTCTTCGAAAAATGATAACAACAAAAATGTGTACACATATATAAATTGACGCCAGTTCAATTAAATTGCGCGCTCTAAATTTTTTATTATTGACGTTAACACAATTATAAATGTTATTAAGTTATAAAATTCAACAAGTCCACTACAACACCATATATACAATATTATTCTTGTGAACATAGGGGTCTGGTGTACTGTTGAGAAATACTCGGAAGTTTATAATTTAGTATTGTCACCCAATTAATGTATGTATATACAGTAAATTTGCCAATTAAGGCAATATACTCGTATACCAAAATATTTTGAATTATATGCGGAATATCAACTATATATAGTACTCATGCATATGCAAATGTGGAATTTTAATTAATTTTGGATTAAAGTTCTTTTCCGGTTTTATATATGTAATTTTAATGTCTGGAGGAATTAAAAGATAAACGAATGGTTTTGATATAAATTTGTAGTAGAGTTGATATAGCAACAACTACTTATGTAAGATTTAATGAGATTCTAAGAGTATATTCGTAAATCCATATAGGGCAGTGTATATATAACTCTGTGTATAATGTGTATAATTACCAGATGGAAGAACCAAGAATCAAACTAATCATCATGTACTGGTTGAAAAGAAATTCATATTCTCGTTACGACAGAGCAATGAGAGAATCTGACATATATAGTGATCATCAACTGCAATATTCAAAGTCAAACTGCAGTGAAAAGTGCTATGATTAATCGGAAGAAATTCAACATCGAGAGATTGAAAAATACTGACTCCAGAAAGACATTTAAAGAAACGCTGCAACTCAATCTTCGAAGGGCTGAAACCAGCAAAATCGATTAAAAATTAGAACAAATGGAAGAAGCCTACGTTAAGACTGCTTCAAATATACTTGGCTACTAAAATAAAATCATAAAACCATATATGGATACCATATATATATATATATATATAATAAGATAAGTGATGATACTTACATGGACAAAAATTGAGGAACACCACCAACGAAAGTTACATCTCTGTCAAAATAATACGGCGGAAAATCGAATCAAATGTGGAGACATTGCTGAGCAAATAAAGAAGATGACAAAAAGTGATCGAAGAAAGTACACCGAAGACATTCTCGAGCCGGTGGAAACAGTAGCAGCAAAAAGATATATGCGCACATGCATCAAATTGTAAAACGGTTCACCTGAAAATTCACCACCTTACTACCAATAAAGGAGTTTTATGGTCAAGTTCTAACCACTGAAAGACAACAGCTAAATAGGTGGCAAATGCTTTACAGACCACATCAACTCAGTTCGTGTCATCATCGAACAATCAAACGAATGGAGCTCACCACTATATCTACTCTTCGTGAACTTTGCACGCGCGCATTCGATGCCATCAGTATAGATGCGCAATCTGGAAAGCATTCTTCGAAATGAGCTTTCCGAAGAAAATAATAGAACTCATTAAGGAAATGTACAGCGATGCCACAAATAGAGTATATACAAACAGTGACAAACAGCATACCACAACACATGAGGAGTTAGAGAAGGATGTGTACTCTCTCCACTAATGTTCTTAATAGTGCTGGATAATGTGATGGGCAAATTAGACAGCGCATTCCCAAATGGTATTCCAGTGGAATCCAATCAACCATCCCAACGACCTCGATTAGTTATGCGGTCAACGATCTCGATTATATATATATGTCTCCTAACGCATAAACACTCGAACATGCAGCACAAAGCGCAAACGTTAACAAGTGTGTCGCAAAAAGTTGTCTCAAAATTTACATCAATAAGATAAAAGCTATAAGGCTGAACACAAACATCAATAACCAAGTAACAATCGAGGATGTTGATATACGTTCATATACCTTGGTTGTATGTAGCGAAAACAGGCAAAACCGAAGAGGACGTCAACCAACGCATCAAAACGAAACTAGAAATACATACAATATGATTCATAAGATCTGATACGAATGTTCAATACCTGCGTAAAATCAGCACATCTGTACGACTGTAAAACATGGAAACATACGCAGAAGATAACCAGAAGACTTCAGGTATTTGTAGACTCAGGCGACTAATTAAATTTTTCATATAATTTAGTATTGTCACCCAATTATTGTATATCACTAAATTTATCAACTAAATCAATATACTCCTATACCAAAATATTTTGAATTATATGCGGAATATCAACTATAAGGTACTCATGCATATGCAAATGTGGAATTTTAATTAATTTTGGATTAAAGTTCTTTTCCGGTTTTATATATTATGTAACTAATAGTTTTTAATGTCTGGAGGAATTAAAAGATAAACGAATGCTTTTGATATAAATATGTAGTATAGTTGATATAGCAACAACTATGTAAGATTTAATAAGATTCGAAGAGTCAGTTCGATAATCCATACAGTGCAGCGTATATAACACGCTGTGTTCTTATGTATAATATTTTATTATTAAATCGGTATAATTTTTTACTTCATACTGTTTTATATTAAACCGGTTACCGGCAGTATATTTAACACCAAGTAACCCGCTAACAGTGTAATTATGATCCGCAGGGTATACACCGGGTTATATGCTCCGTATGAATTATGGAAGAAACTGAAACTATATACTCTTGAACGATGCATATTTATGACTGGAACTAAAACATCTGGAATCATAAAATACTTTAAGTATCAACGTTAATCGAAAATAAGTAATGAGCAACAAATTAAATGATAATTTAATAAGTTTAATACTCTCTTAATTTTACATAATATACGAGTTTATGAAATTTCTAAATAGAAATTGCAAAATTTTTAACAATCAATAATTATTCCTAGGATTAATTTATACTATCATTACTTATAATCTTTTTATTTAAATTTTGGGCGAAACAGAACTTTTTTAATTCTGAGCATTATGTGTATTTTATCTTACTAATTATATGGAAGACACTTTGCTAAATGGACATCCCGATCAAAATAATCTACCTCATACAAGAAATATATCAGGATGCAGGCAACCGAGTACAACACAAAGGCAAGCAAAGTGAAACATACTACAACAATCATGGAGTACGGCAATGATGTGTACTCTCACCACTACTGTTCCTATAGTAGTAAAGGGTCCGCCATCTAAAGTTTTTTTTTCAACTAGTGCTTATTTGGTGAATGGTAACACTTAGCTCATGTCTGATTTGACAGATAATTAGTTTTATCCTTCCGCTGAACAAATATGGTTGTGTATACGCTTGAACGACGCTGGGAGATATTGCGACATTACTTTGAAAATCATGGTAATGTTGCAGAATGTGTGCGAAAATTGCGTACGGATTTTGGAAGAAGAGAAACACCGTCAGCTCCGTATGTTCGTTATCTTATGAAAAAAGTGAAAGAAACTGGCATCCTCATCGATAAACCAAAGCGTGAAAAGCCAAAAACAGTGCGTACACCCGAGAATATTGATACTGTGACAGAAAGTGTGCGTGATGCGCCATCAACATCAATTCACCATCGTTCTCAACAATTGAACATTTCGGAGACATCATTGAGACGAATTTTGCATAAAGACCTTGGTATGACGCCACACAAAGTCCAATTGGTTCAGGAATTGAGGCCAACTGACCATCCAATGCGTTTTCACTTCGCTGAGTGGGCCTGCGATCGACTTACAGAAGACGCCGATTTTGACAAAAAATCATCTTTTCGGATGAAGCTCATTTTGATCTTGGCGGGTATGTAAACAAGCAAAATTGTCGCATTTGGGGCACGGTAAACCCGCATGCATACATTGAAAAGCCGGTACACCCAAAACGGGTCACTGTTTGGTGCGGATTTTGGTCCAGAGGCATAATTGGGCCATTTTTCTTCGAAAATGAGTAAGGAGTGGCTGTTACAGTCAATGGCGATCGTTATCGGGCCATGTTGAAAGAATTTTTGTTCACAAAAATTGAAGAGGAGGATATTGGCAACATTTGGTTTCAACAGGACGGCGCTACGTGCCACACAGCTGAAGCTACACTCGATGTTTTGCGCCCTGTTTTTGAAGATCGCATTATCAACCGCAGAGCTGATGTCGTTTGGCCACCTCGGAGCTGCGATTTGACACCGTTGGACTATTATTTGTGGAGTGCCCTCAAAGATAAGTGTTACGCCGACAAGCCAGAGACGATTGACGCTTTAAAGGACAATATTCGTGAAGCCATTGGTGAAATACAGCTGCACACAATCGATAATGTGCCTAAAAATTGGACCGATCGTGTAGGCTACTGCATGGCCAGCCGAGGCAGTCATTTGAATGAAATTATTTTCCATTACTAACCGGAAGGATTGTACTTTTAAATAAAAAAAGAAATTTGAGAAAATATTCAGTAGTTTTTTTTATAGCATTTTCAAAAAAAAAAAGTTAGACGGTGAGTCTCCCAATGGCATTCAATGGGGGTTACGAACAAACTCAATGACCTGGATTACGCATACGATATATACAAAAACTATCGAACTTAGCGATTGAAGTTGGTGTGAAAATCAACATCAATAAAACTAAGACAGTGAGTCTGGAACACTTCTGTACTCTCTCAAAACACCAAAATACAATAGTTCAACTCATGCGTGAAATCAGTGCTTGTATACGGCTGCGAAACATGGTGACAAACTCGGCAGATCACAAACAAGATACAAGTTTTCGTCAACAAACGCCTCAGACGAATACTAAGGTGCTTCTGGCCTAACCAAATATCCAATACCGAGCTACATAGGCAGATATATCAAAAGAACATTGAAACTGATATACGAAGGCGTAAATGGAGATGGATTGGTCACACATTAAGGAAATCACAAGACGATATAACTCGAACGGCACTAGAATGGAACCCACAAGGAAAGAGAAAAGTATTAAAACCACCTGTAACGTGGAAGCGAACGATAATTGCGAAAACCAAACACAATGGAAAATCATGGGCTGAAATAAAATCAGTGGTCTCAAACAGAGTTAGATGGAAAAGTCTAGTAGACGCCCTATGCTCCTAAAGTAGAAATACAGGAAAAAAAGTATATGAGAACGCGTTAATTGTATTATAGTACTGACAATATTCCATTTTTCTTACCATAGAATCATTTTTGAAAAAACCTTTGATCGTTGATATTTTTTTCAGCGATACCTGTATGTCAAGGCAGAAGTAGAAACCTACACTATTGTTCAGGAATCTACCAGGATCCCATGTAATGTACTAACCACAGATAGATACATAAATTGGTGTAAAGCCTTCTCTATAGTAACGTAAGATAAAATTATCTTAATTCTAAAAAACAGTTTGTTTTCTATAATATGTTAAGACACCGCCTGCCAAAATATTGTTTGTGAGTCCTTATAACTGTTAGCAAACATGTTATGGGTGGTATATTAATCAATTGATCGACAAAAGTTAGTTTTCAAAATATTTAGAATAATCGATTAAGAATTTGTATCTAGTGAACGCCCGCAGTTCTTCAGAAACGGTACGCAATTTTTAGGTTTTAAGAAAACGGAAGCACGTGTGGCAAATAATTTTATGTTCAATACAGAATTCGACGAGAAAAACATTAAGATTTGGCAAGTTTTTTAGACTTATACCCATAATCTGATAAATACTTATGTTTGGCGCTAATTGGTATCTTCTGATAAGAGTATTAATAGATTGGATTATCGCCATCATAGGTGTAAGAGCCTAAACTAACCCAGTTATCACTACTTTAGCTACGTTTTCAATCGGGTTTTCCGTGTGAAGCTTCTATATACCTTCTACATCACTCAAAATAGTTGGTGATGAACGTTTTTTATTCCAGGAAGTTTTGGCTATGATATCTAGTCCTAGATCGTATAGATTTAGGAAAATTTAATATTTTACTGGTGACGTTAATTTTCATTGCTTGTTTACAGAATCAACATATTCAACGAGTGTTATTGAATGTTAATCACAACTATTTGTAATTATTGGCATACCGACATATTTCTATAATATGACCATAAGTAGTTAATAATGAGTTTATAAATTTTATTAAATTAGTGATCATACTAATTAAGTATATCTAAATAAATGCTATATATATATAAATGCTTAATCTATAGTTGAATATGTTGCTAAACGCAAGTTTTAACATTTCATGTTGTTGATCTGAAATTCGGACTTGTATGTGCTTCGTGATATTTGACTACTGTAGAGCAAATTACATCTAGGTAATATCATATAATTGAAGTCTTATATCATGTGTTGTATCAAACGAATATATTTGTTAGATTTGTCTAGAAGAAGAAATATAATGACTAACGAATGCCAGCATTTAGGTGATTAGTCAAAAATATTGATTTATAACACATTAGACATCTGTACATTAAATACCTTTTACAAAAAATTTGCATCTATAATTTCAATATATAATCTAAGCATATCGTATATTTTTAGGACAACCAAATAACAAAGTATCGCATATTTGGCAAAAAAAATTTTATAATCCATCGACTTAATTAAAATTTCTTATCAATTACTGTGTTATCTTCAAATCAGCTAAATGCACAGAAAAAATTAAGTATTCTGCGAAACGAAACGAATTACGAAATGTTTCTAGTAACATGTTTATATAGCACTGGATTTTAGTTTGATTGTATTGATTTAATTGATTAAGAAAATAATCCCTGGGTTCATAACAAGTATAAATATGATTACATATTGTAATGATTACAATTAAGGCTACACAATAGTTGAAGCAAAAGATACCAGGGTAAAAAATACGATCTTTTATCTAAATACAGACATTAATGACCTGATGTTGAAATACAGAACTAACCGACCGACTCACCATCCATGTCATTACCGTATAAGCTTGCATTAAGCTACACTATGTGTATAGAGAGGATCAACGAAAATATACTCCAAATACAACCCGTAATAGTTTACGTTGCGTAACGCAACGGCTTTAACATATTTAATACGCGCAGAAGTAACCGAGTTGGAATTAAACTGTATAATAATAATAGTTTATACTGAAATCTGACATAAAATTATCACGAAATTTATGAATATTATTTTGTATTATTGACACTTAACATATTGTTATGGTAAATATACATGTTTGTATGGAAAACAATAGTTAAGTGATTCATCAAGTTTTATATACTCAAATAAACGATTAATTCTTTTATTGCCTTTGTTTTACAATCTAAGATTAAACAAAAGTACCATAACGTCAGTCATATACCTAATATTGAATAACTCATCAATTTCGAACATACCTCGCTCTATTCCTTTTCATCATTTACATCTAAGGCAAGATACGACTCATCTCAATTACTGAGGTTTACTCTATAACACTTAAAAAAAATTACCGTACGAACCATTTTAACGATTGGTGCACATTGTAGGTGGTCAGTCCAACAAATATTTTTACACACAATAGGTTTTTTTATTTCATCCGATGCATGTTAATTTTTTCTCAACGGTGAGAATCGAATTCGAGACCGCGGCGTGATAAGAAACTTTTTTAACCATTAAGCTACAACCGGCGACACCAAATGAAAGGAAATAGATAAGCCTCGAAATTTGAATTGTAACCTCACAAAACAAATATGTTGGAAAAATTTAGTTATTGGAATATTTAATTCATTTGTATGCTAAGTTTGACAAGTTTGACAATTAAACCAGACAACTGTTCTAACTTTTATGTTTTCTATAAAATATATCAAATAATTACACTCCAAGGTAAAGTGGTAACCTTTCACTTGAAGTGTTCTAGGGCGTGAAATATTTTCAACGCTTATTCTCAATGAATTCAAACAAGATGTACCGGAAATTAACGATTAATAGTGGGCTCCTGCCTGTTTCTAATTTTCAAAAATTTTTTGGGGTTCTTATCAATCCAGAGATAAGTGGTTCTCGCACGACTTTGTCTATACCAGATATCCAAATCGATAGTATTTTTGTCTCTATCTTCATCTCTCGGTCTCTCTCTCTTTCTCTCTCTGAACTCTATCTTCATCTCTCGCTCTCCTTCTCTCTCTGAACAAAACCTCTGGCAGTTTGGATATTGTAATATTTATCAAGCGGAATTGATTGCGGCGGTTACACACTGCGTGATTGAAGCTTCTACTCTTGTCGACGGTAAATAGGTTGTATTTTGTATTGATAGTAAATCAGTCCTTAACCATCAGTCTCTAACCGACTCTAACCCGATAAGGGACCGTAGGAAATTCTTGAATTTTCTCAATTGCGACAAAAACGTAACGGTTATGTGGATACCATAGCACACTGTGACATTGAAGGCAAAGAAATTGCAGTTTGGTCAAAAATGGTTCTCGTCTGTGTTTCGTTAAAACTGAGCCTGCTGTTCCTCTGCCTCCACACTTAGTTAAAAAATCTTTTTAAAAAGCTTTTAAAAAGTTTTTTTTTTTTTTAAGATAAAGGTGGTGTGGTCAACTACTTTTTCTTGCCTTAAGACGATGTATTTTATAAGAGAGTTTAAATCGAAGGTATCCAATATGTAGGAATATTTACTATCTTCTTTAACTACTCCAGTTTGCAAAGAAACCAGTATGCATTTCCGGACTTTAATGGGATCAAAGTTTTTCATCATAGGCCAGTTTGGCATTCAGTGCAAAATCTTCGTGAGTTTCAGCCATTTTTAATAATAATATGGTAACCATACTACTTGTAACAGATAAATTTACAAATTTACTCTACAGAAAATCAGCTACGCTTTTTAAATAGAAGGGTTGTAAAATAAACTGGATCGTGCGAAATTACTTACTTCAGGTATGTAACTTACTTTTATTAGTACGTATTGATTTAGAATTATTTTATGAATTTATGGTAAGCGATAGTCAGTTAATAATATTTACATATTATACTTGCGAATTAAAGTGTGCAATAATATCAAGCTTTACGAAGCACGCATTTAGAATCCGACACTTATTGAACATCGAAGCAAAACACTCAAACAGCAATAACAACATGCAATCTGTTGCAGAATCAAAGAAGGATGATAAATGAATTATATGGAAATAATCTAGTTTACTTACCAATGAGTAACAGTCTTTAATTAACAAATAAGGTTTATTTTTTATTAATTATACATACGTCGTAAGTTTTCAAAACCAGGTATTATATTTAAATGTAATATTTCGAAATGAAATTTTTAAAAGTTCACGGGATATATTGTTTTAATTTCCTTCCGTCTAAACATTTAACTTTAACTCATCCTTTATAGTGATGTAACCTAATTCTCTGATCGAAAAATCCTAACTACAAATGCCCGACCAAACCTAAAACAAACCATGTTTTATAATAGAACTGTTACTCAATTTTGATACTTATAGTAAATTTGATAGCATTTTGTGGAGTATGTTCTTACGATTTAGGATTTAAACTGAACCTTGTTGAAATAGTTATGAATAATGAAAGATTTCGTCTACTGGCGGAAAAATTTAACTTTAGATGGGGGCGGAAACTGTTAGTCTATAAATACTTATTAAAATAGTCATCAGGCTTGTCTTCATCGTTTAATCTTACAGATAATTAAGTTTATTTTCAGGTTAAGTTTATATTATTGTTTTCATCTACCAGTTGTAAGTTTTATAACTCTGTACAAAATAATAAATATAACTAACTAGAATATTTCAATTTA
Source organism: Tipula lateralis (assembly GCA_963932295.1). Classification (NCBI taxonomy): domain Eukaryota; kingdom Metazoa; phylum Arthropoda; class Insecta; order Diptera; family Tipulidae; genus Tipula; species Tipula lateralis. The sequence goes on from OZ010737.1 coordinate 128,434,221, forward strand.
ACAGTTTTTATTGAGATATTGTCTCTATTTCACGCAAGAAACATTTTGAAATTCGTCAAATCAAACGATCTTCACACTGGAACCAAGTGGAGTTTACAGTTAAAGATGAAATGGAGTAGAAACTATATTTACTTAACCAAGCGATTTCAAACACATATTTGACTGAATAATTAAATTTTGATTTTGAACATATAATTAAATCGATTCTCACGTAAACTATGTATATATCCAAATCATTTGTTGACACGCCTTTCAAAGACCTTATGGTATCCATAAATAGTACAGTGATATTTATGAAACTTTCGTATACTTTCTAGGTCACAATTAAAATCGAACAAAAATCAAAATTTAATCAATTACTTATGTATTTGTATGAATACATTTTGTGTGTACTATATTTGACAAACTCAAATGTCATAAAACTATTACTATTGTATGTATCTGTATATAGCTACTATATATGTACAATACGTTCAAGGCAACCTAATTTGAACTTTTATTATATTATTGCATAGCAGCAAAAAAACTGAAAATCATTTATAATCCGCGCACACACCCGTTGCCAATCTAACAACCAGACAATTACTTTTATTATTTAGTGTTTATGTCATCAAAATACAAAACGCTTCATTTTTACTATATTTTAGTATATGAGATACGTTAATGCAACAAAGCAGCTGATTAGACTTTTAAATTTTAGTTTTACTTTAATTCTATATAACGTCATAGAACGTGACGTTTCAAAAATTTCTCGAGTAGTGGCAACTTAAAACGTACAATCATATGATTGAATGACCTTGAGTTATAAATTTAGCCGGCTCATCATCATTATCATCACAAACGTTCAAACTTTTGCTATGTGTGGCACACAGTAATCGGATTTTAAGTTGAAAATCAATAAAAATGGATAAATTTTCATTTACATAAAAATAAAACGTTAAAATAATAATATTTAATACTTGTTGGCGGCATTAGTAATGAAAATAAAATTAGAAAACACAAATTGATTTTGAATATGAACACGAAAAAAAATCGTTTTATGATGCTTTCACTTTTAACACTTGGTTGGAAAATGTTTAATTCACTGTTTTATTTCTTTGCGGATATAGGTAACTAATGATGGCTCGTGACACGTACTTTTATGCAAAAACTAATTTATTAAATAGTTACTTTGCTTAAGTTGAATTGCAAAAAATGGAACCGGTAAAAATATTTGAGATTTGTCAGTGCTTAAACGCTATTTTAATATTTCTACTATCATGCTGATTAACTTGCTACAAGATTATCTAACACTCATATTAAAATAATATTAAAAATTGTATCAACTACTTATTGCTTAATTATTGAACTTATTTGTTTCTTTAGTTTTAGGACCTACGAACAACGCCGCTGTTAGTCTAATGAGTATGGTAAAAAATAGCTGTCCTGAAGATGTAGTAATTTCGATTTAACTTCTTTTCAATAAATGAAAATCATAGTAGATTCTAATTTCTTATCATTGAAATATAACAAGTACTTAAGCATAAACTTAAGTAGTCCAAAATCATTTTCAATAATAAATAACAAAATTCAATATAAATATCAAGATCGGAAGCGGTACGTTTTCCCAAAACCCTTTTTCCCCAAAAATATAAACAAACTTTCCCAAAAAATTCTTCCTCAAAATTTTTTCCTCAAAACATACTTTCCCAAAAATACTTTTGGGGCAAAGGACTTTTGTTGAAACAATTCAATTTTTGGGCAAACGATATTTGACGAAGCGATGTTTGAGAAGACAGTATTTGGAGAAACAGTCTGTGGGAAAACAATTGTGAGAAAATGTGTTTGGGCAAACGATTGATGATGATAAGATTGTAAAGACAGACCTCTTTCCACATCCATTTTGTGTAGGAATAAAATTTTTTGAGTGCAACATCGGTATTCAGACTTGCAGAGATGTTCATTGAGTATTCAGCCTACGAATCTTTAGTATACGATGAAACATCTATAGGGAACACCGAAAAGTAGGTACGTTTTTATAAAACGCCAAAATGCAGTGTCAACGCTGTTAAAGTTAATATCAAACATTCGAGTTTGTATTGATATGTTTTAACCTCAAATTTGGAATAAATTACAGATTTAAAGTCGATTGGTCTCAAAATTTATGAAGCCAAAAATCAATATATAATCTCTAGTTTTAGACCACAAGACGGAATTGGGGAGTGTTAAGGTGAATTTACTTACAACTTCTTCTGGTAATTATTTACGCTCTACTAAATTTTAATAAGTTGGAGTGCATCTAAACTAAAATGATAGTGAATCGTTGTCATGAATCGATGTGAGAGTTAAATATTGCCACATAAATGGTATATGTCTTAATAATATTAAACTACAAACGCGATTATGCATCATTCTGAGTTTTAATCAATTTTGAAATCAGAATGTAATGCAAATTCATGATATCGTACGTTAAAATCAAAGAGTGCCTGGCTCTCTTAACCTAAAGGTATGTTTCGGAAGACGAAACATGACAGTAATTAGATATACTTCTAGTACCTTACTAATTTTTACCAACTATGTTTCTAAAAATATTTTATTTGGTAGTTAACTTGATTTCATTTCGCAATTGCATGCTTTGAATCATCACGTTTCTTACAGATTTGGGTTACTCATATCTTTTTATCTTCCGATCCCAAATTTTCCATATACTTAATCAATGACTCTACTTATATACACTGTTATCATAAGTGGAAAGTTGTTGAATTGCATCATTGATTGTTCAAATTCGATATGATATTATCTCTCAAATCACAAGTCATTAAAATGACACATTTTTAGTAAATTTATGAGCACGAGCAGATATACTTAAGAAAGAAAACAATTGCTGTTTGTATTTTAATTAAAATTCAAGGACTACTTATTTGATACGACTTCATCGGTAGATTTGTAATAGGGGACACGCATTTCGGCAACATAGATTCGTCTTTAATGTTGTGAAGAAATTTTACTATCTTTACTATGGTCTCTGGTGATGAAGACTGAGCAACCATAGGTTTGGTGTCTAGGTTTATGCGAATAATTTGGTTATAGCCATAAGGAGCAAACTCTTGGTTATAATCATTAGGATGAATCTTAACATATCGAAAATTAATAGCTATAGGAGCAAACCTAGATTGACTTGGTTTCAATATATCGCCAAGATCTATAACAAAGTCACACGCGCTTTTCAGGCATGTCAAAAGCTTTATAGTATAGTCGATGTTATACACTGGCTTCCTCACAAGTAACATTGGATGTAGATAAATCCGAATTGATTAATGTCTACACTTGCAATACAGTCAAGTGCATTAAAAGCCTAAAAATGCACTGTTACAGGGAAACATATCACAAAACTTATAAGGAAGGATTGTGGTACCTTCTGACCAGTATAAATACAATCTTTCTGCCGTCGTTTGTGAAGATGTTTAGGTCACTTTCCAGATAAAAAATATATTCACACTTAAGGTTAGGAATATTTTCTTTGTTGTTATTGTATCATTTAATCAGATACAGCTTTCATATTAGGAGATGTGTAGATGTAGATCGTTATAGAAATGAAGTAGAATACTCACAAAAAATCTTTTATAATCGATTGATTCAAAAATGGTGACTGGAAACGAATCAAATACTAGCAATCAGTGTTTTTACCTTTGATAACTATGGATGATAAGTTGTCTTCTGGATATTTTTCAATTAATTTTAAAATGAAAAAGAATGCAGACATAAAATTATCAGAACACGACATCTTAAATATTCAGCGGAATATTTAAATTGATTGCCATTGATAACATCTTAAATAGCGAGAAAGGCACACCCATTATTTATATTAACGTTCAAGATATAGTCAACTAATTACTGTCTCTTTTTTTGGTATCGCAACAAAAAACATATAAGTTTATTTTTCTTTATCTTTAAAATATAATGAAACAAATTTTAATTTTGTGCAACGTCATTTTCAGAAAAGTGAAATTAACTATTTTTATAATCAACTAATTAAAATTATTGTGTTGCTAATAAAATAATAGCGCGATAAAAGTTTAACCTTCAACTCGCGAGTCAATAACATTTGACAATTTTTTTTTTGGTGTGGCAATGTTTATTCATCAACACTTTAAAGTTAAGAAATTTCTATCTCTACTTGCCTAATTTGCAAAATTTTACCATTAAACTCGTCAAGTATGCGTGTGTGTATAAATGTTTGTGATTATAACGTGAGACGATAACAGAATGTCAATAAATTCCTTCCTTTAAGAAAGTATATACGACACTAGGTTTACTATTGCATGTAGTGTATTCAGGAATTGAGTCACAACAGTTTCTTTATATGTAAGTTAGTACACAGAAACAATTTAACAGTACAAGATTTTTCCATTTTCATTTTCTAATATAACAACAACAGAATTCTAGATTCGACATTTTCAAGTATTTTACAACAGAAAATAATTGTTTTCGGAAATATTTTTACATTTCAGAGTATAGAAATATATTGAGGAAACGTACTTTAAGAATGAGCTCATTCATTCTTGGTATACAGCATAATCGTATAAAGTGTAGAAAAATTGGTGCCAGTGGAACTAATTGTATTCAAATCACATATGCAGCATGACAGTATATAATAGAAAACATAATTTCTATTTTAATAATTCCATATTTGGAGGACCATGCATGCATATACATATTTATTCGTTTATATAGAGAAAATATTTATAAATACCTGGAGTGCCACTTAAGACACTTTTAATCGGTTTTTAATCGTGTTCGTGCATTTAAACAATATGATGGATATTCGTTTACAACAACTCAATTACTAGAACGTTTTGTTAGCTAGTATACACACAAACCAGCCGGTTGGTTAATTGAATATTGATATAGTTCTTTGCGCACTGTGTACATATATAGAGTATTTAAGAGGCTTCAAAACTAGGTTCGTCACACAAAAATAGTCGTTAACGATATATAAATGAGCATATTTAAATTCTAAAATGCCAATATACACACAACAAATACAACTATACAATCAATAAAGTATAATCAGCTTATGAAAATAAATCAAAGATTGTTTTATTTTAATTTCTTTTCAATATTTTTTTTTAATATTTAAACTGTAGAATGTCTGTATTAATAATAAACAAACGCTGGCGAAGTTATTAGAAGAAGAAACCAAGAACCGTAAAGGTTTCATTTTAATTATAATATATATAGCTTGAAGCAAAATATAGGTTTAGAATTCTAGCAAATTAAGAAGAACAACTAAATAAATTTATAGTATTTCATTTTTTAATACTTAACCCCAATTTCTAAAAATTGTATAAGATTTATCAAAATCAACAATACGTTTCAGGTAAATTAAAGATTAAAACTTAGAAGTTTGATACCGAAATTTAAAATAAACTTTAATTCGAAATAATATCTACTTAGCTATGAGCTAACAAAAAATTGTGGTTGGTTCTGTTCTTTCCACTAATAATAGCCGATCTCTTTATCCATCTTTCGTTTCCTGGATTCATTTCCCATGAGAAGTTTCTATATTCGGTCAGAAATTTACGAACGGTTTTAGGCATTTATTTATACAACTAGTTTGCTATAAATCTTGGTTTTATACCAAACATAATATGCATAAGAATAGCGCAGCAAGTAGCAAGAACATCATGATCTCGGATTGCAGATTTAGATACCGAGTTGAATTAAACAATGCAATTACTCTGGTAAATTGTTACTCGTACGTCGATTAAATCTTTGACTTTGCAATATACTTTGACTGTCATGGCTATTATTTTTGATAAACGTTAAATTTTCTGTTACATAGATACTTAGATCGTATATAACTAACAGGTCATTCAATAAGTCCGTAGGATAAATAAGAAACAAAAAAATTTTGACAAAACTCAATTTTATTATACAATATAGTTGCCTTCGAGGGCGATATACAATGACTATAGCGATTTTCCAACTTTTCGATACCACTTTTATAATACGAAATCTGGAGAATTATGGTGGGTGGGTAATTCGAAACTCAATTCATTCAATTTCAATCGATCCACACTTGCACAATAATAGTTGCTGTTGATGTTGGTTCCTTTTTGGAGATAGCCGATGGATATTATTCCATTCGCATCCCAAAATTCAGACGCCATAGACGTCTACTCACTGCTGACTGACAGATGTTGACTGTTCGATTTTGGTGCGAAATTGTGGAGCCATGCCTCATTTATTGTCACATATCGATGATAGAATTCCATTTTATTGAGGTTTAACAGCGCCAAGCACTCCTCTAAAGCATTGTTGTTGTTTTTGGTCAACTGTGAGCTCACGCGACACCTACTTTGCACAGAACTTTAGCATACTCAAATCGATGGCTTATTGCGAATAGGGCGTAACATCAATTTTTCAAAAATTGTGTTTGTCGATTAAAACGATAGATAGAGTTGAATTACATAGTATAATATGGCCTTTATAGTCATTTATTTTTAAAAGAGACTTTTTTTTTAATATAAATGTTATTAAAAAACGAAATTCACTTTTTTCCATTTTTTTTAAACAAAAGTAGCTTCACACATAATGCTATAACCCACGAAGCAATAATCAGATTACTGTCAAATTTATACACGTATCGTTTGAAGGTCGTGTCGCCGGTTGTAGCTTAATGGTTAAGAGACTTTCTCATCACGCCGCGGTCTCGAGTTCGATTCCCGCCGTTGACCAAAAGTTAACATGCAACAGGATGATATAAAAACGCGTTTGTGTGTAAAACATTCGTTGGGCTGACCACCTACAATGTGCACCAATCGTTAAAATTGGTTCGTAAGGTCTCAGTTGAGACGCGGTAAGGGCCGTTTACGGCCTCTAAGCCATAGATTATAATCGTTTGAAGGTTAGTATACTAAATAAAAATCATATGGAAAAAATTTGAGTATCGCCATCTATGTGTTATCCTACGGACTTATTGAATGACCCTGTAGCAAATTTTCTGAAATTATTGTTAGCCTGGATACATTAAAATATTTAAATTGCCTAAGCAGTAAATGTATAATACGAGAAGGATGGCAGGTGATCAATTGATTGCTGTTCATATGTAACATGATAATGACAGCTGCTAAAAAACCAATTTCTTTGACAAGTACTTCGAGGTAGAAAACGAATCGTAAATAGGAAGCATATATGCTTCCGGACTGATTTTAAGTAGTATGCTTGCCTCAAAGATTAAGCCATACATGTACATATACCCTCGAATACTCAGTATATCAGTTATGATTTATTAGATCGTATAGATAGTAACATGGATAGCTATAGTAATTCTAGATTAGAATCAATTGATACATTAGGTATATTTTATATACTGTATTGTTTATACGGTAAATTTGAATATCATCTAGATTGCATGGTACAGTACCGGCGACACATCTTTTAAATATATGTAAATTACCCAATCCCAGCACGGGGTGGTAGAGAGAAAATAGCGTAAGCAATAAACAATTGAAGAGGAAAGACCAGTGCAAGCAGCCGCTGTAATTTCAGCTTCAATAGCGTTTATTAAACTTGATGCGGTTAAAACGTTCGTAGTTGAATTTGTATCAAGAAGAAGTGGTATAACTAAACTGGAATTGTACATCAAATTGACGGTATGACGTTTTACTGTAGTGGCTTAAACGTAGCGTTTATCTACGTAATAATTCTAAATTAGTGGTGTTTACCGAGTGCTGGCCTAGAACAGTACAATTACTTTGAACAAATAAGTGCTTTAAGTACGCCATTTGTGATTAAATATTTTCTACATGGAGTAATGGTATAAGACGTCTGATCTATTTTCAGTTGGTTTTTAAAACAAGATGCAATAATTAATAAAAACTATTGAGAAGTTAGAGGTTCGAGGGCGATCAGATACCACTCTAGTCCTAACCATAAACGCATTGGATAAAACTACGTAACTATATGGCTCTTTCAGTTGCTTACAGGGAAACCAAAGGTTTTCGACTCCAGAGAAATTTATCAAATTGCTTAACTAGATGTCGGCAGAGTTACTTATTGGGTAAGAACTTTGCAGACTTTTTTACTAACGGCACACAATTTCCTTAATAATATTTAAAGCTTTAAGTATCACCAGCATTTGAATAAACGATTTTAAAGATTATTGCGGCATCAATCGTGTTATATTGATAAGCTATAAATTACGAGCTATAGTAGGACAACTGTGCATATGAGGGTATTTATTAACGAAAACAATTGTTTTTATGATTTTATCAGATCACAAATCTAAATAATGCTCACAAATTACATAATCTAAGCTAAGTTATGCTACATTTTGTTTACTCTCACTGACAATACATCATTTATTGGCAGTAAGAATTTAACCAATTTCGCCAAGAAATCGAAATATATCTTTATTATACGACATTTAATTGCCTTCACCTTGAACCACCAAGTGTTAAAATTTCGCTATGTGAAGTCACTACTTCAAATATTTAAAACATTTTTTATTTTAAACTTACCACTTAAGAGTTAACATATGACAACACCTAAATTACTTGATAATATTACAATTTGAAATCCAGAAGACTTTCGGAACAGTTAACCACATGATGACCATTCTGTTTTCATACACAATTCAATCAAAAATACTAATCACAGTACAACTTTACAACCAATTATGTTAGTATGCTAATTGGAGAAACAACACTCTTGTAAGTACGGAGGATAGGAAATCTTGGACACATAATATAATATATAAATAAATTGTACCAGGACACATGCTTCATTTTGCTCTTATTGAGTATCAGTTTGGACTTCATTGAAAAAGAAGGAATCGAAATATGAAACTAGAGAGAGATCAAAACGGGTATTGCGTTCTGTTTTGAATTTGTCTGTCTAATTTTATTGTAGCTTGATGTCTTAGGGAGAATAATATACACAAAATCTTTGCTTGGGTTCTTTTATTGACCTCTCGAATTTTTTATTGGTTATTCTGTATCTTTCCTACCAATTTACGTGAAAATATTAAGGTTAGTTGTATATTCCATTATTCTTATTGCAGAATCAGGTAAGTATAATATCCCAAATCGACAGATAAAACCTAGAACCAAATTTATAATGTAACAGTCAATACGGTTGGCATGTATAACCGCAATAAATTTAGCTTCTCGTTTACAAGTTTATTCCATATCAATATCATTGCACAGCTTCCATTGCAACAGTCTATTATATTACGATCATTATTTGACATAGTAAGTGCAATTTCATTACAATCCAACTTAAATACTTAAAAGTAACTATGTAAAAGACTGAAAGTCAATTTCAAGTTTTAAATCGTTTACAAGGGAAGCATTTAATATAATTAGAAGCACAAACTCACAAAGACTTCAACTTTTAAGATAACTAATTTGCGCGGATCATAAAATTAAATAACCGCGCGCACCACTTCTTTCTTATTCTTCGCGCTACATTTTTATTGTTTTTATTAATAACACTCAACTCTCGAATACATAATATAACCAAGCAAGTATATACATATATTCTTTTGGATTTCTTAATATAAATATACCGTTTTGTGTAATTTTTATTTTATATTTTATGAATAAATTAAATTTATTAATTTGTTGTTTTTATTTTTCACATTTTTTCATACATAATATAATTGGAAACAGAAAATGTAAGAAACCTAAATTAAAAAGTTATTAAAAATAAGAACAAAATTCAAGGTTGGTTTGATTTGACATTTTGGCAAATGTGTTATATATAAAACGTTATATTATACCGCAAAAGAAATGCAAATTGCAGATAGTCGCTATATTCAAATTTCTTGGAACAGTACTTTATGTATAATAAATAATATATTAAAATAGGTGAGGTGATATTTAGGGGAGTAACTAAATAAGAATGAATCATTCAAATAAAAATGAGTCAGTTGGTTAATGATGGTCTAAATTTTAAGGACCCAAACCTCGTCGCAACTGAGACTGTTTATAACATTTACCACTGTGTTGTAGATGCACAGCCTAACGAACTCGGTTTTACACACATATATATGTCATCAGTTTGCTTGAAGTGATAATTCATATTATTGACCATCGGTTACAACTGAACCCGAAACCATCGACCTATAAACGATGATTCATGTCGATTGTTTAGATTTAAATTCATGAAAATATGTTATTCTCCGTATATTCCTTATAAATAGGTCGTCTAGTGATTATTGTTTTGTAAGATGGAAAGTAGACAGCTTTAACTCCAGTTATCATATATCAAATTCGGAAATTTTATTCAGTCAAGTGTAACATTTCATCTTGGAAATACTAAAGCCAGAACAATCATTACCTTTTAAACGTTTCTTTTAGGAACTACAAACTATTTGGATAGTTGGATTATTTTAAACTTTTGTAACTCCTTATACTTAATTTTTCTAGTAGTTCATTTTAAATTTCTCTTGTTTTGTTAGAAGTAGTTAGAAGTTTCAGATTTGTTATAAATTTGTTAAATTTATAACCAAATGGTTATAAATTTACGAAAAGGCTATATTATAAGAAATTTAACACTTAAATTTAACAAGTCTTTCATGTCAGTACTATAGGTTGGCATTGAGCTATGCACTGTGAATATCGACGCAAATCGAGCATATTCCGTACATCCTCGATTTGACCTCCACGTTCGGTAGGAATTGGAAAGAGAAATGAGAAAAAGTTCGAAGTGGATCGGTTCTAAGCAAATTTAAGAGATAAAAACAATCAAACTTCCTTAAATATTATGTGCTCTGGTACATAGAGTACTAGAGTATCGCATCAATTTTGATACGAATGTTAATGAATGACGCAATTCAAATAAATCTATTTGTTCTATAGGAATGGCGACATCGAGTATTTTCAAACTAGTTGAACTCACATAGGAAACTCAAATGAATAGAATATGTAGGACAGAAGCATAAAGATTACTCAACAATTTCTGCTTCTTCTCCTATCCTTCATTTTCAATTGCATCGGATATATTTCCATTAAGAACAGTAAATGACTTGCAAGAGCCATACGTCTATTGTAATTGAAGAAAAATTGTTTAGCTGGTTTATTGTACAAGAAATATTTTATTAAGTGGCATGAGATAAAATAATCCCATCTCATCTTGTACAGATCTTTGAAGTAATTCTCGATATGTTTTTTAAAAGGTAAAAATGTTATTTATTTAAAACTTAACAATTTTCACTTCCATAAAACTCAAAAACATCTTAATTTGTTTACTTAATAATTCAACTACACTTGTACACATTTTATTTTAAGTTCAAGTTCACTATAGATGATCAACATAGAACTGATAAATTATCGCAAAACATTTCTTTTAATTTCCTTTAATATTTATTCAGAGTGCCAAGTTATTTTACATAATTATCGTTTCCCAAACCATGTTCAAAGCAACAATCTTGCAGTCTATTTCCGGTAAAGCAACTTGGCTATCATAAAATTATCCAGCCAATTTTTTTTATTCGTTTTTACAGGCCATCGCCCTTCAAAGCTCGCTTCAAAGGCAGCTCTCCCTTCAAAGATCGCTGTATCATTCGGTTCGGATCAGCACACAGAACGTGACCGAGCCAGCGTACTTGCTGTCCTTTGATTTCATGCACGATATTAGAAATTCACATTAAATATCTGATCTCGTGATTGAAACGAACTTGGTATGTGGCATCAACGTAGCGCTTTCGGTCATAAACCACAAACATGATTCTACTGTCGAATGTTAGAAGCCATTTTTCGTAACTATCCGTCAAATTCTAACCTCCATATATGACCACGGGCCTGATCAGCACTCTGTACAGTTTTCGCTTATCCGTATTTGCTTTAGATATTTTGGGTTTAGAAGTGGACTTAGAGGATATAAAGATTGCCAGTGGCAAGGGGAACTTTAATATCCTCTCCCACACTTTTATCTTGAGTATTCAGAGATGCAAGATACTCGAATCTCATTACTTCCTCCTGCAAACGTGTGGTAACTACTACTGAAATCAATTGCGTCTTGGTCTCGAAAACCAGAGATAAGATATTTAGGATTCGTTGATTTTGAGGGCAACCATTTAATCCAATCATCAGATTTCATCTGCATATGTAAAAAAGTTGATTGAATTGTCGGAATAAGATTTTGTTTTGAGGTGTTTCACTTCTATAAAGAATGTATTCCATGAGATTAAAAAGTATCGGGGACAGCGCCTTTATATCGAACACCAGAAGTAATTGCAAAAATTCTCAATAACGTGTTTTACATTTTGACACAAATGTACGTATACACGTATTTGTTGGGTATTCCTAAATATTCAAGAGCATACCATAGTCTACCTGGTGTACCTGGTGTACTTCGCAAGATGTTTCATAGTACTTGGAAATAATCATCCCTAGCGAAAAAACTTGATCAGTGACTGACCGATTTTGATGGAATTCTCCTTGGTAATCACCGATAATTTCGTCCGCCAGAGGTATAATTTTTCCCAAGACAATGTATCACAGTAACTTGTATGCTGTGTAAAGAAGAGCTATACCACGATAATTCTCGAATTTCAATAGATCACCCTCTTCAATATTGGATATAAGGCGGCCACTTTCCATTCGTCAGGCATTTCGCTTTACCAATCCAACAAAGTCGAAAAGATAGTTCCACAAAGTTAGCCCTCCGAATATCAAGAGCTCTGAATTAATGCAATCAACTTCTGATGAACGATTTTTCTTTAATCTGCCATTCAGCCGCATAAACTCTGCTAGAGAGGTATTGAGTCACATATACCAATATGTTTTGGTGATAATTACACTAAATAAGTTCCCACAGATATGTTGCGTCCGAGGACCATGAGTCTAGCTTCTAGTGAATACAGCCAGCTCAGTTTTCCTAGAGTTAACTTATAGATCATGATCTCGACACCATTCGCATTTGATCAAATCCATACAAAATCTTTATTATTCAACATCATTTACTAATAACAAAATCAAGATGTTACAAACTTAAAGGAACCAGATTGCGTCTAGTAAATCGCTGCCATAAGAATCAGTACACAATTCAAGAGATTTATATACGTTAAGTATTAAACTACAGGGTAAATATTATACATAGTGTTACACCCTTAGAGGGATCACACTGTTAAAAATGTACACCTTTCCAGGTTTACGAATATTTCAACTCATTCCTTATAATAGTATGTTGATAGAAACTGACCGAGACAAACATATAATATTATGTAGGATGTTAGCAACTGTCGGATTGACCGTAACCAGTTTTAAAACACCCTCGTCATATTTTTAGATAAATAGTTTACAACCTCCGGGTAGATTTTTTCGTTTATCATTTTTCATAAATTCAAATGTAAACAAATCGTAAAATACAACACAGAAATAGAATACTTAAGGTAAATATTTACACACATATTTTCTATTATTATTTACAAACCTCATCGAGTCTTAATAATTCCTCAGTGCTCATGCTTCCGGAAACACCTTGTTTTGCTTCCTTTCGTAATTTTTTTTCACGTTTTCTTTTTTCTTTTTCATCACGATCTAATTTTTCTCTATCTCGTTCACTTACACCCACCCCTTTCTTCATAAAATTAAACATAATTTTTTTCTCCTCTTTAACTTATGGTAACTATTTTTTATCTCACTTCACTTCACTTCACTTTTTTGCTTCTTCTTAAAAACCAAAACAATAAAAAAAAACTTAATAACTTTTATTAAAACAAGAAACACAGATTTTTTTTTCTTTTAAATTAATTAATTCAAAACTATATAATATTTTCTAATCATAGTAGAAATAGTAGTAGTAATACATAATAATAATAATAGTATGACGATGGAAAGATATCGTGCTATCCTTTTCTAAATAATAGCTAGATATACATGAAATTTATGTTTTTGTTATTTTTTTTTAGGTGAACGACATTTGTCTGGCTGTCAAAATTCTTAACATTTTTTTTTTCACTTTATTTTTTCAGCACCTATGTATTTATTTACACAAATTTATCACATAAACACTAATCATTAAACTATAAATTGCATTTATTAATTAATAATCGAATCGGAACGCGATACATTTGATTGCAAAAAAAATAAAAACACAACACCGAAATTCAATAGTTTAGTTGAAGAAAACAAAAACTAAAAACAAAATAAATTCTCTTCAATTTCAAACTTTCACGGCGACGACAGCAAGACTGAATTCCGTGTGTTAAATTGTGAATGCGAGAATCAAAATACCAAAATATTTTGCTACACAGTCAAGAAATTAGGGTATTTTTGTGTGCGAACGAAACACAACTATACAATATCGATATGTATACGAATGAAACAACAAACGAATAGTGTGTATTGTAAAGTTGGCTTGTTAAGTAGATGGATTCCAATCGTGTATCATGTTTTATTGATTTTCAATTGTAAAAAGTGTTTTTATAATTTTTTTTTGCATTTTTTCTTTTTGGGTGGAGTTTTATATTCTAGTGGTTTTGATTCTTCAAATTATTCGCAATCTTCATTTACCGTTAGTCGATAAGTCGAACATAATTGTTTTAATCCAGTGTTACCTGATCCAAATTATAAGGTATCATTGACAAATAAGTTAATGATTATCTTATTAATTACTTGACCTAATTAGGATTAGATAAATAATAAGGGTAAGATTACCTGTCTTTGGTTTGATAAGGGTTAATTTGAGTTCGTTAAATTAAAACAAAAATTAAATTAATTATTTTAATATTAAATTGAATTTGTAATGTTTTAAAAAGTATTCTACTAGGGGTATGTAAAGTGGCATCTCGATTTGAAAAGCCAAACCAATAATCTGAGTTTAGTACTCAAAATAGTATTAGAATCTATCAACGATGTTCTAATATCATTAACAGTGTAATTGGTTTGAAGCTCGGACTAATGTGTTTTTTCACCAATTTTGTTCAATTTTTCTCCACAAATCATTTTCACAGTTTTTCAAAATGCTTCTCATAAATTACTTAATTTCGAGCTCATTGCTTAAGATACATTTTGTAGTTATCATAATAAAAATTAATGTAATAGCATAACCTCCATGATGCAATGTTTAGTAAGAGCAGTTAGGGTTAGCAGCCTCATACCGACCAAACAAGACAACTGTCCAGAAGCTGTTTAACCTCTTCAAATTTATCAACTATTCTGTATCTTTTTTGTCACACAAAACGAATATAAGTTCAGTTTTGCTAGCCCTCGACATCTCTAACTTTTCTTTTGATATCATTGATAAGTGTTGAATACTTTGCCCATCGGCCAAATGGTGCAACATTTAAGCAGCACGAACATCAATGTTGGCATGGAACTACACAATAAAAAGCTCTTACATTAATTTGGATTAAGAGATTATAAGGAACGCTCATGGTGTCGTAACTAAACGGTATGTCACCACAGACATCTTAACAGCTTTATCTTACATTTTGCAAGCCACTACGAAGAAGATTTTAACTCGCGTTACATATTCCGCATCAAATGTTAATCTCACCAAATAATATTCAATGCTGTAGCTGTTCAACACTTAATTCTTAATAATTTTAAATGAATACGTTTTGGGACACTTAGTTGCACAAAGTATTGCAATAAACATTAAATTATTTTATCTGAAATGTCTACTTTAAGCCATGACATATCCAAATCGAGGACGTACGGTTATAGGTCAGATTTACCATTTGCACATTGCATAGTTCCATGCCAGTCTATAGTACTGACATGGAAGATGGATTGGCTTATGTATTCTGCACTCCAACAGGTGGTCATAGATGAATTGATTCACACCACCGATTGTCCCTATCGGGACTCGCCCCCAGTATCTCCCGCTCCAATTTCCGCAGCTTTAACCAATACTCCATTGAAAGTCTTTCTGGGAGTAATCGAATACTTGTTCTTTCTGTTAGACACATCGTAAGAACCTCTTACGAATCAAATGGATGGTATTCCATGAATCGTATACTTTTCACATAAACTTAAGAAACTTTCTTTCCTTCTAGACTTCGGATTGTATTCTATATCCGTATAGTACACAGAGCTTCTTTGAAAAAAAAAACGCTAGCGGTTGCCAACATCCATGGTTGCGTTGTTGTAGGACAGCTCCAACTGCTAAACTGGAAGCGTCCGTAGTGATGTTGAACTCAGTGTCGATCAACGGATGTGCCAAAAGAGTGGCATCGGCAAGAGAACGTTTGAACTTGTTGAAAGATGCAGTGCATTCTTCAGGCCAAGAGAAGTTATTTCTGTGTTTGTCTTTCTTTAGTAAAATGGCCAAATGCCTATGAATAGGCGATAATAGTTTGACTAAACGTGGTATAAAACGGTGGTAATAGTTCACCATACCTACGAACTGCTGTATTTGGCGGATTGATGCTGGCTCTGGAAAGTTTGAGATGGCTTCCACTCTGTCTTTCGACGGAAGAATACCATCTTTTGAAATTGTGTGGCTCAAGAAATCGAGTGACTTCACGCCGAAAATGCATTTCGAAGCTTTGATATTTAATCCAAATGCGGAGAGACGTTTAAAAACTAACTTGAGATGTTCTCTGTGTTCCATCTCGGAGTAGCCTGCAATAAGGATATCATCGATATAAGAAAAGACGAAGTCCAGCCCTTTTAAAATTTCGCTAAGGAATCGCTGGAATGTCTGGGCTGAGTTGCAAAGACTATATGGCATTCGGGTTAACTCAAAAAGCCCAAAAGGTGTTGTTATCGCTGTTTTATGAATATCCTATCATCCAGTCCTTGTCTTTTTTTGAACCATATGTAACGGTGAGGAGACTGGTGATGATGAGGGGCGGCAGATTCCGATATCTGTTATAAACCGAAATTCTGTTTTTGCAGCTTTCAATTTACTTGCGTCGAGTTGTCGCGATTTAGCACAAGGTAATCTACCTATGCTTCACTGGGAGTTTATAATTCGGAGCCTCAGTGAGCGCGAGATTGTTTTTTAATAGAGCGTCGTATGAATTATTAACGCTGAAATGTTTTAGTGTTGGCGTATCAACTTGAGCGATGGTTGCGTTCACGACAAGGGTTGTAGGTGGATCAGAAAGTCTTCTGTTTTTAAAATCAATCATGAGACCGTATTTTGACAGAAAGTCAGCACCTATAATAGGCCTGTCTACTGCCGCGATTATAAAGGGATGTGTGAACGAACGCCTTAGACCGAGATTGAGTGTCAATAATTTTGTGCCATAAGTGAAAATTGAGGTACCATTTGCTGCGGTAAGTAAGCAAACGGTATCTTTTGCTTGTCTTGGAAACTTTTTAACGGGTATTGCAAATGGTTTTCTTGATCGGTAATGAAAATACGGACACCTTTGCAAAGAACAACCATTCCCACTGTTTGCCGTAGAAACAGCAGGATTTAGTTCTTTTCCGGAGACTTAGAGTAGCTTGAGGAAGCTTCACCGTGAGAAGCTACCGATCGGAAGTTGCACGGCTTAAAACATTTACGTGCGCGTGAGCTAAAACGACGGTGGTAGTAGCAGAGTACGGATGATCTAGATGATGATCTATTTCGTGATCCGAAATTATTATTGGAATTTCTGTCTGGTGATCTTCCACAAAATCCAAAGCTCATGTTGGCCATTGTTCGTTGAAGATCAGCTAGTTGTTGTTGCGCCTGGTCAAGTTGTCCTTGCATTTTGGCCCGGTCTGATTCACCGTCAGGAATTGCCTTGCCACTGGACTGATGCTGTTAACTTCAGCAATTCAGGTAGATTGAGCATATATCCAGCGATATATTTCGATCGATGTGAGTCGTATGTAAATTTTGCTTCGATCGACATGAGTGGATATTAGCCGCTACAACGTCGTGAAGAAAGCTTCATTAATATGGTTTTAACTCAGCTCTGTTCCCTTTGAAAGATCCTGCATATATCAATGACCACATTTATAACCTGTTTAAGTACAATGTGGGCCATCTGTATAGCTTGAAGTATATCAAGTGTACCTTTACCTCTGATGTGCCTTTTATGTGATACAACTTATAAGGAGGACTTGGAGAAAGTTCATTGGGTTCAGTTAGTTGACAATGACCTACGACATCTTGTTCTCATTTGTTCTCAGCTACTGATTTTTAACAAAATCAAGTGCCATTAAAACTTGGATAGAACGCATTTGACAACATGCGGTATTGTAATAGCAAATAATTTCTAATTGTACAGGGTGTTAATCAGAAACATTATAATAAATACGGACTTGAGTAATTCGAGTACCTTCATAGAGTAGTAAAACGAGAGCACTTCTATTTGTTTATAGAACTCATACTTCAATTATTCCTCCCATTACTAACAGGAAATATACACCAGAAAATATTCCACCATCGATCGTATATTTCACTATTCTATGCTCGGATGTGTTGTTTCAATTTGATTTTCTAGTAATGGTTTCAGTCTCAGGTGGCCAAAATCCAAAGGGTGGTGTAAGTACAAATTTCAAAACTTATTAAACATTTTTGATTCTCTAACTATTTTGTGGCCTTGTACATTGCACAAACATGACGATACAACCTTTCTAAACTGGAAACTATCAAATTTCCCAGAATACAAACAATATTGAATTAAAACGACAGCTTGAAAACAAACTTGTGGTTTATAATTACAGTCAGACGAACATTTAGCAGATGTTATCATGTAACTCTTCCGCATACCAGTTGTTTCGCCACACAAAGGTTTGACTGTATAATATAATCAACAAACAACAACTTAGGCAAAACTTCAAATCGATCCGCATGACTCGAATCTCATTTAGACACATGTACTCATTTGCATAAATAATAGTTGATGTCGAAAGACGCTATAATTTTTATTTGATCTCTTATATATCTGTTTAATGACTTGCGATGTTAACAATACAACGCGAGACGTGATCAAAACATTTTATATTGACAACTCCTTATGTCGATCCAATACTCAGTCTATAGAATACTTCCGCTTACTATAAATTCTCACTTAACAATACAACAAAAGTACTTAGTCATCTTATAAACTAAAACAAAGAATCGTTGCCTCTTTATGGTGCGATATGCTTATCGTATTCTAACAGAATTAATAATTTCTCGAACACTATTTTGGACTTGATATGTCTGTTTGCAAATGCCAAGAATTTATTATTATAAATAAACAAAGAATTGACAGTGAGAACATCACAGAATAAAATAATTGAGTTGTTGAAGCTAAGTCGATTGGAGTCGATACGAGGGCGTTATGAGTGGAAAGCAAAAGTGATTCATCTGAGTACGATCGATGATGTGAATAAACATATCGATAGCTCCCTAATGAAAGCATTATCGAAGCTGATATAATGAAAGAATATATGATCTACGATCTACCACCCTCTTGGACCTTCTTGATTCATCGTGGAAATGCATTAGCTACAAAATGGCAAAGATATACCTACAAATTTGGAGTTGAGTTTGGTAGTGTGAAATTGCCATTAAGTGCAAATACATGTAGATTTATCAAATCAATATTCTTAAAGACAAGAGTAACACGCGTTTGTTGGCAGAGAAAGGAGATAAATTTGAAAAAAAAATTAAACAAAAACTTCAATCAGTGAAATAGTTATCGCGTGCACAACATACCACTTTAGGACTTGTTTCGTTAACAGGATTTCCGATATATTTTGTAAATGAATCAATAATAGAGATATATAGAGAACCGATGTGATCGAGATGAACAGTTTCAAACAGAATAGGTTTCTTAGGCATGTAGAACAACACTCGTTCAGCTGAAGGTACCAGTAAAGAGTGAATAATTTATTCTTTCAATACCAGTTTTGACTGATTGGTACATGTACTTGTCTTATGTTGCTCCATTGTTTTGGAATGATAAGTTCTTTAAGTTTAACAATTACTGGACTTTTTTTTGCTTATACAATTAGACAGTCATCAATAAAAGCATATAGTTATTTCGAGTAGTAAGGTATATCAAGATAGTCCTTGCCCTAATGTATCTCCAATTTTAAAGCTGTTATCACCAGAAGCACTCATAGACGTAAATCTATCAAACTATTTTATCACTAAAATTTTTTTTATTTTTTATTATATTTTATATTACGACTGAGTCTTGTACCCATTTAGTAATTTACATTGCATAGTACGTATGTCATTAGTCGGAGTAATCACATGATTATCCCTAGTTTCGTCTAACTCTTCCTCAGATTTTTCGCCACAATAGGTCTACTGAGCTCCTGCTCGCGATTAGTCTAGTGGTTTAGTTCTTTGCAGTCTTCTTGTTGGAGTGGTAGTCAGCATACAGCGCGTGTGTCCAGATTTTCATGCTGCTACATACGTTGTAGATATTTTGTTGCATGGTAATTAATTTCATTCACGACCAGCTCAATCTTTAGATCTCGATGGAGGTTGTCGTTTCGAAAGTATCACGGTGCATTAACGATGCATCGCAGTATTTTATTTTGAACTGTTTGTATGATTTTGTTATTTGCCTTCTTGGCACAACCCCAGAGTTGGCTACCATATTTCCATCTAGGTTTTAGAATTTGTTTGTATAACAGCAGTTTGTTGTGGATCGCTAGTTCAGATTGTCTCCCTAAGAGCCGATTCATTTTTTGAATTTAATGTTTAGTTCATCTCTTTTCTTTTTTATGTATTCCTTCCATCTAAGTTTAGCATCTAACGTCTGTTCTAGATTTTCAATCTAGTTGTTTAATAAAAAATCAAACGCAAATCACTTTAATAATTTTAACTTTTATTTATTTAATGACAAATACTTTATTTCCCTTTAAATTACTTATCTCGACAGATAACAATATAACAAGAAGAAAAATTTTGGTAATCGCACCCTTTTATAGCGTAAACAACTTAGATGTGTTTGTATCATTTCTATTTGTTGATCACTAAACACGATCCCGTTCATAAATCTATAAACCTTTTTTGTTTTAATATTAGTGCATTTAAATCGCAATAATACTTATTCGGGCGGCATACAATTACGTTAATTTTCTTGTCTAACATACTCCCCAGCGTTAAGGGAATTTTGAATTTTATGATTTAAATTGCCTTAACCAATAACTTAGATTAATATTATAATTTTTTTTTTCATAATTTAGGTGTTATCTTCGTTGTTGACTGGTAGCTTTATTAGTTTTACCACTGGTCTGATCAATTCTGACTGCTTCGTTTTTATCTTGACTACTCGAACAATACCATCTTGGCCTGGAAACACTGACACAATTCGACCCATCAGCCACCTTAAGGGAGGTAAGTTGTCCTCTTTCACTAAGACGACGTCGTTTATGTTAAATATTGGACCATCTGTACCCCATTTAGTGCGTTGCGTTAGCGTACTTAGATAGTCATTGCGCCAACTCTTCCAAAACCCCTGTACTCGTTGTTGAATCTTTTGCCAGACATTAACTTTGTTAATAGGTAGGTGATCATAGTTCGGCTCCGGAATACCCATTATTGGCTCTCCGATCAAAAAATGTCCTGGAGTTAATGTTTGGAGATCGTCCGTGCTATCATGTAATCGGCACAATGGTCTAGAATTCAAAACTGCCTCGATCTGTGTTACCACGGTAGTCAACTCTTCGAAAGTGAAATTGGCATTATTGGTTACTCTTCTCAGATGGTACTTCACTGATTTCACTGTGGCTTCCCACAGTCCGCCAAAATGTGGTCCACTAGGTGGATTGAATCGGAAAACAATATTATTCTGCAAACAAAAATCGAGAACCTTATTAGAACTTTGTTGTTGAATTAATTGTTTATTTAATAATTTTAGTTCGGAATTGCCGGATACAAAATTAGACCCATTATCACACCAAATTAAAGCGGGTAGCCCACGTCTTGCTACAAATCTGCGGAGTGCGGCAATAAAGGATTCGGTATCTAAACTGCTAACCACTTCCAGATGAACAGCTTTTACTGCTAGGCAGACAAATACAGCTATGTATGCCTTACACATAGGGGCTTTGCGAAGCTTGCTCGTTTTGATGTTAATAGGTCCAGCGTAATCTAAACCACTATTTAGAAATGCTCGATGTTCTGAAACTCTCTCTGTCGGTAAGTCTCCCATTTTTGGATATTCAGAGATAGCATGATGCCGTGTACAAATAACACAAGTTTTAATGAAACGCTTTATATTATTCCTGGCGCCAATCATCCAATATTTGTTGCGAATGTTGTTAAGAACTAGTGATACTCCACCATGTAATAATGCGTGATGTAACTCTTGGATAATTAAATGATTTATTCGATGATCTTTCGGCAATATAATTGGGTGTTTGGATGAATATTTCAGACTCGCATTTTTTAACCGACCGCCTACTCTGAGCACTCCTGCATCGTCCATAAATATATTCAACGATCTTAATTTTGATTTTGATTTTATCGCTGTCTGATTACGCAAACTTGATATTTCATCGTTGAATCTCTGAGATTGTATAGTGCGAAAAATAAGATTTTCGGCTTGAAGTAATTCGTTTATTTGTATAGGTCCACGTTTAAGTCCACCTACTGAAACTCGACAAAACCTTAAAACGTATACCAATGAACACTTGACTTTCAGATATGACGAACATGACTTTATCAGATTGTCGATAAAGGATAATTGTGATATGTTCATACAAACTAGTGTCGCTCTTGTTTCTAAAATTGTAGAATCTAAGTTTCGTAGTGGTAACTTTTGCGATGGCCAACGACTTGATGGTTGTTCCAGCCATGATGGACCTTTCCACCATAATTCCATTTTATATAATTGTGTCGCCGGTAAACCTCTGCTAAGTAGATCCGCAGGGTTTTCTTTGCTAGGTACATAGCGCCATTGTCGAGTTGGAATAATGTCCAAAATATATGAAGTTCGATTCGCTATGAATGATTTCCAACGTCTTGGTATGTCCGATAGCCAGTGTAGTACGATAGATGAGTCACACCAAGCCTGCACCTCTATAGGAATATTCGGATATAATACAATTTTAATAAATTTTATCAATTTGGCGAGGATATGTGCACCACACAATTCTAGTCGTGGTAAACTTATTTGTTTTATAGGAGCTACCTTCCCTTTTGAGCATATTATTTGTGTGCTAATATTTCCATCAGTTCCTATTGCCCTCAAATAAGCCACCGCTCCGTACGCTTTCTCTGAAGCGTCGCAAAACGCATGAATTTGAATTGACTTTAGTTTTGCCTGGGAAAATTTATGATACCGTCTTTGAATCGTAATTTTATCTAGATAAACGAGACCTTGGTAAACTGATTGAAATTCGTCATTCAACTTCAACGGTAATGGTGTATCCCAATCTAGGTGTGCTACCCATAATCTTTGAATCATTATTTTAAATATCATAACGATTGGTGCAAGCCATCCAAACGGGTCATAGATTTTAGATATTTCCGATAGTATGGTGCGCTTCGTCCAGTTATTGATTTCTGATAAGTTAATTCGAAATGAGAACATATCTGTGATCGCATTCCATACGATACCAAGTGTTGTTGTTGTTGGGTTTTCTTCGATTAATTTAGGTATCGTTGACATTTCAGCTTGCGAAAACGAATCTAACAGTTGCCTTGAATTTGATCGCCATTTCCGTAATTGAAATCCATGTTGCTCAAGTAATGAGGCAATTTGGGTTTTCAACAACAACGCATCCTCCTCCGTATCTGCTCCCGATAGTAAATCATCTATATAAAAATGGTTTCGTATTGCATTAGATGCGTTCGGATAATCTGTAGAGTTCTCATGTGCTATCTGTTGAAGCGTTCGTACAGCTAAATAAGGTGAACAGTTAACTCCATATGTAATTGTTAATAATTTATAGACGTTAATTGGTTTCATTGGGTCTTCACGCCACAGTATTAACTGATAATTGCAGTTATCATCATTGACCCATATTTGTCGGTACATTTTCTCAATGTCTGCGACAAAAACGACCTGATGACTCCGGAAAGTTAGTAGTATTGTAAATAGATCCGCTTGAATTTTTGGTCCAACGTGAAGAACTTCATTTAACGATATTGCACTAGATGTCTTGCATGATGCATCGAAGACCACTCTTAACTTGGTTGTACTACTACTTTCTTTTATAACACCGTGATGTGGCATAAAATATCGATTATCATTGTCTTTAGGAATTTGCGACCAACAAACCTTTTGCATGTGATTCAAATTGATGTATTCTTGCATAAATTCTGTATATTGTTTTCGAAACTCCGCATTATTCCTAAACTTTCTCTCCATTGCTAGCAAACGGTTCTTTGCATTATTATATGAATCTCCCAGATTTGGCCTAGGAGACATGAATGGTAATTTTAACACGAACCGCTTATTACTATCCTTAACAGTTGTAGAGCTGTATAATCGTTCACATGGGTCATCCGACTCTACTAATTTAACTGGCAAAGGTTCTTCAACCTCCCAAAATCTTTTTAAAATTTCATTTAAATTTTCGTAGTCTATTTTCAACGATTTAACCATCAGCGATGTCTTACGAGCGGCTTGAATTTTTGAATTCATACTACCGGCTACTAACCAACCAAACTGCGATTCATACAAGGGTGGTAGTCCAGGGATATATAATCTTTGATTTCCAATGATCTCAAAGAAATGTTCTGCGCCGATCAATATATCTATTGGTCTTGATTCGTTAAACTTCGGATCAGCGAGATGAATATCCTTTAGTTGGTCGTAAGATTGTATTTTAAAACTAGTCTCAGGTAACGTGGACGATATTGATTGTATTATCTGAGACGTGACGGTGATGGTGTAATTAGGTTTGCATTTCGATTGTACAATTACTGTCGTTTTACCTCTAGTAGAACCGACAGTCAAGGAAGCTAGACCGATAATTTTGATATTTGATTTTCTACGTATTAGGCCTAGGCGTTGCATCATTGATTCGGTGATAAAGGAACATTGAGATCCTGAATCAAAGAGTACTCGAGCTTGTACCGTCTCACCACTGCGTGACTTCACATTTACGATAGCTGTGGGTAACATAATGCAAGAAGATTGTAAATAATTATTATTACATAATGATAAATCTTGTGTTGATGTGTGTTCTGGTATTGATTTCTGATCTGTAGAAACCGATTTTTCCTTTTTAGTTGATTGTTCCTGTGATAAGTGTAAGTGTTGACAGATTGGTACTGTTGTTAATTCATTACTTGTTGATTGAAGGTGTTGACTTGTTGGGACTGTTGATTGTTGACTACTTGTTGATTGAAGAATTGATTTTGGGTGTTCGATGAATACTGAATGTGCACTTGTTTGATGGCCTGAATCTACTTTTATTTGTTGATGCAAAAGCGAATGATGTTTTTTCCTACAGATTAGGCATGAAGTTTTCGAATAACATTTTGCTGAATAATGACCCTTCTTTAGACAATTATGACACAATCTCTCTTGATTTACTAATTGAATACGAGCCTCAAAACTACTATTACGAAACGTTGGACACTTGTACAATAAATGTTCCTCCTTGCATGCATAGCATATAATCTTTGAGACTGTATTCGATCCATTTTCCACCAAGAATACTTTCGACGTTGAACCAGAATAACCTTTTCTCTCTTGTATAATACATGATTCTAGGGTATCACATCTTATATTGAGAAATGCTAGAAACTCCGAAAATGTTGGATGAGATTTATTTACGGATTCTCTTGCCCACAACTGTTTGGTATCAAGATCAACCTTTTGTAACAATAAATGGATTAGCCAAGGATCTCTTGTTTCATTCTCCTTCCCAATGCTCCTTAATGCGCGAACGACTTCGTCAGATTGGTCATAGAGGCGACGTAACTCTCTATAGTTACTGCTTTTACAAGGTTTCTGGTCCAGAAATTTTTGAATGAGCCCTGATACAATTGGCTTTGGTTTATTGTACCTCTCTTCCAACTTTTCCCAAGCTTCGTCATAATTTTGATCGGTTACTGTAATATGGCGAATTAGTCCAGCTGCTTCTCCACGTAACAAGCTCTTTAATTGTTGTAGCTTTTGCGACCCCTTCAAGTTGGGATGGAAGTGTACTGCATTCACATATAGATCTCGAAACGATGGCCACATTTGATATTCACCACTAAAAGGTTCAATGTTTACTTTAGGTAGTTTCACAGCTGCGGTGGTATTAAGCGCCTCATAAAATGTCTTTTGTTGTGCAACGAATGATTCCAATGTGTCATTTAACTCTTCGCCATTTCTACTTTTTTGTGAATTTACACCGGTACGTTGATATAATGCATCTTCTAATATCGTCCTGGCTTCGTAATATTCAGCATTTATTTTCGCCGTCACTGGTTTATAGTCCGCAAATTCTTCTAACGCGATTTCTGTATCATGGAAATCCTCATGCAATTTTATTAAATTTGTTAATCGTGGTCGAATAGCGTTTTCCGTTATAGTGTCGTCAATTTTCTTCGCAAAGGCCAGTATTGCATCCATTTGACCTGTTATACGGTTTCGAAGTCTAATATGACGCTCCATATTTGTTAAGCTTTTTGATTCTTGAGTAAAGTAATTTCAATCCAACTACACAACAGTATCACTACACTCCAATTCAATTTGTTATTTAAGATTTCCCTGACAATAGTTGTTAATTTGAACGTTTATTTCTTTAATCACTACCACCAACACGATAATTTTATGTATTTTATGACTAACCGATTTTGACCACGTTTCTACGATACGATCGAACAGTTTCGATAAACGACCTTGAGTTTTCCAACAAAAAAAAATTTTTTTTTCTATCCAAAATTTAATACTTTAATTTTCCGCACAATTAGTAGCGCATATAGAAAATGTGATAAATATATTAAAAATGGCTACTTATCTTAATTGTACGTCTTGTACGTTGATTGAAGTCAATTTGATTGTATCCCGTATTATTCACGTCTTCAACTCTTCATCTGCATGTATAATGGCGTTAATTATGCAATCAATCCAAAACTATCACAGTAATAATGTTTTACTTTATTTTCACTATAGCACAATCGTATCTTTTAATAATGTCTTTAATAATTTATGTGTAATCAACACGAAATTTGTATATGAATTTTTGATACAGTTTTACCATCACATGGTTTCTCGTATACTTAAAAGTCACATGTATTCACTTTACACAACACTATACCAAACTGTCCCGGGTTTCGGCACCAAAAATGTTCTAGATTTTCAATCTAGTTGTTTAATAAAAAATCAAACGCAAATCACTTTAATAATTTTAACTTTTATTTATTTAATGACAAATACTTTATTTCCCTTTAAATTACTTATCTCGACAGATAACAATATAACAAGAAGAAAAATTTTGGTAATCGCACCCTTTTATAGCGTAAACAACTTAGATGTGTTTGTATCATTTCTATTTGTTGATCACTAAACACGATCCCGTTCATAAATCTATAAACCTTTTTTGTTTTAATATTAGTGCATTTAAATCGCAATAATACTTATTCGGGCGGCATACAATTACGTTAATTTTCTTGTCTAACAACGTCATGCCGAGATATTTAGCAGTGTTTGTATGCGGTACTGCTATCGAGTTTAACGTAATTGGTATATGATTAATTTTAAGATTTGTAAAGTTCACTTTTGCTGATTGATTTTGCTTCATTTAATTTAATTCTCCATTTCTTTGTCCAATTACATATCAGGTTAGTAGACCTGATTAGTGCTTAGTGGTGACATTTCAATGCCGATTTTGATTTATGAGTACACCCTTCAATACTATACCTTTCTTGTTTGACAATCTAGCTTTTTCACCATTCTATCTTTAATCCTCTGTTAATTTATGGAAGTAATGGGCCAACCCATCTTCCATGTCAGTATACTATATAGGTCCCCTATACTGAGCCCTGGGGCAAACATGTTTCGTAAATATTTCGAACGAAACATGAGATCCATAGAATAACACCACAGTATTCAGAGCTTGTCGTAGGAGGCGACTAAATCTGGTTGGATCGCTGGACTGACGACCCGCATCCGTAAAAACCAATTACAGTTAAAAATGTCAACAAAACCAAACAATTGGATACCGCCTAAATAAAGATGACTCACCACTTAAGTACCCGGATACGAGAATGAGGATCAGCACGTGGAACGTGCAGTCACTAAGAAAACCTGGCGCGTTGAACGGCCTTATCACATGTATGAAGGAGTATCGACTGGAACTCGTAGCGCTCCAAGAAACTCGATGGCCTAAAAGTGGATTCCATGTGTCTCAAGGCTATACGTTGCAACACAGTGGAGATGACCTCGGAAATCTTGGAGTTGGCTTTCTCATTGGGCCGCAGGTAAAAAAGGCTGTCTTGGACTTCCAGGCAGTCGATAATCGAATGTGTAAGCTTCGCTTGCACATGAAATTAGCCAACCTGTCAATTGTTTGTGTACATGCGCCCACTGATGTAAGCCAACCCCAAGATAAAGACTCATTTTACAATAATTTGGATAATCTGATGGGCTCTATACCTGAGCACGATATCAGATTGGTGATTGGTGACTTTAATGCTAGAGCTGGCAGAAATCAGACCGACTTATGTAACAATATAGGTCCGTACTCCCGACACGAAACTGCGACCGAAATTGGGGAAAGAATGATGTACTTTGCGATCGCTCATGATCTCAAAGTGGCAAGTACATTCTTTCCTCATAAAAACATCCATTTGCAAACATGGACACATCCACGTAAAACATCCCGAAGCTAAATTGACCATGTGTTGATTTGAAAAGACCGGGCTCGGGTTGTTCAAGACGTGAGATCGTATCGGTCATCAACAAAATTCGTAGGCAGTATCCATTTTATAGTTGCTGCAAAGCTGCGATGGAAATTTTCGTACAAGTCAAGGAGGACAGGAGAATATACAACGCGATTCTCCTGTGAAGGTCTGATAAAGGAAGAAACGCAACGGAAATACCAAGATCTTGTCAGCAATAGCATTTTACGATCCAATTACCAATCTGATGATGTGAACAGTGTCTGGGAAGTATTGAAAACCTCGGTTGTCGATGCTGCCCAGAACACTCTCGGTATAGTGAAAACTAAGCCCAAAAATGATTGGTTTGATGAGGAGTGTCGGCTTGCTGTTGAGAATGGTGGAAGGCCAAGGTCTTAAGAGCACAACAACTCAGCAATGAGCACAATTCGCGTGGTTTCTTTAAAGGAATCACCGAATTGCACCATACCTTAAGATCTCGGTCAACTGCCATTCGGGACCAGGATGGAAACCTCTGTGTAAACGTCGATGCGGTACTCGATACATGGCGTGAATATTTTTCTGATCTACTTAATGTTCCACATGTATCACAAGCTGTATTTGAATACCCTCAAATACAGACCGCGGAGATGTTCATTGAGGATCAATCCTATGAGGAATTCACAATGGCCATGCAGAAATTAAAGAAAAATCGTTCACCAGGGGTTGATTGCATTAATTCAGAGCTCTTGATATTCGGAGGGCTAACTTTGTGGAACTGTCTTTTCGACCTTATTCGATTGGTATGGCGAAATGAAGTTATGCCTGACGAATGGAAAGTGGCCGCGTTATGCCCAATATTCAAAAAGGGTGATCGCATGAAATGCGAGAATTATCGCGGTATAGCTCTCCTTTGCACAGCATATAAGTTACTGTCTTACATAATCTTGGGAAGAATTACTCCTTTAGCGGAGGAAATTGTCGGTGACTACCAAGGAGGATTCCGTCCAAATCGGTCAGTGACTGATCAAGTTTTTTCGCTGCGGATGATTCTTTCCAAGTACTACGAAACATCTCGCGATGTACACCAGGTATTCCTAGATTTCAAGCAAGCCTATGACTCGATCAATCGAGAGAGGCTATGGTATGCGCTTGAATATTTAGGAATACCAAAAAAATATGTACATCTGTGTAAAATGACAGTAACGCAGTCACAATGCTGTGTCAAAGTTGAGAACAGGGTATCGAGAACTTTTGCAATCAATTCCGGTGTTCGACAAGGAGATGCGCTGTCCCCGATACTTTTTAATCTCATGTTGGAATACATCCTTTGTAAAAGTGCAACGCCTCAGGACAATATCTTATTCCGACAATCCAATCAACTTCTTGCTTATATGCAGATGATATCTGTGCGATTGGATTAAATGGCAACGGAGTGAAAGAGATACTTGATCCACTGAAACAGTTTTCAGCTTCCGTTGGTCTCAAAATCAATGAGTCCAAAACCAAATATCTAATCTCTGGTTTTCGAGACTAAGACGCAAGTGATTTCAGTAGTGGAAACCACACGTTTGAAGGAGTGATGAGATTCTTGGATCTCTCATTACTTACGATAATAGTGTGGGAGAGGATATCAAGGTTTGCCTTGCTGCTGGCAATCGGGCTTTGTATCCTCTACGTCGACTGCTGAAATCAAAATATCTTGCAAATACGGATAAGCTGAAACTGTACAGAGTGTTGATCAGACCCGTTGTCATGTATGGATGTGAGAGTTGGACCTTGACGGATGAGTACGAAAGATGGCTTCTAACATTCGAGAGAAGAATCATGCGTGTGATATATGGCCCAAAACGCGACGTTGATGGCACATACCGAGTTTCAATCACGAGATCGGGAATTTAATGCAAATACCTGATATCGTGCATGAAATCAAAGGACAGCGAATACGCTGGCTCGGTCACGTTCTGCGTGCTGATCCGAAACGAATGATACATCGATCTTTGAAGGGAGAACCGCCTTTCGGTAAGCGAAGAGGTCGCTGTCGGCGACGATGGCTCCACGGCATATAGCGCGATCTGGCATCTTCCAACTGCTTACAACAGTATGAAGAGCTGGCTCGTGATCGAAACTGTTGGAGCCAGATTGTTGACACGGTACGGGCCAACAATGCCCTGTAAAAACCGAAAAAAAAAAAATAATAATAATAATATATAGGTTAGCATGAAATAATGAAATTTGGGGATGGTCTAGTCAAATCCTATAGCCGTACCATCTTGATTCGGTGAAAGATGGGATATTAAAAGAGGAATTGCAAACGAGTTGGGTGTGCTCCAGTCGTAATAATGAACAACCTTCCAAACCTTAAAAATAGGCGTTTGTTGCATCGATAATCTGCTCAGTAAAGCCTCTTTCCGCCAAGTTCGGAAAGATAAAATAGTCGCAGGAGGCTAAGTCTGGAGAATATGGTCGATGTGGAAACAATTCGAATCGTAGTTCATGGATTTTGGCCATAGCAATACACACGTACATTGCCTTGATGGATGAAAACTTTTTTCTTTGCCAAATTTGGTCGTAAGTTGCAGTAATATGCGCCGTTGACTGTTCTCCCCTTTTCAATGTAATTGATGTGGATTATTCCGCTCATTCACAAACGGATGAGAATCATGGAGCAGACAACATTAAAACAATTTTACAATTTAAATTTAACTATACCTATATTGTCATTCTCGCATACCATTCACGAAACTTTGATTAACGTCTCGGCAGATCTGAACACTGAATAAAACAGAAAATTCAATAGAGAAATACCTCTAACAAAAAATGAGGAATTTAAAGACCTAGAAAATTTCGAGAAGGAAGCTTTCTAATAAAAGCGCAAATCCAAAACTCCTTAAAACGTATTAAGTTACAACCAAGAACAAGCCTAGTCTAGGGTGAAATATGGTCAAATTTCCTAGTTCTGAAAATACAACGAGTTGCAACGAGAGACATCTTTTTAGTCATACTCTCCTGAAACATACCAAACAATATATCACCATAGAGGAAATGCGGAAGAAGATAGGGCATATAAATATTCTATTTTAAACTGCCAATATCCGTAAACCCTACCACTTTATTCAAACAACTTAGTAAACTCTAAATACCTTCTTACTTACTTTAGCTAACTTTTGGTGAAGCCATTGTTGCCAACCGCGACTTATTCGCCTTCCAGATCAGAACAAGAAAGGAGTCGAGCTACCGTACTCGTCGTCCTTTGATTTCATGAACGATATCAGGAATTCGCATTGAAAAGAACTCGGTATCTGCCATCAACCTCGCATTAAACCTTCCAAAGTCGCGCTTCTTCTATCTACAAAACCGTGTAGCTGGATTATAAACAATTTATTTTCAGACACTGTTCACTACTTCGTTCAGGCAATTAGATCGCAAAATGCTATTTCTGACCAGATCTCGATATTTTTATCGCGTTTCTTAATTTATCAGACCTTCACGAAAATTTCAATCGTAGCTTTGCAATGACCAGATAATGGTACCTGCCTACGAGTTTTGTTAAAGACCAATACGATCTTAAAATCAACACATAGTCAATTTAGTTTCGGGATGTTTGACGTGGATGTGTCGATGTTTCCAAATGGATGTTTTTATGAGGAAAGAATGTACTTGCCACTTTGTGATCATGAACGATCGTAAAGTACATTCTTACCCCATTTTCGATGCAGTTTCGGGTCGGGAGTATGGACCTATATTATTGTATATAAGTCGGTTTGATTTCGGTCAGCTCTAGTCACCAATCACCAATCTAACAGGTATAGAGCCCATCAGATTATTTAAATTATTATAAAATCAGTCTTTATCCTGGGGTTGGCTTACATCAGCGGGTACAAGTACACAGACAGGTTGGCTAATTTCATGTACAAACGCAGCTTACACATTCGATTATCGACTGCTTGGAAGCCCTCCAAGAGTTCCGAGGGCATCACCACTGAGTAGGAATGTTTAGCCTTAGGACACATAGTCTTCACTTTTAGGCCATCGAGTTTCTTGTGGAGCCACGAGTTTCAACCGATATTCATTCATACATGTGATAAAGCCGTCACACGCACCAGGTTTTTTGAGTGACTGTACGTTCCACGTGCCTATCGTTAATCTCGTTTCCGGATTCTAAACGTAGGTTCATTGTGATTTTTATTTTGTTTTGTTGATATTTTTGACATTTCAATTTTTTTACGGATGCGGGGTTTCAGTCCACTGATCTTGTATATTTCATTCGAAATATTTACGAAACGTAGATGCACCTTTAATTAAATTGTCACCTTATAGGTAAAAGTTTTGTTTAAAACTACCCCCAAATAACTAACAGTTATTTGGGGGTAGTTTTAAACAAAACAGTAGTTGGAGACGAAATGGGTCACTCATTAAGGTGAATATATACAATAAACTAAACGTATCTAACGATTTTTTGTGAATAATTAAAGATTGCGATTTACTAGCATTTAAGAAGAGCCCATTGGAAATCGAGCACATGTTCTATCTAAATCCTCGTTAACTAGAGAAATATTACTAAAAATAGAATGCTGATCACACTTACTATTTCTATAAATTTGGACATCATCAGCGGAAATGTGAAACGAACAATGGTGAAACGAAAATTCTATGTCATTTATGTAAATAAAAAACTAAGTATCGAATCTTGAGGAACACCTGAAGTAACTGGAAGAAAATTTAAATAACAATTACCAAAAAAACTGTCTGTGAACGATCCGATAAATAATTGATAGCTAATCTACCAACCATATGGGAACATTTCTATTGTGCGATAAACTTGTTATAAAGAGTCTTGTGATTTAAAGTATCTAAGGTCTTTGAAAAATCCAACAAAGTACGATAATTCAGTTCATTGTTTTCCATAAATCGCCGAATATCATTGCTGATATTCAATAACGCAGTATTCATACCATGGAACGTTCTTAACCCAGATTGAGTAAACTACTACTAATTATGGTATATGGGACTGAATTT
Organism: Tipula lateralis; assembly: GCA_963932295.1. Classification (NCBI taxonomy): domain Eukaryota; kingdom Metazoa; phylum Arthropoda; class Insecta; order Diptera; family Tipulidae; genus Tipula; species Tipula lateralis. The sequence continues at coordinate 128,467,890 of OZ010737.1, forward strand.
GGGTTTTCACTACTATCTCAAAGGCTTTGGAACTCAATAGAATTGGAATTATTTTACTGAGTTTCTATTGCTCGGGAAAGCCAACCGCCCAGATGGCGCAGTGGTTAAAGCTGTGACAGTTGGAGCGGGAGGTACCGGGTTCGAATCCCGATTCGGGGCAAGATGCAAATGGGTTTTAAACCTTCGATCGTTTGGGCGGTGCGATCGGTGGTGGAAAAATGAATATATATCTGGATCCCCTGTCGTGTTTAGAATCCATGTGTCGACCCATCTTTCAAAACTCGAACCTATAGCCGTATAAAGAGTGGTACCACAACGGACCATCGCTGGTCTAAGTGTGCGAAAGCAGCCACAACCTATTGCTCGGGAAAGGAAATAAATTTGTAAAATGTATTTTGAGACTACACGAAAAATTCGTTTCCCAAATTTTAATCTAACTCTATCAATGACCAGAAGATTCCGACTTAACTTTCCAATTAGCAAACTGTTTTTTTTTGTTGAGTTGCTGCTACCGCACACTTAGACCAGCGATGGTCCGTTGTGATACCATAGGGTTATGGGTGTACGGCTATATAGGTCCGATTTACGTAGAACCATCTGCGCATTGCATAGCTCCATGTCAACCTTTAGTACTGACATGGACACTGTGCCACCTGGGCGGTTAAGTGATAACTCCTCAAAGGAGTTATTTGAAAATGAAAATGGATTATAACGCTCTTCAGAAATAAGATCAACAATAGGACTAACCAAATTTGGATTCGAGCCAATAAAATATTAATTTATATCATCAGTTTTGAAATAATACCATTATTTCTACACCTGCTAAGGCCTAAATTTCGCACATCACCTGGAATAGACTACTATTGGCTATTCACGAGCTTTTCCATGATCTGATTGCATCTGTAATGTCCTGAGATCCATGAAGGAGATTTAGATTTAATTATAAATATTGTAAGAGGGGCACCAATATATATCGAAAACGGTATTAATCAACGAATTGAAAAGATGAATAGGACTTGTAAAGAATCAAGAGAAAATTGCTATCACAAGGAAAAAAACTATAGACTAGTGCTACATTAGAACCATCTTTATTGAAAAAATCTGTAAGACCAACACTTTTAGGCTTCGAGAGAACGATAGAACAGGGTTAATAAGAAAAAGCGACACCGTTAGTGTTTGGATACATTACTGTGCAAAATATACAAATAACTACTGGTTGATGTTTACAAATATATACGTCATGTGTTTGCCTATAAACATAAACAGTCCACCATATAGTCAAATGGGTAATCCATCCAATCGTTCCTAACTAAATTAAAACCTTCAATGTCCAGGGTGAGTCTGAGATATTGGAGGACAAAAAGTTTTTGGAAATGCATAAAGAATGTCAACTGGTGAACCACAGAAGACGTGACAGATTTGGTCAATATTAGATAACATCTACCGGCCAAATCATATAGGTCACAATATCACACGGGGTATAAATCATTTTCACGTATATTCGATTACATTATGTTTGATCCTCACATGCTTCTATCTCTTTTAACACAGTTAAGTCGACCAATGAGCATCAGAGGTAAACCTTCGTTTTCAATGGACAATCCATTTGAAACTAATATCTAACCAAATAGCACATACTATTAGTGATCAAACGGTTTTCTTAAGGAAGAACCGAGCCTGAATCGTAACAGGAGTAGAATGAAAAAGGAACTTTCTGATTACAAACGCAGTGTGTAATAATCTTATACTATGAACCCTGATGGTGTGAAGAACGAATAGAATGAACCAACGCCTAGCCAATATAGGTTGGTGAAAGGCAACGCGTAGATGCTATAATACACTATATGGTATGAATAGATGCTATGTGGATGAATCTACTCTAAATACTGTTGAAGATTTTGATCAAAGGTACAGTAGTCATCAGGTTACAAAAATCCATTTACTGGAGATTTTTATATTAACCATCTGCTCCACCTCTTATACACAAATTCCATCCTTATACAACCTAAAGAAGGTATATGGTAAAATTTAGAACAACTAAACGAGTTTTCTAGATGGCGAAAATGCTAAATAGCAGAAAATTAGCTGATCCAGATTTTGATAAGAACACCAAACTTGACATATTACTAGGAAATGATATGTTCTTTAAATTAATATGTAGTGGCAAAAGGTATATTCCAAGGTCACTAAACTTATTGCACACAACACTAAATGGGTAATAGGCGGAACGCCAATTCAAAATTAACGTGGCAATAATGAGGTTCCAATTAGTCTACACCTTGATGTCAATCTATCTCTACGAAAGTTTTGGGGGATCGAAGAAATTTCTGATGCTGTTTCCTTCAATGAGGAACAGAACTTTTGTCTCAAACACTATCGAGAAACAGTTCGAAGGGCAGCAGATGGAAAATATATTGTTCGGCTACCATTCAAAAAAGAATTACCCAATCTAGGAAATTCTAAACTAATGGCAATCAGAGGGTTCTGCGGCTTGGAGAAACGATTTACTCGAGATGAATAATGTAAAACTCGATACACTCAATTTTTGGACGAGTATTGTCAGTTAGGTCATATGCGAATATCACCCGAACTAGGCACTAAGCATTACTTTTTACCGCATCATGGGGTTGTAAAGGAAAGCAGTGCCACGGCAAAATTACGTGTTGTATTTTATGGATCGGCCAAAACAACAAATGGAATTTCACTGAACGATGAATTGTTAGTAGGACCAGTAGTACAGCATAGTCTAGTGGAAATAATTCTAAGATTCAGAACTCATAAATTCATTTTCACTGCTGACATTGAGAAAATGTTCCGGTAAGTTTGGGTTCACGAAGAAGACAGCCAGTACCAGAAAATAGTGTAGAGAACACAGCCACAAAATGAACTAAAGTCACACCAACTGTTAACAGTAATTTATGGTACGGCATCAGCTCCGTTTTTGGCAACTCAAACACTCAACCAACTCGCATTAGATTATGAACATGCGTATCCAGAAGCAGCAAGCATATCATCAAACAAGATTTTTATGTTGATGATCTTATGTCCGGAGCAAGCAATTTTGAGGATGCTCAACGAACTATAAAAGAATTAAGCTGCGTTCTGAAGAAAGGTGGGTTTCATCTACTAAAGTGGTCAAGTAACAATGAAGAATTGCTGTGCTATGTTCCTGAAGTCGACAGAAGTGCAGCAATTAAGGGTTTCTTGGGGTGAGATATAAACCAAACGAAGATGTATTTCAATTTAAAGTCAAATTGAAAACAAACATTTCGACGAAAAGAAACTTGTTATCTGAGGCGTCCAGCATTTTTGATCCAATTGGTTGGCTTGCACCAACAATAATTAAAATTAAAGTATTGTTCCAGAAACTGTGGCTCTTAGGCGTCGACTGGGATCAACCTTTACCAGCTCTAATTGGTGATTCTTATTCGGATATTAGAAGCCAATTATATCGATTGGAGGAAGTACGAGTACCAAAATGGATCCATTCAGATGGTCAAGAACTAGCTTACGCGGCGGTTATTTACAGCAAAGTGAAAACCGATAACGGATACAAAATAACTATAATTACTGCAAAAACTAAGGTGGCACCCTCTAAAATCAATAAGTATTCCACGTCTTGAGTTATGCGCTGCTATATTTTGCTGACAAAGCTTATGATATCTGTGCTTAACATATATAAGAACCAAAAGATAAAGGGATATCGATTGGGGACTGACTCAACTATCGTTCTGAATTGGTTTTTTTCATGTCCTAGAAAATGGCAGACATTCGTATCCAATAGAGTGTCTTACTTGTTACAACACACTAATCGAAGTCAATGGCGCCATGTACCATCAACTGACAATCCAGCTGATTGTGCTTCTCGAGGTATATCGCCAGAAGAATTGGTCGATCATAATTTATGGTGGAATGGTCCACATTGGCTTAAACAAGCAGAGAAACAATGGCCAACTCAGCCTACAGAAACTTCGGAAGTATACCACCAGAGGTCCTTACAGAACAGAAAATCAATTCGGTGGTGTTATTAAATATTAACAAAGAGGATAATTGGATTTCCAGTCTGATTGATCGATGTTCTAAATTTTCAAAGGTGCTGTTGGTTATTGCCCGGATACTTTTGTTGTTTCGTCAAAGAGCATCACGGAAAAATTTCGGAAATATAGAACATCCATTTATGTTTAATGAAGCCAGATTAGATGCATTCCACTTAGTGATGAAGCGAGTGCAAGCAGACAATTTTTCATCAGAGATCAACGCTCTTACTAACTAGAAACTAATTAATAAAAATTCGAAATTAATGTCTTTTTCCCTTTGTAGACAAGATGGGGTTGTTACGAGTAGGTGGTCGATTAAGCAACGCAGATATTCCATACGATATGAAGCATCCAATTATTGTTCCAGCAAGATGCCATAGTACCATAATAACACGGGATGAGCATTTAAGACAATTGCATGCTGGTCCAAAGATTTTAATAGCAATACTTAAACAGAAATATCACATTTTAAAATGTAAAGATGAAGTACGTGCTGTCATTGGTAGATGTATCAAATGTGTTCGTTTAAAAGCACTACAACAACATCAACTTATGCGACAACTTCCACCAGCTATAGAGTAACATATCATCGGCCTTTCTTTTCAACCGGAGTGGACTATGCAGGTCCACTATTTATAAAGGCTTCTAGATTGCGAGGGACAAAAATTATAAAATCGTATTTGGCTCTCTTTGTATGTATGACAACTAACGCGGTACATCTTGAATTAGTTAGCGATATGACGACTGAGCCATTCCTTGCAGCCCTTAGACGATTTATTGGGCGACGAGGCATTTGCGGACATATATACAGCGACAACGGGTCTAACTTCATAGGGGCAGAAAGAGAACTACAGTCAACAATAACTAAGGTATCAGCGGATCCTTCAATCGAAAAGTAATTTACACTTAATAACATTCAATGGCATTTTATTCCACCTGCGGCTCCCAATTTATGAGATTATGAGAAGCAGCCATAAAATCGGCAAAATTTTATTTAAAACGCGTAGTTGGTGAGACACGATTAGCCTACGAAGAAATGTCAACATTGATGATCCAGATAGAGGCAATTCTTAATTCACGTCCGATATGCGAAATGTCATCAAATAATTTGTCAAATGATTCAGCCTTTATCGCAGCCCTAGAGAGATTTACGGCCCGAAGAGGTCTTTGCAAGCGGATTTACAGTGATAATGGATCCAATTTTGTTGGAGCCCAGGCACTGCTAGAAAAGGATAGACAACAAGCCATACAACAAGCAAATCTTGACCTCCAGCGAATACTAGCTGACATTGGGATTCAGTGGCATTTTATACCACCATCTGCACCACACTTTGGGGGACTTTGGGAAGCAGCAGTGAAATCTCTAAAATTCCATCTAAAACGGATAATTGGAGACACAACCCTCACATATGAAGAGTTAGCAACGGTTGTATCGCAGATAGAAGCATGCCTCAATTCAAGGCCACTTACGTCAGTTTCGTCTGATCCAAATGCGTTGATATTAACACCGGCACATTTCTTAGTTGATGATTCACTACTTAACATCCCAGAATCAAATATGCTGAATGAAAACATTCCTATCAATCATCGGTGGAGATTATTACAAAAAATGGTTCAAGATTTTTGGAAACGCTGGTCAAAGGACTACCTAACCGAACTACAACAAAGAACTAAATGGACCAGCAAACAACCAATGGTTAAAGTAGACGACATCGTTTTAATAAAAGACAGTAACTTACCACCAACAAATTGGCCCTTGGGAAGGATCATCGATCTACATCCTGGCAGCGATGGTTTGACTAGGGTGGTCACAGTAAAAAGGGGCAATGATTCCATATTCAAAAGATCCATTACCAAAGTAAGTGTCCTCCCTCTCGACACCAAGAATGCGCAAAATAAGCCAGTAATTGAGTCCCGTACCAAAATGGTTCCTACAGCCACCAATCTCATAGTTCTACCATTACTTCTACTAAGCTTAGTGGCAATCACTACACTGCCTAGTCCAGTATCCTCGACCGAACAACTGATGTACAACATCACCACTTTTAGTCATCAACCTGGAATGTATCTGGAAAATTTAGGAAATCTCCGATTTACCAATCAGCAATGGAAAATAGTAGTTTACTTCAACCTCACATCCTACTATTCAGATTTGATGTCATACAGAAATCTGGCGAGAAACATGGATCAACTTTGCATGGAAACAACTGAAGAAAATCATCAGATATGCTCTGCAATCAACACTCAGATCATGCATATTCTAACTGAAATCGAGGACAAGAACGCAATACTTCACTACAGAGAAAAGATAAGGAAACGTGGCGTCCTAAATATCGTGGGCAATTTGGCAAGTGACCTATTTGGAGTTTTGGATGACCAGGATGCGAAGCACTATGAAGAAGAAATACAAAAGGTTAAACTAAATCAACAATACCTTTTAATGCTAGCCAAGAACCAAACCTATATTGCTGACGCAACTCTAAACATCTTAAAACGAACCGATGAAGACAACAGACGTCATTGGCAAGATATTACACGACAAATAGGTTCTGCATTAGGTGACATCAACAACATTCAAAAATTGACGTCTTTAACCTTTCATGCACTACTTCTCATGCTCGACTTCAAAGACACTCAACAAAAATTAATTGATGTCCTTTTAAATTCAAACAACAAAGCAGTAAGCACTTCAATCTTACCACCAAATCAACTTAACAAGGCACTTCAAGATATTAAACATCATATGCCTCCGGACGTTCTGCTGCCCTCCCAAAACGAAAACTATGAATTATTGAGCCTGTATCAAATTATGTCATGCAGAGGAAAACTAAGTGGTCAATATTTAATTTTTGAATTAAAAGTTCCATTGAAGAACGCGGCTAACTATCAAGTATTTAAACCTATACCTCTTCCTACAATCGAAGGCGTCTTCATTCAGGCATTAATGGACTATTTGGTTACGTCGATACATCGTGATGAATATTACATGATGTCAAAGGACGAGTTTAGCCATTGCAAACATAGCAATAACGAATATATTTGTATGTCGCTACACCCCATTCATTCCATATACAACAACAATTCTATATGCGAATTAGACTTATTGGCATCACAACAACCATTCAACTGCCACATTGTAAACAAGATGTCGCAAAATCCAAAAGATACATGGATAAAGTTGAGAAATAATAAGTGGATTTTCTCAACTGGTCAAGAGCGGCAGGCTACTATAGCCTGTGATGGAGACTTCGTAGCAGTACAATTACCACGCAATGGAATAATTTCTCTCAAAGGAGGATGCACTTTAAAAGAAGGGTCAATCTTTCTAAAAACTTATTAAATCTACAAGGAAACCGTTATTGACTCGTCGTATCTACCGAAAGTCAACCTATCGATGAAATGGATGGAAAGGCGTACAAACAACTCAATTAAATTGGAAAACTCAACTTTAGTGGATGACATAACGGAGCTGCACAAGCGAATACAACAGTTACGAGAAGAGCAGCTCCCAGTATCACACCACGACAGTCATCATTATTCTCTTCTCTATTGCCTTTAGTATAATCGCCTTTATCATCTACAAATGTCGAACTAAGAGAAGACCTCCGCCGAACGAGGCCTATAAGTTAGAAAGCACGGCCCCGGATAATGTTGATATTCAACAAAGTAAATAATTTCAACTTTAGTAATTTGCTTCTTCTTCAAATATGGTGTGTGCACATTATACACCACACGTGTAACATAACGCCAGTAAGCAAAATTACTGTATGTGCATACATTACATACATATATTAATCATAAGATACGTATACACTTTTAATTATAAATTATGCTTAAGTAAACAAATTTATTGTATAAATATCAAAGAAAACTTAATAAAAAGTCAGTTGTGAATCAAAAACCATTTCATATATTTGTGAGCCCTCACCAGTGGTAAGCCACAAATATATAATATATCACAACTCAAACAATAGATCCTCTTACTCCGGGTCATTTTTTAATTGGACATTCCATGACATTATTGCCAGATCCAAACCTATTAGACATAAAGGAAAATCGGTTATCACGGTGGCAACATATCCAGAAATGGTTCAGCACTTCTGGCAAAGATGGAATACAGAATATATAGTGTCATTACAACAACGACACAAACGGAAAACACCCACTACGATTCCAACACTAGGAGAACTTGTTGTTGTCATAGAAAAAGATGTTCCTCCTGCTAAATGGCTAATGGGTCGTATAATCCAGTTAATCCCTGGCCAAGATGAACTAGTAAGAGTTATTAAAATAAAAACTAAACTCGTTGAAATAATTCGGCCCATCACAAAATTTTGCTGCTTACTTCCCTCTGACTCTGTTGAGTCAATGGGTGCGGGATGTTTAGAATAATCTTATCTTATAAATATAATTTTTCTTTAGTCTTATTTTCATTTGAAATTTAACTGTATAAATAAGTTCTAATTATTAACCAAAGTTTGACCTACTTACCCAATACTATTGAAATCAGCTGATTTCATTTTGACAATATAGATATTGTTTACATCTGTTCAACCGCCCAGGTGGCGCAGTGGTTAAAGCTGCGGCAGTTGGAGCGGGAGGTACCGGGTTCCAATCCGATTCGAGGCAGGATGCGAAATGAGTTTTTCACCTTCGATCGTTTGGGCGGTGCGATCGGTGGTGAAAAATAAACATAATCTGCATCCTCTGTCGTGTTTAGAATCCTTGGGCCGACCCATCAATACTATAGGACTGACGTGGAGTTATGCAATGCGCAGATGGTTCTACGGAAAGACTCGGACCTATAGCCGTATAGAGTGGTATCACAATGGATCAAATTTAGGCTAAGTGTGCGATAGCAGCCACATCAACTTAACTTAACTTACATCTGTTCATTGTGAATAACATTAATATTTCACTTACTTATCTTATTGCCATCTATGAATGAACAGATGTAGTGGTCATTAGTTTAAGTCTCAATTATAATTCACCCTTTATTTTTTCGAAAACATTTCGAAGGGTTGCTGAAACTTGGATGAATCTTGCTAGAAGACAAATTGTATTTTCTCGTCCAATTTGATTTCATCGAACGAGCTATCAACATCAAACCAAATTGTAATTTTCATTGCAACCTCCAACAAAATATAAATAAATATTGGATTACAATTATAACGTATAACAACCAAATTGTATTATTTCAACATCGTCTTCAAATTTATTCCTGAAGAGATTTCTGGATAAGACGTCCACACAGATAGTTTAATACAAAAAATGTCTGGGATACTCTAATATCTCTAATATATATACCCTAATATACTGTGAGTGTGTAGCAGCATGCGTAAACTGTGGTTGTATCCTCCTTACGAGAACATCTACATTAGTTTGGAACTGTGCCACCAAACGCGTCCCGCAATTTACCCTGCATGAGATCCAAGCAAGTGCAAGATATAAGGAATCGTTCAAAAAATCATATCTGAATTGTAAACCCCTAGTTCGATAAATCGAGGATCATATAACTTGTGAGTGAAGGAATCTTATGCACAGCACAAGTGACAACGTAAAGAGACACAAACAAAATATCGCAATGACGGAAAAATTTTGAGTGATGTCTCGAAAAGCCTAGATGCTTAAAATAAAACCTTGAGGACCAATTTGAGATTACAAAACTACCCTAAGAACTAGCCTAGAAATTTAGAATGCGGACAGAATATGTATATAAAAAACCAATTGATATATATTTAATCTCTGAAACTCATTTCTCTCAAAGTCATCATATACCAAAATACGTGGTCACAGTTTTCACCATGTTATCCATCCATCATTGAGAGCAAGAGACGCATCTGTTATTCGTTTTAAAGAGAGTATTTTAACCACCACTGTAAAACCACATACTGAGGCGTTAATGCAAAAGAGAGACAGTTTTGGAAGCTGGGTTTAAATCATTAAACAATAGTCGATTTGCTTAAAGAAGAAACGAGACACTTATAAAGAATTGTTTCAACGTTTACCCATGCCATTAGAGTGAAGCATGTGATCAAATAAAACCTGTAACTCAAAAACGACCCATGTACCTATAAAACGACCTCAGCACGATATCCACCTATAGTCAAATTCAAAATAAGAAAAACTTGAAAAACAGAACTTGAGTTCCAGTTTAGGTTCCACTGTTTAGTTATCTGAAGAAAATAGACACAGTTTGATTTCAGAGAACGCCAGTCGACAACAGTCCAAGTACAGAAAATCAGAGATATAGATTTAATCATTTTCATGGATTATAGCCAAAAGCTTCTTCTTCAATACTGAAGTTATACATAACTAATAGGCATTCCCGTGTAAAGTATGAAGAAGAGTTCTCGGATCTAAAGAAAATTTCACCAAGAGTACCATAAGGTAGCGTATTGCACCTATCTTGTACCTTCTATATTCTCGGAACAAACCACCAATGAAAGAAACAACCATACCAAATTATCACACTGGGTTTCTGGAACCTTATAATTTCCTTGGTAATATTTAAAACTTAAAAGTGTTTGATCATAAAGATCAAACTCAATCTTAATGTAATATCTCTGAACAAGGATGTTCTTGATTTGATCATGAAATAATAGCTCTGGAGACAAGGTTTTAACAGGATCAAGGTTTTTAAATATAATCAGTTATCGTTAGTTCAGAATTTTATTTTAACGGTTCATGATAACAAATTCAGGCTATTTGTAACCATGAAATTACCAATGCCAGATTGTTTAGTTCCATATCAAATCCGACATCAGTTTGGCAACAAAAAGCCATTACAATTATATAGATATTCAATAACAAACGATTTTACTGAGTTCCCAATCCAGTATAAAACCATTGGTATCGTTCAACGAACTAAGTCAGTTACTTACCTCAAACCGCATTACGTAATTATTCCATATCATCGTAGTATAACAATACTAAGGTTATTAACACTGGGTCGAACCTTATTTTGATTCAAAATGATTAGATGTTTAGCCACAGGGCTAATCGTTCTCTCTGTATACCACAAAGTATACATTCTTTGTACTCCCTGTATAAACCTGTTAATTGCTGTTAAAGTTATTCGTCCAAGAACCCTCTAGCCAAATTCGTTGATTTATATAAAAGCGTCAACATATTTGAATATCAAATTATAAGTCAAGTGAACCGTGCAAGTGTCAGTTTACTTAAATAATTATGAAAATACAATTATTATTTATTATACTATGGACGTCCGACATCTACTGTCACTCGTCCAAGGGACAGTCGGCCGATTTAGGCTCGTACCAATACGCATTACGCGAACAATACTCTTGGGGTGCGCAAGAATTTAAATTTCCCAACGCTAGTGCTAAAAATTTAGCACTATCGACTGGGAGTTATATTCCCGCAAACAACAATATCTACTCAATAGGTGTATGGGAAGATAAAGTATTTGTTTCCGTATTCAGGTGAGGCGTTCAAACCCCATATAGTCTATAAATTTTATAATATTATATATTTTCAGAATTAAGGCTGGTGTTGCGTCATCGTTCAATTATTTTTCAACAAATAGTGCACCGAAATCACCTGTACTAATTCCGTACCCATCGTATGACGCCAACTACATAAGTGAAGATCCAGCGCGTAGAACTGTTTCACTACCAAGTTTATCGTCAATTGTAAACGCTGCTTATTTTCGAATTGATTATAAATGTGATCGCCTTTGGATCATCGATTCGGGTTATGTCGACTTTTTTGGTGAAAGGCGCTTAATTGCTCATCCAGCTCTCGTTATATTCGATCTCAAAACTGATACACTACTACGACGGTACCCAATTCCGGCGTCCTTTATCAGTTCAGAATCCGCTTTTATTAATTTAGACGTGGACGTGAATGACAATAGTTGTGTCGATTCTTATGCCTACATTGCTGATCTGTTTCGATCAGTTGTAGTATATTCATGGAGAGATGATCGTTCGTGGCGTTTAACGCATAATTTCTTGGGATCAGATCCACATGCCGGCAATTTTTACTACGAGGGGACTAATTTCCAATGGAATTACGGCATCGTCGATATTACTATTGGAGAACATTATCGTGATGGGTAAGACACTTTTATTCTATTCTAAAACCGTTGTCCTAACAGTGACACTATTTATATATAATTTCAGATCAAGACGCGTGTATCTTAAACCGTTTGCATCGACCAAAACATATTACGTTTCAAACAAAGTGTTGCAAAATGAGGCCTACATCAAATCTAATAATTATTTCTATGATGTACACTTGTTGGGTGATCGTGGACATCGCGGACATGTTTATGAACATGCGTACGACGAAAAGACAAATGTGTTGTTCGATGCGCAATTCAACAGGGAGCGTATCGGTTGCTGGAATACGGCGAATCCATTTACCAATTCTAGTTTTGATGTTGTGTACGAAACAAGTCCATTATTTTTCCCAGACAGTGTCAGTATCGATAAGAACAGGAATCTATGGGTGCTTGCAAATAATTATCCACTATTTGTGTATGGTCCGTGGCATCCAACTGCTAAAAATGTTCGCCTATTCAAAGGTAAAGTAGATGATCTTATTGCGTACAGTGTTTGCAAATTTAAACCATATAAGCAGAAGTCTTAAAATATCTGGCTAATAATTGTAATCATTTTTGACATATTTGAAACAAATTTTTCAATTAAATAAATTTTATTAACTATAATTAATCAATTAAAGCGCATATGTTTAATTTAAGAAGAATCATTACGAACGCGTTGCCTGCCAAAACCATATGTCCGGTTTACTTAAACTATCTAAATATTGCCCATGAGTTCTACAAACCACCTGGAAGACACACATGTTCATTCAAACCACAGAAGACTCTAGCCCAACTCTTCCATACAACTTAGAACCATCAGGTTAAAATACGCTTAACGAAGATTTAAACAGATATGATGGAGTGTCATATCTGAAAACCTTTCCACTGATCTGCTGCAGACAGTCTCACTCACGAGTAACGGCCGTATAGAACATCTTGCTGCAGATGTTCACAGGGAGAAAGAAGATAACACTTCTAAAGCTCTTGTAGGAGCCATCAGCGCTCCGCTTAAAATCATTCAGGCGACTCTTTGCTTCGGTTCCAAGATACAGTAGCTTTTTTCACTATTTCCAAAATATTCGATTTCCAGTGTCCAGGATTATGCCTAGGATTCTCGTCTTGTCAGTAAAAGCTGGTATATGGTGCGCTTCAAAATTATTGAGGCACTTGACAAAATTTTGTATTTATTATTCAAGAGGGGTGGATTTGGGTTGGATGGGCCTACTCCCAAACTACATGCTGAAGGATTTCCAAACACTTGAGGGAGCAGTTTCCATTATCTTCTTCATTGTTTTTCGATGTGAGGCAGCTAACGCTACATCTTTTGTATAAAGGACTTCTCTCAATCGCTCCTCCCTAGTTCCAACAGCAATATGAAACTCTCAAAGTCAAAATGGTTAAGCCTACCATTAAAAATTTGATTGGTTAATCCATATTGGTAGTCGACCTTTGCAAGAGATTGCCTCTTAGATTGCCGCTAAGTTTACTTAAGGTCATGTGGTTAGGAGTCTGATCTTCAATAAATACTCAAAAACAAACTTCTCTGTTTCTTTTCTATCCATGCTACCCCAATATGGTAAGAAAGGCGTTCGCGCTTTATTATTGTATAGTCTCGACTTTCCTTTTATTTGCTTCTAAACGAGCACTACCAGATTGTCTGGTAGTGCTCGTTTAGAAGCAAATAAAAGGCCTTTCTACCTAGTTTATATTTGCTAAAGCTCTCTTGAAATGTCCGGACACAGTAATGTTAAGACTCAGTTACAATTTACTGACGATTATTGAATCAAAACTATATCCTCATCTGATATGAGAGCCCATCTGAGAGTTGTAGCCAAGAGAGAAGGATCATTATTATAAATTTGCTTAAAATTTTTTAAATATTTAACATAAATTAATAACAACAAATTTCTCCAGAATAAACTGTCTTGCTGCTAATATATATCGCTCCTCGAGATCGTTATCGCTAGTTTTGTCTTAGTCAACATCTGCTGGAGAAAAACTCTCATCTCCTTGGTTGTGTCATTGGTACCTTTTTCCATTATGGCTGGGTTAGAACAATCTGTTCTACTATAACGAGCTATCTACTTCCGTTTTTGTTGATCTTTAGAGCTATCGATTTGAACCTAAAGTACCAATTAGTTCCCGTGAGAGTTGCAAAGATGACTTACATAATGGCCAATTTAAAGTTCCGACCAACCACTTTTTGTTTTCCAATTTTCTAATTTTCTTCAATCTGCTGCAAATTTCCTGCTTACTTACAATGGTTCGAAGGTTAATACTCCGTATTAACCTTCGAAATCATCGCTGTAATTTTTGATTTGGACGAATGATTTGAAATGTCGGTATCAACTTGAAAAAAATAAAACGACATAAGAAACGATACCAACAACAAGTAAGAAACGAGAGAATAGCCATCTTGAAGGTTCAATATTAACACCAGAAACGGGATTGGAAAATTCGATATACATTACAACTCTACTCATGGTCGTGTTATTACCATCATAATTAATAACCATCGTTACACAATAAAATTTGTTTTACCGACCTAAAGTACATCACAGATTCACTGACAATGTTGACATGAAAAAACTGTGTGCAAAATTACTGCCGCGGTTGCTCATATTATAGGTATAACACAATATATCGTAAGAAATCAATGTCATCATTTTTAATAAACTTGGACCAATGTTTATTATAGGAGGTGTGACTAATATAACGTCAAATATACTGCGTGAGGATCTCGACTCATAACACGAGGAAAGGGAAAAGAACTCCTAAGTGCAATAAAAATCCCAGGTTGTGAATATCACTCATCGCGTGAACCGTTCTATTTATTAGCTTACAGACATCAACAAGGTTCCTGATTTGATTGACTTTTATGTCACGAAAGGAATAGCCTCAAACTGCATTGAAGTCGGAGACATTGACGACCTTACTTTCGATCACACACCCGTCTTAATGACTCTGAGTGGAATAGCCATAAAAAATAAAATGAAATATAACCTAACTAAGAAATTTACTGATTGGGAATTATTTAGAGTGAAACTGGACAATCTAATCGAGTTAAAAGTTAATATTAAAACAAAACAAGAACTTGAACTACAACTTGGATATTTTATTAACTCTATGCATGAAGCAGCTAAGGAGGGTACGCCCGTATTAGACAAGAAAGTCATACAAAAGATTAACTACTCTCTGGTGATTCGAGAACTGATACAGAAAGGCGTAGAAAAAATGCATATGTCATAGAACCAGTAACATTATTGCCAAAGAGTATTTAATCGGTGAAGTAATAAAGTAAACCGACTGTAATTTAAGAACATAAAGAAGCATGCATTAAAAATTATTTGAAAGGAATATGTCCTATGAAGCTGACAAAAATTATTCTCTTTGGAAAGCTACTAAACAAGAGGCTACTAAATATAACAAAACCAATAACCCAAGAACATAAATGGAGAATGGGTACGACGTAATCAAGTAAAGGCAGAACTGTTACACAACATCTGGTATCAGTATTTCAACCACACGGCATACACTCTACGATTGATCCTAAACCAGTGTATATATATCTCCATCAAATATCAGAAGTGTCACCCCACTAGAAATTGCACAAAAATATATAGATATAAAGAATTTGAATCCCAAACAGCCACCTGAAATTGATTAAATTTGGCCAAGGTTGTTTTAGGAGTTATGAAAGAGAGCAGTCCTAAATTAACATGTTTGTAATTTTTGCTTTCTACTTACATATGTATGTGCCTGAGTGTTTTAGGTGGCACAAATAATCATGATAAAAAACCAGATCAACTGTGCAAATTCCATCATACAGGTCGATCATTATATCTGACTTCCAGTTTTGATTCAGAAATAAACATTCGTTCATCGCGTGACAACATTTGATGATAAGAAATATTGTTCTGTCGTATTTCTAGATATATTACAGGCTTTCGATAGAGTGTGTCATAAGGGTCTTGTCTATAAGATCCGTATCTCCCCAAACCAAAAATTTAGAGTATCTCATGAAGAAATATACTCTAACTTTTACCCAGTCATAGCAAAGGTGCCCCAGGGAAGCGTATTAGGGCCCATCTTATATCTTCTTCACACTTCCGATATACCAACAACGGAAACAACATTCACAGACTCAAGTGCAGTTGAATAATTACAGTAAGCACTCGATAAAAGACCAAAGATTAGAAAATTAAGCTTAACGAGCTAAAATCAGTACACGCGTGGTGATACAAAAATAGCAACCTCTATACATTTCTCAACGGGTTAACCAATTCCCCAAGATTAATCTGATGAATATCTGGGATTACATTTTGAGAAAATTGAACTGCGGAAATACCACGTTAGAACAAAAACAGAGCAAATTAAAATAAAACAACGCCAGATGTACTGACTAATAGCAAGACATTCTAAGATTAACCTTTACTGTAAACGGCTGAGCTACGAATCGATAATTAAACCAATATGGACGTATGGTATCCAACTCTGCGGACTCAAATCGTTTACCGCTACGTAACAAACGCGGAATTACACAGTGGAGTATATGGTCTTAGAGGTAAAAGATTTGCTAACAATTAAGAGGTGGGGTCTGCGATTGATTGCTATTTTGATGTCCTTACCAATTTTTTTTATTTTCTTGTTTTAGAGGAAGTGAAACCTTTCATAAGCTGAGTGTGGGATACTTAACGAATGGCATACCCACTCAAAAACCTCCCCTCTTTTCTCTCGGAACTAGCCCGAAACTGTTTTCCACATTTCTTCAGTGCTAGTCCGTTTCATCTAATCACTTTAGATACATCTCATTTACGCGGTGCTATGTACAGTTCAAGACGTTATCTATATATCGGGTTACTATAGTGCTTCAATTCGCCGCACTGTGTAGCATGATTCTCACAGCAGTCTCTGGTGCACATAGGCCAAGTTCCTCTTCTAGACGATTTCTGTTCTCTTCAAATACCGCACATGCAAAAAATGTATGTTTCGCATCGTTCGTGTCTTGGCTGTGTGGGCAGTCCGGTACCATTACCACTTTCACGCCCGCTTAGGAATTGCGTTATATAATACCCGACCTAACCATGTCCTTCTTTTAACTCTAGGCTCCACTTCCGGGATTAGCTTCGCGGTCTATTTACCGCTGGTCTTCCGCTCCCATGACTCCTGCCAGTGGTTCATCGTGTGGACTCTTTCAGAATATCCAGCCTCTGGACGCCTCTGCACCTGAGCCAGTCTCTTGCAGTATACCTCCTTGTCCAGAGTATCTGCCAATATTTCTGCGCCGTAAAGCAATACGACCTGGGTTACTGATATCAGCTTTGTCTGCAGTTTTTCGAATTTGCACGAAAAAACTTATTTTTGAGTCGATCATCACCCCCAGATACTTTGTAGATGGCCTTGTCTCCACTTCCCCGCTGCTAATGAACATCAGAAGTTCCGCGTGCATCCTCTTCTTGGCGAGCATCACAATCTCTGTCTTCTGCAAAGCAAGTGTCAATCCGTGTGATGTCGTCCATGCGTTTACTGACCTCATCACCTGCTTTTAGCACCAGTTTTAGCTGAGCGAGCTTTGTATCGCGGGCAGCAATGAGCACCGAAACATTATCAACATACCCCACCTTTTGAGTCTCGACTGGTATCTCCGCTCGTAACAGGTCGTCATAAAAAGTGGTCTAGAGATTGGGTCCTAAGATCGAAAAGGAATCTCGTCTAAGCCAGGGGCCTCTGCACTTTTTGCCGATAATACGGCTCTTTCCAGCTCATTCAATGTGAAACTAGGAACCCCGACCGTATCGACCGTAGTTATCTCTCACTCTGGTAAGGTGGCTGGGAAAAATCGCACTGAAATTCTTTCGATAGAGGAGCTATCCATGTTACTAGATGATGTTTGGGCTCCCAACTTTTTTGTCCCATATTGGGTACTTTTGGAGCGACCCTCGTAAAATTCTTGTTCAACCTAGTATTTATCTTAGATTTAACCTAATGAACTTTTTCGAACTTTCATTGCTGGACAATTTCTTAAGACAAAAAAACAAATTTCTTTAATTTAATTATCACTAATTTAAATATTGTTTAATATAATTTAATTAATATATAATACAAAAAATATGCCATACCGTACATTTTTACAACTTAATGTGTTAATTTTATTATGCTTTCATATGTTAATTGTAACAGGTTTTACTATTCATCTATTTGTATAACGACGAGTATTATTTGTTGTTAAATTATAATTTATATGTGTGACAAATGAATACTTAAGAACTAACAATGTAAATAATTTAATGTCAAGGTTATAACTTATCTATAAAGATGCACTAATTGTCCATACCAATAACACTGTGTACTTAACGATTCTACCTCGTGAACATCGCGACATTTTTCATAGTTCTTAGAAAGAAACGTCCGTAGTGAAAAAACTACATAAGTGACTGACCGATTTGGACTTCCCAAGGAGGAAGTATCGACATTGCTGGGTAGTATCGACAACCGAGGTTTTCAACACTGCCCAAACACTATTCACTTAATCGGACTGGTCGCAAAATTTTATTGCTGACAAGATCTTTATATTTTCGTTGCGTTTCTTCACTTATTAGACCTTCACAAGAGCATCGCGTTTAATATATGCTAAGCCTCCAAGACTTGTACGAAATGTTCCATTGTAGTTATGCAGTGACCAGATAACTGCCTACGAATCTTGTTGAAGACCGATACGAACTCACGTCTTGGGCAACCCGAACCCGCTTACGTGAATGTGTCCCTGTTTCCAAATGGATGTACTATAAGAAAAAAATATACTTGCCACTTTGAGATCATGAGCGATCGATCGCAAAGTACATCATTCTTTCTACATTTTCGATCGTAGTTTCGTGTCGGGAGTACGGACCTATATTATTATATAAGTCGGTCTGATTTCTGCTAGCTCTATAGGTAGCATTAAAGCCACCAATGTGACATTGTGCCCCGGTTTAGAGTCCATCAGATTGTCCAAATTATTGAAAAGTGAGTCTTTATCTTGGTACTTTATCTTTGGACTTGAAAGTCCAACACAGCTTTCATTGGGACACAGGTAATAAAACCTGTGTCCCAATGAAAAATTCATTCTAACCGATTTCTAGCCGATACTCTTCCATACATTTGATAAGACCGTTAAACTCGTCAGATTTTTAAGTGATACTGATTATGCACGGTCTACGTACCGATCCTCAATCTCGTACCCAGATACTTAAGAGGAGGTTCATTGTTATTTTGGCGGTATCCGATTTTTTTTGTTTGTCAATGCGGGTCGCCAGCCCAGCGATCCAAACAGATTTAGTCGCCTCCTTCGACAAGCTCTGGATATTGTGGTGGTATTTTATAGGTCCTATGTTTCGTTCGTAACATTTACGAAACACGGATGCCTACAGCCACGGGGCGAAAATTCAAGGTTATAACTTATCTATAAAGCTGCACTAATTGTTCGTCGCGTTTACCAATAATACAGTACGATTTTACTAACACTAACATCATAATTTCGGTAGAAGATATAAAAGTTGTTGGAAGTCGTTTATAGTTTGAAGTTATAATAAAGTTTGTTAGTTCCTCTCATTACACACTTGCACGCACAATTTTACTGTCATCGAGATAAAATTTAAATGTAATTTCCGTTGAGCACGCTAAATTTTAAATTGCAGATGCCTTATCTATGGTCTTTCTTCAGAAATTTATATTTCCCAAAATAATTAGTTGACGAAAGAAACCTATTTGTTTTATACCAGCTCTAATCTTTGATCTTAACACTGCTTCTTATAATCCTAATACGTTTCCTATTTCCACTTATAATAGAACTCGTACGTGTGTACACATAGTGAAACGCCATCGGTTGACTGTTAATCAAAAGTAAAATATTACTAAACATAATCTTTAAGAGATTGGTTGGTGCTTATTAATCGGTAATCTTAATGCTAGAACTGAGTTAGAAACCATACCAACTTAATATCATATAGGTTCGTTCACCCAACATGAAACTGCCACCGAACAATAAGAAACTGTGATAAAATATCAAAGAAATATCCATTGAATGTTTCTCGGATATAAGGAATTCCTATTTAAGCTCATTGGTACGGCGAAAGTTATGCTCGAGGAATGATCATATTATGTCCTATCCTTTGAAAAGAAGATCACTTCAAATAGAACAATGGCGATATATCCTTACTTTACACAGCATATAAGTACAATATTTCATTATTTGGGAGGCGTCACTTCAGTGGCGAAGGAAACATCCCGTGATGTATACCATGGATTCATAGATGTTAGACAAGCTTATACACAACTCGATTAACCACGGTATAGACCATGTCCTATGCAACGTAATATCATGGAATACAAATAAATAAAAAAATAATCGTAAACGGCCCTTACCGCGTCTCAACTGAGACCTTACGAACCAGTTTTTTAACGATTGGTGCACATTGTAGATGGTCAGCCCAACGAATGTTGTTACACACAATCGCGTTTTTATGTCATCCGGTTGCATGTTAAATTTTTGGTCAACGGCAGGAATCGAACTCGAAACCGCGGCGTGATGAGAAACTTTCTTAACCATTCTAAAACCAGCGACAAATCTTGGAATACAAAATCTGAGTAAAATCGCTGGCATCGATACTTTTTAATCTCGCATGTTGATGTAGATCCTCCGGCTCTAATCAATGCATATTTATAAAATTAAGGAGTCAAAAGCCAAATAGCTGCAATCTGTCTAGATATTTATAAAACTCTAGAGGCCAAGATGAAATGAATTGCAGTAGCGTTAACTTAAAGAATCAAATATCTTGAATCTTTCACTATAGTAGTATTGGAGAGGATATTAGGATCCGTCTTACCACTGGCAATCGCGCATTATATCTGTAGACATAGGCCTCTTCTAAAATCGAACTCAAGTGGGTGATCGGACCCGTTGTCATTTATGGATGTTAGAGTGCGACCATGGCGAATAAGTGCGAGAAATTAAAAATTCGCTATCGATGACGATAGTTTTTAGACCGATCTGACAAGTTCATTGGCCAGATTCGCCTGTTCACATTATAACTGGCTCGCATTAGCCTGTAGAATATTTTGTGCCAATCAAATTTAGTATTGCACAGTGCAGCGTACTTGGCCCCATACTGTATCTGATGTACACCGGATATTACTGTAAGCGCATTCATGGGGTCGCAGCAACGTTTACAGGCGACAAACGATACTTTTATATCTGTGACTTATTAATTTTACAGTACATATTGGTCAAAAATGGAATAAGGTCAGTCCTTTCGATTTCCAAGCACCACACCATGTCCTTCCAAAATCTGAAAAATTGGTACTACAACCGCAAGTTTGAAGATATCAGGATAAATTCGATTTTCGATTATTTCTGTTCGGTAGTTGAGAGTTATGTAAGTCCACTTAATGCTCTTCAATTTTTAGGTCAAAAGATCGACTGTCACAAAAGCCATTTTATACCGCCCACGTGGCGCAGTGGTTAAAGCTGAGGCAGTTGGAGCAAGAGGTACCGGGTTCGAATCCCGATAGGGGCGGGATGGTAAAGGGATTTTTCACCATACGATTACGATCGGTGGTGTGAATGAACACAGCTATGACCCCCTGTTGGAGTGCAGAATTCATGGGCCAACCCATCTTCCATGTCAGTACTATAGACTGGCATAGAGCTATGCAATGTGCAGATGGTTTTACGTAAATCGTACCTATAGCCGTACGTCCTCGATTTGGCTGTAATGGCGTAAGGTAAGGACGTAAATAAGCGAACCGCGAAAGAGTTGGAAGTGCCTCGAGCCCCAAAACAGATTGTAGAGATAAAAACAAACAAACAAAGCCATTTTATCTATCGTGTTTCGTGCTCAAAGCTTTGGTGACCACAGATATTTTAACGAGATTTCGCTTCGAGTCATAATTTCAAACTAAAAAGTATTTAATCAAAAAAATTATTCGATTTGGCTATACTCATGCACTGCTGAGCTGGTATCAGATTAGAAAAATTACAGTTCGTTTCATCATTATGGAAGGCCTTTGGCATCTAACAAGTAAGCGTAGAATATGATGTACGATACTGTTTTCGAGATCTGAGATGTACTCCATCAAGTATAGCTTAACCCAAATGTGACTTCTTCGTTCTCACAGTTTATACAGAAATTGTTAAAACAGGTCCTCTCGCATCTATCAGTGATAATAATAATTATTCCTACAACTGTTCTTAAATTTCGTATCTAAAGTGAAATTAATTATTGAGAGTGCCTAAGTTCCAGTTTCAGTAAAACTTCTTGGACTACAAAGCACATAATGCTGTTTGTTTGGTAAGCTTTCCGCGTCTAACCGATACACCGATATACCGATTACTTCGATATCAAAGAACTGTTTCAATCTACTTCGTTAATGTATGGCAAACTTATGAATGCATGGCAAACTGATTACTGCATCTTCGTTGACATCTGACTGTCATTATAATTACAATATCGATAGTAGACAATGCGTTGAGCTTCAACTAGTTCACTTCAACGAAAACATTCAGATTCAGTTAATCGTAGGTCCCAAATCAACCCTATATCGACTTAGATTCATCAATGTAAAATGGTAAAACATTCACAACTCCAAAACAAGATGTTCCGAAGCTCTCATTAAACAATACAAGAAATATCAAGTGTCCTGTCAACGACATTTTCACTTTTGTACAATAATACAATCATCCACGGCTTCATAGAAATAATGCTCCAGGGCTTAAACCCAATTTTATTTTATTTACCCTTTCCATAAAGATTCGTTTTTTAACTAAGATTACTGCCTGGGTAATGCCGCTTAAAGTCAGAAGAATAACTGACAAGCACTTATTTTTACTATACTAAATAGGACCATCTCTTTTTGGGACGGGTTTACTTCTAGTCTATATACTTGTATCTGTTCAATTTTTACCTTTGAGACACTTTTTGGATCTACTTATTCGTATTTTATGCCCGCGCTTAGCATCAGTGAGATATACTCTGAGGCAACTATCTCGTCCTTATCCGCATAGGTGACCACTCTCAATCAATCAGTTCCTACGTGAGTCCATTGATAACTACGTTTCGAAAGGAGATGATAACCCACCTACTTGTTTTCTGAAATTGATTGACTTTGAAATTAAAGAAATGTTGGTTCGAGAAATTTTGGTAAGACACATAAAAATCCCAACACATACAAATTCGCAGAATAATAATATTTTAATCAAACTATTTTCACATCGTCAAGGTTGGTAGAACTTTTCGTCTAAAAACCATTGATCAAACTAAACACATTCATTATCAATGTCTTTTGCTTTGAAACATAGTGCTGTAATCATTGCACTATAGTGCATAAAAATGCAAATTTATGTCATCATTAAAAATGGCTATAAATTGCATATGGTTATCGTGTATAAAAGCAACCGCACCAAGTGACTAACGCAGTAGAAGCCAAAACACCTCGAAACTGTAATCATGAAAATTGAAATAAGTTTGTTGGTACTGTGGTGGTCACAATTTAACTGTCGTCCGAATGCTATAAAGAAACAATTTTCGTTGGGCATACTAGATTTTAAATTTCCCAATGAGTCAGCCCGGATCATGGCCCTGTCGTCAGGCAGTTATATTCCCCAAAACAATGATATTAACGCAATACGAGTTTGGAAAGGAAAAATATTTGCTTCTGTATTCAGGTGGGGTTTGTATATACCTACAGTCCAAAAAAAATTTTATTACATTAAATATTTTCAGACTAAAAGTTGGTGTTGCCTCGTCGTTTAATTATTTCCCATTAAATTGCAACACTCGATCGCCATTGTTGATACCATATCCATCGTTTGATGCGAACTACGTAAGTGAAGATTCCGATCGAAAAAAATTTTCTTTGCCATGCGATTCATCAATCATTAGTGCAGCATATTTTCAAATAGATAAATGCGATCGGCTCTGGGTTACCGATTCTGGTTTGATAGACTATTTTGGTGAAAGGGACGCGTTAACTCCACCAGCTCTTGTGATTTTCGATCTTAACAGTAATAAACTACTAAGACGGTATCAAATACCCGCGGCGTTTGTTAGCTCGCACACGACATTTGTTACTTTGGATGTAGATGTCGAAGGGAATGATTGTAACAATGCATTTGCATACATGGCTGACGTGTTTCAGTCGATTATAGTGTATTCGTATAAAACTAATCGATCGTGGCGTTTAACTCACCAAAATTTGGGGTCTAATCCTCGGGCTGCCTATTTTCATTATGAAGGTGTTAATTATTACTGGTGTTTTGGAATCTTTGCAATAACTATCGGTGAACTACATTCTGATGGGTAAATATTTATAATACATTAGATAAACACATACTGTTTCTAGAATATCGTCAACATTTCAGTTCAAGGCGTGTATACCTCGAACCATTTGCATCAACCAAAACGTATTATGTTTCAAATAAGTTACTTCAAAACGAAAATTATATTGCTTTAAATAATCCACACTGTGATGTACATCTATTGGGTGACCGTGGTAAAAGGGGTCAGATTTATTCATTTGCGTATGATGAACAAACCAATATCCTATTCGACGCCAAATTTCATAAAGGTCGTGTCGGTTGTTGGAATACAGACAATCCATTCAAAAATCCTAGTTTCGGTGTTATCTACAAGTCGGCAGAACCATTTTATCCAGTTGACCTCAGTATCGATAGGAATCGAAATCTCTGGATCTTATCAAACAATTACCCTCTATTTGCGAAAAAACATTGCAACTGGCAGGCAAATGAGAAAAATATTCAAATTTACAAAGGGAAGGTAGATGATGTTGTTTCGGGCACTGTGTGCCATAAGAAAGCCTAATTGACTTTTTTGTATGTTAACAAATAAAGCTGAGTTGCACAAATCTAAATGTGGAGTTGACCTTTACTTGCACTTATTTAAACATACAGGGTGCGGATGTTCCAGGTCGATTTAAAGCACACTTTTAACAATATTTAGTTTTTCTTCTAAAGAAGTAGATCAATTATCTCCCTCACTCCGTTGCCATTCAATTCAATCACACAGATATTATCTGCATATGCAAAAAGTTGATTGGATTGTCGGAATAAGATATTGTCTTGAGGTGTTTCACTTTTACCAAGGATGTATTCTAACATGAGATTAAAAAGAATCGGGGACAGTGCATCTGCTTGTCGAACACCATTTAATCAAACTATTTTCACATCGTCAAGGTTGGTAGAACTTTTCGTCTAAAAACCATTGATCAAACTAAACACATTCATTATCAATGTCTTTTGCTTTGAAACATAGTGCTGTAATCATTGCACTATAGTGCATAAAAATGCAAATTTATGTCATCATTAAAAATGGCTATAAATTGCATATGGTTATCGTGTATAAAAGCAACCGCACCAAGTGACTAACGCAGTAGAAGCCAAAACACCTCGAAACTGTAATCATGAAAATTGAAATAAGTTTGTTGGTACTGTGGTGGTCACAATTTAACTGTCGTCCGAATGCTATAAAGAAACAATTTTCGTTGGGCATACTAGATTTTAAATTTCCCAATGAGTCAGCCCGGATCATGGCCCTGTCGTCAGGCAGTTATATTCCCCAAAACAATGATATTAACGCAATACGAGTTTGGAAAGGAAAAATATTTGCTTCTGTATTCAGGTGGGGTTTGTATATACCTACAGTCCAAAAAAAATTTTATTACATTAAATATTTTCAGACTAAAAGTTGGTGTTGCCTCGTCGTTTAATTATTTCCCATTAAATTGCAACACTCGATCGCCATTGTTGATACCATATCCATCGTTTGATGCGAACTACGTAAGTGAAGATTCCGATCGAAAAAAATTTTCTTTGCCATGCGATTCATCAATCATTAGTGCAGCATATTTTCAAATAGATAAATGCGATCGGCTCTGGGTTACCGATTCTGGTTTGATAGACTATTTTGGTGAAAGGGACGCGTTAACTCCACCAGCTCTTGTGATTTTCGATCTTAACAGTAATAAACTACTAAGACGGTATCAAATACCCGCGGCGTTTGTTAGCTCGCACACGACATTTGTTACTTTGGATGTAGATGTCGAAGGGAATGATTGTAACAATGCATTTGCATACATGGCTGACGTGTTTCAGTCGATTATAGTGTATTCGTATAAAACTAATCGATCGTGGCGTTTAACTCACCAAAATTTGGGGTCTAATCCTCGGGCTGCCTATTTTCATTATGAAGGTGTTAATTATTACTGGTGTTTTGGAATCTTTGCAATAACTATCGGTGAACTACATTCTGATGGGTAAATATTTATAATACATTAGATAAACACATACTGTTTCTAGAATATCGTCAACATTTCAGTTCAAGGCGTGTATACCTCGAACCATTTGCATCAACCAAAACGTATTATGTTTCAAATAAGTTACTTCAAAACGAAAATTATATTGCTTTAAATAATCCACACTGTGATGTACATCTATTGGGTGACCGTGGTAAAAGGGGTCAGATTTATTCATTTGCGTATGATGAACAAACCAATATCCTATTCGACGCCAAATTTCATAAAGGTCGTGTCGGTTGTTGGAATACAGACAATCCATTCAAAAATCCTAGTTTCGGTGTTATCTACAAGTCGGCAGAACCATTTTATCCAGTTGACCTCAGTATCGATAGGAATCGAAATCTCTGGATCTTATCAAACAATTACCCTCTATTTGCGAAAAAACATTGCAACTGGCAGGCAAATGAGAAAAATATTCAAATTTACAAAGGGAAGGTAGATGATGTTGTTTCGGGCACTGTGTGCCATAAGAAAGCCTAATTGACTTTTTTGTATGTTAACAAATAAAGCTGAGTTGCACAAATCTAAATGTGGAGTTGACCTTTACTTGCACTTATTTAAACATACAGGGTGCGGATGTTCCAGGTCGATTTAAAGCACACTTTTAACAATATTTAGTTTTTCTTCTAAAGAAGTAGATCAATTATCTCCCTCACTCCGTTGCCATTCAATTCAATCACACAGATATTATCTGCATATGCAAAAAGTTGATTGGATTGTCGGAATAAGATATTGTCTTGAGGTGTTTCACTTTTACCAAGGATGTATTCTAACATGAGATTAAAAAGAATCGGGGACAGTGCATCTGCTTGTCGAACACCATTTAATCAAACTATTTTCACATCGTCAAGGTTGGTAGAACTTTTCGTCTAAAAACCATTGATCAAACTAAACACATTCATTATCAATGTCTTTTGCTTTGAAACATAGTGCTGTAATCATTGCACTATAGTGCATAAAAATGCAAATTTATGTCATCATTAAAAATGGCTATAAATTGCATATGGTTATCGTGTATAAAAGCAACCGCACCAAGTGACTAACGCAGTAGAAGCCAAAACACCTCGAAACTGTAATCATGAAAATTGAAATAAGTTTGTTGGTACTGTGGTGGTCACAATTTAACTGTCGTCCGAATGCTATAAAGAAACAATTTTCGTTGGGCATACTAGATTTTAAATTTCCCAATGAGTCAGCCCGGATCATGGCCCTGTCGTCAGGCAGTTATATTCCCCAAAACAATGATATTAACGCAATACGAGTTTGGAAAGGAAAAATATTTGCTTCTGTATTCAGGTGGGGTTTGTATATACCTACAGTCCAAAAAAAATTTTATTACATTAAATATTTTCAGACTAAAAGTTGGTGTTGCCTCGTCGTTTAATTATTTCCCATTAAATTGCAACACTCGATCGCCATTGTTGATACCATATCCATCGTTTGATGCGAACTACGTAAGTGAAGATTCCGATCGAAAAAAATTTTCTTTGCCATGCGATTCATCAATCATTAGTGCAGCATATTTTCAAATAGATAAATGCGATCGGCTCTGGGTTACCGATTCTGGTTTGATAGACTATTTTGGTGAAAGGGACGCGTTAACTCCACCAGCTCTTGTGATTTTCGATCTTAACAGTAATAAACTACTAAGACGGTATCAAATACCCGCGGCGTTTGTTAGCTCGCACACGACATTTGTTACTTTGGATGTAGATGTCGAAGGGAATGATTGTAACAATGCATTTGCATACATGGCTGACGTGTTTCAGTCGATTATAGTGTATTCGTATAAAACTAATCGATCGTGGCGTTTAACTCACCAAAATTTGGGGTCTAATCCTCGGGCTGCCTATTTTCATTATGAAGGTGTTAATTATTACTGGTGTTTTGGAATCTTTGCAATAACTATCGGTGAACTACATTCTGATGGGTAAATATTTATAATACATTAGATAAACACATACTGTTTCTAGAATATCGTCAACATTTCAGTTCAAGGCGTGTATACCTCGAACCATTTGCATCAACCAAAACGTATTATGTTTCAAATAAGTTACTTCAAAACGAAAATTATATTGCTTTAAATAATCCACACTGTGATGTACATCTATTGGGTGACCGTGGTAAAAGGGGTCAGATTTATTCATTTGCGTATGATGAACAAACCAATATCCTATTCGACGCCAAATTTCATAAAGGTCGTGTCGGTTGTTGGAATACAGACAATCCATTCAAAAATCCTAGTTTCGGTGTTATCTACAAGTCGGCAGAACCATTTTATCCAGTTGACCTCAGTATCGATAGGAATCGAAATCTCTGGATCTTATCAAACAATTACCCTCTATTTGCGAAAAAACATTGCAACTGGCAGGCAAATGAGAAAAATATTCAAATTTACAAAGGGAAGGTAGATGATGTTGTTTCGGGCACTGTGTGCCATAAGAAAGCCTAATTGACTTTTTTGTATGTTAACAAATAAAGCTGAGTTGCACAAATCTAAATGTGGAGTTGACCTTTACTTGCACTTATTTAAACATACAGGGTGCGGATGTTCCAGGTCGATTTAAAGCACACTTTTAACAATATTTAGTTTTTCTTCTAAAGAAGTAGATCAATTATCTCCCTCACTCCGTTGCCATTCAATTCAATCACACAGATATTATCTGCATATGCAAAAAGTTGATTGGATTGTCGGAATAAGATATTGTCTTGAGGTGTTTCACTTTTACCAAGGATGTATTCTAACATGAGATTAAAAAGAATCGGGGACAGTGCATCTGCTTGTCGAACACCATAAGTAATTGCAAAAGTTCTCGATAGTCTGTTCGCAACTTTAACACAGCATTGTGACTGCGTTACTGTCATTTTACACAGATGTACATATTTTTTTGGTATTCCTAAATATTCAAGCGCATATCAAAGCCTCTCTCAATTGATCGAGTCATAGGCTTGCTTCGTATAGTATTTCGTATAGTATTTGGAAAGAACCATCCGTAGCCAGAAAACTTGATCAGTGACTGACCGATTTGGACGGAATCTTCCTTGGTATAGTTACCGAAAGAACCATCCGTAGCCAGAAAACTTGATCAGTGACTGACCGATTTGGACGGAATCTTCCTTGGTATAGTTACCGACAATTTCTTCCGCCAGTGGAATAATTTTTCGCAAGATGACAGTAACTTGTACGCTGTGCAAAGGAGAGCTATACCGCGATAATTCTCGCACTTCAAGTGATCAAACTTCTTTTTAAAAATTGGGCATAACGCGGCCATTTTCCATTCTTCAGGCATAACTTCATTTCGCCATATTAATCGAACAAGGTCGAAGAAACCACAAAGTTAGCCCTCCGAATATCAAGAGCTCTGAATTAATGCTGAATCAACTCCTGGTGAACGATTTTTCTTTAATCTCTGCATGGCTATTGTGAATTCCTCATAGGATGGATCCTCAATCAACTCTGTATTTGAAGGTCTTCAAATACAGCTTATCATACATGTGGAACATTAAGTAGGTCAGAAAAATGTTCACGCTATGTATCGAGTACCGCGCAGACGTTAACACAGAGGTTTCTATCATGGTCCCAAATGACAGTTGATCGAGATCTTAAGAAACCACGCGAATTGTGCTCATTGCTGAGTTGTTGTACTCTTAAGACCTTAGCCTTCCACCATTTGCGCTTCCTCTGTCTACAAATGCGTTTACATCGAGCAAGAACTGCTTTGTTTCTTCTTGCAATTGTAAACCGAGTCTGCGTTTCATTGTGGGCTATATTTCGTTGCTCAACAGCAAGACGACACTCTTCATCTAACCAATCATTTTTGGGCTTAGTTTTCACTATACCGAGAATGTGCTGGGCAGCATCGGCAACCGAGGTTTTCAATACTTCCCAGACACTGTTCAATTTCCATCGTAGCTTTGCAGGAACAAGATAATGGAACCTGAGCCTTTAGAAATCAAGACATGGTCAATTTGGCTTCGGGATGTTTTACGTGGATATGTCCATGTTTCCAAATGGATGTTTTTATGAGGAAAGAATGTACTTCACACTTTGAGATCAAGAACGATCGCAAGGTCATCATGCTTTCCCCATTTTCGGTCGCAGTTTCGTGTCAGGAGCACGAACCTATATTATTACACAAGTCGGTCTGATTTCAGCCAGCTCTAGTATTAAAGTCACCAATCACTAATCTGACATCGTGCTCAGGTAGAGCCCATCAGATTATCCAAATTATTGTAAAATGAGTTTTAGTCTTGGGAATGGCTTACATCAGTGGGCGCATGTACACATACAATTGACAGGTTGGCTAATGTTATGTGCAAGCGAAGCTTGCACATTTGATTATCGACTGCTTGAAAGTCCAGTACAGTTTTTTTTACCTGTGGCCCATAATGTGATTCGTGGCTCCAACTCCAAGATTCAACGTGCAACGTGCCATTTCTGAATCTCGTTTCCAGGTACTTAAGCAGAGAGTCATTATTTTTTGGCGGTATCATATTTTTTTTTGGTTTGTTGACATTTTTGGTTTTTTTACGGTTGCGGGTCGTCAGCCCAGCGATCCAACCAGATTTAATCGCCGCCTACGACAAGCTCTGGATACTATGGTGGTATTCTATAGCTCTCATGTTTCGTTCGTAATATTTACGAAACATGAATGCCCCCCCCCCCACAGGGCTAAGTTGGCAATAGCAAACCCATTAAAACAATAAAACGGGTTTTAGATGACTTTGCTGGCTCAAGTACCTTGTCTATGACCAGGTTCTTTCGGTTGTAATCATGAGCCAGCATGACAGCACAAGTGATCACGACTTAAAATGTCCAACTCTCACATTTATATACATTACAACGAATCACATCAGCACTCACCACAATTTGTGCTTATATAAATGCAAGAACGTGATTGTATTGAAGGAAAAGGATGTGGTAAACTGGTAACACACTTTTATGGAAACAACTCGTCTTTTTGTACATCCAAAATATTTTTATATATATTATCGCTTGGCAGTTCTCAACTTTGACATGATATTGTAAAAGGGTTATACGAGTACAATATCATTTTACACAAACGTATGTGTTTATTTGGAACTCCCAGATATTCAACAGTATGGTATAGACTTATCTAAAATCTAGAAATACCCATGAAGTATACATACTTCATGGCTTTTCTCGTAGTATTTAGAATCAAAGGAAGTATTATCCGTACCGGTAAAAATTGATGAGTATTTACCGAGTTGAATGAAATCCTCCAGGAAAATGACTGATTATTTCCTCCCCCAGAGAGAGAAGTGATTCTTCTGATAAAAATGTAACGGATAGTAACCTAAGTATATAAACTTACCTTGCCTTCCAAGGGGACTCCTTTTTTGAAGGTGGACATAACGAAGGTATTTGACATTCATCGGATGTAGCTTCACTAAATTAATCAAATTAGGTTTAAAAGACGAGTCTCAGTTTTCATCATTAGTTTAAGATTTCAGTTTTTCATCATTTTAAGATTTTCCAAATTATTAACAATAGAAATTATTCGAGAACTCAATACCACTATGGTTCAACCCACGTACATATACAGATCAAAACCACCCAATCGTGATTGATTGATGTTTGGTCACCACCTCGGGAATCAAACCCGTGACTCCCCGAATGACAGAATAAGAATGCTACTTTGTCTGCCATGAGAGCAACACGTATAGCCATTGGTCTCATGATATTTGTATATGTATTGTATGTGTGACTACACAATTTACAAGCCGATCCTTAATCGTTAGTGTTCGGGAACTTGAGTGAGAATTCAGTATAAAGTTGTTTTCATTTTAACACGTGAAATTTTTACGGAGTCTAACGATCCAATCAAATTTAAGGTCGCTTTCTATAACAAGCAGGGTACTATAAAGTGGATAATATGAAGATACAAACTATGCAAACTCTTTATTTGCATTATTTATGCTTGTCTTAGCTTCTACCTGCCGCACAGTTGCCGTCGCCTCCAGGTTGTCGTTCAACGAACGGGTGTGTTAAACTAACCTAGGTGTGGGGTGGGGCCCCCTAAATATAGCCCAGTCACGAACGGAGCCCTCTGAATACCTGGCGACCTTCAGTTGTATATAGCCTTACCGGCACATACGGATCTCTGTGCAGGCGGACCTCTTTTCTCCGACACTCGTGGGACCATAATGGAAGAAAACATTGATAAAAATAAAGAGACCGTCGCTTTTAAAAAGGCGGACAAGAAAGAGGGAAACCAGAGCCGAGAAGGTGGGTCTACCTCTAAACAAAGATACAGACTTCGGCGGTCAGCGAAGAGAGTACTCGACAGATGGGCTGCGACCCCTGAGGGGCAGCTTACATCGGAACAGAGGCAGTCCGTGGCTTGGGCCAAAGAAACGTTCTGCAGTGGAAGGTCAGAAAGGGACAACGTGTCTAAACGACAGCGGTCTCAGGATGAACCGGAAGCTAGCGGAAGTAAGCGGGCGAAGTTGCAAGCGGACGCCAAAGAAGAATGTCACTATGTCGCTGGGGGATCCTCGAAAAGGGGAAGGTGTTTAACGCGCTTAGCGACGTCTTCCTGAAGTTTGTAAAGGAACATCCAGGACCTCCACCGTCCTGCAGAGATGCGGGTTGTACAGACAAGCGATAGAAGGAATAGGAGAGTTGTGGCCAGGCGCGAAGCTTGCGGCTGTAAACAAGGAAGAAATTCCTTGTAGGCCGAGGGCGCGCGTCTGGCTACCAATCAAGCCAGAAATCAGGAGTGAGGTGCTGGAGGCCATTAGGATCAGCAACCCTGATCTTCCGACGGACAATTGGAAGGTCGTTAGGCAAGAGGAGGCCAAGGGACACTTTCGTTTGTCAGTATTGGCAATAAATAGAGAGTCCCTTGCTCCTCTTGCCAAGTTAAAGGGGTTATCGGTTTCGGTTTCGGGTCGGTAACCCTCAATGTTTATAAACGAGACGAGGAGGCGGGCACGAGCACCCAATCAGCTGGCACGCCCTCGAGACAGTCTGCGGCTGAACTAGCCGTGGAGGAAAAATCAAGCGACAGTGAAGCCCTGGGGTTAGGAGAGCTTCTAACTCTGGGCTCTGAGGAGGATGTCTCAGATGAAGACATGAACAGCACGGTGGTGGCGATGGACAGTGCGACGGCGGATGCCGGCAGCTCCCACAGCACCACTCAGAACTAGGTAAGTAAGGGAATTAGAAGTATGCTTAAGTTGCTTCAAATTAACCTTCATCATTCGAGGACTGCATCGGCAGCTCTGCTCCTCAGACTGACTAGATCGGATGAGGATATAATCTTAATCCAGGAACCTTGGATTAACAGAAACAAGATCTGTGGTCTTCGAATGAAGGGGTATAGTATTCTATACTCAAAAGGGTCTGAGAGGATCAGATCCTGTATTCTAGGAAAGGATAACCTAAATCTTTTCTTTCTTTCCCAGCACAGCGATGGGGATATAACGGCGGCCAGTCTGGAGGTTGGTAACAACAAAATCAGGCTGGTGGCGGCCTACATGGGGCAGGAGAAGGAGGTTCCACCGGACAACCTGGGGGAACTGATCCTCGAAGCGAAGCGCAGGAAAACCGGGATGATTCTGGGCTGCGATGTTAACGCGCATCATACGATCTGGTTAAGTTCGGACATCAATGAAAGGGGTGAGACACTTTTCAATTATTTGTTGGAAACGAACCTGTATGTATGTAATATTGGGAGAGAACCCACTTTTATTATTAAAAATAGAAAGGAAGTTCTGGATGTGACCTTCGTACAGAGGATATAGGGAAGGAACATTCCTTCTCTGACCACCGTTATATAACCTTTAATATCAACATTTGCCCTGCTTCCCAGAAATCTTTTAGGAATCCTAGGAGAACAAACTGGAGTAGGTATAGTGAAGTCCTTAAGCGACTAATGCCGTCGGGGGTCCCAGAGCCCCCAGCGACCATTGAGGATATGGACCGCATGGTGGAATCCGTTTCACAAGCTTGTAACCAATCCTTTAGTGCTGCTTGCCCTGAGGTAAAACCCAGGGGGAAGCAGAAACCGGCCTTGTGGTCAAAAGAATTGCGGGCCATAAAGAAGTCGTGCAGAACGGCGTTTAATAACGCCAAGAGGACTAGAGCATCTCAGGACTGGGACTCGTACAAGGAGACGCTGAGACTATATAAGAGAGAATTGAAGAAGGCACAAAGGAGCTCCTGGAGGCTATTCTGTGACAAAATGGAAGATGTTTCGCAAACTTCTCGCCTTCGGAAGATTCTCTCCACAAATCCAACAAACATAGGTTATTTAATTAAACCTGATGGTTCTTGGACCGATTCCAGTGAGGAATCCCTCAAGATTCTCATGGACACTCACTTCCCGGGTAGTTTAGACAACTCGATGGAACTGAGAGCGTCGGGAATAGCTTGTTCGTTGCGCGCACCGGATATCGTAAATAAAAAACGAATTCTGTGGGCCATAAATGAGGTTCAAGCCGTACAATTTGGCTGAACCGGATCGAATTATACCGGCAGAAATCCAGAACAACTCGGAAATAATCCTCCCGTGGTTGGAGGCGATCTTTAAGGGTTGTTTAAAGTTGGTTTGCATTCCTAGGCTATGGATGGAGGTCAGGGTGGTGTTTATTCCGAAAGCGGGAAAAGGATCGCATGGCTATCCAAAGGACCTAAGACCTATAAGATTATCATCCTTTCTGTTGAAAACCCTGGAAAGGCTGGTAGAAACACATATCAGTATGAATTTAAAGCAGGAAAAATGGTCAGCCTCTCAACATGCGTACTGTAAGGGTAAGTCAGTAGATACGGTCCTACATACCTTGGTACGCACAATTGAGAGATCATTTCACTCAAAGGAGTATTGTTTGGTAGCTTTTCTTGATATTGAGGGCGCCTTTAATAACGTTGAGACAGATGCAATCCTGAAAGGATTATCGTTCATGGAAGTAGAAACCTCCATAATCAAGTTGATCAGTCATATGCTTGGAAGCAGGACTGAAAACTCAGAGTTAGGGGCAGTCAACTATAAGAAGACGAGTGGTTAGGGGAACCCCACAAGGGGGAGTCCTGTCTCCTCTTCTCTGGAACATGGTGATTAATGACCTACTTCTGGAGTTAGAGAGGGAGGGTATAGGAGTGGTCGCCTACGCTGATGACGTGGCGATCATGGTATCAGGTAAATTCTTATCGACTATTAAGGAGGTAATGCAGAACGCGCTTCTTATTATTACGAGATGAGCCAGTAAATGTGGATGGCAAATTAATCCATCTAAGACAGAGCTGGTACTCTTCACGAAGAAATATAAAATTCCAGTAGTTGACCCACCTACTGTAAATGGTACTAAACTGGCTTTTACTGATAAAACGAGATTTCTGAGTGTAATCTTAGACAGTAAACTAAGCTGGAAGCCGAACATTTTGGAGAGAATCGGCAAAGCTACGACGGCGATGTATTCGTGTAGGAATGCAATAGGCAGACGTTGGGGTCTCAGACCGGAGCTGGTACACTGGCTCTACACGGCCGTAGTAAAACCCGTTCTTATGTATGGAGTGAGTGTTTGGTGGCCAGCACTGGATAGAGTAACCTATAGGAAAAAGTTAAAGAAGGTGCAAAGGATGGCCTGTTTGTTGATAAGCGGGGCACTGAGAACAACACCTACTCAGGCCTTAGAGGTCATGTTACACCTTCTTCCAGTGGATATATATGGTAAACAGATGGCGGCTAACATAGCCACTAGACTAACGCCCGTGTCTCAGTGGAAACACCTTCAGGCAGGTCACTCAACAATAATTGGTTCGCTAAAGAAGGAAATGTTGAACCTTGACTATATTACGCCGATATTATGCTTCGAAAAAGGTTTTCAAACCTTTATCCCTTCAAGAGAATTCTGGGGAATAAACTAGCACTGGAAACCAAAGCTATACAATTCTACACGGATGGCTCGAAGCTAGATGGTAAGGTCGGAGCTGGGCTGTTCTGTGGAACATTAAATATAAGTACTTCCGTTCGTCTCCCTGACCACTGCAGCGTGTACCAGGCGGAAATAATAGCGATTGAGGAAACCTTGAACTGGTTGAGGCATAACGTGATATCCAAGAGGGATATCAAGATTTATGTGGACAGTCAGGCGGCTATCAAGTCGCTGGAAGCAGTGCTGTTGAAGTCTAGGGTGGCATTGGGTTGCCACTCGTCTCTTAACGAGATGCGTGAGCATTTCAATATTCAGATTATCTGGGTCCCCGGCCACTCTGACGTCAAGGGTAACTGCAGGGCAGACGAACTAGCTAGGCAAGGTACAACTCTTCAACTCAAGCCTGAAAGGGCCAATGTAGGGAGGCCTACAGTGGAGCTTAGACTGGCTCTGAGGAAAAGGGCGGAAGCTTCAGCACAGGAGAGGTGGTCTTTCACCCTCACATGCGAGAGAGCGAGACAAATGTGGCCAAGGTTGGATCTGAATCGCTCCAGGACCTTAATCTCTCTGGAGAGGAGAGATCTAAGAAGAATAGTAGGAATATTAACGAGACACTGCCTTTTCGGGGAGCATGCGAGAAGGCTGGGTCTAGAAACAAATGACTTCTGTAGAAGCTGCATGGACGAAGAAGAGGAAGAGACGCTTGTTCACTTCCTGTGCTCTTGTCCTGCACTGGCACTAAGAAGACATTTACACTTGGGTAGGTATGTAATGCAAAACTTTCAGATCTTGCAGATAGTAAGGTGCGGGACATTTTACGCTACATTAGTAGCTCAGGATGGTTACAATAGAGTGTTAGGGGTATTAGGGGACTAAGATCCTGTGGTATCACAATGGACCGGCAACGGTCTAAGTGTGCGTTAGCAGCCACTCTAACCTAACCTAACCTAACCTAGCTTCTACCTGAAGAATCAGTTTACATGTATCAAAGTATTTCTATATCAATTCTTTTTAGTGAGATATGCCAAGAAATGCGTTATCGAGCCAATTCGGTATTTACATTATTGTCAGTACTAACAGAGACCAAGGAAGAGAAAAGTTTAACTTTAGTTCCTTGAACAATGTCGAATTTGTCGCGATAGTATAGCCGAAAGTCTTAGAGATTTCTTCATTGCTGAGAATAAATGAATGTCCTGAGTTGTTACATGTTCATAAAGCAATAAAATTTTAAACTCGAGATCATCTATTTGTGGCTAAGACATCAAGAGAAATAAATTGGAAGAGCATCTCAATACTGAGTTCAATGTACTCCTCTGCATGGGCACCTCAGTAACAATCAAGAATTCTCTAAACTTTCGTTGACAAATGTTTGATCCTGTTTTGTTTTTTTTAAAGAAGGCGGGAATTATTCCAGGACTCAATGCCACTGTAAGACCCACGGTTCAACCCACATACACTGACAGTTTAAACACACCCAATCGTTATTGATGTTTGGTTACCACCCCGGGAATCTAACCCGAGACCCCCCAATGAAAGAGCAAGCACGCTATGGCTTCTGTGCCATGAGAGCTACAAAAATCCTATTAGGTGCCCACCACATCACCACGGAGGTATGTGAAAGAGGTTTCGATCGACCATTTTTACAATTACCATAGACTTTAAAAAAACTTCTAGAAAAGATGCGATTTAGTTATAACTGTGAAGTCACAGCTCCCTCTACACGAGGCAAACGCTTAACTCTGTTACCTACAGACCTGTTTCGATATCTTCCTCATTGATTATTCCCGATTTCATGGGATACTGCAACGAACCTTGTGAATGTTCTCGGTCTTAGTGGCAGTGAAAGGTTGTATACTCCAGTAATGAACCAAAGCATCGTAGACCATTGATCGTTTCAAACAATGTCAACATTTGAAAGTGTTGAGAGAGTAGTGCTATCAGTTTAACAACAAAACACCTTAAGTAAATAGTGTGAATAGTTTATTTAAGATAAAATTTTTATAATATAGAATAAATATTAATGATGATGCGGTTTTGGCTTATTTGATTTAGGCTCACAAACAGTTCCCGAAATAATATCATCTATTTTACCTACGTACATTCGTATGTTTCGAACATTTGGATTCCATGTTCCATACGCATATACTGGATAGTTGTTAGTGAGGAACCATAGATTCCTACTGTTATCGATATACGTTTCGACTGGGAAAAATAGGTTTTTCGATTTGTACAAAACACCAAAGCTAGAATTCCGATATGAATTGCAGGTATTCCAACAACCGATCCGCTTCCGATTGAATTGGACATCGAACAAAACATTGGTTTTTTCGTCGTACGTATAATCATATACGTGCCCCAAGTTTCCTCGATCGCCCAAATATTTTACGTCATAGTAATAATTATTGACTGCAATATAAGCTTCATTTTGAAGTATCTTATTCGATATATAATAAGTTTTGGTTGACGCAAAGGCTTTAAAGTACACACGTCTTGATCTGAAATTATTTGGTTTATTATAAGTACTTTGCGATAGTGCAGATAATCTAAACGAAGTAGTTACCCATCACGATCACGTTCGCCAACAGTTATTCCCAGGATTCCAAAATTCCATTGAAAGTTAATTCCTTCGTAGAAGAAGTTACCAGCGTTTGGATCTGATCCAAACAAGTTGTGTGTTAATCGCCACGATCGATTTGTTTTTAACGAATACACAACAATCGATCGAAACAGATCAGCAACATATGCATAAGCATCATTACAGCCACTTCCATTTATATCTATTGCAACATACACAAACGCACTATTCGAATTGACGAACGCGGCTGGTATTGTATATCGCCTAAGTAGTCTATTTGTGTTAAGATCAAAAATTACAATGGCGGGCTCAGTAACTACACGAGGTTGGCCAAAAAAGTCAACCAAACCCGTATCAACCGCCCAAAGTCGATCACATCGGTCAATTTGAAAAAATGCCGTATTTATAACTGACGAATTACTCCGCAACGAAACTGTCCTCATCTGTGGATCCTCGTTGACATAGTTTGCATCGTACGATGGATATGGGATTAACATTGGTGATTTAGTTCCTCCGTTTATTCGGAAATAGTTGAGCGACGATATGATACCAAGTTTTAACCTTAATAATGTTCAAACTGTTTAGTTATATAATCAAGTTTCGACCTACCTGAATATGTAGTATATACGCTCTACCTGAATATTGAAACAAATACTATATCCTTCCAAATTGCCATTCCCCAAATGTTATTGTTATCGGGAATGTAACTTCCTGTCAACAGTGCCGAATTCAAAGCGGTGTTATTGGGAAATTTAAAGGTTGGTGTACCCCAATAAAATCGCTGCTTCACTGCATTTTTTTGCGCACAGTGCAGTTCTACCAGCCATAGTACGACAAACAGTACGATTTGAAGTTTCATTTGTATATCGCGGGCTCTCGATTGACTTTTGTTTCTATAAACATTGTTATGGTCGCTTTTATACACGGCGGGCATGTATGTACATACACACGAGTAAAATAACCTGTATAAAACACAATTTATCGTTCACTTTGATTTATACAAAAATTTATTAGTTTGACTTGCTCATATAAAGTAAGAACGATTATTGGGTGATTATGTGGGTGGGGAGGAAACGTCTAATAAATTTGGACAGTAAATTAAATAGTTTATATATAGTAGAATTGTTTGATAACACAACATAATAGATATATGTTAGACGAGGTTGAAGTGTTCTAAACTACATATTAAATATATGTTTGGCAATCCTGAAATTAGCCTTGAATGTATTTCAGTTTCAATGTTAGTTTTAACCCTGTTTCTATAGGCCAGAATGGCACAATTATCGGCCAGAATGGCACAATTATCCAGTTTTAAAAATCTATTCTAGTAAGTTACATGATTAAGCAGTTTAAGTAAGAAATTAGATAATAAACATGCCTCGAAGCAGGCTCGAAGAGTTTGTGCCAAATGGTATATTCTCAAAATATTTAAATTTTATTTAAGTAAAATTAGAACTGGTCACATGAACAAAACATCTCTTAATTAACTGTGCCAATAATCTGACTCCAAGAGTTCTAACTAGGAGCTACTTTTGATACTGCAATCATGAAAACATTTACTTGAGTCCATCATCGTTGTGAATATTGAGTTCATCAACTGAAGCTGAGTGTTGTTGATGTATTTATGGCAATATTCTACACATGCCGTAGA
This sequence comes from Tipula lateralis, assembly GCA_963932295.1. NCBI lineage: Eukaryota > Metazoa > Arthropoda > Insecta > Diptera > Tipulidae > Tipula > Tipula lateralis. The sequence continues at coordinate 128,508,473 of OZ010737.1, forward strand.
TTGAACGAGTCGTAATCTGTTCTAAAATGTTTTTTAGAACAGATTACGACGGAAAGAAGAAAAAATATTTATTTGATCAATTACTAACCAATTAGTCACCTACCATAAGGAACAATAGTTGAACCTGTTTCGTTTGGAGTGGAAGGTACCAGATGAAAGCCCAACATGATGAAAAATGGTAATTTTCATCTTCTGATTAGAAAAATAATCAGAATCACAACTATGATCCCCTTTTGGCATGCAGAATCTAATGTACCGAATCATCTTCCAGGTACTATAGATTGGTATGCAACCGAATATAATGTAATTGTTCATCGATACCTTCTTCTCAAAAGAAAATATCTGGTTATGAACCATCTGGTCAAAAAATACGCTTCACCAGGAGAACCAGGCATGATCATTATACATTTTTAAGATATAATTTCATTAAAAAAAAGTTGAAAAGACAGTTTATTACGAATTAATTCGAACTCAGAATTAATCCGATCAGCTCCAGGTGTACTTAAGTCTTTACATCCTTCTATAGCATGCCATCTTCTTATATACCCCTACAAGATTATGTGGTAGTCATTAACGATCCAATTACGAAAAACTATACAATTTTACATATTACATATAATCCAATCACTGGGCTCGATCATTGGGCTCTCCCTTTTTAAACTTTTTTGACCTTTCAAAAATCATTATGACTGTGTTTGGGATTTCGTGTCCTATCGTTTTCTAGTATTGTGTTCTGGAACTGAGTTGATTAATGTGCAAACTTTACTCAACATAGTACCTATAAAGAACAGCTTGCATTGGTATATTACAAGATCAGTGTGATGGGAACATGTGTGAATGCAGCTGTGCAGGCCCTGTTAGGACGATCCTGCGCCTGTATATTAAAAAGACACTATCTTCATGGCATTGAAATTGCAATCTGGGAAGAAACTGAAAACAGTTTCTTGTGTCATTTAAAAATTCTGGTGGAACTTAGTCACTGACATGCCTTCCGACTATATACCAACCGAAATAGAATTTCACAATCCTTTTAATAAGATCTTATGATCGGGATGAGTTAAGTTGAGGAGAACAGTCATTCAGGAGGTTTGTGGTATTGTATAGGGATTATTTAAAGAGGAGTCTCACCAAAAAGGATAGTAGATTGATTTGGCTATATCCAAGTCACTTGGTGTGAACGCCAACATTTTTCAAACAGAAATGCAGCTCTGTGCAATATTTATATTCTATCAAATAGCCGTAGGTAGCTTGAAAAGCTATCAGATCACTAAGGTTGAAAGCTGATTTGGGACTGTTTAAAATTGAAAAATCAATTGTCAACGACGAATAAGATAACTATTATGTAAAGGTGCCAAGGCAAGGTCTGAATCGCGCTGGTGAGTCACAGTCACTTATTAGACCGAAACTGCTCTGAGGTCTTACAGAAGTACATCGGTGGTGGAACATAGTCTAAAACAATCTAAAAGAAAAACAATTTGCCTGATAGAACCAAGAAACTCCTAGCACTCAGTAAATTCGAGTTGACGCTATTCACTGGTTTCCTCAATAGTTACATTATCGCGTTGTATATCACCTAATAAAAATAGGGTTGAATTTGAATGCGACTGACAATTGTCTTTTTTGTGATTTCGTTGTGGAATCTTCAGAACATGTCATATGCGATTGCGCAGCTTTTGTTGGCATACGAAGGCACCATTGGAGCGATAAAGTAGTGTTGTGAGGAATGCTGTATCCAGGATATTCCATTTGTATTAATATATCTAGTAGTTAGTGAAACAAACTTTTCAATAGTTGAGCGATGGTTTTCATTTTTAGCTATGAGCATTTCACAAGTTTAGTTAAATAATATGTATACAGATACGTATGTATGCATGTATGTATGTTTTAAATTTTTTCAATTTAATTGACAAGCAAAGGGATTTCTTGGGTGACATGCTTGGGATTGGATGGCGATCGCTTGACCGGTGGTCTGATCAGAAAGTTTAACTTTTTGAAGTATGACTGCTTTGGTGATTTCTTTCATTGAATTGTGTCGTGCGGGAGATCTGCTTATATTCAGTTAAAATTCATGTAATGTTACTGTTTGGTCTGGTTTGTTGTTCTAATTTGTTGTGCGTTTTATATGCAACTTTATATCCAAAGTTTTTGGGTGTTTTCTGTATGCGTTGTCTGGTGTTTTGTTGTAGCCCATGACAGCGTGTTTTTCTTGAGTATTGGGTTGTGGCGTATTCTTCTGTCGGTGATTGGTTTTGAATATGTATTTTTGATTTGTCTCGTCGTCTTTGGTGGCTGTGCTCTGGCCGTTTTTGTGTGCGATGTGTTTGGTGGTCTTGGGTTCGTTTTGATAGTCTTCTTTTGACATCGGGATCTTGTTTGGTTGGTGTGTCGTGTGGTTGTTTGTGGCTGTTTTTTGCTGCTATGGGTGGTTTGAGTTTTTATGTATGGTTGGATACGTTTGCGTGAGTTTTCTGAATGTGTGTTTGTTGTCGATGTTTTGATCGTTGGACCCGGAAAGTTGATTGGGTTGTTCTGTTTCTAGTGTGAATTTTGTGTTTTCGTGTGTATTGTTTGCAGTCCAGAATATTGTATAGTTTTGCATTTGGTCCAGTTGTCTGGATGTGCCCATGAACGGTATGAGTGTGTCATCTACATGTCTATGTCATAATGCCAATGTTTGATGTATTTAATATGAGTATGTCATCTACATATCTATATCAAATATTGGCATAGATGCGGGGATGGCGGGCTCTTGTTGTTTGTGCGGGTACTTCCCGGACAGCTGGATCGGGTGCGGGATTGTATAATAGTGTGCACGGGAGCGTAGGATTCGCATTAGAGATCGAATGGAGTAGCTCAGTTTGCTTTCTGGAACTAGCGATTGAACGCATCGATGGCAAGCGCAAGTTCAGGGTATTTGGAGGGCCCATGCGGGTGGCTCGGGCTATGCATGGGGGCTCGGGCCACCCATGTCAGCATGAGGTAGCCGTATATAGTCATATGATACACCGACAGAATGAGATCCCATTGTTGGGGAAGGATTGTCGGGGTGAGCTTGGGATCATTGAGTGCATCGCGCCTGGGAATGGTTATACCACTAGGGTTGGCGAGATGGATCGGAGATGTATGTTCGGGGCCGGTTGCCGACGGAGTGCTGCGTTACGGGTGATGGTACTCGGGATGGATGCGTTCTTGTAGATTGTAGGGGAAAGCATGTCCGGTAGGTGTTCAGAGGCTTTAGATGAGGGGAGTTTGAGATGTGTAAGGGTCACAGAAGTGGGTTGCTGCTCGGCAGCTATGACGGACAGACTTTGCGAACTGATTTTGAGGGGTGCGTCATGGAGTGTTGTACCCTAGAATGGGGGCCCTGGACAAGGTTTAAAAGGGCATGGAGGTGGAATTTACTTTTTGGTTCATAGTAGGTGCTGAGGATGGCGGCTTGATTGCCGAAATGTATTTGATATGTGGAGATGGATAGTTCCACTATGGAGAGTGTTTTTGGGTCGTCGGATGTTTTATTTGATTGAATTTATATTCTCTCACGCGTTAGATGGTGATGGATTGGGTATTATAGAGACACATCTTTAAATACCGCATATGATGAGATTACCGGAAAATGATTTATAATTTACTAACAAATTATAATATTTTACTAATTATGTAGTGGGAAATTTTCTGTGACTAAATTTCTTTTCGTTATGATCTTTAGTATTGAGATGTTATTTGCATAATTTTGGAATATAAGAAGTTTTCAGATATCTATTTTGATTCTCTGATGAACATATTCTAGAATTATAGTAACATCATCATTAAGGTTGGCTGGTACTTAATCTATCATACTACTAATTGAATTAGTTGTTACAGATGCCTGAGCCATAAGTTAATAAACTGTAGTTTAAAGAAATAATAAAATTAATATTAATAAAGTTACAGATTACTGAGCGACTAACTAATAAATTTATTTAGAATTTTGTATTAATGTTTTAAATTTAATAGGATATAGCTATATTTTAGGTTATAGTTAAACATAACTTACTTCAATTATTTATTTATATAAATAATTTACCCTATAACGAATTGACAGTTTATTAGGTCGTCATAAATAAAGACTGCCCCTCGCGTTAGATGGTGATGGATCTGGAAATATAGAGACGAAACTTTACATACAGCATATGATGAGAAGACGCCAGGATATTTAGCCTAACTAGTCCAGTTTTAAATGTTGAGGTAACACAAATACATATGATGAAATTAGAAATGTCCTTACCTATCCAAATTACAATAATAATCAATGTCTAACAGTCTTAGATCGTAAAAGCGCAAATGATATAGATTTTACTAACAAATTATATTATTTTTCTAATTATGTAATAGGAAAATGGTTCTGCTGTTGTGGTTTGATTTGCATAATTGCTGCATATTCTAGGAAAGTAAGTTTTCAGATGGTTATTTTTATTTTGAAATAAGCAGGTTCTAGAATTGTGGTAAAATTATCGTAATGGTTGGCTGGTACTTGATTTATCATACCATAATAATTACATTAATTGTTTTAGATTCCTAAGCCATAAGTTAATAAATTTTCTTTCAGAGTTTTGTATGTTTGTTTTAATTAGTTTAGGTGTGTGGACTGGAGTTGAAATAAATAATACAATTAATTAATTAATTAAGTTACAGATTCCTGAGCGACTTACTAATAAATTTAGTTTAGAAATTTAATTTTAAGTTAGTTTTAATTTATTCAAAATACAGCAGATCAAATAGGTGTTGCGGATTGAAGAATGCTGATTGGCGATTGCAGACTAGTAGATCAGAATTGTGATTGTCTTGTGTTAATAGTAGTTTAGTACCGACTGTCATGGTGTCTGTAACCGGGTCGCTCTTTCCAAACTAACATGCCTTCCTATCCTTACCTATCGTTTTATGTAAACGGCTGTAGGAATAGGCCCGGCGTTATCCGGGAATCTTGCCTAGCGCTTGGTCCTACAGTCTTATCAATCAATTAATCAATGAATACGAAGGCACCATTGGAGGCAAAATAAAACCAAAGAGCAGAACTACTAATGAAATATAGAACGATATATTGGGTGATAGAAAAAATTCATCACTTTCTACATACCATCAAAGTTAGTCGCTCTCATGCCAGAGAAAGTAGCGTACTTGCTCTGTTATTCGAGGGTCTCCGTTTCGATTCCCGGGGTGGTGACGAAACATCAATCACGATTGGGTGTTTTTAATCTGTATGTGTATGTAGGTTGAACAGTGGACTTCTAAAAAAAAACAACATAACAACAAGCTTTTACTCTGTCAATATTGAAACCAATTTGGACTAATGTAAATTTACTTTGATGTTCAACGGAACGGAGCAATACTAAAATCATGCAAAGATTTCAGAATAAGGTACTTAGAACCATTTTATGCACTCTGGTAAATTAGAAACTATAAGACCGCATAAAAAGAAGAACCAAACCACTGCACATATATATATATATATATATACATACAGAAAGACTCCATCAATACGTGAAAATTGAGGCAATCTAGTTCTTAAACATCTCCAATTTACTATGTCGATTAAGGAGATCCATATCTTTTGAGCTGACTTACGTACAGTGTGAGGCAAAAGTTCCACTACCATTTTAAATAAGCAACATCTTGGTTATGTGACGTTTAGCTCAGTTTCACCCTAACCATCGTGTTGTGTAGACGCCTCAATTTTAAAATGAATAAATATACACCACAAGAACGAGCAGAAATAGTGACAATATTTATTGAATTGAATGGAAATTGCGTCAAAAATATTCTAATCGTCCAGCGCCTCACAAAACCACAATTTATCGTAGCAGAATCTCCAGAAAGATCAATTCGGAGACGTGCTTCCTAGTTACACATTTCTGCACGCAGTTTCAGCCGAATTTTGAAAACTGATTGGAAAATATTTCCGTACAAAATTCAATTAGTCCAAAAATTGCTACCGAGTGATTCTGATCAACGAGTTAAGTACAGTAATGCAATCCTAAGGCTGTCTGGTGAAATTTAAGATTTTTGTCTAAGCTGATTATGAGCGATGAAGTCCATTTTCATCTCAGTGGCCACGTCAACAAACAGAACAATTGGATTTGGGGAACACAGAATCCTCAAATAATTCATCAAACATCAATGCATCCACTTAAGGCAACTGTATGGTGTGGTATTTATGCTGGAAAATCATTGGTCTCTATTTTTTCTGAAAATGACCAAGGTGTTGACGTTACTGTTACTGCCGAACTAACAGGGACTAGAGGACATGTGGTTTCAGAAAGATGGAGCCACAGCACACAGCTCGTTCAATAATTCAAAATATTGAATGAGGTTTCCGAATTAGATCTCCGGATTTAACAGCACCAGACTTTTTCTTATAGGGTTTTTTAAAATCAAAAGTTCATGTGATTAAGCCCCAAGCAATTTAACATCTTAAAAACAATATTCGTCACGAAATTGAAGAAATTCAGTCTGTGGTGTTGCAGGATGTCATGAAAAATGCCTTAAAAAGAGCCGAAAGTTGCATAGTGAATCGCGGTCACCATTTAGTCGATATCATTTTCCAATCATAACGGAAAAATTGTAATGACCAAATAAACTTTTTATGAAAAACCTTCTTATCTTTTCTTTGAAGAACGTTATAGGCAATCAAAATGGTAGTGGGACTTTAGCCACACCCTGTACTAGTATATACAGTCCTTAACAAAATTATTTGTGCATCGCAAAAATTTAACAATTCACTCGAGACAATTTAAACTGTTGACCTAAAAACTAACTTTTAAAAAATAATGATGTGTGGCGTTCTTGAGCAACTGCAACAAATACAATTGAATTATCTCACGCCACAATTAATTAATAAAAATATTTCGAGTTAAGTTCTTGTAATTCACTAGTACTGTCGCGACACAACTAAACATATATATACGAATCGCACAGTATGAACAGTTCGTAGCATATGCCTGATGAGATGGATTTGATCTTTTCGGTCACTCAGTCATTCAATGACATCATCATCAGATCGAAACCGGCCTAGTGGATTTACAAGAACAAGCAACAACTCGGAAGAACAGCATAAAAAGCTTTACACGCTTTCAACAATGGTGACCCCGACGTGATCTGATTAGTTATTTGAAATTGCATTTATTCTGTATTTAACTAAAAAAAATTAAAAAATATTCATTATTTTTATTAAAAACAAAAACAAAACTAAATCACAAAATTATTTATGCATCGCAAGAAAAAATTCTCTCATAACGCGAATCCCGATTTTTTTTCATGTTTTGACAAAAATGTTACAGGTTATCCTTTTAGTTATTATTTTTCATTGAAATTTTGTAGTCAATATTTTTTAAAATGGTTAAAACTAAGGAATTATCTTTGGAAGTCAGATCTGCGATTGTAGGGGGCTATTGTGCCGGGATGCCTATAAAAGAATTGGCACGGATTTACAACTGCCATCGAAATTCGGTTGCTTATCAAATAAAAAAATAAAAAGTAAAGAGCAGCTTGAAAAATGTGCAAGGGAGAGGGCGAAAACGACCTACAACCGCAAAAGAAGACAAAAGAATAGTTAATCTTCTAAAACGGAACCCTCAAGAAAAAATCCAAAATGTTCAAAATGATATAAATATCACTCGAGAAGTCAAAATCTCTCACATGACTGTACGAAGACGAGTACACGAGGCAAGTGTCAAAGCCTATACCATTAAGGCAAAAGAAGCCATTCATAAACCAAATAAATAAGAGGAAGCGACTCAAATTTGCGTACACCTACCAGTCGAAGCCTGTGGAGTTTTGGCGTAATATTTTGTGGACAGACGAGTCATGTTTTAGTTTGGATGGGACATATGGGAAAAATATTTTTATTCGACTCCTGAACAAAAATAAAATCGCTCCGTTGTTATGCCAACTCGCCATAGTGGTGGAGGTAAAGTTATGGTATGGGGATGTTTCTGCTATAATGGATTGGTAAACTTATTATGTCACCCAAAAGGTAGCTTCAAGTACATACTTGGAATTGTTGAACGAGCACGCAATAGTTTCTGGATGTGAACTAATCGGCCAGCATTTTATACTGCAGCAAGACAACGCTCCAATTCACAAAAGCAAAATGATTACGACGTTTCTAAAAGATTTGGACCAACAAACGCGTGATTGGCCACCGCAAAGTCCGGATTTAAACCCAATTGAGAACATTTGGAATTATTTGAAACAAAAATTGGCGGTAGAAATTGGAAGGCAGTCAAATGAAACTTTTGCTGCAATAAAAAATGTCTAGGATCGAATTCCAACACAAATGGTAGAAAATCTCGTGAATTCCATTCCACAGCGTCTTCATGAAGTTATTGAAAACAATGGTGGGAATACTTCATATTGACTTAATTTGAAAATTTATTTTTATTCCTAGCTATTTAGTCAATTTTATAGATTATTTGTACTATGCACAAATAATTTTGTGATTTAGTTTTGTTTTTGTTTTTAATGAAATAATGAATATTTTTTAATTTTTTTTTAGTTAAATACAGAATAAATGCCGTTTCAAATAACAAATCCATCATTATTTTTTTAAAGTTAATTTGTAGGTCAACAGTTTAAATTTTCTCTAGTGAATTTTGCCAAAGACCTAGATAAACCTACTTTAGATTAAAAGCCTATCTAAATCCATTTTAAGTATGGTATTTCAAAACATCAAACACACGATTCTTTCCTTGCCATACACAAACACATGATGAAAGTATCGAATGCTAGAACCGAGTTCTAGGACTCAATAAACTTCATCTTCCATATTCATACATGAAAATTAATCCGGTCAGCACTCAAGGCTAGTACAATTTCAGCATATCCGCATTTGAAGTTATTTCGATTTCATAAATGGACGTAAATTATATGTCCCAATCGGGCGAGAGCATCAAAGCTGATCTTTATATCGGTTCTTACACTGCTATATATTGTACTTAGATACTTGAATTTCACGTCTCTCAAATATTTAGTTACCTCTACTGAAATCAAATATGTTGTGTCTTCATTTCTAAAAACAGAGATTAGATAATTGGTGTAGGACTTCTTGATTTTAAAACCAACGGAAGCTGAATACTGTTTGAATGGATCAAGTATTTCTTTCACTTCGTTTCCACTTAATCCAATCACACAAATACCACCTGATTATGCTCTAAAACGATTGAATTGTAAAAATAAGATAATACCGAGGTGTTTTATTTAATCAAAATAATTTTGGAACAGTGCATCTCATTGTCAAGCATTATAGAATTACTACCATAAGTATATACCCTGTTCTCAGCTTTGACAGTTACTTATATATTGTGCAAGGAAGGGTTATTCAGTGATAGTTTCCGGTTTTTTAACGATCATCTTTTTTTAAGATTGACATAATACGGCCATATTAAATAGTTCGACCCGAACTAGTTCGGCCTTTATACTCCTTTCATTATCAAGGCGTTGAATTAATGCGATCCGCTCCACAGATGATCAATTTTTCAATGAACTTCTACATCTTTTAGGTATTCAATCACAGGTTAACACACAGGTTTCCATCCAGCTTCCGAATGGCAGCGGACCGACATCATAGAACGTTCGTTGCTAAGTTATTGCACACGTAAGAAGTCTTTCACCTTCACACGTTTTATGACTACAAATTCGTTTGGATGTCCTAAGAATAACCTTTTCCTTGAGATTGTAAACCGATACAGTTAATTAAACCAATCATTATGAAGGACTTAGTTTTCACTATACTTTGGTATACTAAGCTGGGCGGTATCCGACAATCAAATTTTTCAATACTATACTCAAACAGAGTTCACTTCATCGGACTTTAATAATAACGCAAAGTGTTATAGTGCTAACAAGATTTGAATAGACTAGGCGTGTAATGTTACGCCATCAATATTCTTAAAGGTAGCAATACGTGTTATCAAAAACTTCTCATACATAAGGATTCAAACACCTCACAGTCTTATCCTCGTATAGTTAAGCGTGGTTCAGTGATAAGATAAGTGGCGATATCCAACTATATTTATATCGTTCCGCCATTTTAGATATTCGCGAATATGGTTTTTCCTACGACAAGCTCTGGTTATTGTTGGTAGTATTATATGAATAGTATGATTTGTACAAAATATATAATATGCATGTCCCCAGCCAGAAGTAGATATATCGGTTTGTTTCCCTGATCACTGCAGCGTGTACCTGCCTGAGGTGATAGCGATTGAGGAGGTCCTAAATTGGTAAAGACATAATGTGGTGTCCTCGACTGATTCGCAATCTGTGTGAACAGATTAGGCGGTACTGATGTCAAGAGTAGCGTTGGGTTTCCACTTGTCTCTGAATGAGATGAGTGAGTATTTCAACATTCAGATAGTCTGGGACCCCGGCTAATCGGACATCATGGAGAAGAGTAGGACGGACGAACTGACGAGGCACGGTACAACTCTCCTCGATACAAGATTGTATTTCAAAAGGAGGCAGTAGCCTCAGCGAATGAAAGATTGACAAACACCCTCTCATTAGAGTAACAAGGCAAGTTTGCCCAAAGCTGGACTTGAAATGCTCACGAAGATATGAACTAAAAACGATCGTGGGGATACTCACAGAACACTACCTCCTTCGAGGACATACGACGAGGCTAGGTCTAGAACCTAATGACTTTTGCAGAGACAGTAGTCCACCTCCTATGCTCATGCACGGTTTTGGCACACAAAAGACATGAATATTTGAGAAAGTTCTTAATGAACTGTCTTTCTGATCTCGAAAACTGTAAGGTGCGGTATCATGCTACATAAGTAGCTCAAACTGTTCTCATAAAGGTAATAAGGAAGTAAGACTCTATGGTATCGCAACGGACCATCGTCGGGCTAAGCCACATGAATGATGTTAGTGATGGCAAACGATCGCTTTAACATATAAAAATATTTTAACTGATTAAAATTCTTTATTTATATAATTAAATATTTAGTTAAAAATCACCTTCTAATCTAAGAATATCTGGCTAATCGGAACATTCGAAAATATTTTATTAGTAATGTCTTTAAAAATCGATTCGAACGCTTCGACAAAACCATCCTTCATTTCATTGAAAACAATCTGCCAATTGTCATTCAAAATATTATTCGTCGTATCGGTAAGCGTTGTATTGCCGTTAAACAAATTATCGTAATGTACATGCACTAGTTTTGGTTCCAATTTAATTTTGTATTCAACAATTCTCCAATACACTTCACCATTTTTCAGATACGATACGCCAATCAGTTCATGATCGGCGACCATATCGACAATCGTGATATTTGCTAAGCCATTACCATTGATTGGAAATACGAGCACCTTACCATCCATTTCATAGTCAGCTATTATTACGAGACGTGGTGAGATTGCCTTCACTTTAAGCCGAAAATTATCGAAATCGAAAACCACATTTTGAGTATTCGTATCATATAGATTATACATTTTGGCATTTGTATATGTTTGTCGTAGTTTTATTGGTGAATCGGAACCATGCGACATTGTAATCAAATCGACGGCCAATGGATCTAATGATAATATTCCAAATTCGGGGAGGCCAGATTTCATTTGTTGGATGGCATCAGTAATAGATTTCCCCAAACATTTTGCTAAATTTGGATCACTTCGTTTACATTTCGTAAATGTTTGAGCTGTGGAGTAAAAATGTTGTCTAATCAATTAATCTATAATATAATTTACATAATTATAACTATAAATAAATATGAAACAAGTTTTGTAAACATTCAATTAAAAAAATTAATTATTTAAAGTACGACATTCGAGAATTCAGTAATTAAATATTTCAATATACGCAAGTATTTGAATTTATCTAGAAGCTACTTTATAGATAAATTGATTTCTGATCGAGGTCGAAGTACCCCCAATATAACTCTTAGACTTGTAACAGCATTAACATGTTTGTTCAGCACACCCAACTGCAAGACATTTTACCTCTATTTAAACATGAACATCAAATAGATTACAATATCGGCGCATTTGGATTATCATGCTCATCCCATAACATTTACATTTAACCATGGGGATGCGTTTCCTGCAGCTTTCACTTCAACTTTTAGGACGCATATCCTGAACACTAGCTTAATCGAAATAAAGTTGTCCACTCATCTTTTCCAGTTTTCTAAGAATGACATAACTCCTGGTTTGCGCTCATAAAATGGATTATGTATTCTGGATCAACTTATTGACGATGTTTTAAAATATCTAGAAGAAGATATCAAGACACACCTCACCGTATTGATGTAATTCATTCAAGGTTATCCCGATGTGATAAGAGGTTGATCTGAAATGGAACCCGCAGTAATGGTACGGGTTGCTAATTATGACTATATGACGGTTCATCTTGGATATACCATCTACTTTCTATTGAATATCAGATTGCAATATGTTAATCATTATCTCAAAGCTACCTGTATCACAAAACCCAAATGGAATTCCACACAGTTAAGAAAAGACATCCATGAAGTGGTTAATCTGAAAATCCCAATAAATTCATAATTGACTACCATAATGACATCTTAACCTATAGTGAACTTCACAAATTTGAGTGTTTATTTACTGATGCAATGCTCACTCGTAATCTAAATCAGATGGATAACGACACAAATAACAAGTACTAGGTTTAATATTTGAAATGAGCTAAAAATGTATCACCATCTTCGTAAGCCTTACCTGGTGTAATCATTAGTACCAAATTCTGTGTGATGTATACAAGAAATGACTCAGAACTAAAATTAGCACTCATTGTGTTACACAACCTTAAAAAAATAAATGTCAACAAATTTAACTTTCACCTATATAAAAGGTTTCTGAAACGATCAACGCGAATACAGGATACATATTCTGATAACCTTTCATTATTACTCAACGGTAGTGAGCTCCTAGCAAATAATATTGTTTACCGAACAATAACCCTCCAGGGTACACTTTAGCACAAAATACAAATTGGATTCCATAAATGTGATAGGAAGTACTTTGCTTACAAATATGACCTTAATAGGACTCCTTTAATACTGAGATACTGTATATGAAAAATAAAATGCCCAGTTATTTGTTCTGCATACATGACTATACTCTTAAATATTTCATCTCGTACAGGGTTATTTTCCACTATATACCTACACTAATGATATTAGACTATTGTTGGAACTTTCAAAGAGTTTCAGATTTCAGCCCACCCTTAGGTTTGTTTCCACCATGGATTTATGTCTGACAAGTGTACCACTTCAAGTTAAAATAAATCATATGTAACTGTTGGCTTCTTTACAATTCTTAATTGGTTTTCCTCTTACCTGACGTTCAAATTCACCCGACCCTTTGCCATTTCCACATGTTAGTTTATTTATTTTATGTATTAAAAACTCTTGTGGGGATGAATTAATGATCATCTGATTTATATCAATTATGTAAGGACGCTGGACGACATTGGAGAATAAAATGTACCATTTACTAAAAGGTAACAAATTGACTTCAAAAATCTATCGGATTTAGACTTCAAGATAAAAATCTTCGAAAGGAAAACAACGGTGCAAAACTGATTAGTAGACATCCGTCTTACTGGTGAACCAATTGGTGACACATTTCTGATTTCATTTACTTCAAGTCATCCGTATCCATATAATGAACATCAAGCGTTAATTTAGAAACAAAAAAGGTGGAATAGGTCGAGCTATGCAAAACTTATCAGATGAATAGAAACGTATAGCCAGTGGCTAATTTAATAGATTGCTAGTTTAATAGTGTTATAAGAAATCTCAAAATAGTTTTATTCAAAAAACGAGACAGACGAGTTAAATAATCTGAAAGCAGCCACACTTAGTTTCGCATGAAAATTCCAAAAATGGATGCAAACAAGGGTAAATCATGATAAATTCTCAAACTTTACAAACACATTCTAGTCCTTTATAAAGTTCCGGATCTATTAATCAAAGGTATTTATATATTATCTACTTCTTAGTAATCTACTTCTCTGGTTACTTTGATTTTGCAATCATTTTTTAGTGTTTGTGGCCTTGTTAAAGTAGGCCAAACTTCTACACAAGAAACCATCCCTCCCGACCGCCCAGATTGCGCAGTGGTTAAAACACTGCGGCGTGGAGCGGAAGGTACCGGGTTCGAATCCCGATAGGGGCAGGATGCGAAAAGGGATTCACTATCGATAGTCTGGGCGGTACAATCTGTGGTGAGAATGAACTCATCTGAGACCCAGTCGAGGCTAGAATCCGTGTGCCGTCACATCTTCCATATCAGTACTATATAGGCTGGCATGGAGCTATGCAATGTGCAGATGTTTTCTACGTAAATCGGACCTATAGCCGGAACGTAAAGTAATATAGTGGAAAGTCACAATGGGTTAATATAGCCTGAGTGACAGATAACACTACAACAACAGCAAAAAATCTACTTCTCAAGAGTACTTCAACCAATTTACTGATAATCTTTTAGGTCTGAACTTAAGAATCAGAATCAGAATTAGATTATTTCTATCTTAATCTTCACACTTACGTAAATCTTTGCCTGTACCGTACACAATTCCGGTAAACGATAAAATCATCCAAAAACGGACAAATAATTCCATATTTTCGGTTCGTAGCGTTTTGAATCACCTTACACTTGTTATTTTTTGTCGCACTTAACACCATATAGATACCCCCGAGAGTATATAATTACAAGACCAACTTGTCCATTAACGTAATCAAGTTAAGAAAGCAACTGCCATTGCTTAAGAAACAGTAAACGTCTTTTATAGAATTTTTTGTACTTTACTTTCGATAAGTTTAGATAAAACTAGATAATCGTTTGTTTCATAAACATTGTATTTCTAATGATATTTTTCGTGCATAATTTATCTAATATAATGATGAATTATGCATAAGAAACTATAACCAATTGTCGTTCAAGGCTATACATGTGAGCTTACTACATCAACGCATTATTTATGACAAGAAAAAATCAGGATTTTGGAATACTACTTATATAAACCGAAAGATATGTTAAAAGACCCACACCAAACGCAAGAACAGGTGGTGAAAGCTAAGGAACCGATTTCCAGTCTGTGTTGAATAATCTCAAAATGATTTAAGGAAAAAATCAAATACCAACCACAGCTGACATCGTTTTGCCATCTCTTGACAACCCATTTAACAGCTGATTGTTGCTTTTTTTTTTTGTTTAGTTTCACCATGGATAGGCTTACAGCAGTGCAACGTTTGCAAATTGTTGAATTTTTTTTTAATAATGGTTCTGTTCGTCTAATTTATCGTGCACTGCGTCAATTTCATGGCGTACAAAACCGTCCTCTCAGAGCTGCTAATTCGAATAACAATATAGATCGTTTTCGGACCACCTTTGAAGAAGATCCAAATCAATCAGTTCGACGACGTTCTCAGCAACTGGGGTTGTTTCCTTCCACTTTATTGAAGATTTTGCGAAAGGATCTTGGCTTAAAAGCTTTCAAGATTCACCTTGTGTAGGAATTAAAGTCAAACGACCTTCGTATGCACTACCAATTCGGCGAATGGTCAGAAGCACAAAATTATATTGATGTTGAATTTTCGTCCATTATTTTGTACTTTGATGAAGCCCATTTTTGGTTCAATGGGTACATAAATAAACAGAATTGTTGCATTTTGAGTAAGGTTAATCCACAAGCTTTTGGCAAAACACCATTACATCCACAGAACTGTTTGGTTGGCTTTATGGGCTAGCGGAGCCATTGGTCCATATGTCCAGAACGATGATGCTCAGAATGTTACTGTCAATGGTAAGCGGTATAGAGACATGATTAGAAATTGTTCGTACCTCGATTAGCTGGAGTAAATTTTGTTGACATGTGGTGCCAACAGGATGAAGCCACATGATACACAGCGCGCACTACAGTTGATTTATGTAAGGTTCAGAAAAAGGTTCAAAAGGTTCAGTTTATGTAAGCGCTTGACGATGTGTGCAAAGTTTTCCATAAATTTCCGGTGATGTAGGTTCATAATCGCGGGAAACTTCGTAGCTCGTGGATATATTTTTTTTTCATTCAGGCTCAATTTGACATCCCTTCCCAGGCGTACACTCTCAATCCCGGAATCTGTTTGTTCTGTTTAATAAAGTCCAAGATATCCGGTATCCTCAAGGTCACCAATTGGTCCTCAAATAGGAATTGTGAGCCGCAACAGTACAGTGTATATAAAGAACAGCAGCACTAAAAGTGCTCAACAGTTTCTTCTTCCCCGTCCTAACACTGTTCGCAGTATGAGGTGTTTCGAATTTTTATTCGAAACATTTGACTATTCAGGGAGCAGTGCCCCGTGAGAATTCCCAGCAAGATTCTCAAAGTGCATCTATCATAATTTAAGAAAGACTGGGATATTTGCTAGGTTACTGATCCAAAGAAGATTTTGGATAAACGACAAGAGATGAGATTATCTCAACTCTTTTAGTGCAGATCTCCAAAGTGATAATCAATTTGTTCAATCGGTCCAATTAATCGGCCAATATATTCACTGTGATACCCATGTGACTTGGTATGCAGTAAAGTCTAATTTTATTCAGTCTGCTGAGTCGATTTAAGGCACTTATTGTTTTCAAAACAAGTTTCGATAAAACAATATTGAAACCAATCGTCTTTAGGGCAGCCTGACTGTCAGAACGACTGCAGATACGACGATCTCTGCAATTTATCCCTTTTACAAAGAGTGCTGCTTTCAAAATTGCAACAATTTCTGCCTGAAAAACAGTAGCGTACCTACCAAACGGGATAGATAATTCAACCTTAGGATTTTGTATGTAACGGGTGATTTTTTTGTGGTTAGGATTTTCATGCATTAGTATTTGACAGATCACGCGGGATTTCAGACAAGGTGTCAAAGAGATAGATGCTCAGTATGCTTTGACATTTCATAACTGAAGCCGAACGATCTGCCACAACGTCGAATTTTCAGTGAATGGGCCCTAGAAAAGTTGGCAGAAAATCCGCTTTTTTATCGACAAATTTTGTTCAGCGATGAGGCTCATTTCTGGTTGAATGGCTACGTAAATAAGCAAAATTGCCGCATTTGGAGTGAAGAGCAACCAGAAGCCGTTCAAGAACTGCCCATGCATCCCGAAAAATGCACTGTTTGGTGTGGTTTGTACGCTGGTGGAATCATTGGACCGTATTTTTTCAAAGATGCTGTTGGACGCAACGTTACGGTGAATGGCGATCGCTATCGTTCGATGCTAACAAACTTTTTGTTGCCAAAAATGGAAGAACTGAACTTAGTTGACATGTGGTTTCAACAAGATGGCGCTACATGCCACACAGCTCGCGATTCTATGGCCATTTTGAGGGAAAACTTCGGAGAACAATTCATCTCAAGAAATGGCCCGGTAAGTTGGCCACCAAGATCATGCGATTTGACGCCTTTAGACTATTTTTTGTGGGGCTACGTCAAGTCTAAAGTCTACAGAAATAAGCCAGCAACTATTCCAGTTTTGGAAGACAACATTTCCGAAGAAATTCGGGCTATTCCGGCCGAAATGCTCGAAAAAGTTGCCCAAAATTGGACTTTCCGAATGGACCACCTAATATGCAGCCGCGGTCAACATTTAAATGAAATTATCTTCAAAAAGTAAATGTCATGGACCAATCTAACGTTTCAAATAAAGAACCGATGAGATTTTGCAAATTTTATGCTTTTTTTTTAAAAAAAAGTTCTCAAGCTCTTAAAAAATCACCCGTTATAACCCGGCACCAGCTAGATTACGGCATACTGATCCGTCAGTAAAGATTAACATATCGTTGTCGGAGTAGAATGGGATTTTTTAGCCCCATATGTGATTTCCAGTGATAGCTACATGAAATAATTTCCCGAAGACGTGCTTCGTCACTATGATGTTGTAACGGTTCTTCCCCAGTGACGAACACGTTTGAGTATGGTAGCTGTAGTGGAAATTGGGGGATTCGTTTGTCACTGGATCTTAAGGAATACCACAAAAGAAATACGTGTTAACAAAATAAAATCATTCACTTAAGTTCCATGATCACCAACATCATCCACAATAGAAATAACTTAAATTTTCATCTTTAATTCATAAAATTAATGTATTTAATTTATTATGTTAAACAAAATAAAACTACTAAGATATGAATAATGTAAGAAAATATGAATCAGTAGAACACAAAAACAAAGATATACATTATTTAATAAAAAACTCACCTGTGCTTCCACGGAGCTCTCTGGTTGCATGGCGGTAAACCTGAAAACAATTTGTATCCTGTCTTGTTTTTATACACACTGATTCACAATAAAATTAATTTATGTAATATGAAACAAAAACCATTAGATAAATATAACTATATAAAATAAACTTAATATATTATTTAACAAAATCAATTTGGAAGAAAAAAAATCGTGAATTCGATATATATATATATATATATATATATATATATATATATTTATATATATATATATATATATATATATATATATATATATATATATATATATATATATATATATATATATATATATATATATATATATATATATATATATATATATATATATATATATGTACGAGTATATATACTATGTATGTATATCTATACATAAGTATTTATTGTGTGAACTATTTCACTCCTTCACTCAAACTGTTATTCAAAAAGTAGCTAAACTTCCACTATTATTCAAAAAAAAGCTTAGCTTCCATCCTGTAGACTTTTCTCTCAGTCCGTACGCGCCATATATGCACTAAGTGCACACAATTCAATAATATAGAAAAAAATCAATATGGCGTCTTAATATCCACAAAATTCAGTTTACAAAATTAAGACTTATATATATGCTTATATGTATGTATAATATATTTGTATATTGAAGTCTAAGTTGAACCAACTTAGAATCACTAAGAATCACTAATAGGTTTTAAAAAAAATTGCTATAATACAAATTATGTATCTATGATTTGTGTGAACGGTGGCTTGATCTCAAACAAGAATGATTTGGAATGATTTTTTTTATTTTTTGCAAATTTAGCGTCACAGATACATTCACAGAAAAATTGCTTAAGCCAATCACATAAGTCTACCCAACTACACAATACTTATAATTAATATGTACATTATATGCAACCAAAAATGTATAAAAGTTATATTCACAACGTAATGGGTGACCAACATTTTTTTTCGTTACAATGTCTGAAGGCATGTGGGGAGTTGTGTGCCGGCCCACCCCCCTCCATTTTTGACAGTGCCCGGAAGGGCCAAATAGTGCCTCGTGGATGTTGCTCGGAACGGATCAGTACTCTACGTCCTTAACCTTGTTACGGACATGGCCCGTGCTAATTCGGTTCTCTGTGACGACGTGGTCCAAATACTTGACTTCCTCTTGCTTTCTTCTGTAACAGCCTACATTTCTCTGGATTGAGCTCCATATTTGTGTTCTTGATGTTTTAATCTTGTTTTAAGGCTTAGAGTTTGAGCTTGATCTAAAATTAGGTTGTAATTGAGAGGTCAATATATACACATTTTAAAATGAAAACACTCGGATATATTTTTGTTTGTTTCTATCTTTGCAATCGTTTTTTGGAGCATAAGGCACATCCAACTCTTTCGCTAAATCAAGGACGTCGAGCTATAAGTTTGATTTATGTTAAACGATTTGCATATTGCATAGCTCCATATCAGCCTATTTAAGTACTGACATGGAAAATAGATCGGTAATTAGTTCTGAACTCCAACAGCGGTTTACATCACCGATCGAAATCAGATGGTAAAAAATCATTTTTTCATCCTGCCCCTATCAGAGCTCCGAACCGGTACGTGCAGCTCGAACTGCTGCAGTTTCAACCACTGCGACATTTGGTGGGTAAAATATGATTATAATTAGTTTTTTGCTCAATTATATTAAAATATAATTTCCAATGTTATCTCCACTGTGGCAATGTATATAGCCTTGGGATACAGGTCGGTGCATTTTTAGGTCATCGAGTTTCTTGGAGAACCAAAACACCCACTTTATATTCTTTCTTCTTTTCTTTATATTTAACTAGGTTTTCTTAGTGAGTGCAAGCTCGCAGGTGGCGACCCTTAATCTCGTGGTATTCCATAGATATTATATGTTATAAAGTGGGTAATTGTTGCGAAACTACCTTACATGAACTTGTTACTAAGATTAACAGTCATAAAGAATTTCTACCCATTTTTGCTTTTATTCGTACCTCGTGCTGTATCTATTCATGATAGTACTTCGTTTTATACTATTACAAAGTTCATATACATATTATATTCGGACAGTGATAGATTGCTACTTTTATCAAATTGTGTGACAATACTAGATGGCTTATTGGTAGCTGCCGCATTCATCAAAAGTTGTCGTCAAGGAAGTATACTTTCACTTCTGATTTGGCTCTTGTTCTTTAATGAGCTCGTCTTTTGCGAATTTGAATATAATTTTCGATAAGTCCGTTTGTGACATTGATTAAGACACCTTTCTGGGTTCCAGCCAAATTAATAAAAATATATTTGACAGCAATTTGTTGCTAGTGAATCACAAAAGAGTTGGCGTCACTATGGTACCAATTGATCTAAATACAATCAAGTTTTGAAACCATACCATAATATGATGACTTGAAAATGATTTAATGAACATGCTAACAAAACGGACCCCACAACATATCAAAAGCAAACTACATAATTTATTTTAATTAAAAATGTTTTATTTGTATTTAAATATTAAGTACACAACCATTAATCTAATATCACTAATAAATTCATCTCTTATCTTTTAGACTTAATCTAATCTAAGAATATCTTATTCATTGGCACTTTTAAGAATATTTTATTACTAATCTCCTTAAAAATATACCCAAACGTTGCCTCATACCCATCCTTAAGCTCATTAAACACGATCTCCCAGTTTTCATTCATAAAATTATTCATTGTTTCGCCGAGCGCTCGATCGCCATTGAACAAATTCTCGAAATGCATATACACCCGTTTCGGTTTCAATTTGATTTTGTAGTCCGTGATACGCCAATATATTTCACCATTCTTCTCGTAGGGTTCCCCAATCATTTCGTGTTTCGTTGCCAAATCGACGAGCGTTATATTTGTTTTACCTTTGCCAGTGATTGGCAAGACAAGAACACGGCCATCCATTATATAGTCGCCAATCATTTCCATGCGCGGAGTAATAGCACTCGCTTTTAGCCGATAATGATCTAAATCGTCGACAAAACGATTGATTATTGACTCGGACAGATGATACATTTTAATATCTTTGAATTCTTGACGGAGATTGACGGGTGAATTAGAAGCGGGTGAGATTGCCAGTGAATTGACGACCAACGGATCTAGAGACAATATTCCAAATTCGGATAAGCCCGACTTCATTTGATTGATAGCACCGGTAACAGACAATACTAGGCATTTCGTAAAATTTGGATCACTTCGCTTGCATTTGGTAAAGGTTTTGGCTGTGGAATAAATAAAAATATTGTTACAATTATGTTTGGTTTGTCTAAACAATTGCTATATAAATAGTTTATTGACCTATATAGTTGTAATCGTGTTTATCGTTTGCAATTAATATAGGATATAGGACTTATTAATACGAAAGTAATTGTCATAATTGATCGACGATAGTCGACATAATTCTAATAAGGCAGATAAGTCGAGATAATCCTTATGAGGACTTGATAATGTTTATCATACTGAGAACCATCAGGTTGCACAGAAGGTGTTATTCAGTATGTTTGAGTCCCACTAGAATGTGTAAAGCAATATAGAGTATATTATTGTTTTTCTGCTCTTTGACATCGTTTTATCTCGATATACAAATGGTACACCGCGGTTAAAGTCAAACATGTCATTATTCACTGATCTCACGTATCCGATTGTAATTAAATGATAAAGAATTCACTTGCTCCAATTAGTGGAGGTAGAGGAACTATAGAGTTTCTGTTCTACTTCAAATCCATATATGCGTAGTACGAATACCATAACCTTCTTGCCCCATATGTTCGATCAATATGTATTATACCAATAAAAATAATCATCTCAAACCATTTAGAAACCAATTAAGCATTTTCATGCCAAAGGCAGGCTAACTCTGCATGAGTGAAAAACGAAATAAATGAAAAAAATCATAAAGTTCAATAATCCCACAATAATATCATCATATATCATACAATATATTTAATAACGATGAAAGCGATATTGTTTGGTTATACATTTATAGGCAAAGCAAATCAAATATATGCAATTTTGGCAGCTATACTCAAATCAGAAATCTTATATGCATACTCGCATATATACAGTTTAACATCTAATCTCTAATTACAGAATACGATCATCACACGGAACTAACTAAACCAATTGATCGATTGTGTGATATCGACATTGAAACAATAAAATTTTAATTTGTATTCACTTCACGCCTTTAAAACACACGCGACATATTAATTCACTTTCAATATATGATAATAATGATTGATTATAACACTTACGTAATTTTTTTTCAGCGCCATACACAATTCCGGCCACCGCCAACATTATAAAGACTCGTACAAAGAGTTTCATGATTATACTTTTATGTTTAACACTTTTCACACACTAAGCTTTTGACAATAGTTATACGTATCGACAAGACCAATTTGTGTGATATCGTTATGAAGTTTTAAAGACAACTGTTGTTAACTTATATTTTTTGATTATCTTATATATAGAATTTAAAACAATAATTCTTACGGTAGCCTCTCTTGTCCACGCGCACAGTATATAAACAGGAGAAGAACTATATATATACGCGATCATAATGCGTCATATTTCGTTTTCTTCTATAAACAGAGCGTGTTTATGTATAGTGAAGATGCTTGTATATTAATTTACATATTAAGTGTTTTGATATTATCGATCATTCACATTTAGATTTAAGATGCGCTATTATTTCCTCCATATAGAGTGGAATTTGAGTGCAGTTTCTTAAAAAATGCACCAATCGAAAATTCTAGTGGCAAACTGATTATTGAGAGCGATCATGGTTGTCAATTGTTTTTAAGTGATTACAAGTCTGTCATATACTGTATACATATGTATTTTATATTCCATTGTAAGACTAGAATCATAAAATCGATTATTAAAACAAAGTATCTTTGAACGACGACTGAAGTGTGGAAAAAATTCTACGTTTGAACAAAAACTGACATTCAGATCAATCACTATTTACAAGGTTTGGTGGGATAAGTAGAAATAACAATAAATTATACTGTCATGAAAATGATGCTGATCATCACTTAAATTCAATTCCGGGAATGTCGTTATTTGGTTGGATTTGGCCTATAGAACCACCATAAGAGATTGAATTGGGACTTTTACTCTATTGTGCTTAAGGGCTACCTCAACTGTAACACTAATTTAATAATGAACACATTATCGCATTAGCTAAATCAGCTTCTCGTAAGCTCGGGTTCTTCAATAGATGCAGACGATTTTTTAAATCGCATCAGTTTTTCCAAATATATAAAACCTTTATTAGACCGTGTATAGACTATTGCTGTCAGGTTTGAGGTGGAGCATATGGCACTGCTCTCCAGTTGCTGGATAGAGTTCAATAAAGTTCTTTATTAAGCTAATATAAAAAATAATATAATTATATCTTATAAAGAATACAAGTATTATAATATTATGTTATAAAGAAGAAATATAATTATAATATGTAATACAGTTTCAGATCCGAATAATACGAAACCCCAAACTTACGAAAGATCTAGACAGCCTACAACACCGCAGAGATGTTGCAGAACTCTGCGTGTTCTATAGATTTACAAATGGTAAATGTTTTGCAGAATTAAAGAAGGAAATACCACCATTTGTTACGCCAGGACGGGTAACACGAGGAACGGTTAATGCGCAAAGGTTTACGGTGAAGCTGCCGAAACCTCGAACTGAAGATGCAAAGCGCGAATTTATTAATCGAGCATGTAAGAAGTAAAATTTGTTGGCTGGTTTTCAGAGTCAGTTCCAGCTATCAACCTTTACTAAAAGAATCGCACGTTGGGTGCAGGAGTTCTGACAGTTACAAGGAGCTAGGTAAGTGTAAAAGTTCGCCCTGCACCCAAACAAAACTAAACGTAAAAAAAAAACTTACTAAAACAAAGTTTTAGTAAATGGATGCACTTTTAAACGCTTAGACGTACAAAACCGATAGACAATGTCCATTCAATAATTACTGTTGGGTGTGAATTAACTGATATATATATATATATATATATATATATATGTTTATATATATATATATATATATATATATATATAAATATATATATATATATATATATATGTATATATATATATATATATATATATATATATATATATATATATATATATATATATATATATATATATATATATATATATATATAATATATATATATATATATATATATATATATATATATATATATATATATTTATTTATTTGGAAATTCAACATAGGAGGAATAAGAATAGTACTAACGACAAAAATTAAATATCTAAGGGCTGGGCCATCGAATATAACAACAACTAGTCTTATTCGATTAATGGCCAGTACTGGCGGATCGAGCACAACTAACAGGAAATTTCTCTCCTCGGTAGTCACATCAATCATATTGTATGGTGTACCCGTATGGATCCGACCATTAGACACTGCAAAGGCCCGTGATCAACTGGAGTGCGTGCAACGAACTATTGCACTCCGGATGTGTAGTGCTTATAGGACAATATCGAAAGAGGCAGTCTTTATAACATCAAGCATGCCACCTATGACGTTAATGGCTAAACATAGAGTCACAGTACTCAGTGGTACTCCTAAAGAAGGCGCCAAACAAGAAATGATGGAAGAATGGCAACGATGGGAGAACTCAGACACTGCGTCGTGGACAAGACAACTGATTCCTAAAGTTAAAGTTAAGGTGTAGCGTAAGCATGATGAAATCAACTTCCACCTAACGTAATTCCTAACTGGCCATGGCTGTTTTAACTGTTATTTCTTTAAAATGCGTATTAAAGAGAGCCCCTGCTGGTTTAACTGTGATGAACAAGATACACCAGAACACACTATTTTTCACTGTGAACCGGCGGAAGCGGGAGCATCGTGAATGTACTGATAAAGTAGGTCAGCTAACAACGGAAAATATTATCCCGAAGATGCTGTCGGAGGAGCGAAATTGGAACACCATTAATACCATGGTAATGATGATATTACGTCAAAAAATAAAACATGAAGCTTACAACATAAATTGATAAGAACATGGACATCCAACGCCTGTAGCTATGCAAATTTTGCGATCCCGGGCGTGTGGAAGAGCGAACGGTGGGGTAATAGGCAAGAGTCCAGAGCACGCATGAGGGTTTCCTCCCTTTCGAGACAATATATATATATATATATATATATATATATATATATATATATATATATATATATATATATATATATATATATCATGAACACAGCGATACTTGGATACAAATAGACCACAAAACCTCTTATGGTGTCTTTCAAAAACATATATTGTGAATACCTTCGAAATTCAATTGATATCTGAAACTGAGTCCTAGAGATTAGTATTATTACAATATATAGACATCAATTATTACAAAATTATTAACGCCTACACTCAAAGAAATAACCTTGTTAAATTTAACAAAATGTAGGTGGTTTGAACAAATTTCTTGGTTAGAATACGTCCAACAAAAAATATTGTCAAATGAACACAAATATAAAAAATATATGTATATTAAACAAAAAACAATAGTTAATCAACACATATTTGCCGATTAGTTCAATATAATTATTTGTTTATTTTACAAAATTTTTCTAATTACTATTATATTTTAGTGTATCCTATAAAAAAATTTGTTAGTTTTATAAATTAAAACAGTTGATATGATGTGTAGTTAAGTTAATTTATCAATTTTTTTATATTTTTCACAAAAAATTTTCTGAATCAAACAAAGAATTAGAGTGAATTATATTAAAATTTTGCTTATTTTCTTTAACAGATTATTTTTACTACAAAATATTTTTGTTTAATTAACTCGAATTATGTTTTACTTAACAAAATCTATTTTTTAAATAAGAAATTGCTTTATCAAAATTACTTTAATTATTAGATAAATTAATCGGGATAAATGGTAATTAAATAGTCATCATTTAAAAAATAAAACAATAAATTTAATCTCATAAGTATTTTTATTTCAATAATTCAATATTTTTTTATATTATAAAAAACATACATTTCATTTATATAAATTTAAATTAAAAAAAATATCACAACTTAAAAATATTGAAACTTAATATTTTTGGCTTACTTATAACTTAATTTGAATTCAGATATCTTTTAATTGTTCTATTAAATACGTAACTGAAGGATGACCTTTTTCGGATTTTATTTTAATTTGGTAGAAATAGTGTTGTATAAATATCCAAACTAGACGTGACGCAAGTGGGTACTGTAAATTAAAAAGATGTGTTATCGCGAAACAAACATCGATTGCTCGTCCGATTGAAAACAATTTATAGTAGACACCGTCGAAATAGACCATTATTTCTTTAGGATTCGTTAACGTTCCGGATATTAATAAAATTGGTTGGATAAATTTACTTGTGGCGCTTTGGAAACGAAGCTTCTCGTTTAATTCTTCTGATGTGGCCCCTAGTAGCATAAAACTATGTTGTGAATCTTGAATAGTAAATTTCACATGTATTTTGTCCCATTGACATGACGCACTTCCCGTGTTGTTGGTGTTAAAACGTGATGGAGCAAATGAACCACGAATAGCATTTGGCCATCTATAAAAATGAAATAATAGGATTTTACAGTCGTAATATATAATATACTGTATCTCGGGTTTCAACATTTTATCTTGTATTATTGGTTACTAACATAACAATAAAATAAAATACTATTTGTCTTTTATCGTCCGGAAATACATAGTAATAATTTGTACTTAAATATATAACTAAACAAATTGAATTAAATATAGTAACAAACTTACTTTCAGACATGTTCTCATCTTTTACCAATGAATTTAATAAATTGATACCATCAGCATGCTTAACTTTAGTTTGTAGGATCGATAACATTTTTATTTTAAATTCTGGAAAAATATCCGTAAAATTGTGTTTATGTTGGTAAAGAATTTCAAAATCCATTTCAACCTTTATCAGAAACAAAAAATAAAAATAATATATAATTATTTCAAGTGTTATAATATATTAATAATTAAAAATTCTTGTTGATACATTAATGGAATAACTAACATGCATGTGTTAACTTGATGCAGTTGAAGATTTTAATCCATTGTTATCGATTAACATAACACTATTTCATATCCAAGTTTATATTACTAATAATACATGCACGATGAATGTAAATGAATCTAAAAATTTAATTATCTAATGAATTACCAGTTTGTATCCTAAAGGTTTTTCATAATGTGGCCACCTTAATAGTATTCTTTCAGTGTCCTGCGCTGATTTTATAAATTTGATCCTTTCTGATACAGTGTTTGACCAATGTAGTTCGACTTCTAGCCATGTAAGGTTGTCTGCGTGTAAACATTTCAAGCTTTCGGCTGTTTCTGCGGTATCTGGAATATCTATACAGTAGAACGAGTAAAACAATTTATGTAGTAAGCAAATGAAATAAACAATGATTTCAGTAGTAAGCATCTTCCGAACTGCTTCGTTTATTTTATTGTTATTTTTATAATAGTCCAAAATGTATTTTCCATTTGTTGATTCATTCAATATGGACGAAATATTGAAAACTTTAGTAGAGTGAGTTTGATGTGGTGAAGATTTGCTTGAAGAACTCGTTAAACTCGAGAGCGATAGTTCACTTGTTTCAGTATCTGCTGTTGATTGAAGTGTAGATAGCCATTTTTTATGATGATTTGAAAAAATGATTTGATTTCCTAATGGAAAATTTTGCAAAAACTTCTCCTTATAGTAATCACTCATACATAGAAACGCTTCTACGGTCATTTGAAGTTCTGTAAAAATAAAAAAAAATTGAGTAATAATGTTTAAAGTTCAAAACAATTTTTGATTCTAACTGAGTTGAACTTTATACAATCACAATTTTGTACAAGTAAAAATTATATTTTGTTTAACTATACTCGCATATTAATAAAATACTACTTACCAATACATTTAGGTAACATTTCTAGAAGATCCCAACTCTCCAGTAAGTTTATCAATTATGTTTGGTTTTGTGTAGGATTAGCAATGGTAATATATGAAGATTCTTCTGATGTACTTAGCAAATTAGAAGTAGTTTCTTGAATATCATTTTCTATTTCAAAGTTTAACACTTGAGCAGCAGTCGGTGCTAAGTAATTCATATTTTCATCCATTGAGGTTAAGTTTTGTGGATATTGTATTGTAAAATTTTGTGACATTTTATGTTGAGTTTTAATATTAAAATTTTGAATAATGAGAAATTATTTTATTATTCTCACTAGAAATTAATAATTAAACAAAAAATTATAATAGCTATTATAGTTTTACATTTTTGCGGATAAAGAAATTTAAACTTAAATAAAATTTAAACATTAATTAACAATAATTTGAAAATAACGGATATATTGTGTGCTTTTAATTAATTGTATATATATCTTTCTATAGAAATACATAAATATTTATTAAAAATATTCTTTTAATCGT
Organism: Tipula lateralis; assembly: GCA_963932295.1. NCBI lineage: Eukaryota > Metazoa > Arthropoda > Insecta > Diptera > Tipulidae > Tipula > Tipula lateralis. The sequence goes on from OZ010737.1 coordinate 128,537,206, forward strand.
AAAAAATATTTTCCATTATTTTGGTTTAAGGGTTAAAAAACCGTTAATATATATAACTAAAACCACCAGTTGTAAAGTACATATTGAACAAACTATAATTTATAACATCTCTTTCAATTGATAATCTTCTTAAATTTAAAAGCTTTAATTAAATTTAAGAGGATTATCACTTTAAACAGGAATAACAATTCACATTAAAAATATAATTAAAATACACACTTGAAATAATTTACAAAACCTACCTTTAAATTGTTTAAACCATAAATAAATTATTTAATCAAAAATCTTCTGCTATCTTCTCCAATAATTAAAATTTAATATCAATAATACACGATGAAAAACACTAAACCACGTTTATTTTATTAAAAAAAACACCAAACTTTGATATATTTCAATCGACTTTCGAACTAAAACTGAACGTAAAATGTCCGTTGAACAAAAACGTGCAAAGTACAAAATCTTTTTTGTTAAAACACAAAAATCATAGTTAAAAAAACAAACATTTTGTATGAAAAACAAATTTTTGTTAAAAATTCAAAATCTAAATTTAAAACCATAAATGTTTTTGTAAAAACAACAAAATTTTTATTTTTTTTGATAGAATTAAGTAAAACTAAATATTGTATTTTGTATAAAATACAAAAAAATTTGTAATAAAGAATATTTTAAAATGGTTCATTTTCTAACTGTTCTTTCTATATAATATAATTATTAAGTAACCATCGTTGAATCCAATTTTACAATAGAAAATTTTGATTAGTATTTTCATGCATTTTTATTCATGTTGATACATATTTATAAAAATGATCCTTTTAAATTGAAGGAACTGATCTAACACGTTTTGATAAAAACTGTTATTTGTATGAAACTTTGCACCATCGGCCCTTTGTGGCATTGAGTGTGGAACCTCAATGAGTTCCAGCCAATTTTAGTTGCTGGATTCCATGATTTGTATTTACCTAATAATGATTTGTTTTAGAATATTACATAACGATAGAGAGATATAATCCTATCTTTAATTATTAAACTTAAAAAAAATATGACGTTTTCTTATTTAAGCATATTAAATTATAATTCCTACATTTAAGGAACTGGAATTTTATAGTAAATTAAGATGTTAGAATATCTACTATGTTTCAGTAAATATATTGGTACATCTTAACCTAGGGATGAAACATATATCATCAACGTAATGTTTTTATAAGATTAATTTTCGACTTAATAAACACATGGTTAAATTTATATAACATTATTAGAGTAAACCGAATATGTACTTATCTATAAAAATCAACATTATTTCTTCTAAAAACGATTCCAAATGAAAAATTATGTCATTGAAGTTTTATATGAGTATATAGTAATCAATCGTCATGATCGTATAAATCGACAAATCAACCGTTATTAGAATTAAATAGAAGTAAATAATTTGTAAATTATTTTATATGTTTCACAATTGTTTTATAAAATTAAAAATAATCGCTTTTATTTAGTACATTAAATTGACAAATACTTTGTCAAATAAAATTAAATTAAATTTTAATTTTTTTTAAAAGTTTATAATTTTAACAGGGATTATAATCCTTTAAACTCAGATTTCTCTTTTATTTACAACATTTAAAATATGAAAATAACAAAAATTATGTAAACTAAAAAAAATTATTGTAAATAACATAAAAGATTCTAATAACATAAACTTGATTATATTTTACTATAGCCATAATTATTTATACAAAAAAATATATAGATGCTACAAACATTATGTTGTTTATATAAAAAAGTAGCATCCAACCAACAAATTAATGTAAATTTAACAAAGAAATATTGTCAGGTCTTTTACAAAACTATTTTGTTAAAAATACTGGTAAAATTTTTTTGAGTGTAAACGACTATGTTAATACAAAATTGATACGGCTTTTCAACCGGAGTATTATAGTGAACGATAAACGTTATTGTGATATGATAGTAAGTAAATTTTATATGGTATAACCTAACGAATAACATAAATTTTAGGGATTCAGCAGTAAGGTGTCACTTGCCACACAACACGAGAAATTGTTATTATAGCGAGCAAAATTCTTAAGTACGGAGTATCACACTAAATAGCAAGATCCAATGGTCACCGACATCATTTCAATATCCATTGGATGTCTAGAAAATGAAAGACTTAACTTTAAATAATTCGAAACGTTAAGTAAGCTTAAATGGAGCAACAGCTATTGAGCTGTTTCGATTTCCAACAAAGCAGGACGAAGGAAAGAGATTTTTATCTTCTGAATTTTTTTAATCCTCGTCACTCAGTATAATAAATGTATGTTGCGCGAACCATAATTTGACAGATTGATAAAGGAATATGCAATCCATACATATAGTAGAACTATAGTTAGAAATAGATGTCAAAATGGACCAAATGACGAAATTTTAAAAAGAAAGTTTAATAATAATATTAAGTTTCTTCAAAAATATTCCATTTGTTTAGTTTTGTGCTAGTTGTCCCATTATTTACATAACTTCTTACAAAGCTATTTTCCACACAATTACTGTATTTTGTAACCTATAAATTGCTATCAAGCTTCCGCTTGTAGATTCCCACGTATAACCGGTATAGAAGCTTCTTGAATCGCTATATCATTGACATTGACAGTCACTACATTATAAAACTATCGATTTACGTTTCTGTGCCTTTTTTGCACTTCGATTACTGTTCAAGGTTTATCCGAGATTTCTTCTGGACTCTTTAATCTCTACGAAAATTTTTAATAGAAGTCAAAACATAAAACAAACTTGGAAAATTCCACCCTTCAAAATACAATTAGTATTAGTATATAACCACACCTTTCATATTTTCATTACTTTGTTAACATAAATATAAATGATCCAGAAATAATATTTTATTCAATGACGATGAATGCGATTGTATCTGTCTCTTATAGATACCACCCCAACAGCAAACCAAAATAGCCAAATGTACACGGCACAATTCAATGACAAGTTTTAATTTTTCCTTTGTAGTGCTGGATTCGCGAAACTACTTCTAAAGATATCCTTTTTAGTTGATCGTGGAGGAAGTCACAAGAATACCACAAGTATTTTTATAGATCAGTTCATAAGGAAGAATAATCTCCTATATACATTTTTATAAATCGAAAAGTGAAAAGGGGTCTTAACCATAACTATTCCAATGAAGAACTCTGAGATTGTGGTTAAGCGAAAATCTCTAATCGCTGTTGAATATTTCAATTGTTAAAGGGTTGACGAAATAAAACGAAGGATATATAGTAAAAAATAATTCTTCAAAGGCACCATTGTTTTCAGTCATTTAGTTATTCAATTGATCCATATTAAAGTTATTCAAGATTACTATTAAAATGGTTAATAAATTGCACAATTCGTGAATATTTTCCCACCCCAATAAACAACAATCGATCTGTAAATTTGCGGTGGATGCACCAAAGCTTAACAGGCTAAAAACTGTTTACAGACTAGATATATTTGTTTCGAATTATGCACAAGCACTTGAATTTACACCCATACAAGATCCAATAGATCAAGCACATTTCATAATTGGGACGATAAACAAACAAAACTGTCGCATTTGTGCCAAACACGGTAACCATCAATTATACGAGATTCTATGTAATGATAACGAACTATTTTGAGCCCCCAGTTTAATGGAATCGATTCATGTATAATTTAAGAAAAACGAACTGTTCTTACTTTTATATAAGTTCTATTTCAGTTACATATATTTAGATGTTTCAGTTTATTTACAATTCAAATAATTTTCTTCGGCGTATGATTACTAATCTATAATATTCGTGTTGAGTAGAAGTGTCTCTTCAAAGACGAGTTTTGTGTCTTTTGCCTCAATCTGTTGGTGTTTAATTTGCTCCGATTAGTCTTCATTGGTTTCACAGCGACAGGTTAGATTTTTAATGTTGGTCTAATTCAAATCACAGCTTTATTTTATCATTTAGAAAAAATATCAATATAATGTATGTCCTGTAACTTTATTAGTTCTGTACAGCTGCTTTAATATTTCAATACACATCATAATGAGGTTTTAGATTTTTTATTCAAGGAAATGTCTAAAAAACTGACATGTTTCTATTGATCTACCAATTTCGACCGTCAGTAACGCACAACGATGAAAAGTTATTTCCAATTAAATTTCAATAGGGATTAAAGAACACATCTATGACTTCATGTTGGACAGGAAGGTAAGCGATCAAAAATAAACCGATTGAAAGTTTTTCGTCCACCAAAACGACTATATAGACTAAAAATTTTGAGATTATGTAATGATTGATCTCAGTGCCTGAAATAAAATCGCTTCCCACCAAAATGTCAGACTGACAGTTATAATTACCATACGAAATTAAATTGATTCACACCAGATTCTATATATTTGGGATTTCAAATTTGATTGTCGTCATTACTAACATATTGTGCAGAAATAAAGTTGATAAGCGAGATAATATTTATTAACGTTTTAAGCTAGACATCAATAACACACGTTTAATATAAAAACTAAGTTAAGTACGTCAATCAGATTCACGTTTCTTATCTTAAATGATAATGTTTGATTTTAGCGATTTCAATAAAAAAGCATATAGTTATAGTTCTTAACCGCAACACACGAAATGTTTTAAATCAAACGCATATTTTGTTTTCAAATAGCATATTCTTAAATACGTCAAAGTGATTGCGTCATATTCATACATTAGCAACGATTTATGGTTGATGAATTCTTTGATATATAAATAAACGAATAGGTTAAACTACTCGGTACAAAGTGTTGACCATAAAAGAAACTCTATATATCAAACATCGACAAAATCACAAAACAAACTTGTTTATCATGAATTCGTTCCATAATAATTAACACCGAGTACAAAGTCGCGACAAGTATACGCGCGCATAAAATTTATGTTAATTTATGTATGATTCTATAAACGAGCTTATTTAACTATCTTCCGGTTTTGTTGGAGATGCATGAACTTGTTCTGTATGCTTATTTATGTATTCAGAAGATTGAGGTAGACGTTTCGATAAATGATGTATCTATAGTTAATTAAATATATATTTTGTCATCATGGTCAACTAACAAGAAGGTCAACTTATTTGTAGTCTTGTAATATTACAATGAGATACCATACCGCGCTCAGAGTATCTTCATAAATAAGAATAATGACAACGTGCCGAAAACACGACGACATATTTAACGAAACGCACGTTCAACAATTAAATTTATGATTTTATCGTTTCAATTGGTCAAGACGTTGACGCGAATTGCGTCACATGGAATCTACATTATTAAGTTAACGTATTTCTGAGTGTTTATATTTAGCCAATTAATACAAAATATATACTTTTTATAGTTAAGTGGATGCAGATTGAATATTTTTAAAAGGAAATTAAATATGTATTTGGAGATTATGTCTGGTTGGCTTCTCATTTAAGTATTGAGCTTAAGTTTCAATGACTTAAATACAAACATGAACATTTTTATTCACATATGGTCCAACACAATTACCTTATGTATTTACATTCAATAAAATCCCAAAATCCCACAATAGTTTTTTACTGGAGCCAATCCAAACTTCATCAACTCAAAATACGTTCCTTGAAATTTCGAAACATAAAATCCGGAACTGGTGAGGCTCAAAAATCTTAATTTCAAACCGAGGATAGCACTTCCACTTAAATTAAGTAGCTATCTTACTGTGTCCTATTGTCAGTAGACAAGTACAAATAAATCATCCTACAATAAGCTACAAATCAGCCCGAAGTATCACAAATCTACTATAAGCAGTATCTTTCAAGGGATCTAAGGCCAGAGCTTTTACAACAAAAAAACAAATATTTACTAAATGATAAACCATCCTTACTATTATTAAAACGAAGTATTCAACCATATCTATAATATGCTATACAAAAAGTTATCAAACTCAATAAGTTACTCACCTTGACGACGCCAGTGGCAAACAAAAACAACAATTGATCGTTGACTATCAAAAGTTCAACAAGCAAACGATAGAAGTTCGACGCAACTCTGGATCTTGCATGTAGGTTCCATCAAATAGAAATAAATCTCTAATATTGAAAATCCGAAATTTACATAACAAACATGCCATAATGCCTTGCGGGTTTAAAAATGCGTACTGGTTGCATTCAGAAATTAATGGATTACAAGATCTTAAAGATAAAATATTGCTATGTTACATGGATGACACAATAATATTAAGTGCATCCCTTCAAAGAATATAGAAAGAATAATAAGGTACCCATAAGACTATAAGAATGCAAATCTTATCGTCAAACCAAATAAGAGTAAATTTCTTCACAAGAAGTGATGCTTCTTCGGACATACATATATGGTCTCAGATCTTGGTGTAAAACCAAACACGAAATAACTGCAAATGGTATAGATATACCCAAAAATCTTTCATTACTCAAAAAATTAACAATACTCCACTTGAGAAATCTACAAATTACATCATTCTGTATCAATATCTGGAAAACAAAGTAGTAGTATCTTATCTTTGTTGTCATCTTCATAATATGCTTGTTTGGATACTTGGCACTAATTAGGTATGCTTCCAACGCAAGGAAACATTAACTAAACAACTAACTTATTGCACTAATGAACTATTAACCGACATTTGTATTTAATTGCAAAGGTCTTTGGCAACAGAATGAAGATTTGTTATCTAATAAAATTATCAGTTTGTGTTTATTATTAAAAACAAAACTAAAACAGCCACCGGTTGGTATTATTGAGTAGACTACTAAAGATAACCTAATCAATCGAAATTATGTAGATATTTCCAATTTAAGGCAGGTGTTAAGCCATCACCTATAATGCCCATATCTGTTTTGAATAAATATTTCTCCCAGTATACACAGCAACTGTTTTATTCAGTTCTGTGACCAGACTGACTATAGAAATCGAGTAACTGCAAGGTTTAACTTACTACTGGGATATGATATGTTAAGAAGATATGATATGTCTAACTTCTGAGGATTTGTACTATAACTAACTGCTTTTATTCCACCTGCATTTCATATTAATTCCCAATTCCTTTTAAAAAATTCCCATCTGTAATTTCAGTGTAATCTTTGAAAAATATATTATTAACAACCCTAGAGTTTCTATTTCCTTATAAAGAAGACAGAAACAACAACACGAAATGCAGTTAAACATATGTATATTGCAAGGTAATTTGGATTTCTTTTTAGGTGCATTATGTTTAATGGCCTCAGAAAATTTCAAAGGCTAGTTATAACATATATATAGGTTTCATATTTCGACTCCAAACTTTCAATAAAGTACGACACAAAGGATTGTGACGCATCAAAAGAATATAGTTGCCGGAAATTCTTATCTACGAAATGGCTCAGTGTTTAAAGTTGCTGAGGTACCGGGTATGGAGGCAGAATGCAAAGCGATTTTTCATTTGCTTATAAATTGGAGAATGAGAGTAGAAACAATTTCTTACCCAACTATTAATACGTATCCCCAAATAGTTCTGCTTGCAGTGAGACTTAAAAGTATTATTTTATCAAATAATATTCAAATGTTAAATATCACACCCTACATTTAGGTAGATCAGTGGAACACAATCTAGGTTTAAATGTATCAAAAGAACTGATTTATTAGAAAATATTCAAAATGAGGCCGAAAGACTCCCAAATCACAGTTTCTTTTAATCGACCTACCTTATTAGTACTGAGATGGAAGATGGGTCGACCAAATGTAATCGAGTGATAAACAGTCGTTCTTTCAAATCACAATATTTTTAAATTATGTCGTACATATATTCGATGGTTTATTGTGCATCTTCACACTACGGTAACTTGTATCCGGTAACTACTTCGTTTTACCCCCTTTACCTACAAAATAGGTTTTTTTGCGGATTCATTTTTCAACCAAAATGTTCGTAGCTTCAAAAAATTGCAAAACACCAATACAAATAAAAATGAAATAGAAATATTCTCAAGGACATTTTGTTTTTGAATTTTACTTGTGTTGATAGAAAATTATAAAAGTTATAATTATACAAATAAAATGTTTGTATATATACAAATATATACAAATAAAATGTTTGTGGACGTGAAGGGTGTAAAAAAAAAGTTACGGATAGAAAAGTTACCTAAGTGTAAAGATGCTCATTAAGACTAACAATAACTTTCATGAAAGCTTTTGTTGTTATTTTAGTATGTGTTGTTTTGGTTTTTCGCTTTTCTTTGTAATGAAATTTTTCTGAAATTATATTTTGATTAATCTACGTTCGATATCAATTGATTATGGTTTTACCAATACATAATTGGTAATTTAACTATATACCCAAGTATAACAGAATTCGACTTTTTCGACAAATATCGAAGTAAAAACTTATATTTAGTTTCGACTTTTACATAGTTTTGCTTTCGACTTAGAATAAGATTTCGTATGAAACGTGTCGCGATAAGTCGAATCTGACGAAACTCAATATAGTAAAACTGTGCTTATGTATGTGTGTTCAAATGTCAAAAATAAATTTGGCGGGAATATTTTTGTGCATGCATATGTAAAACGTCAAATTCAAATTGTAGCGGATTAATTAAATAAAACTACAAATTTTAATAGTTTAGAAACAACAAAATAATTTTTATTAATTTGTAATTGTAATATAACTGAATATGCATTAAAAATTTATTAAATAAAAATTAAATTAATAATCATATAAACTTTAAATTTTTCGAATTTAAAACGTAATTTTAATAAATTATGTATAGAAATATGATTTAAAATTAATATAGAAGATAGTTTGAATATTATTTTAAATTATTTTTTCCGTAATAATAAATATTAGAAAGATCATATTAATTTATTTCCAAATCTGAAACAAAATGTCCACAACACAGTAATTTTTCTTAGATGCCACCAATAAGGACGATCTTTCTCCACTGTAATTATGATTACACTTATATTTAATTGAAATCACAAGACACATAAATTGAAATGCACTATTTGATAAATCGCTTAGAACGGTTGAGTGATGAATGAAAACAAACTATGTACATATGAAACTTGTGTCTCCTCCCTATTTTTTACCAAAAAATATAATAGATATTTAAGGTATAATAAACTCGTTTTATCACTGTTTTACCAAAAAAAATAAATACATATTGTCGAACGAATACTTTTAACTTACAATTTCCACCCAGAAATTTTATTAAAGTGCAGGTGTTCACATTTGTTAGAAATTCCAAATATATAAATAAACAAACAAAATTTTAAACACGTCAAATAAAACGCAGTTTTCTAAACACAACGCTGTATACATATACACACCACTACTAAGGTATTTATCTTTCGACTATTTTCGCATATTTCGAAGGGAAAAACGATAGCTCATTTTTGAGTTTAGCTTTGTTATACTTGGGTATACCCAAGTATAACAAAATTCGACTTTTTCGTCAAATATCGAAGTAAAAACTTATATTTAGTTTCGACTTTTACATAGTTTTTCTTTCGACTTAGAATAAGATTTCGTATGAAACGTGTCGCGATAAGTCGAATCTGACGAAACTCAATATAGTAAAACTGTGCATATGTATGTGTGTTCAAATGTCAAAAATAAATTTGGCGGGAATATTTTTGTGCATGCATATGTAAAACGTCAAATTCAAATTGTAGCGGATTAATTAAATAAAACTACAAATTTTAATGGTTTAGAAACAACAAAATAATTTTTATTAATGTTTAATTGTAATATAACTGAATATACATTAAAAATTTATTAAATAAAAAATAAAATGAATATTCATATAAACTTTAAATTTTTCGAATGTAAAACGTAATTTTAATAAATTATGTATATAAATATGATTTAAAATTAATATAGAAGATAGTTTGAATATTATTTTAAATTATGTTTTCCGTGATAGTGAATATTAGAAAGATCATATTAATTTATTTCCAAATCTGAAACAAAATGTCCACAACACAGTAATTTTTCTTAGATGCCACCAATAAGGACATCTTTCTCCACTGTAATTATGATTACACTTATATTTAATTGAAATCACAAGACACAGAAATTGAAATGCACTATTTGATAAATCGCTTAGAACGGTTGAGTGATGAATGAAAACTTACAATGTACATATGAAACTTGTGTCTCCTCCCCATTTTTTACCAAAAAATAGGATAGATATTTAAGATGTAATAAACTCGTTTTATCACTGTTTTACCAAAAAAATAAATACCTACATATTTTCGAACGAATAATTTTAACTTACAATTTCCACCCAGAAATTTTATTAAAATTTATTTAATTTCTTAGAAATTCCAAATATATAAATAAACAGGCAAAATTTTAAACACGTCAAATAATACGCAGTTTTCTAAACACAACGCTGTATACATATACGCACCACTACTAAGGTATTTATCTTTCGACTATTTTCGAATATTTCGAAGGGAAAAACGATAGCTCATTTTTGAGTTTAGTTTTGTTATACTTGGGTACCCAAGTATAACAAAATTCGTCTTTTTCGTCAAATATCGAAGTAAAAACTTATATTTAGTTTCGACTTTTACATAGTTTTGCTTTCGACTTAGAATAAGATTTCTTATGAAACGTGTCGCGATAAGTCGAATCTGACGAAACTCAATTTAGTAAAACTGTGCTTATGTATGTGTGTTCAAATGTCAAAAATAAATTTGGCGGGAATATTTTTGTGCATGCATATGTAAAACGTCAAATTCAAATTGTAGCGGATTTATTAAATAAAACTACAAATTTTAATGTTTAAAAAACTGTTTATTTTTGTATAAACTTCCTTATAGTAACGATTTTTTTTTATTTTTTAAAATTTTATTTGGTGAAGATCGATTTCGATATTTAATCATCATCAGTTCACTTTATACTAATTACATTTTTCTTAAACTATGTTCTTATATTCTATTATCTATGAGTTATTTATTGTTTTATTGCTATTGTTATTAATTATTAAGTCGTAAATTTTGTTGGTTTTTGTGTTTAATTTTTCATTCAGTATATTTATATTATTTTTGTGGGTGTATATTTCAAGTTCTTCTAGTCGGTCTAAAATTGGTCCTTTATTACATTTGTGCATTATGGTTAAATTTGTGTTGAAGTCGGTGTAATTGTGTTTTTCGTTTTTTATGTGTAATGCATAATTTGATTTTGTGTCTTTGTTGGTTATGTCTTTAATGTGTTCTTTAAATCTAATTTGGAATGATCTACCCGTTTGTCCAATGTAATATTTTGGGCAGTCATTACAAGTTATTTTATATACGCCTGTATCCGTTTCTTGCTGGTTTGTTTTATCTTTGAGCTTTGTTTCTAATTTGTTGTTGTTTTTATATGCAGCTGTGTAACCGAAGTTTTTAAAGGTTTTTTGTATTAATTTGTGGGTTGTTTTATTGTATTCTATACTGATGTATTTTTGGTTATTATTGATTTCATTGCTATTTAAAGTGGTCATAAGTTTCTGTTGTTTTTTTGCTATGTGTTTATTGTTAATTTTGTCTATTAGCGTTGTGGAAAAACCGTTTTTTGTAGCTATGTGTTTTATGTTTGCTAGTTCTTCATCATAATTAATTTTGTTCATAGGTATGGTGTTAAGTCTGTTGATCATATGATTATATGCTGACATTTTATGTTGGTATGGATGGTGTGAACTGTTGTGTATGGTTTGGTCAGTTTGTGTAGGTTTTCTATATATTTTAAATTTGTGTTCGGAATTGTCATTTGTAATTGTAAGGTCTAAAAAATTGATTTTTTTATTCGTTTCTATTTCTAATGTAAATTTGATGTTTGTTTTTCTACTGTTTATGTATTGGTGTAAGTTGTCTAATTGTCTTTTTGTTCCTTTGAATAGTGTAATTATATCGTCTACATATCTGTACCAATAAATGATATTTTTTCGGTATTTGTTATTATTGTTTATTATATATCTGTTTTCGAAGTCATTCAAGTATATTTCGGCTAATGTACCTGATAGTGGGCTTCCCATTGGTAAACCTTCTTTTTGTTTATAATATTCATTATTGTGCGTAAAATAATTTTGGTTTGTTATTTCAGTTATTAATTCTATTATTTCTGTTATTTCTATTGTTTTTAGTCCGTTTTTTATTAGTAGGTTTTTTGTTATTTCTATTGTTTCGCTAATTGGTATGTTCGTGTACATGTTGGTGATGTCAAATGAAGCTAAGTATGCGTTATGTGGTATGGTTATTGATTCTATTTTGTTAACTAATTCTATGTTATTTTTTAACGTAAAGTTATTATTGTCTAATTTTATATATTGTTTTAACATTTTATTAATATGACTAGCTATTCTATAAGTAGGTGCCGTTGTGAAATTTATTAATGGTCTTATTGGCATACCTTCTTTGTGTAATTTTGGTAATCCTTTTATGCTCGGTGCTGCTGGTTTAATTACTTTGTTGTATCTTATGTTCTTGTCGCTTAATACGTTGTTTGATTTGTTGATTATTTGTTTGATGTTCTTGTTGAATTCACTTGTAGGGTCAGTTTCCAATTTTTCTATGTTGTTGTTTTCTATATACTGGTCTATTTTGTTTATATATTCATCTGTTTTCATAATAACTATGGTGTTTCCTTTATCTGCTTTGGTTATTGTTGCATTGTTTTGTTTTATTTTATTTTTAATGGTTTTTATTGTTTTTATTTCATTGTTAATATTAAAGTCTTTATTGTTTTTTATCACATTTTTATTTTGAACTTTGTTATTATTTGTAATTTCATTGATGATTATTGCTCTTATTTCTTGTTGGTCATTAAAATTTGTTTTTAATATAGCATTTTCAATATGTAATAAGTGTTTATTTTGTTCATTGATTTTGTTTGTTGGATGTGTACAATATTTTAAACCTTTTTCTAATAAACTAATTTCTTGGTTATTGAATTGTATGTTTGCATGGTTTTCAAATCTTTTATTAAATTGTTGTGTTTTATTTATTTCACTGATATTATGGTTATTTTTATTTGGCTTTATGACTTGTTTTAATTTGTTTAATTTTTTCTTTATTATGACACTTTTCTTTTTAATCACCGTTTCTATTTTTTTGTTAATAAAATTTAAAATTGATTCATATTCTAATTTGTGGTATATTTTGGATATAAGTAATTGTAAGTTGTACACTTGTAATGTGATATTATTTATTTTTGTGTATGTTTGTTTAATGATTTTTGTTAACCATATATGTTCTGCCTTAGATTTTGCCTTTTGTGCGATTTTAGATTTGTCTTTGATATTCACTTTGATGTATTTTGGCGTTATTTTTAATTTTTTGCACTTTTTATTAAAATATAGGTTCACTTTGTTTTTTCGTAGTTTAAGTAATTTGTAATAGTATTGTTTCACAATGTTTGTTGGTTTTTCACTATTTGTGGTTAAATGGATTTCCATTTTTTTCCTTTTTGTGTACTTTCGTCACTGGTTTTAAATTTAAAAAACTGTTTATTTTTGTATAAACTTCCTTATAGTAACGATTTTTTTTTATTTTTTAAAATTTTATTTGGTGAAGATCGATTTCGATATTTAATCATCATCAGTTCACTTTATACTAATTACATTTTTCTTAAACTATGTTCTTATATTCTATTATCTATGAGTTATTTATTGTTTTATTGCTATTGTTATTAATTATTAAGTCGTAAATTTTGTTGGTTTTTGTGTTTAATTTTTCATTCAGTATATTTATATTATTTTTGTGGGTGTATATTTCAAGTTCTTCTAGTCGGTCTAAAATTGGTCCTTTATTACATTTGTGCATTATGGTTAAATTTGTGTTGAAGTCGGTGTAATTGTGTTTTTCGTTTTTTATGTGTAATGCATAATTTGATTTTGTGTCTTTGTTGGTTATGTCTTTAATGTGTTCTTTAAATCTAATTTGGAATGATCTACCCGTTTGTCCAATGTAATATTTTGGGCAGTCATTACAAGTTATTTTATATACGCCTGTATCCGTTTCTTGCTGGTTTGTTTTATCTTTGAGCTTTGTTTCTAATTTGTTGTTGTTTTTATATGCAGCTGTGTAACCGAAGTTTTTAAAGGTTTTTTGTATTAATTTGTGGGTTGTTTTATTGTATTCTATACTGATGTATTTTTGGTTATTATTGATTTCATTGCTATTTAAAGTGGTCATAAGTTTCTGTTGTTTTTTTGCTATGTGTTTATTGTTAATTTTGTCTATTAGCGTTGTGGAAAAACCGTTTTTTGTAGCTATGTGTTTTATGTTTGCTAGTTCTTCATCATAATTAATTTTGTTCATAGGTATGGTGTTAAGTCTGTTGATCATATGATTATATGCTGACATTTTATGTTGGTATGGATGGTGTGAACTGTTGTGTATGGTTTGGTCAGTTTGTGTAGGTTTTCTATATATTTTAAATTTGTGTTCGGAATTGTCATTTGTAATTGTAAGGTCTAAAAAATTGATTTTTTTATTCGTTTCTATTTCTAATGTAAATTTGATGTTTGTTTTTCTACTGTTTATGTATTGGTGTAAGTTGTCTAATTGTCTTTTTGTTCCTTTGAATAGTGTTATTATATCGTCTACATATCTGTACCAATAAATGATATTTTTTCGGTATTTGTTATTATTGTTTATTATATATCTGTTTTCGAAGTCATTCAAGTATATTTCGGCTAATGTACCTGATAGTGGGCTTCCCATTGGTAAAACCAATGGGAAGCCCACCAAAAACCAACAAACATTGTGAAACAATACTATTACAAATTACTTAAACTACGAAAAAACAAAGTGAACCTATATTTTAATAAAAAGTGCAAAAAATTAAAAATAACGCCAAAATACATCAAAGTGAATATCAAAGACAAATCTAAAATCGCACAAAAGGCAAAATCTAAGGCAGAACATATATGGTTAACAAAAATCATTAAACAAACATACACAAAAATAAATAATATCACATTACAAGTGTACAACTTACAATTACTTATATCCAAAATATACCACAAATTAGAATATGAATCAATTTTAAATTTTATTAACAAAAAAATAGAAACGGTGATTAAAAAGAAAAGTGTCATAATAAAGAAAAAATTAAACAAATTAAAACAAATCATAAAGCCAAATAAAAATAACCATAATATCAGTGAAATAAATAAAACACAACAATTTAATAAAAGATTTGAAAACCATGCAAACATACAATTCAATAACCAAGAAATTAGTTTATTAGAAAAAGGTTTAAAATATTGTACACATCCAACAAACAAAATCAATGAACAAAATAAACACTTATTACATATTGAAAATGCTATATTAAAAACAAATTTTAATGACCAACAAGAAATAAGAGCAATAATCATCAATGAAATTACAAATAATAACAAAGTTCAAAATAAAAATGTGATAAAAAACAATAAAGACTTTAATATTAACAATGAAATAAAAACAATAAAAACCATTAAAAATAAAATAAAACAAAACAATGCAACAATAACCAAAGCAGATAAAGGAAACACCATAGTTATTATGAAAACAGATGAATATATAAACAAAATAGACCAGTATATAGAAAACAACAACATAGAAAAATTGGAAACTGACCCTACAAGTGAATTCAACAAGAACATCAAACAAATAATCAACAAATCAAACAACGTATTAAGCGACAAGAACATAAGATACAACAAAGTAATTAAACCAGCAGCACCGAGCATAAAAGGATTACCAAAATTACACAAAGAAGGTATGCCAATAAGACCATTAATAAATTTCACAACGGCACCTACTTATAGAATAGCTAGTCATATTAATAAAATGTTAAAACAATATATAAAATTAGACAATAATAACTTTACGTTAAAAAATAACATAGAATTAGTTAACAAAATAGAATCAATAACCATACCACATAACGCATACTTAGCTTCATTTGACATCACCAACATGTACACGAACATACCAATTAGCGAAACAATAGAAATAACAAAAAACCTACTAATAAAAAACGGACTAAAAACAATAGAAATAACAGAAATAATAGAATTAATAACTGAAATAACAAACCAAAATTATTTTACGCACAATAATGAATATTATAAACAAAAAGAAGGTTTACCAATGGGAAGCCCACTATCAGGTACATTAGCCGAAATATACTTGAATGACTTCGAAAACAGATATATAATAAACAATAATAACAAATACCGAAAAAATATCATTTATTGGTACAGATATGTAGACGATATAATAACACTATTCAAAGGAACAAAAAGACAATTAGACAACTTACACCAATACATAAACAGTAGAAAAACAAACATCAAATTTACATTAGAAATAGAAACGAATAAAAAAATCAATTTTTTAGACCTTACAATTACAAATGACAATTCCGAACACAAATTTAAAATATATAGAAAACCTACACAAACTGACCAAACCATACACAACAGTTCACACCATCCATACCAACATAAAATGTCAGCATATAATCATATGATCAACAGACTTAACACCATACCTATGAACAAAATTAATTATGATGAAGAACTAGCAAACATAAAACACATAGCTACAAAAAACGGTTTTTCCACAACGCTAATAGACAAAATTAACAATAAACACATAGCAAAAAAACAACAGAAACTTATGACCACTTTAAATAGCAATGAAATCAATAATAACCAAAAATACATCAGTATAGAATACAATAAAACAACCCACAAATTAATACAAAAAACCTTTAAAAACTTCGGTTACACAGCTGCATATAAAAACAACAACAAATTAGAAACAAAGCTCAAAGATAAAACAAACCAGCAAGAAACGGATACAGGCGTATATAAAATAACTTGTAATGACTGCCCAAAATATTACATTGGACAAACGGGTAGATCATTCCAAATTAGATTTAAAGAACACATTAAAGACATAACCAACAAAGACACAAAATCAAATTATGCATTACACATAAAAAACGAAAAACACAATTACACCGACTTCAACACAAATTTAACCATAATGCACAAATGTAATAAAGGACCAATTTTAGACCGACTAGAAGAACTTGAAATATACACCCACAAAAAAAAAAAAAAAAAAATAATATAAATATACTGAATGAAAAATTAAACACAAAAACCAACAAAATTTACGACTTAATAATTAATAACAATAGCAATAAAACAATAAATAACTCATAGATAATAGAATATAAGAACATAGTTTAAGAAAAATGTAATTAGTATAAAGTGAACTGATGATGATTAAATATCGAAATCGATCTTCACCAAATAAAATTTTAAAAAATAAAAAAAAAAATCGTTACTATAAGGAAGTTTATACAAAAATAAACAGTTTTTTAAATTTAAAACCAGTGACGAAAGTACACAAAAAGGAAAAAAATGGAAATCCATTTAACCACAAAAATTTTAATGGTTTAGAAACAACAAAATAATTTTTATTAATTTGTAATTGTAATATAACTTAATAACCATTAAAAATTTATTAAATAAAAAATAAAATGAATATTTATATAAACTTTAAATTTTTCGAATGTAAAACGTAATTTTAATAAATTATGTATATAAATATGATTTTAAATTAATAAAAAAGATAGTTTGAATAATATTTTAAATTATTTTTTCCGTAATAATGAATATTAGAAAGATCATTTTAATTTATTTCCAAATCTGAAACAAAATGTCCACAACACAGTAATTTTTCTTAGATGCCACCAATAAGGACGATCTTTCTCCACTAAAATTATGATTACACTTATATTTAATTGAAATCACAAGACACAGAAATTGAAATGCACTATTTGATAAATCGCTTAGAACGGTTGAGTGATGAGTAAAAACAAACTATGTACATATGAACCTTGTGTCTCCTCCCCAGTTTTTACCTCAAAAATAGGATAGATATTTAAGGTATAATAAACTCGTTTTATTACTGTTTTACCAAAAAAAACAAATACATATTTTCGAACGAATAATTTTAATTTACAATTTCCACCCAGAAATTTTATTAAAGTTTACTTAATTTCTTAGAAATTCCAAATATATAAATAAACCAGCAAAATTTTTAACACGTCAAATAATACGCAGTTTTCTAAACACAACGCTGTATACATATATGCACCACTACTAAGGTATTTCTCTTTCGACTATTTTCGCATATTTCGAAGGGGAAAACGATAGCTCATTTTTGAGTTTAGCTTTGTTATACATGGGTATTTGAAACAATTAAGCAACTCCCAAGTATAACACAACAAAACTCAAAATGAGCAAATTTGGTTTTCCTTTGGATTTTAATAAAATATTCGCAAGTCACAAAACTCGAATCCAATAGAAGATTGGTATTGGTATTGGTGTGTATACGTATACATTTTATGTACAAATTTTTTTACTACGTAGGTATAGTTTGTTAGTTTATTTTTGTATTTTATAATATTAATTTGGTTGTTGTTTTTAAAGTTTTGAGTTTTTGTTTTATGGAGATTTTTTGTGATTATTTTATTTAGTTACTATAGTTATTTTTCTATAGTTTAATTAATCGACGATCCACGCCATTTGTCAGTTTTTTGTGATTTAAATTTTACTTGTGGACGCTCGACGCCATTTTATTGTTTTGTGGTAATAATTATTTTTTTGAACGATCGACGCCACTATATGCGTATTTATAATTTTATTAAATTAATTGTTTTAAATACATCTTTATTATTTGAATGGTCGACTAGGAAATGTAAACGCCAAAAATTTTAATGTTATAAACAATTTTAGAGGTAAAGGTTTGTCGCACAAATTTGATAATTAATATTTAATAATTTTTATATTTTATAATTTTAGATTGAACTTTAGAGAAGTTTTCAAATTCCACTCAAGGAAAATTAAAATAAATTGCTACCAAATAATATAAACGGAAATATTATATATAAACGGAACGTAAAATCAAGAAGGCTAAAATTTTTATACTAATATTAATTATAATTTTTTTTAATTTTTAACTTTAAATCACTACTAGATTTAAATTACAATCTCAATTTTCTGTGATATTTGAAATATGTCTAATACACCATTAAAATTTTAAAGTCCTTAATAATGAAACGTTTTGTGGTGTAACAAACAAACATTATAAATATGTAGATAAACTAAATTTAATTATATATGGAATTTATTTTAAATAATATTAAAAAGATTAACTTTACAATTAGAATTTCTTATGATGAAAATATAAAATAAGAAACTTACATATATTTACATATTTTTAGATTTATGTATTTGGTTATTAAAATAAAAATAATTATTTTTTATTAATGAAGTATGATTTTAAATAACCCGCCAAATATCGAGCTTGACATTTACACAGATCCACATAAAATGTATTCCCGCCAAAATAATTTATTCACACATACATTTACATATTTCTTATATTGTGAGTTCTGTGAGTTCCCACTTTTTGCGACACAGTAGCATATGTTTTCTTATAATAATTCGTAACTCAAACAGAGGTAAACCCAGAACTAAGTTATGGATATCTTACGAAATATTGTAAAATAGTTTGATTTAAAAATACTTGGGCTGTAATATGAATTTAATACCAAAATAACGAAACTGTTCGAAATAATTCAACAGTTTGATTTTATTTTAATTTTACCTACAAAGATGTCAGTCGAGTAGCTAAAAAGAATATTACTGTCACTCACATGTGGTTTTTAAATCTATTATTTGACATTCAATATAAACAACATAAAGTACACTTGTAAATCCATGAAAAATGGAAAGTTTAAAAGAATTAGAACAATTTCTAAGTCTATCGGCCCGTATAGATTTAAAAGCGGTCTCGATCGCGCATATGTTAGGTTTGTATTGTTATTCTTGAATTTAAAAATATAATTAATCCAAGTAACATTTTTTAAAGAGTTGACAGGTACAAGTGACGGTCGTGCTTTGTTATTGAAATGTGACGAAATTATACAGGCAATTATAAGATTAACCCAAGACGAAAGTGATGCGATAGCTAAAGATGCCACATTGTGTTTGGTTAATTTATCGGCGGATGAAGATAGTGCATCGATTTTGCTCAATGCATCCGCAAAAACTGATCAGGTAAGCATAGTTCTGCTGCACCTTGATTTTAAAAAATTAATTATTATTATTTTCAGGATAGTAACATAATTCAGTTTGCACTCAAAAGTATTTTAGATCCAGAGAGCAGTATCGCTGATGTATGGTGTATGTTACTGTGTAATTTGACAAGACCCTATAATCTTGTTGAAATGTTGATAGAAGAGTTGATTAAACTGGGAAATCAGATTGAAAAATTAGTTTCTTGTTTTACTCGGGTGGAATACAACAAGAAAAAGCAGTCGTTGAATTATTTAGGTATAGTTATAAATTTAAAATATTAATGGCCCATGGGAGGATCGAACTCACGACCTTCGCGTTATTAGCACGACGCTCTAACCAACTGAGCTAATGGGCCACATGATTTTGTCAGAAATATCAAAATATATTAATCTTTGTAGGGCCCCTTTTTAGTAATATATCACAACATACCAAAGGACGATCATTAATCTGTAATAAATCCCGAATGCTTCTACAACGACTACTGCCATTTACACATCATAACGGGAGTGTTATAAGACGTGGTGGTGCAATTGGTATGGTGAAAAATATTTGTTTTGATTCCAGTTTACATGAATGGTTATTGAGTGAAGATGTGGGAATTTTGCCTTATATTTTACTTCCACTGGCTGGACCCGACGAATTTGATTTGGAAGATAATGATAAATTTCCACCAGAACTTCAGGTAATTTAGTAATAATATTGTATAATTTATCAATATTCAATTGTTACTTTATAAAAATATTTCGCCCCCGGGTGGGCTTGAACCACCAACCTTTCGGTTAACAGCCGAACGCGCTAACCAATTGCGCCACGGAGGCATGTGTAAATCCTTAAAATTACTAATTTTCATAAACATTTGAATTTAATTTTAGTTTTTAGGACCAGATAAAACCCGTGAAGATGATCCTGATCTGCGTAAAATGCTTCTTGAATCGTTATCACAACTATGCGCAACTAAATCAGCGCGCGAATATTTACGCTCGAAAGGGACATATGAAATTCTACGTGAATATCACAAATGGGAATTAAAAACCGGTTTAGATAAATTAGCTTTGATAGCTTGTGAAAATGTTGTGGATGTATTAATTAGGTCAGAAGAAGAAATTGGACACGACAATTTAAAGGAAGTCGACATACCAGATGATATGTTAGATAAAATTAAAAATCTTTCAGAAGATGTGGATAGTATTGAATTAAGTACGTAAAATGCCCATGTATGTATGTTATATACAATACACCAAGTTTTATGAATTCAGCAAATAAATTTTTGTTTTATTTTCGGTATGTTGGTCACAATGATTTTTATCACTAAAAATAAATATAATTGCAAATAACTTCACAGCTAAATTCCGAATGTCAAACATTGACATTTTAACTAGTAAAGAGATTGTAAGCAACACAAATGCTTATATTATTTTGTGAATTGTGATTAATAATATATGATGCTAAAAAATAAAAATAGTTTTAAATCAAAAAGTATTGTGAAATTTCTGTTCATATTTTAAATAAATTATTTATTCTCGTGCTATAGTATTAAGAATATGTGTATTATATAATTATTTGTGTTTTCGCGAAAAGGTAAAGCAACAAAAAAATCGATTAATTCTGTATCGTGCAGATGAATCATTTAGTAGTTATATATTTTAGACCGTGTGGAAAATACTAAATACTATTGTTTTATTGCTTTATTCCATTCAAAAGTATTATATTATACTATCGATACTATTTTGCTGGTTATCAAAATATTTCTACTTAATACTTTAGTGCACCGTGTATTTGCTAAAATTAGTCGATACGTTTTATATAACAGCAGTGTAAAAAAAATTATAAGTAGTGCATATATCTAGTTAAATATATTTCAGGTTTCATTCACTCAAAATAAAACTATAAAATCAATTTATAGTTCTTATTTAAAAATAAAAATATCTACCTTAGATAATCTAAATGTAAAAACCACATAAACCGAACAATAATAGTGCGAAACAAGAAAAACTAAAAACAAATGATTCGATCACATGATGATATAGATCATTTTAAACGTCTCTTAGAAGAGAAGGAACGTGACTTAGAACTGACGGCTCAAATTGGTAAAGAATTGCTAGAACAAAATCAATTGCTGGAGCGGCGAATCAGTGAATTGGAACTAGAATTTAAAGTGTCCAATGAAGCACTAGCTCAGTTGTCGCACGAGTTACACCAGAAAAATGAACTTGTTGCCATTTTAACAAGTGATTTGGATGATAATAATAGTGAAAATGGTAAGTAGTAATCAAAAACAAATATAGTGTTATGATAAACTATCTACGTTAAATGATTATGTCATCATAAAACATTAGTTTTGTACATACGTAACGACAAGTCGACAAATTAATGGATATTAAGTATGCATATACATTTTCAAGTTTAAATATCAAGGTTCGACGAATTGTTCTATTTCTTGACTTTTTTACAATAACAACCTTAGGGGCAACACCTCCTAAAACAATAAATCTGAATTGTAGTTTTACGATTGTAAAAGGTGTCTTGATACATATTGAAACTGGTTGAATACATACATGCGTTTGGTTAAAACTGCAGTGTTGTAAAATACACGTGAGTAATCATCCGTTTGAATAGTTAACTACACTGCAGTGACGTCATCATGTATAAGACATGATATTTTTATTGTCCCAATAATAACTTATTAGTTAAGTTTACCAAATATTCTGTTTATTAGTTGGGAAAAGCTTTAAAGTCATTATGTTTTTCATATTTGAAGTGATGTTCGACCTCTTTCACTCGATTGATTACTCAGAAGACTATTTACTATCATTTAGAAAGTATCAACATATAAGTATATCAACAGCGGTTCGTTTAACTTTTAAAACATTACCATTGAAGCCGAAGCAAGCTAATAAGCGTTAATAATTTTCATACAGTATAAATTTCGCGACAATTCACAGAAAAATACCTCTTATTAATAATTGAATTATTATAGATTTTATTTAACCAACCATCTCACCACAATGAAGACACCTGGAAAATATTACAAAAATAATTATATATTGATATAAAAATATTCTATAACCCTTCTATCTGTTTTACTTGTTTCGATTTAACCATCTACAGATAAATTGTTTACAACTAACTGATAAGATCAATTGTTTTTTACTATTTGAAGTTGAATCTGCATAAGATGTACAAGTTAGTCCCTAAGAAGTATATTTTCATAGTAAATAATGATTAATACCGTCTGTCTTGCTTTATTTCTTACTTGAATACGTTGCTTGATACGTTTATTTGAACACTACTAAACTATATTTAAAAACTATATACCTCAAATATAATAAATTATTTTCCAATATAAAATATACAAGAACTACCATATACAGTTTAAGTTGAGCTTGAATAAAAATAATTGCTTACTTCGTTATACACGTACCAATACGATTATGACTAAATTCTTTTAAACAGGGTGTCCCGAAAGTAACTGACACGAATGGTACTTCTACCACTTCGCAATATGAAGCCAGCACACCAAACATTAACGGTGAATTGATGTTGATAATTTTCAAATGGGGATTGCTTGTAGACCAGAAATGTGTATTATCTAAATTTATACATCCGTCTCGGGTAATTACTAGGACCGATAATACTTCAAGATAGATTAGATGATTCAAAATATTTAAATTTCCTACAAAACCAATTCGAAGAACTCTTGGAAGAAGTTTCGTTGAATAGTGTGCGATCTATGTGGTTTATGCATGAATAAAATGTTACTGTAACTCCTCAAAGAAAATATTAAAAAATGAAAAAGGGTTAGAACACTCTTCAGATTTACTTAAGATCAACAACTGGACTAACCAAAGTTGGATTCGAGCTAATAAAATAAGAATTAATATCCTTAGCCTTGAAATCTAAAGTACCATTATTTCTACACCTGCTTAGACCTATATTTCGAACATTACGCCAAAAAACATTGGGAGGAAGAGAGGGATCTAATTTATCCTGGAAAAAATTACTTTTGGCTGCCCTAATCAATCTTACTACCCTATTGCAAAATTATCTTACTATCTCCTAATTATCTTATTTTACTATCTCCTAATCTTTTCCATAAGCGAAATTTATCTACCCTAAATCTGATTGCATTCATAATTTCTCCAGACATCCATGGAGGAGATTTAGATTATCACTGATCTAAGAGGAACACAACTATTGAAAACTGAATTAATAAATCTATTTAAAAGCTGGATTTGACAAGTAGAGGAATCAAGATAAAAATTGTTATCCCAAGGTATAGAGCTACAAACTAGTGCTAAATGAGAATCATCTATATTAGAAAAATCCCTAGAACTAAACCTTCTAGGCTCCGGGCGAGAGTAACAATTAGTGGAAAATACTAATAGGTCGTGATGAGATCCTAAACCTAGAGATAATTGATTGAAAAAGAAATAGAGTTATCGGTGAACGATAAAACATGGTCAATAAAAGAAGAAGCGATACCGTCAGTGGTTGGACAAAAATAAGTTGGTTCACCAGTATTATGTACTGATACATTAAGACTGTGCAAAATATTAAAATACATTCGAGAGGACATACTATCCTGTAGTATATCGAAGTTGAAGTCAACTGAGAATTCATTGGAAACTTTTCAGATAAAATAATTTTGCAAATATCACACATAGCTTTTCTGAAAGCTAAGATCAGAAGTATATTTTCAAAATTTCTTAAAAAAATTACAATTTTAAAAGTTTTGTTTAAATTTGAAATACTTTTTAAATAAATATTCATGACTCTATTCAAATAACATGACTTATAAATATTCATGACTCTCAAACAAATTGTTATTTCTAGAGATATTGTTTTAATTTTAATACAAGGTGCTACGTTGATAACGGGGCTTCACAGTGCAAAGTAGTAAAAATAAAGTCGTCTTCGCTTTGATCAAAGAATCCAACCGTACCATTCGTGTCAGCCCCTTTCAGTACACCCTGTATATTTTCTCGATAAATAACTTTAGATATAAGGTTAAATGCATTTTTGTAACAAAGATTTGATCGTAACTGTCATGTATAATATTATAAAGAATTATTATAAGATAATGGCAATGTTCTGTTCTGAGTCATTTACCTTAGTTCTCTTTCCCATGCATACTAATCAATGAATAAAATAATATTAAATTGAATTTATTTTATAATTAATTTAGTGCATGCAACCATTGTAAGTACGTCATCTAAAATTTGATCATCAGTAATTTTTATTGCAACACACGCAATACGATAGATACGTCTGAAAAGGAAATAATGAAAAACAGTTTTTAATTTGATATAAATATTAAGTAAGTTTACGGTTCAACGAAATTATTTTAATTAAAATTAGAAATTTTAATTGCTTTCTAATTCAAATTCTTCTTCCTTACTGATGTTCTCGTCATTTAATATAGAAAAACGTATTATCCACATTCTGCTCAGATCATCAATTGGCCATAAGCTTACAATTTATTAAGTATATTTTCCGAATTGGATAAACGAACAATCATTTAAAATATCTTACATATTAATTAGTAGACTGTATATGTGTAGTTTTTTTTGGCTTTCAGGCCTTGTTGGCCCGTACCGTGTCAACAATCTGACTCCATCGGTTTCGATCATGAGCCAACTGTTCATACTGTTGCAAGCAGTTAGAAGATGCCAGATCGCTCTCTACGCCGTGGAGCCCTCATCTCCAACATCGACCTCTATGCCTATCGAAAGGCCCTTCAAATATCGCTATCAGGAATTCAATCGGGAATTTCGATCAGAACTTTAATGCGTAGAACTCAGTATGTGCCATCAATTTCGCGTTTTTGGACCAGATGATTCTTCTCTAGAATATTAGAAGCCATCTTTCGTACTCATTTTCAACTTATCCGTATTTGCTACATATTTTGATTTCAGAAGTAGACGTAGAGGATATAAAGTCCTTTTGCCAGCGGCAAGGCGAATCTTGATATCCTCTCCCACACTATTATCGTGGGTAATGAAAGATCGAAAAAAAATTGAATCTTATCACTCCTTCAAACGTGTGATTACCGTCTCGAAAACCAGAGATTAGATATTTGGTTTTGGACTCATCGATTTTGAGACCAACGGAATCTAAACACTGTTCTAGTGGATCAAGTATCTCTTTCATTCCGTTGCCATTTAATCCAATCACACAGATATCATCTGCATATGCATAACATTGATTGGATTGTTGGAATAAAATATTGTAAGATATATCAGGGACAGCGCATCTCCTTGTCGAACACCAATCTAGTTTATAGCACATTTAATACCATATGCTTACGGCATCTAAACAGTATGCCTAATGTGAGATTTATGCTTAATATTTGCTACTTAATAGAACTGAAGTTTGATTTACGAGTTAAGGCTAGTACTCAGATCAAAGTGAAATGAAATTTTAACGCGGTCTCCAAAAAATTATTTATTTTCACGTGAAATAGAAACGAATTTTTTTTGGAGAATTCAAATGTTCAAACAGTTAAATGTTCAAATTTTAAGGCTAGTACTCATATCGATTTCGCGTGAAATTTCCATATCATTTTACCTAAGTGAACTCAGAAATGAAAAATTTCAATTCTGTTTTCGCTAGGCAGTACTGAGTTCATCAGCGAAAAAACTATAGTTTTCTCAATGCATCATAGATGTCGCGCATAAACTCTACAAATTAGTTTCATGCGAATATAATGATCCTAACCTTTTTTCACGTGCAATTTCGACATTTACGTTTCTGATGTATTCTTAAAAGATGTGATACAGTTTTGTGATTATATTTTGTCATATTTCGAATAATTTGTGATTTGTTTTTCTGTGATAGCTTGTTTTGAAATGTCTAACACCAAAATTCTCCAAAAACAATTCATTTCTATTTCACGTGAAAATAAATAAGTTTTTGGAGACCGCGGTAAAATTTCATTTTACCTTGAACTTAGTACTAGCCTTTACGTGAAAAAAATGGTTCGAATCATTATTTTCGCGTGAAACAAATTTGTAGAGTTTATGCGCGCCATCTTTGGTGCATTGAGATAACTATAGTTTATACGCTAATGAACTGAGTACTGCTTAGTGAAAACAGAAATGAAATTTTTCATTTCTGAGTTCACTTTGGTAAATCGAATGGAAATTTCACGCGAAATCAATCTGAGTACTAACCTTAAACTGGACTAATTTAAATTTTGTGTAACTAACTCGATAGATTTGAGAATTCATTATTTTACTGTTAAAAGCCAAATTAGTTAGGACGCCAAGTAAGCAGGTATCACTGACCTGCTTCGAAAACCATTTATATTTGATTAATTAGTTAGTTATCTAACGATACAAAAATTATACAACTGAGGATCTCTATAACTGGATTATATCTCTAATTAACTGAGCATTTACTCAAATTTACAATAAAATACGCGTGAACTTTCTTAAAGTTAAGCAACTCAAGAAAGTATAAACTCAAAATTTGGTCAAATGCGGTGAACTGTTTATTTCTTATTACCACAAAATTTCGTAACAATAACACCCATTCATAAATTCATTAAATACTTTTGTTCAAATTCGGGCGTTTATCTTAATCAGTATAAATTTAAAATTTACCTTTAACAACAAGGTAAAGTTAGGCAACTGGAACGGATTGCATAAGAGAAGAAATCTATTTTTTAAATGATATAAATATGTTACTAGCATTATAGCATACGAACGTTATAATTTACATATAATAAACGTTCCTGTCTCTCATGTGATGTGATGTTGAACATAAACGATATTGTTGTATACAGCCATGTTATAAATAATGTTTGCCAAATATGATATTCCTGCCATTTATAGACGTATCGATTTTGTTAAACTAAAGATAGTATGTATATGTGGCTGGACTTGGATAAACATAAGGTCATTTTACTGTACATATTACTTAATTCGATTTCCTAAAAATGTTTATATCCGCTACAGTAAAAATCATTGTTTTGTTGTGAAATAAATTAATTTAATAGCAAAACGCCACAACAATTTCTGATAAATTGGTAACGGTTTTGATAAGATAATTATTTATAATTATCAAAAAATTTTAATCTATAATTGAATTTTGTAGTATAAACATTGCTCGACGGGTAGATTTTTGTTTTAAATAATTTGCATGCATATAGAACGTGATTTTATTTTAGTATTTTACCCAGGATTATTTAGGATTTACTGTGACACCAAGTTTAACAAGAATTTTACGAATATGGTATTTTACGATTCTAAGAGAGTAATTATTATTTGGTTATGCTTTCACCGAAATCTTAAAATTAATATCATTTCAGTAAATTTGTTTACAAAATTAGGTTAAGGTGATCATGATACGAATAATATCAAATTTACTTGTTGCCATTTACGTCTAGTACATTTACTACTAAATACGCAGTATGAAATACAAAGTGGAAATTAGCTTGATTGGGAGATTATATATTTGGTAATTAAAGTCTTAGATGATGATGTTAAGTAGTTTAGTAAACTGTAATCTGTATGTATGTTAGTGCTATAGGCTAGTATGGTAGAACAGATAATCCATGCAAATTGGGACTTTAGCCGTACGTTTTCACTTTTGCTTAATTTAGGAGTTTAAAAAGAAACTGCGAAAGAGTTAGAACAACTTTTGCCTCAAAATAGAAAGATAAAAACAAATAAATTTACTGATTAATTTACGCCTGTTGCGTCTATATAACCTGACTTCCTTTACTTAGAAAAAAGAAAAAATTTAGCTTATAATTATATTTTCTGAACTAAAAACCAAAATGTTTGAGGGCACCTTCTGTTTGGCTGTCTGTCTATCTTTACCTTTGCAATCTATTTTGGGACTAAAGGCTCTCCCAACTCTTTCGTGATTCGGTTATTTACGTCATCCCTTACGCCATTACAAAGCCAAATCAAGAACGTACGGCTATAGGTCCAATTTGCGTAAAACCATTTCCAAGAGGTCATAGATGTGTTCATTTACACCACCGATCGTATTAAAATGGCAAAAAATACATTTGCATCCTGCCCTTATGGGGATTCGGTTCTACTTGCCGGTGCTTTAACCACTGCGCCATTTAGTCGATTCACACCTCCTGTCAAGAGATATTGTATATGCAATTTGAGGGAGGTTGAGGTTACATTCACTTGATTGAGTATACTTTAACAACACAAACTGAGTGCTTTTATAACTAATAACTGTAAACTTAGTTATCAGCTCACGAAAAAGGCTTATATTGAATTAGGAAAACCACGTAAAGCTTCCATGTATGTCTTTCCCATGAAACCTTTACTTCAAAACAACACATTTTGATATTTTATATTAGTAATGTTAACAGATTCTGATATGATAAGCTTTCAATGTTGAGATTCATCCTTTTTCTATAAAATTCGATTTGTCCCTTATTTATACACAGATAATTTAATTGCTTTATTTTATTTCAGTGTTCAATAGAGGTGTAATTAATTAATATACGAGTACGAGCATGAGATTATATATATTACCATATAATCTATATATCAAAATGTTAAAACTCTTATATTGATTAATGCAAAATTATTTAGGTCAGGTTTTCGAGCTTGATTACATATTTATGACCACTCTTATTTGGCAGAGCACTTAATTTTTAGATGGTAAACTTTCTTCTTGATCAAATATATATGATAACTGGCTAATAGTTGCTTACTATCCGTAGGCCGGTTCATTATGAATTGTGTTTCTTGACCGCTACAACAGTTTATGTTGATACTTTTCGAAACTATGGTATTTCTAAACTGTTGAAGCTCTTTTATCAAGTCAATATGTACATAAAAAGTAGGCATTTTCTACTATTTGACTTGTTTGTTAAAGTGAGGTACACTATAGGTAAAATACTTCATATACTATTTTAAATATTAAATCGTTATAGTTAAAATCATGTTTAAATTTTATTGTTAAAATTCAGTTGCTGCATCTATTATTACTATCCGGACCCTGCCTGCATCTTGACCTTAACCGTGACAACTAACCGTGACAACCGCTTGAAAGTCATTTTCTAACTACTTTTATATTAATTAGATTAGAACAACAATTCATCCATCTTAGGTAATTAACTTTGTAAGTCATCATATCTACTATAAGGTATTCCTCGGCAGTTAAAGCTGGTGTAAGTTTCTTTGTTTATAGTTCAGGGGTCATCTCATCAAATGCTGTATATAAAGAAAAATGTTGTCCTACAATTCCCAACCTATCACCATCTAACGCGATTGATATTATAAAGAAACAGCCCAAGACGGTCAATCAACACTCTTGTCGAAACCTGAATCACATAGCAATCGCAAACCAACCAATCACTCAATCTTATCAATTTTGAAATGGAATTGAAGAGAAATATTAAATTGGTGATCCTTTAAGACGCCATCGCAGACACGACAAACATTTCATAAGATCTTAAAATTGAACTAACTTGGACCTTGGTCCTCTGTACTAATCTGTTAAAATAGTTTCTTTTGTTTTTCTTATTCTATTAACGAACGATCCTTTCAAAACAGTGACTGAGGTTCACCTAAAACATTTTACCCCATCAAAAACACTTCTAACTGTGTACATACAAGTTTCTACAGTAGTTTTACATAAATAAAAAGCATATTGATTTGTCAAAATTGTTCAGATTTCTTAGTTTTTCCACGAGCCATTAATTAACTATATGCAGCAGGACAAAAGAATTACTCTTTGCCATCATTAAAATTTTTGTATAATTATTTTTGCTTTCATACTCGTACTTAACAGTGGTCTTTGAATTGCTCAGGCCAATTTGTTTAAACTTAAAACTAACTTTTAGGTTTATAATACCATCATTACACCCTACCATTAGAATTTGTTCATTTCAAGAACACTGTCTATAAAAAAGGAGTTCAAATTATCCTCAATTTTTATCCTCTGAACATTTAATTTTGAAATTGATTTCGATATCAGTTGTAATCCTAAAGTAATCGTTTGTAATCGTCTTAACTCAAACTTCTGCGTGTGATTCGTCCAATGACCAAAATATTATATTCTGATTATAATATTCTGATTTGTCGCCATTTGTAGTTTAGTGAATAAGAGAGTTTCTCATCAAGCTGCAGTTTCGAGTTCAATTCTCGCCATTGACTTACCATGCTACGGATGACATAAAAAGCGATTAATTGGCCAAAAGGTCTCAGTTGAAACGTGAATAGGATTGTTTAGCAATATATTATTATAATATTCTGATAGATTGAATTCCTCCAACACAATTAAAGTGAAGATTAATTTTTGATTAAGCATTCGTATTCAAAACTATTAGACGGTTTTTTATATATTTTACTTATATAACCTGTATTCTTATACTAGTCTGTATTCTTATATTAGTTATTTTATAATCTAGTAGACTAAAACAAACTAGGCCATTTGGTTCAAACTTATAGATATGATATGCTTTATCCATGGCATGCTGTAACTTCATCACTAAAGTGAATGTGTAATACAAATGAAAAAAATATTTTTGCTTTTTGCAAAATTTATAAGTTTTCATAACATTAACAAAATAAATAATAACTTTGTGAATACCAAGAATTATACACATTTTAAATATAGAACTTATTGTATGCTACAAATTTATTGTTTTTTAGAAATGAAGAAAATGTTTATTTCTATCGGGTGTCCCATTTAGAAATTCCATTTTAAATTTTCGGTTGCTTTTCATCAGTTCAGTACGGCGCAGTCAACTCTGCAAATACAAATACACAATAAACTGATAATTATTCTTCGGTTCACCTCCTTTATTGGCAGTACTCAATTTTTAAAAGTATGTACTTTGTGAGCTGCACTTTATACTTAGTATATTTGCCCAAAGTTTTAAACAAAAGATTTTTGTACGAAAATTCTACAATCTTCATATGAAGAGTATAAAATATAAATTTATTTAACCTCATCCTTAATACTTCCTTCAAAGAATAACAGTTGTTACAAAAAGACGGAAGTTGGAACCGGCCGTCTTAATTGGACAGCCTCAGATAGACTCTGAAATCAAAATGAAAATAATTATTGGTGCCAAGTGGTGGAGTCGGTGCCGTTCCAAAAAACTACATTTACACAGGGGCAATGCAAACTTTTCTAAGAAAAGCTCCAGAGGAAATTGAAGCAGAATGATAAGGCCTCAAAGCCTAAATTCCTGGGCAACTAGTTCAATAATGGCTGGCTTTTCATCAACTGAACCTTCTATGAGAGAATAAAAAGACTCCAAAAGTACTCTCAAAATGCAAAAGTCATCAGAAGGAAAATGAAAGCTTTCTTAGAAAGAAGAATAAACTATTACATACTTACTGATATCTAGTTTTCAGGTTCTTTTTTGACATCGACCCAGTTAGACAACTATAGTGGCCTGCTTAATATGGAACTGTGAGCTTCGCTATAGGATGACCCTTGGTGTTCTATGCATGTTTGGTATAGTGACCTATTATTATAATAGGTATTAAATTCACAAACTTTACTCAATAAAGTACAGCACATAGCTCGGATTGGTATAACTGGATCAATTCAAACATGTCCGATTGCAGCTTTATGAAGCCACTGTTTAAATCTAAAAACAAGCAATTCAGTGAATCAAGTAAAAATTCTTGTAGAATTTCAAACCTCGTACGCACTGTAAGATCCAGACAAAAATAAAATTCCTCAAACCTTTTAATTTGGTATTTCCGGATCTAAATAAGTGGAGTCGAAATAGATCCCTTTCGAGCAAGGGTCAATTGTATTATACGGACTAATCAAAGATAGACGGTAAAACAGAAAAATACTTCTATAGGCGTCCAGAAATGCAATTGAGCGTTAAATTGTTTCGTTCACTTGTTATTATAATTACAGTGGTCACAATGATAATTATAATATTTAAAGTAGAATTTCTGAAGATTTAATTTTCAAAACCTACGGTTTTCAAATGATCTATTTATGTATATGAGATTTTATGTAATACATATCATAAATGCATGTATGTTATTTTAAAACCTTAGGTGATTAAAAAAAT
This sequence comes from Tipula lateralis, assembly GCA_963932295.1. NCBI lineage: Eukaryota > Metazoa > Arthropoda > Insecta > Diptera > Tipulidae > Tipula > Tipula lateralis. The sequence goes on from OZ010737.1 coordinate 128,570,378, forward strand.
GTACTATAATTTTAGATGAGTTGGTCTTTAATCTATGAACCGTAAGACCACTATCAGAAAATAGGAAATGTTATTTCTAAGGATTTTCCAATAAGAACTTGACAATTTTTTTTTAAAAATCAAACGCAAACCATTTAAGATATTTCGAAAATTTTATTATTGATTGAAGTACAATCAAAACATTTTTGTATGGAATTCGACATCGTTCATATGTCCACCACAGACTCGCTGCAAGTATCGATTCGTTGAGCCCAATTTCCAATGATTCAACGTAGCCCCATAAAAAAAGGTTACAGGTTTTAAATCACACGATCTAGACGACCAATCGCCAGGATCGTTTCTAGATATAACACGTTCATGAATTTTAGATTTCTTTAAGTCGATTGTTAGACCCCTTTTGTGCCATGTTGCACCCTCTTGTTGAAACCACATATCATAGGTATCTAAATCATGCAATTGATCAAAGGTATAACGTTGCAACATGTCTCTGGAACGATCTTCAATGACTGTAACGTGACAGTCATTTTCTTCAACGAAAATAAACGGTCCAATGACACCACCAGCAGGAAAACCACACCAATTCAGTTATTTTTTGTGCATTATTTTTTGTCAAGCACATGAGGGTTTTCACCTAACCGATAACGCATACCCTGTTTGTTGACGAAGCCGTTTAGCCAAAAGTACGCTTAATCATTGAATATGATTTTACGATGAAATTAGTCATCTTTCAACATTACCAGAGCCTAATCTGAGAACGTACCTCGCTTCTTATAATCGAGCGACTATAATTCTTGAGTTAACTGAATCTGATAAGGGAACAAGCCGAAAATTCGCCAAAGTATGGTCTGATCAAACCCTAATGCTTGAAACTGTCGTATAATCGACTGTTTTAGTTCGTTTGCGACGGAAGCTTGAATGGCACGAATTTTCTCAGCACTTCGACTTAGCCTCATTGGCACGGGAACATCCAGCAGCAATTATTTAAACTCTAATTTGTTCAATAATTGCTTCTCTATCAAAAATTGGGATTAATGCTCTTGAAGTTGCACTCACCAACTCGAAATTTTTTATAGTGAACTGAATATTTTGACATTGACTGTTTGGTTATATGTTTAGGGGTGTGTTCGCAGTGAAAGTTCATAGTTAAATGGAAATTCTGATCTTAATTATATTTTGTTATAACCAACTAGGTTTGTACAATGGTTTATAAAGTATTTTGGTTAAGCTTATTCCTAGCTTCGTCTAATGAAACTAGAAAATTCGATATTAGTCGTTAATCGGTCGTCCATTAAGGAAGCCATTTCATATTGTTTAATAATTAATTAAAAATACAGGAAAGTAGCTTCTGAACCTGTTCGATCAATAATAATAAAAAAACTTATTCGATAAGACGAGTATGTTACTTACTAGTTGAGACAATAAAATGATAAAATTAATAACTTGTTAACAATTATATGGCAAACGTAAATTTTGTAATATTTGAACGTATGGAACATAAACATTGTAAATGCAAAAATAACACGATATAAGAGAAAGCGGTTTAGTGCAAAATACTTTGTAAAAGTAAATCACATTATTTCCTACAATAACATGAATATTTTTATCTGAACCTTGTTTAAAATATAAATATACGATGCGGGATCAGGGCATACATTAATAAAATCATATATCAAGTATACTAGCAATTATATAGTTTATCACCTTCATACCGTTAGAATCGCATACTGAATGTGTAGATATTTTTCGTATTATATACATTGGTATAAGATATAAAACCTGTATTAATTGGTTCTATTTGTGCACTTTAACTTTAAATGAATTATTCTCGAAGAACAAGAAATATGAAAAGAAAATACTTGCTATCTGTAATGCAGTTTGTCTATATAAATTCCTCTTGAGTACAAAAAGTTGTTATTTTATTTTTTATTTATTTAAGAAATGCAAAATTATTTGCGATATCAAAAACATGCTTAGTGAGCTTATGGAGTTTAATATAGTTGATATCATTAATTGATTAGATAATTGTCTGCCTACAATGTTTGTTTTAATTTCTTGTTTATTATTTTTGTCATTCTAACTTTTATTGAAATATGTCTTAAGTGTTTTTGAAATTGTAAATTGTATAATACAACAAAACATTTTGGAAATATCTATAATCAATATTTATTATCTGTGTTTTGAGTAATAATTCGATTATTATGCATTATTACTATTGATATTTGACACGTCCGGAGCAGGGCGATGCGCAAAAAATATTCTGTTAATATTATCATGTCACATTATTGCGAGTCAATTGGGTTTGTTTACTTTTTTTTAGTATATAAACAAACTCGCTTACATATGTTTGATGTTATATATGATTGAGTCCGAAGATAAATCCAAATGCAAATATTATCAAAATAAATTATATATTTTATCAATTTATATTTGATGTTTTGAAAGTGTATAGGTTTTCGTTCTATAATCTTAACTCACACAAACGTATTCACTTGCTAAAATAATAGGATATAATAATGCGTTACGTCAGTATCCAATTATTTTTGGAGGATGAATAAATTAGAAAATATTTTGATTTAATCTCGTTAAATTCAATATATACAAACCATATCTGTATTGAATGTATTCTCTCAAATTTTTAATGGTCACTAATAAAATTATTTTCTATAATAGATTTTCTAATACAGGATGAGCCACATTGATTTAAAGCTGATTTTTTTCTCATTTTTTCAATAAAATATTTTAAATGATTTCCATTTCTATTTTTTTTAATGGCTCATTTTAAGACATTTTAAGTCCAGGGCAAATCTGGGGAACAAGGTGGTCATGCGAAATCAGCATCTTATGAAATTATTCGGTCATCGAAAAATCGCCGTTATTTCTCTCGCGATATGAACTGTAGGTCTATCTTGCCGGAACCATATGTCACGGTTATTGAAAAGTAGAATTTTTTACGTCCAAATTGTTCAACATGGTCCGGTATACCACCCAAGGCACGGTTTCTGGATGTTCATTATGATTTTCGAAAATAATGAACCGATAATCTAAGAGTGTAATTGTTACTGATACAATACTTTCAGATTCTCCTTACCTCAAATTCAGCAGTTCTGTTAATTGACATATCTATTTAAATGAAAATAGGCTTCATCGCTCATAAAAAGATTGTTCAAAAAGTTGGAATTTTCTGTCGCAAGAAAATTTAATCTATTAGCATACTATCTCCATTGTGGTGGATCCCTCGGCAATAATTCTTGGGTCAATTGAATTTTATGTTAAAACATCTTCAGATCAACTTTTGGAATGCGTCGTAGCGATGTTCGGGAGACCCAGTTGAATAGCAGGTCGACGAGTAGACACAGATGGATCATGGATCAGTGTGAAAACTCTCTCGTTCAGCATCTACATCTTGTGTAGTGCGAAAAAATCTAGACGTCGGAGTGTCAAAATGTTGAAGGTATTTTCTTTGTGTAAAATTTTATAAAATGCTTATCATCCGCACGATCGGCAATCAAGTCGCTGGTTTCTGTTTCTCTAACGTCTAGAGTAGCGTTGGGTTGCCGCTCGTCTCTAAATGAGATGAGTGAGCATTTCAACATCCAGGTAGTCTGGGTCTCTGGTCACTCAGACATCATGGGAAACTGCAGGGTGGATGAACTAGCGAGGCACGGTACAACTCTCCAACTGCTACCGAAAAGGGCAAAGTTGGGGAGACCCATTAACGCACTCAAGATTGTGCTTAAAAAAAAGGCGGAATGCTCAGCGAACAATAGGTGGACGAAACCCTCTCATGTAGAGTTGCAAGACAAGTCTGGCCAAAGCTGAACTTGAAACGCTCAAAGGCACTTATCTCCCTACGAAGACGTGAACTTAAAACGATCGTGGGGATACTCACAGGACACTGCCTTCTTGAAGAACATGCGAGAAGGCTGGGTCTTTTGCAGAAGCTGTAGGGACGAGGAGAAGGAAGAGACGGTAGTCCACCTCTTATGCTCGTGCCCGGCTTTGGCACACAAAAGACATGAATATTTGCGTAAGTTTTTAATGTACTGCCTTTCTGATCTCGAAAACTGTAATGTGCGAGACTTATTACGCTACATATGCAGCTCAAACTGGTTCTCATAGGGGTAAAAGGGGAGTAAGATCCTGTGGTATGACAACGGACCGTCGCCGGTCTAAGTGTGCTGTAGCAGCCATTCAACCTAACCTATCATCCGCAAAAAAAATAAAAACTTTAAAAATAAAAAAATTATAAGCATTTCAAATCAGTCAGTCCATGTTGGCTCACCCTATATTTAGATGGATTCATTTCAGATATCAATTAGTATTCCAATTGGTAAATCATATGAAGATTGACCAATTATAACATTTCGTGATCGAATCACAAGTTCATATAGTCCACATAGTAAGAAACAGAGTACACATATAATATCTCGAAAGTAATCAGAGCTTATCGAAGGTGGTGGCTAAATCTAGTAGGATCACTGGACTTACGATTTGCTTCCGTTAAAATCTCTTAAAAAAGTCAACAAAATAAATAAAATCGGAAGACCGAACTCAAAACGAAAATAAGAATCTGCAACCGAAACGCAACCACATGGAACTATTCCGAACACGTTTAAACATTCCGAAGCCATAGTTACCATATATGTGTTGATTTCAAAAAGTACTACGAAACTTACGACTCGATCATTCGAGATAGATTATGGTATATATAATTGTTACTAACTAATAGGATTGAGCGACGATGGCTCTACGGAAAAGAGAGCGATTTAGCATATTATGACTGTTTACGACAGTAAAGAGCTAGTTCCTGATCGAAAACCGATGACATAGTTATGGCAGATTTTGGTATATGATGAGATATATATCGATATCGTTGAAATTATTTTCAACACTTATCAAGTTTTTTCTATTAAGTATTACTAGTCGAAAATAAAGTACTACTAGTCGAAATTATTCGATTGTAATTAGATCCAATCAAATGGAAGTACTCTAAACTTTCATGTCTGTCAATATTGTCTTAGCCTTTATCTCTTTGGGTCGAATGTATTGGCCGAATAAATGAGCTCAAAGTATGTATACCAAGAAAAAACATGTCTTTCAAAGTATTAACATAGTGATAAACTATTAAATCAAGTAACACCATTAAATTTAACTATTTCTCAAATTTCAACTGCCATTAAATCCATAAATTTTTAGTATTTCATAAATGTAAAATTTCTTTTGAAATATACGTTTGTATTTATTTTTACATTTTATGTTTTGTAATTCGAACGTGTAGTGTGCGAACACTTTTTACATATTTAGTGTAAATGAAAAATATACTCTTAACGTGTGCTATCACCAAAAAAATCATACAAAAGACTTCTACTCAATACTACTCGAACGATATGAAAGAAAGTGTATACGAATTAAGTGAAGATTCTACTTCTACAGTATATTAAGACATCTATCCTTTTCATAAGACTATTTGCTGCTTCCTAACTTGATGAAACGGCTCAGTGACGATGGTACCCATATGTATTATTAGTTGTAAACCTATTATAGGTTGTTTCTAGTATCACTATCAGTTTCAGATGCCATCGTTAACCTAAATCTTTAAATATGATAATTTTTAATATTTATTAGTCTAAACCAAAGGTTTTAATTCACTTTATCATTTGCTTCGTTCACCTCACATTTTTAGTCTGTTTATCTTGAAGTTAGCTACTGCATGCTAAGGACCTAAAACAATGAGATCTCACTAAAAAAAGTAAATATCTCACATCTCAATGTACTGGATGCAAAATATCTTTTTGATGATCTTTATGATCTTACTAAAAAAATATAGAAAATCTCACTATTTAGTGAGATACGAAATATATATATCTACATTTTGTAGATATGTATTTTATGGTTTGAGTCAATTTAAATATAAAGAACGAAAATCAATCGTTAATTCGCAATGGACACAAATAAATGCGAAGATAATATGTATAATAAAATAATATGTGTTTTATATGACAGCTTAGTTAGGACCCAACATAAAATATAGATTGTACATCCAGCACACTAAATGATAGTCTACAATTGAGACTATTTTACATTGTAGAATATCTAATCTGAAGTTCTCAACGTGCTGGATTCGCCCATTGTTTAAATGTTAATTTTATCACAAAAACTATTTAACTTAGTGTTTCTCAACTGAATGCATACCGCCTGCGGACCATAAAAGTTTTAAGTTTATATTGCATACCAAATGATTGTAAAAAGTAGATAAAGGAAACATTTTATGGTGATTGTTGTTGGTGTTTTTCATTTATTTGTAATTTATCAGTTTTTGGAAACCGCAGCTTTTTCGTGCAGTTCTGAGCTTTTCAATTTTAGTTATGGTTGTAATATAGCATCGTAATCTAATTCTAATCAATTTTGTTCCTCTTTTAGATAATTCATTCAAATTAACTATAAAGTGAAGGTGTTTGATAAGAGTAGTTTTTATAACCAAATATTAATATCAATTCTCTAATATACAAACATCTGTAATATCATAGTGGCGATATTTTACACACTTGCATTAGGACTGTAATATTTTCTTTATGCCTTTGTTTGATTCTACAAGTCTTAAGTGATAATTAAGTCAGTTTTGCAGTTCAACTGTTAATATGAAAAACTCTTCCACTTTTTTTAATTTATTTATGTAATGCTTATAATTTGTATTAAGAAGATTAACCACAAATTCTGAACTCATACAATCCTATTTTAAATACAAACTTATTCACATTTAATGATCGTGGAATAGGAAACATTTAAAAAATCTTACAACTAAGATTAAACAAACCTATATTATCACTCCATCACCAGCAGCACTAGTATCATAGAACTTACTGAACTAAGGTTGAAAGGTATTGATTAAACTATTACTAGCCATATGAAACAGAATTTGATTTTTTTCTAACAGGTCATTCAATTAACCCCTGGGGATCAGTAAGAAAAAAACAAAATTTTGACAAAACTCGATTTTATTATTAAACACAGTTGCCTTTGAGGGCGATACAACGAGTATAGCGAATTTCCAACTTTTCGATACCACTTTTATAGTACGATTTCTCTTTCTCGTCAAAATAGACCTCAGTTTCAGCGATTACTTCATCATTGGACTTAAGTTTTTTCCAGCAAGCATTTTATTGAATACTAGAAAAGTCGCTGGGCTCATGGTGAATATGGTGGATGGGTAAGCAATTCGAATCCCAATTCATTCAATTTTGCCATCGGTTTCATCGATCAGTGACACGATGCATTGTCTTGGTGAAACAAAACTTTTTTGTTTTGCAAATGTAGCCGTTTCTTTGCGTTTTCAGCGTTCAATCGATCCAAAAGTGCATAGTAGTAGTCGCTGTTGATGGTGGTTCCTTTAGATAGTCGATGAATATTATTCCGTTCGCATCCCAAAATACAGACTCCATCACCTTACCGGACGTCTTTGCTTGTTTTTGGATTCGGTCCGTTGACTGTTGTCCTCTTCTTTTCGTTTCTGATGTGTAATTGTGAAACCATTCCTCATCCATTGTCACATATCGACGATTTAATTCCATTTTATTGCGATTTAACAGCGCCAAACACTCCTCTAAAGCATCGATTCGTTGTTGTTTTTAGTCGACTGTGAGCTCACGCGGCACCTATCTGCACTTTCGCATACCCAAATGTTCGTGTAAAATGGTAAAAACTCCAACTACCATCTGATATCTTTACAATGTCATCTAACTAGTGCACCTTCAATTTGCGATCGTTCATAACCAATTTTTACGACCACATTCAGCAATCCACTTCTCTACCACTTGTTTCGATGGAGCAGAGTACGGATAATGTTTATCAAGCCATTGTTTGCTTTCCACTGTATTTATTTCATCATAAAACTCGAAATTCACTTTTTATCCTTTTTTTTCAAAAACAAAAGTTGCTTCACACAAAATGCTATAACTCACGAATCACTAGTCAGATTGTTGTCAAATTTATACAACGTTTGAAGGTTAGTACTAAATAAAAATCATATGGAAACAATTCTAGTAACGCTATCTATGCCATCCTATGAACTTATTGAATGACCTTGTACTATCACAAAAGCTTTAGGCATGGAACTTAAAATACTAGCAGTTCTCGTAGTTCTGGAATAATTTCCCACCTTCTTTACAAAAAAAAGATAAACTTGAAATGTATAGTAAAATATCTATATAAAAGTTCCGAGACTACAGGATAAATTCGTTTCAACAATTTTAAACTAAAGTTTCTACGTATAACTTTCCAAAAAATGTACTGTAACTTTTGAAAGGAAATATTAGAATACACTTTAGACATACTTAAGATTAACAATACGGGCAACCGAAGCTGAATTCAAGCTAAAATATTTTATATAATCAGCTTTGATATCCATAGATTTCTTATATTACACCAAAACCCTTGGACTGAACAAGTAGGTAGGACTAATGTATCCTAGAAAAAACTATACTTAGTTGTTCTAATTAATCTTACTGACTCTTTCCGAGGTTGTGGTTTAAATATAACTGGGCTTTATAGGCTTCTTTCTCTAGAACTAAATGTATAGGGTTAGATTTATAATTTCATAAGATTTACCTAGAGAAGCTTGGGCTTAAGAATAACCGTTTTAAGAAAAGCACAATTATCAAAAACAGAATGAAAACGAATTGAAAAGGTGGATTAGACTATTAGAAGAAAAATTATATAGTATTCCAATGAATAGAGCTACAGACTTATCCTCGATATTTTAAAGAGAATCAATCAATAGAAAAGAGGTCGTGATGGAATCCTAATGCGAGAGATAACTGGTTGGGACAAATTATCCATGATTGATAAAACATGGTAAACAAAAATGTCTAATGTTTTAAACATTCGCCAAGCGATGTTAATATTCCTCTCCTTCACAACATGATTGCACTTGATTTTAGAAGTCGTTTGTCAAAGCATGAAATTCAATATTCAAGCATAAAGTATAATGTCGAAATCATCAATGATACATGCCCGTGCTGAAAATAACGAAACACGTCCTTGTTACTCCGGAGGTACTGCGGTGTATAATAAACATGCCTCGAAATTTTCGGCCTCGGAATGCTTATAATTCACTTTACTAGACTACTACGAGTAAACGACCAAAACTATGCATTTACAAATGTTTACTAGTTGATCAAAAATTATAATATCCGATTTTATATATAACAAATTAAAAGAATAATAAGTCTTGTACACGCAAATTGAAAAGAAAGATATAAGAAAAGTTAAACAAAAATAAAATATAGATTTCACACTTAAGACAACCCGAAGGAAACTGCCTCAACTCCACCTAGTAGTTTTATTTTTGTTAGTAACGATTATTTTAATCATAAACAATATAAACATAAATCTTATCTATTATAAGATAATTAATTATAACTTTGCGCAATATAGTCAATTATAGTTCTTAATTATTATTATTATGATGCAAATTAAATAAAAATAAACAATTTGGTTATTTTAAGAAGATGATTAATTTTGTTTGCGATATAAATAAGACGAGAGTATGACACAAATAACTTGTTCTGAGAGTCTGAAATTTAGTATTTTGGCAAAAGAACTGGAAAACTTGAAGGTCGAACACACTGTTCCTTTTCAGAAATTGCTGTATCTGTAAGTGAAACGTGACTCAATACATATCGAACGTAAATTAAATGGTTTGGTGTTTGGTTGGAAAAAAGTGAAGTTTTATATATTTTATATCATACACACAAGTGTGTAATAAACGATCCACCCGTTTTGTTCATAACCAAACATTTTTTATATTTATTATAATATAAAAACTATTTTTGGTATACTTATCTACATTGGTTTAAACTATTATATCGTTCATTTGAAACCTCGTCTCAAGATCGCTTTGGCAGAGTTCTACTGTGCTTGTCAGTCATCTAGGTTTGAATTAAATTCGTGTCTTTAGCTCTACATTCTTAATGCTCTAATATGCTGCGGCATTTTAACGACGGTTCCAGTGTAGTTTTCCGATGCAACATTAGTAAGATAAATGTATAAAACCATGTTATCGCTTGATATTGTTACCTTATTGACCATACCATTCATCTACTAATCAATACTGATTAATTTTTGATAAACAACAAACTCATTGTAAAACTTTAACCATCTATTTATTCATTATTCCTAGAAGTGTAAACGTAAAATACATATATTAATTCACAATGATTATTAATTATTTATATTGTTTCGATTATAAGTTAAAATAATTATAGTAATGATGTTTTTCTAATTCAATTATTTTATTATTTTTAGGAACTCCCACTGGTGCAAAATCGTTTAATATCGAAGTTCTCCAAAAGAAGATCACACATTTGGAAGAAGAAAACAAGGCACTAAGACAAGAAGCATCGCAGCTCGCAAAAGAAAGTACAGAAACCGAAGAAGAAGAAAAACGCTTAATGGCGGATATTACTAATCAACTGTATACAACAAATAGTCAGTTCGATGATTTGCGTAAGTTTTACTATCTAAAAAATTACATTCATTATCTAATACTTTGTCTTTTCATAATTAATTAGGGTTAGAATTGGAACGGCACAAAGAAGAGAATCAAATACAACATGAACAAATTGTAGCACTAACCATGCGGTTGAATGAAGCCGAATTACGTTTACATCAGCTTACAACCGAAAATGAAGAGCAGTGCTCTCTGCTTTGTATCACGAAAGAAAATCAAAATTTACTCGCCATCGAATTAGTAGATTTTAAAACAAAATATCAAGAAGTCGTGTCGTTATTGAACGAGACACAGGAACAATTACGACGAGCACGAAAAAAAACACAACCCGTTGGACGAACATGCCCTATTTCAGGACCATCCGCCCTCGCGAATGATTGTCTACAATATGAACTGCTCGAAACAACATTTTCGGATAGTAGTTTAGATTCGGGCATATCATTAGATCGAACCAGCAATATGTCGTACAAAAATGTTTTTGAAACTGTTAAATGTGTTAGTCGGACAAACACAATTGATAATTCAATGCCACACTTGGGTGCAATGGCAATGAGCTCATCTACTCAGCCCATGATGTCTGCATATGCTACTCAAGGATCGTTATCGTCTTACAATACTCGTGGTACAACTTCAATATTTTCAAATACAAACTATCCAGATTCGATGAGCTTAGGAAGCGAATTGAAAATGAAGACATTATCGAAAGAGAGTATTATGTCCGAGGAAGAGAATTATCCACCACAAGCTCCGACCGGAACTCCAGGCGTACCAGGTGCTAGAGATTTAGAGGCTGCATTAAAACGTTTAACTCCAGCTGAGGTTTTAGCTCGGCGTGCTATGTTACAACATGCACCAGCCGGAACATATAATTACGAGGACAATCAAGGTGCACTAGGTACACGAACTCCGGACAGTATTATGTCGACTGGTTTATCATCAATATCGGGCTTATCAACTCATTCGCAGCAATGGCGTCTTCCGGAAAAATTACAAATTATCAAACCATTAGAGGGATCGCAAACCTTAGGCCATTGGTCTCGATTAGCAACACCTACCCTAAGTGGATTACTAGAAGAACGACCGGGAGTAACAATACGTGGTGGTCGTGGTTTAGATGATTTAGGACTTCAAATATATTCCCTATCTGATGTTGAAGAAGATGTTGAAGATCATCCAGGTAAACAATTTCAATCTTCTAGTTGCGTTTATACGTTTACAAATAGCACGGTCATGCATCCTGATGATGGCTCAATGATGTTTAGTATGCCTGCGTCCCATTCTGTTTCGCAAGTTACATCATACGATTCATCGCGGCAATCAAGTGCTCCGCAAACACCCCGTTCTACATTGTCAAGACGTAATTCTTGTTCAACATTTTCCGTTAGTCTTAGTCTTGCATCAATGCTAAACGAACGTGGCATTAAAGCCGTTACACCGAGTGCTTTAAATACACCGTGTGGGCAAAACTTTTCACCAACAGTAACTCCGTGTAACAGTCCAGAGGGTTCACCACCCCGTTGCATGTCACCAGAACCACAATTCTTGAGCGGAATTTTAAATTCGGGTGCCGATTTACTGCGACGTAAATTAATTGGAGAAGCAGAAAAACAGCAAACAATGAGAGCACGCAATAAAATTACACTATCCAGATTAGAAAAGCGAGCACTTAAATCAATTAAAATACTCGAAAAAGTTGAAAGTATCGGAATTGATAATATAATTCCCACTAGTAGTCAAACAGCTGTAAGCCCACTATCTTTTCAAAATTCGACAGGATTTTATAGCAGTCATTCACGTTCAGCGAGTCCGATGACACAATTGACTAGTTTGAAAAATTTAGCACCCACAACAACAGCCGCATCGGCAAATAGTGACGGTAGTTATAAGGCGGAAGAGGTACGAATTGATCGAGACGCAATTAAAGCAATACTAAGTAAAGGATTATCGTGTGACAGTATTAAAACTCTATCGGAAACGAGTAGTGATAGTTGTAGTGGCGAGACCAAAGTTGTTACTACTGGAGTATCAACGGGGCATGTAACAAGTGCTATCACCGAAATTAATTCAACAAACAGCAACGAAAATAATCGACTCAACGAAAATCGAATGAAACAATTATCTCGACAAAAATCACGACGAAATATGGTAAATGGTCGGCAACGTCCCGATTTAGGAAAAATTAGCAATTCAAATATACGACCAGATTTGGGTACCGTGTCAAGTGTGAACACAAATTCAAATAATAATACAATCAACAATAACAACAATAATAATGAGGAACGTTCACAGGGAATGGGATTTGTTGGTACTATAAGTTCATTACTATTTGGGCGGAAGGGCGGATTGTTGTAGGTGTTGGGCTCGCCCACCAAGGGCCCATCCTATCCCAATTGATCAACAATTTCTTTTTTTAAACAGTTATATGTTGTTTTTTTATTTGCTTTCCAAATATTCAATCGATTTAATTCCTCGATTTTTAAGTTCAAAATACTCAAAATTTTATAGATAATTGAAAAATTCCATTTTTTAATTTTATTATTATTATTGTTATTATTTTTTTTTTTTTTTTTGAAGTTTTTCAAATAGTGATTTGATGTGTTGTGAGCATAGAAATGTTATTTTTTTAATAGTCTGGATAATTAGGATTTGTAAAAATTAATATTTATTTTTTAATTTAATAAAATTACTGTAGAGAATGTAACAGTAGTTCTAGAAGGCAAAACGGTGGCAGGGTTAGCCAATGTTCTGTTAATTTTATGCCAATGGCTACAACTTCTACCAACTTGATTAAAGTGATAGTTAAAGATATTTATGGTGCCGTGGCTTTCTTCGATATTTTAGAGGAAACTACATCATGGGAAGGATTCCTAGGTTAATCTGACCAGTATTTATTATATAGTTTGTAAACGTAGAAAACTATCGATTACGTCAAAAAGTTGGATTAAAAATATTAAAAATGTTAAATTAAAAACATAATTTTATCGATACATATTTAAAATGAAAAACATAAATATATTTTATGATATTTTGTAGTAATTTCGTGTTAGTTTATACACGATATATATTTATAAAAATAATTATATAATATTCAAAACAAACATTACCTCCAGGGGTTATCATGCAATTTCCTTTTCTATTCAAATGCATTTTGAAGCATTTTTATTTATTTATAAAACAATGAATTTGTACGATGTGTTAGCTGGTTAGCCAAAAAGGATTAACGACCTCTATACAACAAGCTCATCATGCAATTTCATCGTACCACAATACAAATATTATTATATCATCATTAAGCACATGTTATAAAAATTTAATTAGCAATTATATTTTAATGGATGAATGAATGCATCAAAAAAAAATTATCCTTAGTTGCCAATTTATAATTAAAATACACATTACTAAACAACATACTATATATAAAAATGTATATGGTGCTTCAACTATTATATATTATTACGATGTCTAGTCTCCTTTATAAAACTAATAAACAAAAAGCTTTTAAACTTTTTATTTTAAAATTAAATTTGTAAATATATAATTTATACAAAAATGTCCACAGTGCAAATATTTGTATTAGTCATGTGTGGTCCGGAATACTTTTAAAGTTGATTTCTATTTCGTTTCAATTTTTTTAAACTAGAATAGAGTGAACCATTTATTCAATTTACAAACAAATCAATTATTAGAGATGTATTAACAATTATTATAAAAATAATTATTCTCTGCAACAAAATAATAATTTTGTTAAAATTTATAAAAATGTAAATTTCAATCAAAACTATTATTATAAAATAAACAAAACCTATCGATCCAATGTTTGAATAAAATTAAACTTAAATAAAAATTGTATAATGTTTTATTTGAAGCATTTAAAGGAGAAGCATACCATAGAAATCTTGCACTTTAAAATCATTAAACAATTAAAAATTCATTTCTTTAGACAATGTTGAAATATTAATTAAGACATTTCTCATTGTATACAATTGGTTTGTGTGTCCTCAGTATTGAAACAATCATCATTATTGTATGCCTAAAAACGACCGGCAGCTATTTAGTTCTTATGTATATTAAATCTTATTCAATTTTGTTAAACTTCTTTCAATTTGGCTCTTTAAAAAACCAAGTTTAAAATACCAAAAATACCTACCTTATATCGTCATTAGTTTGTTTCAGAACTACTTCAGGTATTACGGCAAAATGGTGTCTCGTGGTTGTATTATAATCTCCGTTTTTACTGTCTAAGGTGGCAGTGATCTACTTACATCATAGATATCCAAAAAATGCTTTCACCACTTTTTGAACCGAACCGATATGGTAGAACGGAATTTCCAAAAATCATATTGTTTTTCGAATAGATGTTCTGTCTCTTGAATTTCCGCTGCGTGTCGTGGTATCCAGCATTCAGAGAGATCTATATGTAGATGGAGAATTATTTGCCATTTTGCTTATATATGAGGACAAACCATTGGTTTTTGCATGTTTTGGAGGAAACACCTTCCTCAAGACACCGGTTGTTCATGTTTAATGGTATTTGAGGGTATGATAATAGCTACAACTTTTATGGGAATTCCGTCTGGATCAGGAGCCTTTCTTTTTCTTAGAAAGGCAGCAGTGTATTGTTTCTCTTCGACCGTAAACACTGGGACTTCATTCGTTTTATCGGAACAAGGTGGTCGTCCGCCATATACGTGGTTTGGGAAGAGAGATTCCACAATCTGCCACCTTTTCGCTGCATCTATAACAGGACTGGGTGCTAGTGATCCGAGCCTACGCATCACTATTTTATAGCCTAAGCCCCATGGTTTTGTCTGCAAATTTTGCTCTAGATTTTTTCCCTTTCCCGTTTGCTTTTATTTATCTCCTACTAATAGAGCGTTTTCTTAAGTTCGCAATCGCATCTGACCACCAATAGACTGCAGGTTTGTTTCCTCTTGAAGTCCTCTTTCTGGACACATTACATGCTTCTTTTATTAGTTTTAGGGTAGCGTTCACAGTCCGATCATTTCACAATGCTATTGATTTTCCGGCTTCAATTGACACTATAAGCGCATTCTCGCGTTGCTTAGCGAAATTTCATCCTGTAACTCAACAGGTGCTGCTATTTGGCAATCTAGAGTCTTTGTGCACGATGAAAGTAATGTATTGGTGATCACTACCAGTGTGGTCATGAACCTCCAGCCAGTTATATCTTGTGCTTTTTCATCAGATGCAAAAGTGATATCAGGAAAAGTTTCCGCATAGTCTGACCTTCTGAAATATGATACGCAATCATCGTTAGTCACTGGAAGCCCAACTCTAGGTATCGTTTCTAGGATAAATCGTCCTCTAGTATCCAAACCGTTCATTCCCCATTCCAATACCTTGTCGTTAAAATCTCCGGCTATGACTAAAGCACTGCCTAGCTCTCTAATTGTATCCTCTAGGGTGTCAGTTTTAGCTCGTAAACTGTCTATCAATGTAAAATAGCAAGTCACAAAATTATGTACTTATACTACGCTTTTGGCCCATATAAATCCTTCTTCTGCTCCCCATTTTTCAGTTATGTTGGAGTGAGTGACCAAATGGTGGCTAAGTTTGTCGGAGGCGGAGCACCATTCAAATTCTGCTCAGTGAGCATAATAATTTACTTTTACAGCTCCGATTTTATGCTCGGCACCGAAGAAGCACTTCGACTCTGCTTGACAATCCTTGAAAAGAAGTTTCTTCTACATTGAATACAAATACCCGACTGTTTGCTATATGGTGCCTTGCAGGTTGCGAAAGAAAGAGATGTTCGATATTCTCAGATACACGCAAGCTTCACACAAACCGTTTTCTATCAAATGACGTTTTAACAAGCATTATCTTTCCAGTAACCATGGTTCATTCTAATTCACTCTATTGTTCTTATTATTCGAAAGGCCCTTTTACTTTATAGAAAAGAGGGGTTTTCCGGGATAAACTCGAACTTGAATTCCTAAATTTATTTATCCATTGACACCATACATTCATTTTAAACTTTCGAAGTATGTCACTTGTATCATATACCTGCATATTTTCATTTATTTTACCCTATTAGCAAGGCTTTTTCATTACCTTCAATATGCTTATGAGCTGGAATCCATTAAATGGTCACCTGACAAAAATTATATAATTATAAGCATATCAGACACTCCAGGATGTGCTCCCCATTGAGCTCACCTTTCTAATCACATTAAAACGTTGTTTACAATTATCTGCAAAATACTTCATATGTCAACTGAAACTCAACCGATGATCAATTCTTATACCCAAATATTTATACACTTTCATCTGTTTAATCTGGTTTCCATCAGCTATTCGCATGTGGATCTCTCTATTATTTAACATAAAACTCTTATTGCATTCACACTGTAATTCAAATTTCTCAAATTTTCAATTACCTCATTCACTCGGGTATATGCGGTTTGTATACAGCGTGTGATCAATGTGAAAGCCCTTTCCGATTATCGCAAAATTATCTGCAAATTGGGGAACATCATTGTCCACCCCTTAATTCGATGTACAGCAAATGTATACAGCTTGTACGCGTGAAAGATATTTAAATTTCTTGTGGAAGTCCTATACCCGCTATACCCTTTAATATGTATTCACGGCCTATTATCAAAATCCTTTTTCTTTCACACATGAAGTATTTTATTAAATTACTAACTTTCCGAAAAAATCCCATTCCAAGAAAAACATGATGCATTTCTCCGAAACCACATAAACCCTTTCAATATCTAAAAATACCACATCTACTTTTTTATTTTCCTTTATATGATGTCCACAGTTCATAATACTTGCCTCTAGACGGAACGATTGAAATGAACGATTTTAAACGAATTAAATTTGTTATTTCTAGAATTTCCAGCTCAGCAAGCATCTAAATTTGGTTAGATCATAGTTGAAAAATACACCATGGAAGCAACGACAGAATAGTCTTTTAAATTTACATAAGGCGAATTAAAGGATTCGAAGAATTTTGAAAGTTTTATGGAGTTCATTGAAGAATATATTATTCTAAATATACTATAAATATGTGCTAACTGTGCGGCGTATTTAGAGTTAGTTAGCAGCATAGATACAAAGCTATTTGTAGCAGTTTTATTTTAACGTCCAATGCTATTGCCAGCTAAATCCTGTTTGTATGGATTATCTGCAGATTGCATATTTCCATACCATCATAATCAGATGATAGAATATAATTGTTCGAGAACATAAAATTTCATAGTTGAATTGTATTCCAAATTTTCTGAGAGGAAAATCCTTAACAACTTAGATGTGAAATTAGAAAATATACGTTTTTAATCAAATAATACAATCTGTAAAGTATACATTCTGTCAAACATGCACTGGCAAACATCATTTAAAGGAATCGTACAAATATTAAGGTGCCAAATTAGCACAACTGTCCCCTAGCCTGAAGTTTGAGCGCGATTAAGTTTGTTTACAGTTCTCCATTTTGTCAGTTAATCTCTAGTGTGTTTAATTAATCTCAATTTTTTTATTGAAAATGAAATTTCGTGTGAATTGTTTAAATTGCTACAGAAGATGAATCAAAAACACCAGCATCAATCAATCGCGAAAAGGTCGCTCAAGACATGATAGAACGAGTCAATTCGACAGATTAATAATTTGGAATTACGAGTTAAACATATAAACCAGTCAACAAAGGAAAGGCACCTAACAACTGAACCGAAACGAAAAAAGGTCATGGTACTGTGGAATTTATTTTGATTATCGCGGTCTCGAGGATTTCTTGCCAGAACGTCAGACGGTAAATAAAAATATCTGTGCGATATGCGTTGATGAAGCAGATAAAACTAATTCGTCAAAAACAATCTGGTATGTAAAAAGAAAATTTTGCACAACGTCAAACAATCACATTCACCTGTTATGGCTGCGTTTTGTCTTGTTCTGACACTCAAATTACCAGTTCACTTTGAGGCACCCGTTTTTAGTTTTTAGAAGACATAAAAGAAGATTTGCGGCGAGAACTGAAAGCGATTCTGGAAAATGCATTATATAATGTTTTGATGATTGTATTATTCGTTGGCATAAGTTTATTAGAAGCCTACTTTGATGAGATATACAATAAAAACGAATGAATTATAAATAGTTTGAGTTTTACTAACCAATTTCCGGTACTGTTTTGACAGAAATATTAAGAGAAGAAAAATAATTAATAGTTGGCTGGGACTTGAACTTTATCTAAAGAAACCTAATTTTTTCAATTTTTTCATAAACATGAAAATATTTACTCTATCAATAAAAAACCGCCGTCAAATTTTCTGGTCAGCAACACAACGTTACTTGGCTAAACTGATATTTACTCGAAAAGTGATAATGATAAGCAAACAATTAAAAGGTAAGCGTTCCATCTCGGATTTTTTTTTTAAATCTTCCATCGGTTTAGATCTTCATGCTGTTGTAAACAATTGAAGATGCCACATCGCTCTATACGTCGTGAAACTATCGTCAGCGACAGTGACCTTCTCACCAGTCGAAAAGTGTTTCGCCTTTGAAAGGGAATTCGGTTCTTCTCTCGAATGTTAGAAGTTGTTTCTTCTACTCATTCATCACGGTGCAACTCTCACGTCCCCATATGACAACGGATCTGATAAGCACTCAATTTTAGCTCCCCCGCATTTGCATGATATTCCGATTTCAGGAGTGGACGTAGAGAGTATAAACCCCAATTACCAGCTGCCCTATTTCCAAGGGTGTATTATAACTTGAGATTAAATACAACATGTATCATTCGGGTAGATTGTTTAAATCAAGTTTAGGAATTAGACGTATTCTATTTCACAACATCAATTCAATAAAAAGCATCTTACTTTTCACAAAACTATTAGAATCCATCTAAATATTTGCATAAGCACCTAAAAATTTATTTCCTACGACTCACTGCGAGATAAGTATCATCTACGTAAACCTGACATTGAAATTGAAAATTAGGACTTTGATATATAAATATCAAATTTTAATTAAAGTCAGACTAGGATAAACAATAAATAAAAACTATTAAATAATAATACAGTGAATTAATTATTTGTTAAAATGCCAGAATTAAATCAAGTATCGTCAAATAAATCTTTCGGTGGTCTACAAAAAGTTTTTTCGCATGAATCAAAAATCTTAAAATGTCCGATGAAATTCGCAATATATTTGCCCCCACAGGCCGAAGATAATGTTAAACTACCTGTATTGTATTGGCTCAGCGGCCTAACGTGTGACGAAACAAATTTTATACAAAAAGCCGGTGCACAGCGATATGCCGCTGAACATGGGATTGTTATTGTATGTCCGGACACATCCCCTCGGGGTGTAAATATTCCAGGCGAAAATGATTCATGGGATTTTGGATCTGGTGCTGGATTTTATGTTGATGCCACAGAAGATCCATGGAGGGCACATTATAATATGTTTAGCTATGTTAACATAGAGTTAAATGAAATAGTCAATACTAATTTCCCTGTTGATCCAGCGAAACAAAGTATTTTTGGACATAGGTCAGTTGAATTAAAAACCGATAAGACGTGAAATATTTATAATTTTACAATATCATAATTTTAGCATGGGAGGTCATGGTGCTCTGATTAGTGCACTTAAAAATCCTGGGCTCTACAAATCAGTTTCTGCATTTGCTCCTATTTCCAATCCAATCAATTGTCCATGGGGTGTTAAAGCATTGGGTGGTTACTTAGGCAGCGATACAACTAAGTGGAGCGAATATGATGCAACGGAATTGGTGAAAAATTATAATGGGCCACCACTAGAACTTTTTATTGATCAAGTATTATGTCATATAATTAGTATATCTATCATTTTATTAATCAAATATTTTAATTTAAGGGCACTGCTGATCAGTTCTACATTGATAAACAACTTTTGCCAGAAAATTTGGTGGAATCGTGCAAAAATAGTCATATGGCTTGCATTTTGCAAATGCGAAAGGACTACGATCATAGCTATTTTTTTATTGCCAGCTTTGTCGGTGAACATATTGCGTACCATGCAAAACACTTAAAATGAACCATTATTACCTCAAAGTTAAATGTATATATATATAATAAATTAAATACATTTTCTTAAATTTTTTCATAAAATGCATATTTTTTATAATATACCAGCGTGCCATCTAATACTTAACATTGGAAACTTATACAAACGTCAAAATCATGCTGCACTATATTTTTGACATGTTAGATTCCTAACCTTACATTATCACGTTCATTGTTTTTCTAACATCTGAAAATTAGAACCGTAAAATCATTTTAATTAAATAAAATTTAAAGATAATTTTGCCTTCCAATAAAACATCAATATAAAATGGATAGTGCTACGATACAAAAAAAACTACAAACAGAATTGGAACATTTTAAAACGGCTCAGAAAGGTTTGTCATACTCGGTATTTGTGTAGTGGGTGTGCAAACCGAATGAAAAATATAATTATATCTTCCACAGATTTTACTAAGTTAGTTCAACAACGGCAATTACTAGATGGCCAACTGAATGAAAATAAAAACGTTTTGGATGAACTAAAATTATTAACCGACTCGAATCGTGTTTATAAATTGTATGGCCCAGTACTTGTAAAGCAAGATTTAGAAGAAAGTCGTCAGAATGTAAATAAGCGTATCGATTATATTAATAAAGAGCTGAAACGGTGTCAGGAATCATTGGTTACGCTAGAGAAGAAGCAAGATAAACATCGGGAAAATCTACAAAAATTACAACAACAATATCAAGTCGCTGTTGCAATGAAGTAAATAAATATTGATTGTATCATTTTTTTATAAAAAATTCTATTTATTTTTTTCTGTTCTAAAAATTAATCTTAATAAAACTCAAAATTTAATAAACTAACGTTACAGCTACATTGATGTGTATTCATAGTATTCCGGGAAATATAGCTCTCCTCAACTTTGGGTACTCAGGGAATTTCTCTTTATACCATTTATGAGTAAGCATTGCGTTTAGCACTTGATTAGAGATAACCCACACAACGACATAGCCCCAAGATTTATTCTGAAATAATATTCCTGACAAGCTAATGTAAAGCAAAACTTCAAAATACATATGAGGTGATGATACTTTTTCGAAGTAGCCTCCTTCTGGTATTTTGTAAGTTTGAGATATAATCTGTCCCGTTTTATCTTTACGCAAATTGGCCAATATAATGTTCGATTGATATTGATTTACCCAAGAATATACAAATAATGCAATGCATGGAGCGCAATATAAAAATTGTCCTAAATGTAATGATTTATCTAAAGGTGAGTCAGTACTGCCACGAACAAATCCATCAGCCTGTGATAGTATTATTAGTATAGCGCCGTAATAATGAAAGTAACCAACCGCATAATGAGCTAAGTTCATTGTCCCAGTTTTCGAAAATACTTGCATAAAATGAGTGTCATAGAAGCGTCTGAGGCATTGCATTGTAATGAGAATTATAGCCATGAGTGTTGGAAATACTCCAGCTGAAAAACAATTGAATTTACGCTATAAAAAATAAGTGCTTGCTTTTATGAATAAAACTTACTTTTTACTTGTCGTTTACTGCCACAAGATATATCCAAAAATGTTATAAAGCTTTCCGGCACTGGAACATCGAATATATATAAACGAATAGTCAGCCAGCATATAGCCACGGAGAATATAGCCGCAAACACATAAAAATGACTAAACCATGACTTTGGTATCTCTAGCATTGATATTAGTGTGTTTTGAGGACCACAAAATTTGTGTTTACCATATCGAGTAAATTGTACAAAAAACGATGGCAAATAAGGTTCTAATAACTTAAACAGTCCGAGTGTAATTACAATTACTATTGTGAATTGTACAAATATTATATTAATTAAACTTATTTCACTTAAATAAGTGAAATCCATATTTATCATCGCCCTTTCTCTTTTCACTCAATACACTTGTTGCTTTGCTTTCGTGGCCACAACACACTTATTTTCTAAACTAACAAAATAATTCTGATTTTTTAATTTTACTTTGCATATTGATAATGTTACGACTTGTACTTTGACGCTCGTACCTAATTAATTTTATTTTCTATTCTATTGTGAGAAAGTAGCACTAAGAAGGTTTTATTTACTAGCTATGACAATGTATGCTGCACGTCAAATGACAAAACTAAAGTAATGTGATGCGATGCGAATATTACAGTTCATGATTTAATTAGACTATTTATTTTGATTAATTAATTAAATTGTGCTTATTATGATTATTCAATTTTTGTATTTTAAATTTCGATCATTTTATGATTTCTTATAAAATCAATAAAAAAATTAATTTTCCGTGCACAGCATAAACAATCATAAGCCGGTGTAGGGACAATTTGTGATTATATTCATACAGCTTTGAGCGAATCCCGCACACAACAAACTTATTTCATAAACTAACACTTACAAATTTTTAATTTAGAGTAAATAAATAATGTTAACATATAATAGCAAAGATTTAAAAAATATATTTTTCAAATAGTTTGTTGCCAGTCAAATGACAAAATTTGACTAACATATGGTATTGCATAACTATTTACCACTTAACGCGCTATATCATACATCATGCTATTGTTTGAGTCGCTCAATGGTTTGGTTGAAAGCATAAACATTTAAAAAATATCGGTTTTATTTTTTTATCTTTTCCTTTTATACACAAATAATAATTCAACTATATTTTGTATTAATTTTTTGGAGGATGCGAGGATCTTATTTTGTGATATTCTCGTAGTACCAACTCACGTTTAGGCCATAAGTAGTGAGCACCATAATAACTCCAGAATAAACCAAAGACGGCTCCACCCAAGTGAGCAGCATGATCAAAATATCGCCATCCTAGTAAGAGTCCTGCCAAATCTAGACCCATAATCACTTTAATTGCTACACCAGCCGTAAACGTGTACATGGGCAAGAAGATAATACTCAATTGTGTATTTGGATACTGTGTACATACATATGCTAAAATCCCCATAATGGCACCAGACTAAAAATAAAATAATCATTATAAATGTGATACATTTGGTTTCGGCAAGATTATAATTTACCGCTCCAAGTGATAATCCACCTCTATTTAATAAACCTTTATATAGAAAACTGGCAAATGACGCAAGTACACCTGCACTTAAATAAAGACCTAAAAATTGTTCTTTGCCTAGAGATGCAACGGTCGCATTTGTAAACGAATGCAATACAAACATATTGGCGAATATGTGAAACAAAGAATAGTGGCTAAATGTTGATAAGAACATTGGCCAACAAACCGCTTGTGCGCCCGGATTTGAACAAAAATATTTCAACATTGTTGGCTGAAATTTAGGTACTCGCCATAAAGCAAAGACGAGCACATTCAAAACACATATCGGAATAAATATTTTATCAGCCTGAGATATAGAACTCCACCATGTATCAACATCATTTTGCCATGTTTGTACTTTTCTCTGTCCACTGTGAAATTTTTGTTTAAACCATGAAAATGGTAATTGACTTTTAATGGATCTCAGTGCACGTGCACGCAGCTGTTCATATTCCCATATCGATACACCAATAAATGAACCAGTACTAAACTATGAATTTAAAAAAATACTAATATAATATATTGATGCAATATAAATCGAATATTAACTCACCGCTATTGAAAAAACTAAAGATTTTAATAAATTTTTTGAATCAATCGAACCGGACGGAACACCATATCGTTCAAATGGTGTCGGTGACTGTTGAATGCCTTGGTTAAAACGTTTCGGTGTCGTCCTAACTGACCTTATCACATAATTTTGTAGTTGCGTTCCTTTTAGTAAATGACGATAATTAGTATTACATCTACAAATAGAAAAAGAACAAATATTGAAATAAAGTTTAATGTTACGAAATCATTTAATATTTATAATTTTTAATTTACGTAGATTTTAAAATTTGTATGCACAACATTTTTTTGACAATCGGAATGACATGTTACGCACAGGGTTGTATACACTTCAATACTCATGTTTTATAGATTTATGAAGGAAATTATTATAGTAATACAGATCTATATAAAATATGCAGTGCATCAGTTTTCAAGGTACTTAAATATCTACAAATAATTTTTCTTTTTAAACTATTATAACATCTTAATTTTGTATCTATCTGTAACTGTTTCCTATGATTTACATGAGATAACCTTGCACACATGGCTATATTGTGTACGTTTTGTACATCATTATAGACCATATAAATACAGGCACGTCACTTAATAACCATATGAATGTAATCTTGTCTTCAATTTGAAGATAAAGGTGTTGGTACTGATAATTTAAATTATAGAATGCACTCAATGAAAGATAACGTTCAATAAAATTGCATTTTATATGATAAGATTACATAAGGTTTAACATTATCATAATATATACCAAACTGACGATAAACGTCATGTAAAAGTATTTTGAGGTGGAAAATAAAATATTATTATACTTTTATAAAATGGAGCTGAAGAATTGAACAAATATTTAACGACTTCCAACAAACATTTTAATTTGCTATAATGCTCGTAAAATAAACATTCCCCACATCCATAATCGTTCGAATAAGATTTTTAGTATGGCAATACTTAGTTATGATAACAGCTGATTCAAGAAATTGAATGTCAAAAAGAAAATGGAGAATTTTTGTGTAAAAGTATGTTGTACAGTAAAGTTCTTTTTTTTTTTATTTAATTTAATGGTAGCATAATTTATGGTTCTTTTTTTTTAAACTCATTCATGATTTCTTGTATAATACCGTATTGTGATTTGTAAAGATTATAAAATCGTAATAATATATTATTAATTATTATCAATGTTGACAATAAGTGTAGTACTGTATAATGTCAAAATCAAATCAATCCCAATTATGGAAAAATAATTTATTAAATTCCCATAATTCTGCTCTAAATTATACTGAAAAACCATGTAAAGATCAATTATCCGGGTCGATGGATGGAACAAATTCAAC
Organism: Tipula lateralis; assembly: GCA_963932295.1. Lineage (NCBI taxonomy): Eukaryota > Metazoa > Arthropoda > Insecta > Diptera > Tipulidae > Tipula > Tipula lateralis. The sequence continues at coordinate 128,595,880 of OZ010737.1, forward strand.
AATTACTTCACTTAACACTGTATCAAACGATTTATTATCGAATTTAGATAGAATTTGTAATTTACATAAAATGAATGCTAGTAATGATAAAAATTGTGAATTAAATTCAGCAATGACATCGATTGAAAACGAAACAGAAAGATGCCGGACCATTCAACAGTTTGTTGAAACTGCTATCGGGTATTATTAATAAAATAAAATAACATTTTAAGATTTATTATGACGAACGCAAATTTGAATAAAAGTGGATTAAATTTTTTTTTTCAAAATTATCTATATATTTTCTCTAGTGATAATGCAAAACAACAAATTCTCCATATATTAGAAAAAATTTCAACTTTAACACCTCCCGAACGATTACTTTTGTACCTGAGAATGCCTGGTGGGGCACCAGAAACTGGTAAGAAAAATTTGAATCAAATAATAATAAGTGGCTAATATGTCGTGTGATTTTTAGATCCTTTAAGGCAACCACAAAATCCTCTAGGAACTCGTTCAGAAATTAATCATACAATTAATTGGGTTCGATCTCATTTAGAGCACGATCCCAATGTTTCGATACCGAAGCAAGACGTTTACGATGATTATGTGTAAGTATTGATTTAAATAAGAAACAAATTTATAAAATTATAAAATGGGTTTGCTATTATTTAGGAGTTACTGTACTCGTGTCGAAATCAAACCTCTGTCCACTGCCGATTTTGGCAAGGTAATGAAACAAGTATTTCCGGGTATACGTCCCCGTCGTTTGGGTACACGAGGACATTCACGTTATTGTTATGCAGCTATGCGTAAAGCAACAAAACTCGATCCACCTGTGCTACCTGATTTAAAACCTATCAAAGAGGAGGTAATCAATGATGACGATTCATGGTGTACAATTAAAACATGGGCCGAAAGTATGCTAAATACATCGTTTGATTCATTGAAAGATCTATCTGATTATATAAAAAATAATTTGAATTTAACATCGTCGTCATTAAATAGTTCAAGACAATTAATTCAGAAGAAAATGTATCAACGGGAGTTGAAGGAGCGTAAAAAATTGGTGAGTAAATTTATATATATTGTATTATTTATATATATTAAGCCCTGTGGGTGGGGGCAACCATGTTTCGTAAATATTTCGAACGAAACATGAGATCCATAGAATACCACCACAGTATCCAGAGCTTGTCGTAGGAGGCGACTAAATCTGGTTGGATCGCTGGGCTGACGACCCGCATCCGTAAAAAACAATAACAGTTAAAAATGTCAACAAAAACAAAAAAATCGGATACCGCCTAAATGACAATGACCCCCCGCTTAAGTACCCGGATACGAGATTGAGGATCAGCACGTGGAACGTGCAGTCACTAAGAAAACCTGGCGCGTTGGACGGCCTTATCACATGTATGAAGGAGTATCGGCTGGAACTCATAGCGCTCCAAGAAACTCGATGGCCTAAAAGTGGAGTCCATGTGTCCCAAGGCTATACGTTGCTACACAGTGGAGATGACCTCGGAAATCTTGGAGTTGGCTTTCTCATTGGGCCGCAGGTAAAAAAGGCTGTGTTGGACTTCCAAGCAGTCGATAATCGAATGTGTAAGCTTCGCTTGCACATGAGATTAGCCAACCTGTCAATTGTATGTGTACATGCGCCCACTGATGTAAGCCAACCCCAAGATAAAGACTCATTTTACAATAATTTGTATAATCTGATGGGCTCTATACCTGAGCACGATATCAGATTGGTGATTGGTGACTTTAATGCTAGAGCTGGCCGAAATCAGACCGACTTATGTAACAACATAGGTCCGTACTCCCGACACGAAACTGCGACCGAAAATGGGGAAAGAATGATGTACTTTGCGATCGCACATGATCTCCAAGTGGCAAGTACATTCTTTCCCCACAAAAACATCCATTTGGAAACCTGGACACATCCACGTAAAACATCCCGAAGCCAAATTGACCATGTGTTGATTTCAAAAGACCGGGCTCGGGTTGTTCAAGACGTGAGATCGTATCGGTCGTCAACAAAATTCGTAGGCAGTGACCATTTTATGGTTGCTGCAAAGCTACGATGGAAATTTTCGTACAAGTCAAGGAGGACAGGAGAATATAAAACGCGATTCTCCTGTGAAGGTCTGATAAATGAAGAAACGCAACGAAAATATCAAGATCTTGTCAGCAATAGCATTTTAGAATCCAACTACCAATCTGATGATGTGAACAGTGTCTGGGAAGTATTGAAAACCTCGGTTGTCGATGCTGCCCAGCACACTCTCGGTATAGTGAAAACTACGCCCAAAAATGATTGGTTTGATGAGGAGTGTCGTCTTGCTGTTGAGCAACGCAATATAGCCCACAATGAAGCGCAGACTCGGTTTACAATTGCAAGGAAAAACAAGGCAGTTCTTGCTAGGAGGACAGCTAAACGCATTTGTAGACAGAAGAAGCGCGAATGGTGGAAAACCAAGGTCTTAAGAGTACAACAACTCAGCAATGAGCACAACTCGCGTGGTTTCTTTAAAGGAATCACCGAATTGCACCATACCTTAAGATCTCGGTCAACTGCCATTCGGGACCAGGATGGAAACCTCTGTGTTAACGTCGATGCGGTACTCGATACATGGCGTGAACATTTTTCTGATCTACTTAATGTTCCACATGTATCACAAGCTGTATTTGAATACTCTCAAATACAGACCGCGGAGATGTTCATTGAGGATCCATCCTATGAGGAATTCACAATGGCCATGCAGAGATTAAAGAAAAATCGTTCACCAGGGGTTGATTGCATTAATTCAGAGCTCTTGATATTCGGAGGGCTAACTTTGTGGAACTGTCTTTTCGACCTTGTTCGATTGGTATGGCGAAATGAAGTTATGCCTGATGAATGGAAAGTGGCCGCGTTATGCCCAATATTCAAAAAGGGTGATCGCATGAAATGCGAGAACTATCGCGGTATAGCTCTCCTTTGCACAGCATACAAGTTACTGTCATACATTATCTTGGGAAGAATTACTCCTCTAGCGGAGGAAATTGTCGGTGACTACCAAGGAGGATTCCGTCCAAATCGGTCAGTCACTGATCAAGTTTTTTCGCTACGGATGATTCTTTCCAAGTACTACGAAACATCTCGCGATGTACACCAGGTATTCCTAGATTTCAAGCAAGCCTATGACTCGATCAATCGAGAGAGGCTATGGTATGCGCTTGAATATTTAGGAATACCAAAAAAATATGTACATCTCTGTAAAATGACAGTAACGCAGTCACAATGCTGTGTTAAAGTTGAGAACAGGCTATCGAGAACTTTTGCAATCAATTCCGGTGTTCGACAAGGAGATGCGCTGTCCCCGATACTTTTTAATCTCATGTTGGAATACATCCTTCGTAAAAGTGAAACACCTCAGGACAATATCTTATTCCGACAATCCAATCAACTTCTTGCTTATGCAGATGATATCTGTGTGATTGGATTAAATGGCAACGGAGTGAAAGAGATACTTGATCCACTGGAACAGTGTTCAGCTTCCGTTGGTCTCAAAATCAACGAGTCAAAAACCAAATATCTAATCTCGGGTTTTAGAGACCAAGACGCAATTGATTTCAGTAGTGGAAACCACACGTTTGAAGGAGTGATGAGATTCAAGTATCTTGGATCTCTCATCACTCACGATAATAGTGTGGGCGAGGATATCAAGGTCCGCCTTGCCGCTGGCAATCGGGCTTTGTATCCTCTACGTCCACTGCTGAAATCAAAATATCTTGCAAATACGGATAAGCTGAAACTGTACAGAGTGTTGATCAGACCCGTTGTCATGTATGGATGTGAGAGTTGGACATTGACGGATGAGTACGAAAGATGGCTTCTAACATTCGAGAGAAGAATCATGCGTGTGATATATGGTCCAAAACGCGACGTCGATGGCACTTACCGAGTTCTTTTCAATCACGAGATCAGGAATTTAATGCAAATTCCTGATATCGTGCATGAAATCAAAGGACAGCGAATACGCTGGCTCGGTCACGTTCTGCGTGCTGATCCGAACCGAATGATACAGCGATCTTTAAAGGGAGAACCGCCTTTCGGTAGGCGAAGAGGTCGCTGTCGGCGACGATGGCTCCACGGCGTAGAGAGCGATCTGGCATCTTCCAACTGCTTGCAACAGTATGAAGATCTTGCTCGTGATCGAAACCGTTGGAGTCAGATTGTTGACACGGTACGGGCCAATAATGGCCTGTAAAAACCGCAAAAAAAAAAAAAAAAAAAAAAAAAAAAAATTATAATAAAAATATAAATTTAGATAGGTAATTCAAAATAATAATAAATTAATTTATTACATCGAATTCCAATTGGAATTGACTTTTAACAAGTCACATTTGCGTCTTTGCTAATCATAGAGCATATCAACAGCCAATATTATTTACTTTTAAAATTAAATCTTTAATGAGCTATAATTATATTTGAATACGTTTCATTAAATATTTGGCTTATTTATGGACTTATTTTTGATAATGAATTGATATTGTAATACATAAATTAAAATTGCAAAATAGCATTGGCCAAATCAGCTTCACGTAAACTCGGGTTCCTCAATAGATGCAGACGGTTTTTTAAATCGAATCAGGTTCTCCAGATATGTAAACCCTTTATTAGACCGTGTATAGAATATTGTTGTCAGGTTTGGGATGGAGCATATGGCACTGCTCTCCTGTTGGTGGATAGAGTTCAGCGGCGTGCTATCCGAATAATCGAAACTCCGGACAGTCTACAACACCGCAGAGATGTTGCAGAATTCTGTGTGTATACCACCATTTGTTACGCCAGGACGAGTAACACGAGGAACGGTTATTGCAAATAGGTTTACGGTGAAGCTGGCGAAACCTCGAACTGAAGATGCAAAGCGCGAATTTATTTATCGAACATCTAAGAAATGGAATTCGTTGGCCGGTTTTCAGTTTCCGTTGGAGTATAAAATGCACAAGTTTAAGGCATATATCAGTCTTACGCATATATCATAGATCGCGCGTTGAGTGCAGAAGCTCTGACAGTTACAAGGAGCTAGGACAGTCTAAAAGTTCGCCCAGCACCCAGATAAAACTTAACGTAAAAAAAAAAATCAACCGAAACATCATCTTATATTCGATGAACGATAGTAATCGAACTTAATCCCACACGACAAGTATCACCTTCCTTTCCAATATGAATAGATTGTAAATCTAAAGGACTTGTTCGTCAAATAAATAATATATATTTTTTTAACAATTTTACGATGGGGCTTATATGAAGATGCTGCTTAGAGAGAATAATATTTTTAGCCCCGCCTCATTTGTCGGTTTGTTGTTCAATTGACAAAATACAAGCGTTAAATATGAAAGTCTGCATGTGTGGCTTATTCCCGATTTGCGGTTTTTCCAATGTCTTTCTTTCGAAAAATCGCAGAAGATTCGATGTAAACTATGTATTTTATTTATGTAACATTTAAGTATTCAAGATTCATACATTTAAGATTCAACTTAACGTAATGCAGTCTTTTTATAGAAAAATGTTATGTTTATCGATTAATGTAAATCATTCGGATGTTAAGCTTCCCAATAGGGCTTTTTAGTTTTATATACATACTTCATGTGCTTCATGCTTCAAGTTGTTTAATTCTATTTGGGTAGTATTATTTTATTTTCAATTTATTTGAAAAGGATATTTATTTTGATGAATTAAAACCTGTAACTTCATTTACTAATAGTTTTAGAATTAATTGTAAACCATAACCAGGAAGTGGTTTTTAAAACTTTGTCGATACGGTCGTATCTTAGAAGGGTGTTTGTAATTCCAACTGGCTAATTTCATTCAAGTACTAGATAATATTCAGTCTTAATACTAAACTGATCCAAGTCAACTGACCTATCATAAAGATAAGATTTTTAATTCGTTTACGCTTCTGTTCTAGTGCGTTAGTTAAAAAAGTTTGTAAGGTTAATTGATCACTGGATAGAACTGCATTTAACGGTTTAACGTGAAATGCAAAAATATCGGATTTTCACTTATCTAATTATTTTTAAAATGTTTTGTGGTTTGGGACAATAGCATTAAAAGAAAAAATAATTGGGTCGATCACAGTTAGGATATATTATTTCTTGTTCGTCCAGTTTATTGTTATCAATTCGTATATATTATATAGTTTGAGACAAATTTAATTTAGATGAATTTTGTATTTATATTCATTGTTTCAACAAATTATGTAAACAAAAATCAGATAACCTTTTATATTTACATATTGATAAGATTTGTGTGACGCGTACCAACAAAAAAAAACAAGCCTCCTCTAGTTTCAAAATAAATATTAATTTTAAATAAATTATTTTTTTCTATCAAAATTATAGGATGCAAACAGCCAAAAACCAAAACGAAGAAAAAAGAAATTACGTAACCTATCGCATTCATCAGACGTTCAGCCATCGTCGTCTCAAAGTGAAAATTTTGATACATTCAATCAAATAAAAAATATAAAAACTGAAATTAATGATGATGAATCAAGTAATTTAATTCCAATAAATTTAACAAATGATTGTAATCAGAAAAACAAAACTGATAACTCATTAGAAATAAATCTTCAAGGTACAAATTTAGACTGTGATAATAATAATATAGTTGATACTGATAATAATATCGCTTTATCAACAAATAAATCAACAATAATAAAAAATTTACCATCAACAACACAACCAACTACAACGAGTAAATTAAATTTAGATAATCTAGTAGATACAGAACAACAATTATCAAATACATTATCGACATTAAAGAGTGAACCGATTGATAATAATATTTATTGTAAAAAAGTAAGACAGGCACAACAGTCTAAAGGATTGTGGGGTAATAATGTTTTACCAATTGTGGCACATACATCGGCGAATGTCTCAACACTATCGTCAAATATTGATAATAGTGATACGATTGTATCGAAACGATGGGCAGTTAAAGAAAATTCATTTAATTTTCCTTTTCGCAAAAAAACTAAAACTATTCAAAATAGTATGCAAAGTGGGCATAGTTCTAATTCGGAAACATTTTTATCTGGCGTGTCAAATGCGCCAATGAATCTGAATATAAATGATGAGAAACAGGATTTAGCGAATGAATTTATTATACCACGGGAGCGAGTTATAAGTATATGTAACATGGATAAACATGCTTTGGACGATTACTTAAACGGTGGTGATAACTCACAGGAACAAGAAGCCGAATTATTACAATATTTTCAAAATAATGATAATAAGAATAGTAGTGATTTTGATGTAGATTTAGGTCAAGTACAAACTAGCATTCCATTATTAGAAAGCTATGCGTTAAATGCGGATGGTAAAAAAGATTTAAATAGTAATAAAAATGACTTAAGTCGTTATCCGGATGATAAAATATCACAGCTTAGATCTTTTTTGACGCAAAGTTTGCAAAACCCAAATGTGAGTAAATTAGAACCATCCAAAGTATTATCAAATATGATCCAAACTGGTGAAAATCAATATTTAGGCGGTGGCAATGGTGGTGGCGATGGTGCAAGTAGCAATAGTGGTAATCAATCGATTTATCAGGGATCTGCATCTGCATCATTGGCAATGTTATCGCAGCGTCATATGAATAATATTCCAAGTGAAATTTATAATACGATACGACAGACAGCCGGAAAAGGGCCAAAACGTAAATTAAATTTAAATATTCCGACACCAAATCACAATAATAACAATCCCAATATTGATAATTTAAATTTACCCTTGCAAAGTCCAACAGCACGGCGACGTAATTTAAATTTTGTTCCAATTTCTCCAGGTCCTCATTCACCACATGTTGCGACATTAAACACGCCATCATCGTATCACAATCAACAATCACAAGGAATGGCGCCTAATATAACCAAACAAAATACTTTGAATCCGTTTATAAGTCCGACTGGAACACAAGTGGCAAAAACAAAACCATCAAATCGTAATACAAATACGAGTAAGTTACCATTGTTAAATATGGCTGTTGCGACAGAAAATATATTTGAATCGATGATGAAATCGAATCAAACATCATTTTCGAAACCACTGTGTAATAATAATAATAATAATAATAACAGTAGTAATTTAAATAATAATATAAAAACAGAAATATCAGCATCAGCTCCTCCTAGTCCTGTTATACAAATGCGCTACAATAATCCATTAAATTACAATTTTACATCAATTGCAGGTGGCCAACAATCTCAATGTTCATCCGATATGTATCCACTCGAGTCACGTTCACAAAGTGTACCATTGCGTAACAGTCCCGGATTTAATACCGCCTTTGATTTTCACCAAAATTACTCAACATGCAATTCAATTGCCCAAACTCCTGTTCCAAGAGAATTTACAGATTTTAACAATTCAAATATTTTAGACATATTCGCAAATAGTGCGACATCAAATAATTCTCAACCTCAATCAAATTTACAAACGGTCAAACTCGAAAGTAATTTTATGCCTAATATGATCGATAATAGTGACAGGTCAGTCGGAAATATTGACATAATTCCCGAATTAGATATGCGTTCGAATTATAATCAAAGTGTATCGCGTTCAGTGCCATCGACCCCATTGCCACATATTCACTATAATAGTAACAATGGTAATATAAATTCAAATCAAATTAAATCATTCGATAATTCAAAATCGGTACCGACAACGCCCAATTCAATTTCGGTCCAACCATTTCGTTATAGTCCTGGGAATCGTGATTTTTTAATTAATGGCAACACACTGGAACGGGGTAAATTGTTGTATTATCAAAATAATAATCACGGTAGTGATATTGATAAAACTGTACCCATGGTTGAAGATGATATTGATGATTTAACCAGCTTTGATGTTGATGATCCGATTATGGAATCAGATTTATTGAATAATTTATAAAGATGAAATGAAAAACAAGAAAAATCTTAATTTTTATTATTAATATATTATAAATAATATCGATATTTTTGTATTTTTTTTTGTTATAAACATACATGTTTTTTGACAGATAATTATTAATTGAAATTTTTTAGTAGAAGCAACAAATTATTAAAATTTAGAATGAAATCGTCCTGTGTTAAAATTTCAATATGCGGCGCCCAGCATGGGGCAATACATTTGGTCGCCCAACATGGGGCACAAATTCAATTTAAATTTCAATCACCGTTTTATACCATCGACCATTAATTAAGTAAATCACTAATTTAAATCAATCAGTGTTGCACAAAATACTAGCCTCAATCACAAATATAAATGATCCAAACATAATATCGTCCGAACACAGTAATTTAAAAAATAATACAATTTAATATTTTATTTGCTATAGATTTATTGGCTAATTCGATCGATATATGTGTTTTTGTGCCATCTTAATTTTTTTTTACTAATTCGTTCGTTCTCTATAATACAAATAAAAATCTTTTTTAAATAAATTATAATATGTATACCTCTCTCTCTCTCTGACTGTGGGAATAGCAGAATAAAAAATTATAACAACAATTTAAAAAAAAAATTATTTAAATAAGCGTACAATGTTGTACTGATAAAAAATATATGTGATTTTAATCAAATTAAATATATAGATTAATTATTGTGTATAATTTGATATAACAAAAAAGAATGAATATAAATTTATATTATATTAAAAAAAATAAATATATTTTATTTTTCAAATTGATAAATTGGTGTCTTAAAATTTTTTTTATTAAATATAAATTTAAAATTATTATTACTTAATACGAATAGATATGTTATGTATTTAAAATCAATTGGTAAAAATAAAATAAATTTAAATGCATAGATAAACCAAATTTAATTTTTCCTTTTAAAATTAAATTATATATAATTTATATTTGTTTTTCACTGCAATTAATATATGGACCAATCTAAAATTGAAAACAAAATAGTATTTGTTTAAATTACATAATTTAATTTGTTGTATTTTTTTTATGTGTGGTACTAAAAAAAATATGTGATATATTAATTTTAATATAATAAAAATAAAATTTAATTCAGGGAATTTAAAAAATATATAAAAAAAAATAGTTAATTATTTGGTCGAATTTAATTTTGTTTTGTATTAATGTATAATTTGAAATTAATAAAATAATAATCAAATTACATATTATATAAATATATTAACAAAATCTGGTCATAGTTTGCATAATAGTGTTCATTTGTAATGGTACGTAAGCATTTGTAGAACAATAAATAATTAAAAGAAAATGCTAAAAATTCGATAAATCGCAAAATACGATAAAAATATTATTTAAACAAAATATTGTTTTTTTATTTAATTTATTGATGGCCAGATTTATATTTATAAGTTAAAATATGATAAATAAGCCTTTTGTGCCTTTAGTTATTAAAATTGAAATTATTAAAATTTAAATACAAAAACAAGGTGATTTATAGCGGCCCGAAAAATATAGCCATACTTGAAAGCATTCATTACAAATTAAACAATTAATTAAAACAAATACTATTAAAAAAATAATATGCACACATACACACACCACACACACAAAATAAATATTAAATATATTATTAATAAAAAAGAATTAATTTTTACAGTAAAATCTCGTTGATTAATTATTTTATTATTATTTATAAAATAATTAATTTTAACTCTAGTCTGTATTAAGTGATTTTTTTAAAAATGTTTGACTTTCTTATTTTTTTTATATATATATATTTTTTATTGTTTCACATCTGATTGGGTTTAATTCGATATTATTTGTTATAAATATTACTACATAAATATTTTATGTCGACAGCTAAAACAGTGGTCAGTATAGTTAGCACACTGATTTTACTGTAAATTTTTATTATTATATACTAAAACGTGTAAATATTTACTTATATTCGAAATTCTTTAACTCACATTTTATATTATATATACTACTATATATAATATATCTCTTTTTATCTAGACGCCACTAAATTTAGTTCGTCTTGGTTAAAATTCGGGTACAGTATTGATTAAGATGTATTGATGTATTATAATTGCACTTCAATAATGTGATATTTCGAAATTTTTTCTCTTAAAGACAATTTATTTTCGGTTGCTTGTGCTGTACCCCATGATACGCATGGCGATCTAAATATTATTTTTTTTATAATTATTATTAGTACATTATAATTATATTATTATTATTATTGTTTGTGCCAAAAAAGTATAACATACGAAACTTTTTAAATACTAATAATCTTTTCAAATAATTTAAATCAATGTAATTTAAAATAAAATATTACTTAATTATTAAAAATAATTTTGTTCTTATTAAAAAAAAACAAACTACATATTTAAAATTTTAATATTATATATATTTTCTAAATTTTCACATTTATATTTATAATATTTGTTTTACTCTTTTATTAAATATATTGTTTAACTAAATATATTTAGACTAAAATTTATAACCAAAATTCAAATCATTATGAAAATGATTTTTTTAAATAATAAATAAAATATTTTTTTCAAAATTTAAAAACAAATATATATTTACATACATGAATAAATGAACAACAAAACAAAAAAGTGCAAATTATTTTTATTTTATATATATTATATTGATAATAAAACTAATAATTATATTAATAAAATTAATTAATTTTTAAAAATTATATAATATATATTAAAACAAACAAAAAAAAAAAATATATAAAATAATATATTTGTATGTGCCTAAGGCTATTAGATTTTTTTAAATTAATTAAATAAATAAATACAACAAAATTATATTAAATTTAAAATATTTTATGTATTTTTAATTATAATTGAAATTATATTATATATATACATATATTATATTAAAAGAAAATCCAGAAATTTAGTTATATGTTATAAAAAAAAAAGAAAATTTAATCAATTAATTAAAAACATAAAAAATGGTTCAATTATATTTCTGTATTAATATATTATACATATATGTATACATATTTTTTTGTTAAAAAATATTAATAAAAAGTTTAAAATATCTATTTGGATAATTTATTTTCCTTATAATTATTTCTTTTGTTTGCAATAGAACATGAACAGTTAAAGTCAGAATCCCTAAATTGTGTTCTTAAAAATTAATTATCGAAACTACTAATAACCGCACGTTGATAAGCTGGAACGAGAATGAACATGTGTTTTTACGCAGATGCTCCTTTATCGGACATTTGTTAGATCTTCCACTCTAGTGGATATAGAAAATCTGATCTCACGAATGCCTGTTGTTTTTGTGCGGTTATAAACTACTTATCAGTCCAGATTTCTAAATGCATATTTAGGTTCTCAGTACAAAAATTCTGTTCATCCCGATGTGACCAACAAAAAAAAAGAGATCCACTTTACTTCTATGTAACTATGAAGGTCAAACCGAAAAGAGTAAGGCCTGGGCCCCTATTTCTAAATACGAATTCGTACAATAATTGAATAGGAAAACGTGTATTTTCTAATACGAATTCGAGTGCTACGATACGATGAAAAATTTCACTTATTGTGAAATACGAATTCCTACAGTTTTATACGATCATGATCGAATGTTCGTTGTGTATTTAGTAGCTATCGAAAGTAAGCAAAATAAAAATTATTAAGTTGAAATATGTAAGTAATTTATTATTTATAGTATATATTAATATAATAGTATTATTATTATTATAATAGTATTATTTATAGTATTAGTATGAATTATTTTTTGATATAATTTCGAACGGCCATTTAAAATGATAAATAGGAACGCAATATAATACAAGAATAGGTACTATTACCAATGCTGTTCCTGATCTTAATGGATAATATAATGCGGTTTCAATTGCCATTACGTCTCCTAGTGGCATACAATAGAGATTAACAGGTAAATTCAATGATCTGGGATATGCATATGATATATATGCCTGCTCGTTAAACATTAAACATGCAGCAAAAAATACAACAGCTATCAGATCTAGCGAACGATGTTGGTTTCAAAATAAACACCAGAAAATAAAGACGGCGAAACTCAACACAAATATATCAATAACAATGTACAAATTGATGTAAATTTAATTTGAATACCTTGGCTATACAAAGGTAGAAAGAAACTACAGGTGTCTTCGATGAACAATGAAATGTTTCTGGCCTAACAGCATTACTAATATTGAACTACATAGTAAAACCTATCAGATAGATATAAAAACCGAAATAAAGAGGTGAAAGTGAAATGGATTGGCGATACACTGAGGAAAAATGAAAGTAAGAGTACCAGCGATGGCATGGAAAAGAACAATGCTATAGTAGAAGCTAAGTAACTTGGTAAATCATGGAAAGATATGAAAGATGTAGTTTCCCTCGGAGTAAGATGGGAGATACAGAATAACTAAAATGAGAGATACAGAATAAAATGGAGACATCTCCATCAATCAATTAAATTTGTAAATATTTTGTACTATGATTTTTTAATTGGTATACCAATATAAAATTATTATTATTATTAGGGCAAAAATAACAACGGCTAACAATACTAGCTATTGGTTGCATTCACGAAGGAGCACCCTGCTTTAGCTAAGGGTTATAGCGCAACGGCAGAAGCCCGAGTATCATCAAAATCATTATGGGCCGAAATAACCAGTCGGTTAAATACAAATGAACCGCCAGTTAGAAAATCAGACCTCTGGAAGGAAGTGTTGGTCTGATTTCAAATTCCATATTAAATAAAACTTAAATTGAATAAAATTATTAATAATATAAAATATTATTATATTAAAATATATTATAATTATTAATATAAAAAAAATAAAAAAACATCCCACCGTGATTGATTTGTTTACCGAAACTAAAACTCAAAAAGTGACATTAATCACAAATATGTCACTCCGTTATTTTAAAGGAAATTTTAAAAAAAATTGAGTTCCCTTTCCATACACTGCAAAAATTAAAAAATATTGTACGTTCGTTTACAGAAATCCTATGTATTTCATTTTCGTCACAGATTGAATTTTCGTATCGAATGAAGATTCGTATCGTATACAGAAATATGGCCCCAGGTCACTTTTCCTCATTACTCATTCTCGTTGGAAAAATATTCTTAGAAAGCAATCCCACCCTAAACAATTATATATTGTGGGCTAGATGTGAGATTGAAAAAAGGACAGTAAATACAAGAATGGCTTTAGATAAATATAAATTCAATAAGCTAATGAAAAAACGGACAGAAGTCAAAATATCTCCTACAAGAACAAGTAATTGGAGATTAAGCAAGGATCGATGAACAACATGCAAAAGTTTCTGCTCGTCACGTAGGACAAGATAGATAATAAATATAACAAGAAGAAACATCAGACTGCTTTGACGATCAAATTGGTGGATGTCATTACTATACCTAGTCTAGAAATGTCCCCAAAGAAATAAAATCTCATAGTTCCTTCCAAAATCATTACTAAACCTATTAAGGCTTACCTATCTGTAAGACATCTATCTCGTGAAACTTATAATTTAGAGACCGAAATTAATTTGAATTTCGTGATAGACATTCCTCGAAAATAGGAATGTCTAGGATCTGCTCAGCAGTATGTTTGATAGGACCCAGACTTTTGATAAGGCTTGGTACGAAGATTAATTGCTCAAACTTCAAAAAGTCCTATCAAACGACAGAAAAAATCAATAATTGAAACATTGTTAGTCTATCGACTAGGTGTACATTGTAAAAATTGTATGCAATATACCGTTGATTTGATAATACTTTATAGAGAAATTCCTTGTTTGTTCTACGTAAATGTCTCGCTACGAATGAAGATGTATTGCAGGATGCTGCTTAAACTGATTTCTTCCTTTGTAAATGCAATTTTGCAGCATCTATTGTTCTTCGTATGACAATATGGGGAATTGTCTTCAGGATCCTGAAGGCAATGGACATAAATAAGGCCACCGGACTTAAAATTTTTCTCCTTTCTTATAAGCACCCGAACGCCTGGAAGACTGCGATGGTGCAACCGGTTCTTAAACGTGGTTGTGATAAAACTGACCCTTCAAACTACCGGCCAATATCAATTGTGTCAGCCGTGGCTAAATTTTTTGAGAAATGCATTAACCAACAACTGGTGCATTATCTTGAAATTAAAAAAATAATTTCAGATAAACAATATGGCTTCCGCGAAAGCCGCTCCACAACCGATCTTTCTACGTATGTTACAAACAAATGGAATCTCTCCTTTGAGCAACACGGAGAAGCCTTTGCAATCGCTTTGGATACATCCAAGGCTTTTGACGAGGTTTGGCATGAGAATCTCATTTGTAAACTTGTGGCATACGGCTTAGATTCGATGACCATCAAGTGGATAAAACGCTTTCTCAAAGATCGAAAAATCAACGTTGTGCTAAATAGGAGATCGAGGTCGAGCCTACTCCTTCACAGTTACACGGTAAACGGCAGGAAATTGTCACTTCGCTTAACTCCGATTTGAGTACAATATTTGAGTGGGGAGTAAAAAATCAGGTCAAATTTAACGAGAAAAAACATAAATATGCACATTCTCGCGTAAAAGAAGTCACAACGAATACCCTTTTGTGGTAAAAGGCCACGTTCTCGTGAGTTTTAACTCAATTCGTCTGCTTGGCGTTCAGATTAGCACATCATCGCATCGAACACATCATCACATTGACCAATTCAGCTTCACGTAAACTCGGGTTCCTCAATAGATGCAGACGGTTTTTTAAATCGCATCAGGTTCTCCAGATATATAAAACCTCTATTGGACCGTATATTGCTGTCAGGTTTGGAGTGGAGAATATGGCATTGCTCTCCAGTTGCTGGATAGAGTTCAGCGACGTGCCATCCGAATAATACGATCCTCCAGACTTACGAAAGATCTAGACAGACTACAACACCGCAGAGATGTTGCTAAACTCTGCGTATTCTATAGATTAATAAATAGTAAATATTCTGCAGAATTAAAGTAGAAAATACAACCATTAGATACCGTGAAGCTGCCAGTGCCTCGAACTAAAGATGCAAAGTGCGAATTTATTTATCGAACATCTAAAAAGTGGAATTCGTTAGTTGGTTTTCAGTTTACTTTGAAATATAAAATGCAGAAGTTTAAGGCAGCTATCAACCTTTACTTGAAGGATCGCGCGTTGGGTGCAGGAGCTCTGACAGTTACAAGGAGCTAGGACTGTCTAAAAGTCCACCCTGCACCCAAATACAACTAAACGTAAAAAAATAGATGCAATAGGGGCAGGATGCAAAAGGGATTTTTCACCATTTGATTACAATCGGTGGTGTGAATGGACACATCTATGACTCCCTGTTAATGTATGTGCAGAATTCATGGGCCAACCCATCTTCCATGTCAGTACAGGCTGGCATGCAGCTAAGCAATGAGCTGATGGTTCTACGTAAATCGGACCTATAGCCGTACGTCCTCGATTTGGCTATGTAATTGCGTGAAAGAGTTTGGGCCTCCAAACCAGATTGTAAAGATAGAAACAGACTGATAGACAGATACTTTAAGTTACCAAACTTTGGCTCAATTTTGCATTTTTGACTATCATACTAAAGTTGTTGCAAACAATTACACAATTCAAATTGCAAAGAACAGGTTAGCCAAAACATTATTTGATAGGAAACAAATAGACATAAAAGAGAAATCTTCCCTCATGACATACAATACCACCCATCTAATCATAATAAGACGAGTTGTTGCTTCAATAACTATCCCATCGCCTCGGTTATTGAAAGTTTTATCACACATCTTACAGATTATTTTAGTAGACGATTTTTTTTAATTTTGAAGTGGATTATCAATGATGACAGTAGAACCACCCGATATTATGGTTAGTTTTGATACTGTACTCCTTATTTATCAACAGACCTGTACTTCTCTCTATCGAAACTGTTAACTAACCGTGATACCGGCCAAATGTGTCGGAGGATAACTATACCTATATTATGGTTCTCATTTTTGAGTCACTCTGTGACTTAACTCACCGATATTATATTTTGACTCGCCGTGAGAGCGAGATGAGTGAGAGTAATGTAAAAGATGCTCACATATAATTTTAAGGCGAGTATTTTAATAAATATTTTGTTATAAAATACAAACCACAGCTTCCACCGAACTAAACAGGAGAAACACAAATTAGTTTAAATTTCTGCCCAATAAATGAGGCATATGGATCCGCATATACCAATCGCCAGTCCAGCATATACCGGTTGGCAGTTATGGTGCCACCACGTGGATACGCAATGTTCGTATGGCCATTTATAGAATTGTCAATATACATCATTAGTTAACGGTTATAAAATTGGACTCTTGGGGATATGGCACATTGTTCATATCGCTATCCGCATCTTCACCATACACTTTCACGACAGTGCCTTTAGTTGCCCTAGAAACGGATATTTATGAAAAAATTCAAGTGTGGAAATTTTTGACGAAGCTCTTTCTCATAAACTCTATAAATTATGAATAAAACAAGGTTTGTTTATTTGTTTGTTTGTTTTTATCTCTACAATCTGTTTCGGGCACGAGGCACTTCCAACTCTTTCGCGGTTCGCTTATTTACTTCCTTACCATACGCAATTACAGCCAAATCGAGGACGTACGACTATATAGGTCCGATTTATGTAGAACCATCTGCACATTGCCTATAAAGCTCCATGACAGTCTATATATAGTACTGACATGGAAGACGGGTTGGCCCATGAATTCCTGTTATGTACCTGTTATTTTTTCCATTTGTTAATTTATCGGTCCAGATTTTTAAAATACTGTTTCAGACGTTCTTAGTATAACTCATTATAAGAAAATGTGTTACCCCGATGTGGCCAACATAACAATAAATTTCCTTTGCTTCTATGTAGCTAGACAGATACAGATAACTATAACGTTAAAACCGAAGAGATATGTGATGTGAGATATGTGACTAGTATACATTAGACCCACACTGATAATTATATATTGTGAGAGAATGTAGAAGAAATGGGTAAACAAAAAAATTTAAAGGAATAGGTTTGGTTAGGTTAGGTTGAGTGGCTGCTTCAGCACACTTACCGATGACGGTCCGTTGTGAAACCACAGAATCTTACTTCCCTATTACCCTTATAAGAACCAGTTTGAGCTACTTAAGTAGCGTGATAAGTCTTGCACCTTACAGTTTTAGAGATCAGAGAGGCAGTCCATTAAGAACTTACCCAAATATTCATGTCTTTTGTGAGCCAAAGCCGGGCATGAGCATAGGAAGTGGACTACCGTCTCTTCCTCCTCCTCGTCCAAATAGCTTCTGCAAACGTCATTAACTTCTAGTTCACTTTTTAAGCACAGTCTTGAGTGCCTTAATGGGTCTCACCAACTTTGCTCTTTCCAGTAGAAGTTTGACAGTTGTACCATGTCTCGCTAGTTCGTCAGCCCTTCAGTTTCCCATGACGTCTGAGTGGCCGGGGACCCGGACACTGAGTGGGACTAAAGGAATACGAAAAGTAAATCAAAAATGGCAATATACACGATGTCTTTAGATAAAAATCAATTCAATAATTTAAGGTACAGATACATGAAATACCAATGACAACTATACGATCATTACCATTTGAAGCATATATCGACTATTCAGTATTCTAGTATTTAAGCCAAGTAAAGGAATGAAAAGGTCAATAACCCAAATATCACCAATGCAAGAACAAGTAATTGGAAATTTGCAATGATCAATGAATAAAACCAGACAATCTTACAGCTTTATTGATTTCTCACTTCGTTATTGATCTCGCACTTCCCATCTAAGTTTTTGATACATCATTCATTTATGTGTTAAATCCCAATTTTCAAAGATTATCGCAACCATAATAGGTCATTACACTACATATAATCTTTGAAAATTTCAATTTAACCTTTCTTTTGTTTAGTATCTTGTAAATGAACTCATCGTCGTCGGTTGCAGCTTAAAAGAGTTTTTTATCACGCCGCGATTTCTGTAGTTCAATTCTCGCCGTTGGCCAAAAATTAACATGACCCGCCTGACATTATAAGCGAATGTTTGTAAAAAAGTCAATATGTGGTTCATAAGTTATCATTTGTGACGCGGTTAGGGGCCTTTAAGCCATAGATTATAATTATATGAACTCATCCACATTATATTCACATCAATATGTAATTCCAGGTAGAAGACGACTTTGATTGACGTTCGAAAAACGGGATAAATTTAAACTATTTCCTTAACATATTCTGCGTGATAAAGGTTGTAACAAGTTAAATCCTCCAAACAGACTCTTATGCTGATACTAATAGTTCATTGGATCAGTTCATAAATCAAATAGTATATATTCTGTAAAGATGCACATATATTCGATGCATGAGGCCGAGTCATTCAGGGGAAGGAATACAAAGTACCTATCGATGAGTAAATTTTGAAAAATAAAACGTATGAAGGTATATGCAAAAATCTTAGTAAGCCCGAAATGTTAGTTTAAAGTGAAACGCTTCGCGTCGTATCGGTCCAACACTCTTCTTTATGCATCATTAAATATTTTTGAATTTTTGATGAAGCTCAAAATATCATTCAAATTACTGTTTCCAGTTCAGAGAGGCATTTCATTATGTAGTTGCCCAAATAAAGGTTCCTTCTGTGTGCGCTAATGCAGAAATCTAGATTAAGTGATTCGTCATCTCCTACTCCTCCGCATTTGCAAAGGTGATACAGAAGTCGTTAAATTACAGGCTCATTCTTCCAGCAGGTTTTCTGCAGTGCCCTGTAAGGACTCGTAATTCCTATACGATCGTTCTTAACGAATGTCTATGAAGTGAATTTGTCGATAGACTCATGGAATGTTAACTGATTCAACAAAACTGAATAGATATTTTTCTGCGTGCGAAAATTACTTTTCCAGAATTAATTAACAAAATAACATTTAACATTTTATGGTATAGTTTCAGTAATGAAGACATGAAAATGAAACTCTAAAAGAAAGTACTGCAATTACGAAAGTAATAAATGTATACATCGATCCGTAATACGCGGTTGTTCCCAATAATGACGTAATTATTAACGAGTGTAGTAAGTATTGTAATGATGAACTTTTGTGGTTGGATTTTAGTGTGCCGCCTTTACTGAGTCACGAGTATCTCTAATTGCACAATAACACCGGAAAGGCTATGATTTTGTGCGGAATAGTCGTCGGAGAAATCGGATGAACCATAATTTTCGTCGCATATTTTTGCTGATTTTATATCATTATGTAACATTTTGTATCATCCAAATATTATACAAACTTCTCTAAAACTATTATATTATTATTTTTATAATTCCCATAATTATCTAAAATATATATTATATATGTCTTAAGTTTTATGTTTGGAGATGGACAAGTAAAAAATTAAATTTTGATCGTCATTAGAAGTTCAAACCGTGAAGTGTTAAGTCAAATAAATATGTTGGGCATAAAACTGTTTGTGACATGTATAATTTTAAGCACGTTCTGTATAAGTCATAACGAATCGTTTATTCTGATTCCGGAAGATTTGCCATCGCTATTACATCAAATATTTAAAAGAATCCCACCTGTTGTCATAGGTGAGTGTTAAAGTGTATACATGTAAACAATTAAACTATTCCTTTAATATATTGCTTTTGTATAGGACATCGATCTCGACATGGGATTGGTTATCGTTTGGGTCCTCATGCCGATTTTCAAGTGCTAGTGGAAATTGGCCCACAAGAGAACAATAATATATAAGTTTAAGTTTAATTATCTGGTTAATTTTTGTCACAATTCACAATAAAAATGAAAAGCTGCAACATCTCAATAAAGTTTTTATTTGTTTAAGATTTATTTGTCTCCATACGACGTTAGAAGTCATGATAAACTTTGAAGAATATGTGTCAGATGCTGAGCTGTACGTGGCAGTGATGGGAGGAATTGATAGATGGCTCGACGTTTTTGTCGTTGAACCATACAGCCCGAGCCCCTCGTTGAAGATGAGTGTATGGCATCTATTTATTCTATTCTGTAATGTTGTTTCGCTAGGTCAATTGCGATCTTATGATGCCATTGACCATCAGGCATATGTTGCTGGACTTGATACTTGAATGGATTTGTGAATGACAATTTCGCATTTGGTTGTTTTCGAGAGAGAGGTTCTTTAACTCATTTCTTTACCCTATACCGGCAAACTCAATTTTAGTTGTTTGATGTAGGGGTCGAGATATAAAAAAACCGCCTCTTAAGTTATAAGCTGTTGACCAAAGGACAGATAGGAATCGCACAAAATTGGTTATGCGATATACCGACTGTACAATTGTTTATAATTTAGAGACCATTAAGGATATATATATCGTAAAGGGTGATTTTTAGAGGTTCATATCTTAAAGTTGGCAACACTGCTTTGTTTGAATATGACGTAATCGTCCATCAGAGTGGACTGGTTGACTATTTCGATTGTTTCGCACAGCGTATATACTTTAAATGACGATATGCATCCTGATTTGGCCATATAATTTGACTGGTCTCAGCCTACATGGAGCGGGATAAACAGGTTCCGCCGGACAACCTGGTTCACCTGGTCCTCGAAGTAAAAAGAAAGAAGATTGGGGTGCTCCTTGGATGTGATGCAAATGTGGATCACGCAAACTGGGGCAGCACTGATATCGACGGGAGGAGTGTATTAATTTTTGATTACCTATTAAATAACTACCTTTTGGTGTGTAACATTGGGCAAGAACCCACATTTATTACTTAAAATCGGCAGGAAGTTCTAGACGTAACTATTGCCTCAGAAAAGATGTACCCTATGGTTAGGGCACAGGATCACTCCTTGTCTGACCATCGTTATAACCTTTAGCCATAACGTTAACCTGTCATCCGGAAAGCTTTTAGGAATCCTAGAAGAACAAACTGGAGCCAGTATGGGGAAACGCTTATAGAACTACTAACACCAGCGACAGTGGAAGAACTGAAATATTTATTCTGTCTCTGGTAAATATTTAAGCAAGGTGAAGGAGGTGCTCCATAATGCCTTCCTTATCTTTACAAGTTGGGCCATCAGATGTGGACTGGCAATTACCTCGTCCAAAACATAACTGGTACTATTTACTAGGAAATATAAAGTCTCGGTCGTAGATCCACCTCTCTTAAATGGCAAGAGACTAGCTTTTACTGGCAAGGCAAGATTTCTAGGCATAATCTTGCACAGTAAGCTTATTTGGAAGCCCAACATTTTGTAAAGAGTAAACAAGGCTAATGTGCTCGTGTAGAAATACCATCGGAAAGAGATGGGACCTGAAGCTGGAGCTGGTACACTGGATATTCACTTCCGTAGAAAGACCTGTACTTATGTATGGGGTGAGCGTGTGGTGGCCAGCTCTTGATAAAGTAATGTACAGTAAAGGAATCGAGAAGATGCAAAGAACGGCCTGCATGCTTATAAGCGGAGTGCTGAAGAAAATACCAACGAGGGCCTAAGGGGTCATGTTTCAACTTCTCCGTAAGCAGATGGCTTTGATTACGGCCACCCGACTATCAGCCATATCTCAGTGGAAATGTCTTCAGACAGGACTCTCGACGATTGTTAGTTCGCTGAGAAAGGAACTGGTGAACCAATAGACTATGTTATACTGACTTTATGAACCGAGAAAAGGTTCCGCACTACCTGCCCTTCAAGGGTATTTGGGCCGGGTCGGCTGCGGAAACGCAAACATTGCAGTTCTTTACAGATGGCTCCAAGCTGCACGGTAAAGTAGGAGCTGGAATCTTCTGTGATAAATTAGAAGTAGATATAGCAGTTCGTCTTGCTGATCACTGCAGCGTATACCAGGCAGAGGTGATAAAGATTTAGGAGGTCCTGAACTGGTTGAGACATAATGTGGTATCCTCGACTGATATCGCAATTTATGTGGAAAGCCAGGGGGCAATCAAGTCGCTCGTTGCCACTCGTCTCTAAATGAGATAAGTGAGCATTTCAACATTCAGATAGTCCGGCCACTCGGACGTCATGGGAAAATGCAGAACGTACGAATTAACGGGGCATGGTACAACTCTTCAACTACTACCGGAAAAGGCAAAATTGAAAGACCCCTTAAGACACTCAAGACTGTGCTTAAAAAGTTGGCAGTAGTCTCAGCGAACGATAGGTGGGCGAACATACTCCTCTCATACAAGGCAAATCTGGCCAAATACTCACAGAACAAGGCCTACTTGGAGAACATGCTAAAAGGCTGGGTCTAGAATTAATGACTTTTGCAGAAGCAGTATGAACGAAGAGAAGGAAGAGACGGTAACCCACCTGCTATGCTCATGCCCGGCTCTGGCGTACAAAATACATGAATATTTGGGTAAGTTCTTACTGGACTGCCTCTGTGATCTCTAAAACTGTAACGTGCAAGACTTATCACGCTACTTAAGTAGCTCAAACTGCTTCTCATATGGGTAATAGGGAAGTAAGATTCTGTGGTACCACAACGGACCGTGATCGGTCTAAGTGTGCTTAAGCAACCACTCGTCGAACAGTACGTATACGCAAACAAGCAATAGACGCTGTAAAGCGTAGCATTTAGGCAGACCAAATTTAATAAATTCGATGTCGTTCTCAGCAACCACAACTTTGTCCATCGACAATAAACAGAATTGTTGGATTTGAAGTGAAGATAATCTATAAGAATTAGCTGAAACATCATTACATCCAGATAAAATCGTTTTATGGTTCGCTTTATGGGCCGGTGGAATCATTGGTTCATCTGTATTGAAAAACGATGATGGACGGAATATTACAGGACGCAAGAATACATCCCTTAGTAAAAATTGCAATTGTATGTCAGAAGTTTATCACTATATAAAGACATTCTGCAAACCGATGGTATTAGGTCAAATAACATCTCAATCTTTCTTGAATAGCTTTGATATTACCATACTTTACATTACCCTAATAAGGACGTCCTGGATTTATGTCCAACACGTTTACAATTTACACATTCAGTAACTCCATACTTCATCCAATACTATATAGTGATTCCGCCCAACTATTAAGAATCAACCTTGATACTTGTCCGGTCGCGATTTTCCTGTCTTTTGCGTTTGTAAATTCCATTTGTTTTGTATTTAAGTGGGCAACTCAGAAATTTGATGAAAGTTATGTGGACACTGTTTGAAAAGATTGTGGATCTTGGTACATATTCATATTTCAACTAATGAGTCGTTCACCATTTGAAAATTAATTTAAAAATTATTTAAATAATCGATCAAATTGGCTGGTCTGCGACATCTGCGACAGTTGGAGTGGGAGGTACTGGGTTAAAATCCCAATAGAAGCAAGTTGTAATATTTTGCATTTTTCGCCATCTGATTATGATCTAAAGCCGAGCTATCTTCCATGTCAATAAAGTAGAACGTTATTTAATAAGCTAACCGTGAAAGAGTTGGGGCTGCCTGGAGCCCAAAAAGATTATGCTACGAATTCAAACCAAAGATCTACACATCCATCCGTACAAAGTTTAATTAACTCGAGAGCTCAAGCCACTAAACCTTTTGCTATGGAGACAATTTTCTAATTGACTGATAGAAAATCGAGCAATGTTTGGTTATTTTAAAATGCACCCATAAAGTCACTGTTTGATCCGGCTTATGGCCTGATTGTGTAATAAGACCATTCTTTTTATAAGAATGAGCCTATAGGCAAGTTGTACCTCTAATGAAAACTTTTTTGAGATCAATTGGATAACATGAACATCAAAGATATGTGGTTTCAACAGAATGGTCCCATATAGAAAAAAGAATGATGGTTAAGGTAACGTTTTCTCTGGGGTTAGTCTGGGGTTTTGTAAAAACCAATGTCAACACCGTATTTTTGAAATTGGACCAACAGTTTTGCATAAATTGGTTGCAAATTTTATCAAAAAAGCCTAGGTATGCCAACACAACAGGTCCATCTGTCTATTTCATAAATCAAGAAGTGAGGTTACATTGACAGGTTTCTCTTCTGAAAAACATCTGAATTAATGATGTAAGTCCGATGTTGTAGCAGTTATTCGTCAATGAGACGCAGATACATGACGTGAAGTCCAACTATTCAGTTAGACAGCTCGTATAAAGTGATGACTAGCTTTTATATAAATTTTAGAAAGGCAGATCTGTTGAAACAGCACACCATGAAGTCGTTGGACGGGTTGAAAGATCACTGGACAACAAAGAATTTGCCTTAGAAACATTTCTTGATATTGAAGGTGCTTTTGACAATGCGTCCTTCAATGCAATGATCTCTGCAGCTGACAGACTTGGCATAGAGACTACACTTGTTCGGTGGTTTAGCGTCACGCTTAGGTCAAGGAGAATTACTACAGACTTAGGTAGTGATACGACGACGGTGACCGCCCGAAAGGGATGTCCTTAGGAGGGAGTTCTGTCTCCGCTCTTGTGGTGTCTTGTGGTCAACTCACTCCTAGTTCAACTAAACGACAACGGATTTTTCTGCCAGGATTATGCTGATATCGCCATAATAATGGTAGGTAGATATACGGATGTAATATGTGATCGCATGCAAACTGCGATTAACATAGTTCTAGCCTGGTGTAGTGACCAGAGTCTTTCAGTAAATCCTAGGAAAACTGAGATGGTTCTTTTCACTAGACGCAGGAGTCTTGGAAACTTTAGTCTTCCAAAAATTGGGGCTCACACGATCTAACTCTCTTCGGAAGTCAGGTATCTGGGGGTCTGGTTAGATCGGAAGATTACTTGGAAAAAACATATAGAAGAGAAATGCAACAAAGTATACAACGTTTACTGGAAATGCAAACAGTCATTTGGTAAATCATGGGGCCGGAAACCTAGACGCGTGTACTGGCTATACGCTTTAGTAATCAGACCCATAGTCTCGTTTGCCGCATTCATTTGGTGACCTAGAACAATAAGTGGGATTGGAGGGAAACCTCTAAACCGACTTCGCTTGAGATGGCTGCGGGTCTGCTGTCGCTTAATCTTTGCATCAGAAGGTGTGCAGCGCAAACAGCCGCTGAACAATACAAAAGCAATCTATTTAGTCCTTCGGGGCACTGTCAAATATGAAGAGAGATAGGCCGACACATAATTGCCAACATGCCCTCAGACATTATGGTGATGAAGCACGTCTTCGGGAAATTATTCCTGAGGTGGAATTATCTATTCCGCTTTGGTAGGTACGCTACTGTTTTTCAGGCAGAAATTGCTGTAATTTTGAAAGCAGCACTCTTTGTTAAAGGGATAAATTGCACAGATTGTCGTTTTTGCATTCTTTCTGACAGCCAGGCTGCCCTAAAGGCGATTGGTTTCAGTACTATTTTATCGAAGCTAAGTTTTGGAAACGATAAGTGCCTTAAAGCGATTAGGCAAGCTGAATAAAGTTAGACTCCACTGGATACCCAGTTACATGGGTATCAAAGGGAATATATTGGCCGATTAATTGGACTGATTGGGTGTGACATCCACCTTTGTGGGACCTGAGCCCTACGAGCGACGTCACTATCTCTTAAACAAGACATTGATTGTCACTTTGGAGATCTGCACCAAAAGAGATGGGATAATCACATCTCTTGTCGTTTATCTAAAATCTTCTTTGGATCAGTAAACCAGCAAAGATCCTAGTCTTTCTTAAATTATGATAGACGCACTTTAAGGACCTTGCTGGGCATTCTTACAAGGCACTGCTCTCTGATTCGATACACCTCTTTATGCGAACAGTGGTGGGACGGAAAGGAAGAAACTGTTGAGCACTTTTTGTGCCTGCACTGTTTCGGCTCTCAATTCCTATTTGAGGACCAATTTACGACCTTGAGGATACCGGATACCTTGGATTTCATTAGAATAAACAGATTCCGGTACTGAGAGTGTACGCCTGGGAAAGGATGTAACAATGGGCCAATTGAGCCTGAGTGAGTGGGGAAAAAATGTATTACTTTACAGAATCGGCTACGAAACCGAAAGTGTGTTTCGACACAGGCCTATTAAAAATCAATTAGATAAAACTTATGAAGTCATGATTCTCATGAATACGACAATGACATTAATTTTTATGTTTTTTTGTGGTTATTGTTCCAAGAGATAAGATTACAAATAAATTAACCGAAAGAAAGAAGAATATGATAATGTTACATACAAATTACAAGTTCATTATTATTTCTAATACGCGCGTATACATCTATTTTCATTTCTTGCTTCAAGCATTAATTTTCAAATGCCATAAAGTCGAATACTTTCACTTATCGATATAAAAACCTGTCCATGTCAAATTATCGAGATAAAAAAGATTTTACTTTTTATATGTAAAGAATTTCTGAGAGACACGAGTAAGTCTCAGTGCGGGGGTGGACCTGATCGAACAATACCACTTACAAAATCGTTCAAAATAGAAACATTGACCGTATAATACGCATATAACGACGTTCACGTATATATGCTACTTATTCGTATATAGGTGAACGATTGCTTAAGTAGGTGCCCATATAACGATTCGAATTTCCCCATTACACAAAAAGCGATCGCATCACACCGAGCGCGCACAATATTCGATCAAAATGAATTTCTTTTAACACATTTCTTCATTCAACATCGAACACTCGTGTGAATCGAATCACAAAGTGTTTCTTTTAATATTTTATTAAGAAGTGAAAGAAAGAAAGTAATTTTTTTTTGTTGTTGTGATCAATTTGATTTGGTGTGT
The DNA here is from genome assembly GCA_963932295.1 of Tipula lateralis. Taxonomy (NCBI): domain Eukaryota; kingdom Metazoa; phylum Arthropoda; class Insecta; order Diptera; family Tipulidae; genus Tipula; species Tipula lateralis. The sequence continues at coordinate 128,623,543 of OZ010737.1, forward strand.
GCTAAAATTCTTCTTCTTGTTGTAAGAACTGTTAATTTTTGGTCGATGAACAGCTATATGCTATATACATAAAGTGATGAAGTATAACATAAGTTTTGTGCTAATTGTGACTGTATTACATGGGTGTTGTGCAATTTATGTGATCGATACGAATGTGACGAGTAGAAATCGGGGTAAAAACAAATTAACACCTGCACAATGGACCGAACCGAACGATGACGGACTCTGGTCGTCCATATTAGAGGATTGGACATTAAGGTAGATTGTATATAATTTCTTAGTGATACATTAAACTAATCAATATAAATTAGAGTTTTGCAATGTCGGTTGGATATCAAATGCCACACCGGGTCGTACAAATTAACTCGTTTACCTTTATAATTCAAAGTATTGTCCATTGGTGGTCTCTACTTTCTTCAATTTTGAAAAAACTGATCAACTTTTAAAGCGATCCACGAATCGAGTGGAATAAGAGGAAGAGCTGGTGAACTAGGCCGTGTGAAACAACAACTGAAGAATACGGAGGGTGGGATAGGACTTCCCATCGTAACGTTTCATAGTTGTCATAAAGTATTTTATGACCACTATCGGTTTTGCTGTATTGCGATTTCAATACTAGGCTCAAATCGTTAATTACGCTCGAAAATGATCTCTAACTGTTTTAAACGGTTTTAATGGCTCATAATACACTATACATCGAGCTGGTTTCGATTAATTTGGTCGTCGGTGTGGAAGTGTAATATCGTAATAAGCACTTCTACAAACGCTGTTCACCATCTCTCGGTTTTAACTCGTATGACACTTAATATACTTGCTTCTCGGTCATTCGAATTTACTAGTTGAGTTACTCCAATGATCGTACCAAATCTTCGTATGTTTTTATTTCGACATCAAACAAAGCGTCTGACTCTTATTCTTTAAGAACTTTCAGTCTTCCAATGCTATGCTTTGACGTGAAAATCACCGTTCTTGCAGTTGAAATCTCTCATGACACGTTCTTCCACTCATAGTGGCTTCACCATAACATTTAAAAATAACTTAACACCTTCCGCAAATGACCAAACTTTGGTTAATACATTGACAGGTGCTATGAAGATATGTTTACAAGATAACATAAGGTATTGAGAGCCATGTATGATGTATTTATTTCGACGACTGCTTACTTCAGGGCTTATTGTTGGCCGTATATAATGGTTGCTAATGTCTCAGTGGTCACGGCCTTTGAGCCATTAGTTAGTCACTTACAACTATATAGGAAAACTGCTATATAACAAAGGCCAGAACAGATTTTCGTTCTAAAATCATCTGAGCACAAAATTAAGATAATCAGTATGTAGCGTCATAGTTAGATCCTCTACAGAATCCAAACAACCCTTAATTCATATGTTACACATAATTCGCTATCATAATACAATCTACTTGTAGGTGATTGACTTGATGGTTAAATATAAATCACCTGTGCTCAAAATCAATTAGATTCAATAGAATCCGATCCACCCTCAATTAATACAGTGCGCATTCGAACATTCAATCTACTGGTAGATAGTATTTAAGCACTAAATCTAGTGCACAAAATCAAGGCAATCGTTGTGAATCTAACTAGATTCCGATCAAACCCCATTCATACAGTCCACATTCGAACATTCAATCGTGGTTAGATTCACTAGAATCCGTTCCATCCTCAAGTTAAACAGTTCACATTTGAACAGTCTACCTATAGCTAGAATTTAAGCACAAATCTAGGGTGCAAAATCAAGGAAGTCGGTTAGATTCACTAGACTGCGATCCACTCTCAATTCATACAGTCTAAATTCGTACATTCATCGTGGTTAGATTCAATAGAATCCGATCCACCCTCAATTCAAACAGCCCACATTAGACATACGGGTAGCTAGCATTCAAGCACAAAATCTAGTTTACAAAATCAAGGCAAATCTACTTATAGTATCCGATCCACCTTTAATTCAAACAGTCCACATTTGAACATTCTACCTACGGATAACTTGCATTCAAGCACAAAATGTAGTTGATAAAATCGAGGCAATCGAATCGATTAACCCTCAATTCAAACAGTCTACATTTGCACATTCAACCGTGTTATGATTCACTAGAATCCGATAAACCCTCAATTCAAACAGCCCACATTCGACATACGGGTAGCTAGCATTCAAGCACAAAATCTAGTGTATAAAATCAAGGCAAATCCACTTATAGTATCCGATCCACCCTCAATTCATACAGTCCACATTCGAATATTTAATCATGATTAAATTTACTAGTATTCGATCCAGACTTCAATCAACCCTCAATTCATACAGTCTACATTCGCACATTCAATCATGGTTAGATTCGCTAGAATCTGATCTGACTTCAATTCAAACAGTCCACATTCGAACAGTCTTTCTATAGCTAGCATTCAAGAACAAAATCTAGGGCACAAAATCAAGGAAATCGGTTAGATTCACTAGACTACGACCCACCCTCAATTTATACAGTCTACATTTGTAGATTCAATCGTGGTTAGATTCAATAGAATCCGTTCCACCCTCAATTTAAACAGCCCACATTCGACATACGGGTAGCTACCATTCAAGCACAAAATCTAGCGTACAAAATCAAGGCAAATCCACTTATAGTATCCGACCCACCTTCAATTCAAACAGTCCACATTTGAATATTCTACCTTCCACTAGACGATTTATCCCTTAATTCTTCCAGCCCACATTCGAACATCCTACCTACGTGTAGCTAGCATTCAAGCACAAAATGTAACGTTTTTAATTCATACAGTCTACATTCGAACATTCAATCATGGTTTGATTCGTTAGAATCCGAACAATCCACATTCAAACAATCCTCATTCGAACATTGAACTATAATACGAGTAGCTCGCCAATTATCATCAAGCCCTAATAATATGCATACCTCTTATGTTACACAATAAGATTTTAAATCCGCTTTAGTGTAATAAACTATAATCTGCAAACATATGTACATACAATAAACAGCATACCACAAATTTTGAAAACTGTATTGTGACCTATAACATGATCTCATTGAATTAATCGCCCACATTTAAATTTTCTTATGTTGTACTTATATTCATCTCCAGGATATAAATATGACCTAGATTCTCGAGATATACATCCGCCATGTGTTCATTGATTCTGCTCAAATTGAAAAAGCACAATAATTGCGTCTTATTTCATTTTTAACGTTTGTGTCGACCAAATACAAAAAAACTTTCTTTTTCTTGAAAACAAATAACACTTTTATATGTCTAAAGACAACAACACCGACAACGTAAAATTACCCAATGTGTCATTGTTCATTGATAAATCATAAACAATTATATGGTTCGATTAGTCATGCTTCATTATAGTAAAAATATATCCGCGAGATGCTGTACAAAATTTAACCGCAAAATTTTTATTTCATTTTCAGTCAAACCACAACCCGAGAAGGTAAAGTTCTGCAACCCACACACAAGTACATTCCAACAAATGGATTCTACATTTCGAAGCGAATTGGCGAGGCGGCCGAATTAAGTCCTCATACGCGTGTACCAATTGCCACACCAGTCTCAACGCCAATATCAAATCCATCTATCGGACCGAATGCTGATGGACCCGTACAACGACAACCGCTCCAACCACCACAAGGCCAGCATTCGTATAGGCAAAACTATCCGGGTGTAGTACCATCACCACGTGAAGTTTCCGAAACGGATTTGTATTTATTGGGCGCAATCGAAAAACTAGTATATCGCGTCGATTACATGGAGAAACGTTTGAGACGTAGCGAACAATTGATTTACTATCTAATGGCGGGCAATAACCAAAAAGAAGAACCGTGCCCGGATAATTTCTTCCGTGTCGGTCAAAATTGTTATCATTTTGGTACACAGCGCGAAGTAAATTGGAAATCGGCGAGTACAGTTTGTAAACAACTTAATTCCCATTTGGCTGAGTTTGAGACACCAAACGAAAATCAACAAATGATGGCCTTCATATTGAACCATCAGTTGCACAAGGGTAAAGATTTTTGGTTGGGTGGATTAAATCCCGGTTTATTGTGGATTTGGTCGAATTCGGCGAAACCCGTAAATCCCCACGCTAATTTAACATCGATTTCGAGCGGGGGAACATTTGGAGGCGGAAGTAGTAGTGTGACGACAAAAATCAATGGAACAAAAGCCGAATCGACAAAACCAACAAAAAAACCGGCAACAGTTGACGAAAATTATGAAATTCACGGGACCGGCCGATGTCTACGGTATTCGTACAATCCAGCATTGCATAAATATAATTACTCGGGTGTTGATTGTTCGTTACGAGTCTATTACATATGCGAATACAAAGATCAAACTTTAGACAATGAAATTTCGCGAATTTCAAAAGAATTAAAACTACCGGACGTTGACGCGTTTTGAGCCGCATTGTAATGTAGCTGAGTAGTTAAATAAATATTATTTATTTTTTTATTGTTTAAATAAACTATATTATTTAATAGATAAGTATAAATATTGTATTTTATGTAATAGTGAGATTTAGTGTTTTTGTATTGTGACGTCACGACGAAGAAAATAATTGGTTACAACCTTAATTGAAAAGTGAAAGGATTTTTTGAATGTATCTTGCCTTCCTGTAGAGTGTTCCGTCTCATACCAAGAAGGGGAATTTCTATCTTACCATTAACATAGGAATTCTTTTATGTAGACTTTTATATATGTTCAAAGATAGCTTCCCTACAACACCCAGTAACCACATTTTGACATCCTCTCCTAAAAGAACATCTTTAGTTTGTTCGAATGCCAGCTATGGTATTCGGTGTCTGTAAGATGGTTAATTAATCACCAACAACGAAATGAAGCAATGCAGGCTGTGGAGAGAACAGGCAACAAAAACAAGTAGTACCCAATAGTTTTAGCTTCTACCCTACAATCCTTACAGTTTACATTGTTTTGAGTTTTTATTTGGTACATGTGCAAACTCAAAGAACAGTGTCCAGTGAGGATCCAGTAAGACCTTCATGGTAGGTCTGTCACAGTTCAAGAGGATCTTTGCTGTTTAATTGTTCAAAAAAGATTAAGAATAAGCGATAGTCACCTCTCTTGGTGAAGACCTTTCGAATGATCGTCAATGCCTGTCTTAAAACAACAACGTTACGCCTAAGATTAGTTAAGTGATCGGTCAATATGTTTCCTTTGATACCCATGTGACTGGACATCCAGTGAAGTCTGAAAGCAGTAATTTCCTCCTGAAAAACCGTAGTTTATCTATACCAAGAGAATAGATAATTCTACCTTAGGATTTCGTACGTATCAGTACCAACCAGGTTACAGCGAATTGATCCATTTATATAGTGTACCTTATCACGGCTAGCGATGTATGATGGGTTATTGTGGTCCCGTTTATACCATTTTGGTTATAATGTACAATAAATAATTTCCTAAAAAGGTGATTGGACAGTGTCCCAACTCCAACCATATTTGACTGTATCTGACACTACTACGGGCCCACCTCCGTAGAGTTCATTATTTTTCGAACGACTGTTTTCATTTCTAATAAATCTTCCATGCTTTATTGAACTCTTCAACTTCAATATGTTTATACCAGATAATCTTTTGATCTATCCAGATCCTCAGATACTTGACTTCTGAAAAGAACGGTAAGACATAATGATCCCCTATTTTTGAGAGACTACAATTTCGCAGAGTAACGCGTCTAGTGAAAAGAATAAACTCCGTTTTCCTATGATTTGACTGATAGACCCTAGTCACTACACCAGTAAATTATGACACCATTTGCATGTGAACAAGATATAGTATATTCGTACATTTACCAACCAGTATTATGGCGATGTCGTTGGCACAACCCTGATCTCTTTTCCATCCGAGTCTTCAGTCTGATCACCGAATACTAACAGGATACAGCATTCTGGGGGAACATACTAAAAGACTAGGTGTTTAATTAAACGAATGACGTTGGAGAAGCTGTTCCAGTGAGGACAGACGATTACTCTCTCCGCTCCTGGATTAGCAAACAGAAGGATCCTCTACTTGATTGCCTACAAGATGGGATGCCTTTTTGAGCTCGTAAATAGTAATGTAAAATATATTTTGCACTTCATTACCAGCTCCAAATGGCTTAATGATGCATAAAGAAGAATGAGAAACGCAAACTAACAAGGAATCGCGACCGGTAAAACAAAAAGAATCGAACATGAGTCTTCTCATAAATTAAAAAACCATTTCAAATATATTTAAAGCGTCTTTTGAAAAGTGGATGTCGAATACATTACTGATTTCATTAAGGTCAACTTGACCATCTGGTTGATGGGTTCAATCTTTATATTCTCAATTCGATAGTTTTCTATCAGGATTCATTCGACTTTGGAGTAGCCCTCGTTGGATCCCGCAATAAAATATTTTCCAAGATATTTGGTGGGTCTATTATATCCGTGTAGCGCATTTTCTAATATTAAGGTACCTGATGTTTTTCTTGATTGCTATGCAGGGTTGCAATGTTGCATTTGCGACTGTATAAGGCGTAAAACTTGAAAGATTATCGGGTATTATCATAGTTCCAGTCGTCCTTTCGCTCAATATAAAGCAAAAGTTATTGTTGGACACTTTCGTTGCGTATTATTTGGTCTAGAATCTAGATGATAGCGAGATTATAGAAGAATAAACAATGTCAAGTTCCTGAGACCACGGTTTACACAACCTCAACAAAGAGTGGCTTTTTCTTTTCTTATAACCAAATGCATGTTGTCATATTTTTGACAAATATTATTCCCAGATACCAAATTTTAACTTTGGATTTAGATATGCCCTGTTAATGTGATACTTTAGCAGAGATTTTCATATCAGCTGTACATCGAAATTTTGAAGAATACTGATTAAGTCATTAGTGAAGATGGTGAAAATCCAAGGATTCAACGTCTTTTGGTATAGTGTGGAGAGGATTTCATTTTGAGATAATTCTTTCTTTCTCTTAAATACGTTGCGATCAATTTGGCTTGACCAAAACTTTTATAATCTATGATTTACTTTAACGTGGAAAATCGAGCCAAATGCCTTACTAAAATCGGTATGTTCAACGGCTTTTATCGTTTTGACTGACATATGCCGTGATTATACTGTTTTTACTGTGCTTCATGCAATTAGTTCAAATAGTTTAGGGATTGAAGATAACGATGAAATTTCACTGTAGCACGAAATGTCAACCATTTTCTCCGCTTTTGGGATGGGAATATTCTTACTGGTTTAAGAGCAGACGCACTTGTTTGATTAGTACGGTACTGTATGTTTCAGAAACATTGAGATATATTATCGGAACCATATTTGTAATATATGCTCCATCTAAATTACTGGTGCCCGTATACAAAGATAAGATTGACTACCCGGCAAAGATGATGAAGATGTCGGCAATGCATGCTGTGCATGGGTAACACTATATTCGCTTGTAACTCTTTTGAAACTTCCTCTATCAATAGGATGTTATTTAGAGGACTCTTTAGGTCCAATACATTGCCTTGTTAAAGTTGAAATGAGTTTCAATATCTCTTCATCCCAAATAGAAAACTAACTCTTCTATGATCAGAGAAATTTTCATTGCTATTTGAAATACTCGGGTTAAGAAAGGTTGTTATTTGGACTTCTTAGCCGAAGACATTGTATCCAATTCTTTTGCCAGTAGTCCAGGTGGTCATATTGTGCAATCCTTTGCTGTTTAAAATGGATTTGCAATGATCTATCCGTAGATTTGCAATGGTGTATCGTGACCTGGCGTCAATTAGAACACACTATAATTAATAATTAAATATACTTTTAAATCGATAAAGATAAAATACAATAGTATATTATATGGGGGTTCTCTGGATATTTACTTTCGTGATACCGAACTACTGTACACACAGCTGGTGAACCCAAACTAAATAACACAAATTTCGTGCCAGCAGAGTTGCTACTACGGTCAATATTCAAGGATATTCTTAAGTAAACAGGACATTCTGAAGCAGATTAATAATCTTAAATAATCAACTACATAGTGGACCTCTAAACAACATTTCAAATATCCCGTCATTTTAAAACCAATTTATAAAATCTGCACTACCGGCATATTTTATGTTTACGAGAATTCTACTACATTCGAATCAAATCAAACTTCAAGCAAAACATTTCAGTAAACTTTTTTGACAGCAAATGAAAGAAAATATTTCTACTCAAAAGAGAAAAAATTAATTTGTTTTTGTTAAAATAAATTTTTTACATTTTTAAATAATAATAATATATATTGTGTTTTTTAAAAAAATCATAAATAAATATAAAATTTAATGGTGTATTTAATTATATCGTGTTGTGCTTCCATAAATAATGTTTACACACAATTGTTTTGTGAATAAAACAATTAAAAAACGTAGAAAGAAAAAAGCTATGAACATGTCATTTTTATCGTATTTATTGTAATAAATAAATATTTTATTTAAAAAATTTCAACTTTATATGATATATAATATATAAAACAACGTTTAAAATGAATTTTATAAATTTTTTTATCAAATTTATGTTATTTTATTTAATAAGTAATGCTTCTTCATCTGATTTGATAAACGTACAGCAGCAGCAGCAACAACAACAAAATGTTAAAAATGTTCCTAAAATATTTATAAATGATAAATTAATTTTTATTAATAGTAATAATACCACCAATAGTAATTCGTATAATATAAATTTTAATAATAATAGTGATAATATAAGTAATAGTAAAAATAGTAACTTAAATAAATTGAAGGCGATACTACCTTCGTTGACAAGTACAAGTGTTAGTGGTGTCATTAAAAGTAGTGCAACCTCAACACAACAACAATCTCAAGTGCCTTTAAATCAGCCAATCGCGTCCATATCCTCATCGTCGTCTAGCAGTGGTACGGGTAGTATGGTCGATTATCATGTGCTCGAAATGAAACGTGCTCTTGAAGCACAACTTCGTGAAATCAGAAATAATGAACTGGGTGTTACTATAATTCAGGTAAGATTTAATATTTTTATTGCCCCACACTAAACTTAGTTTGTTATCTACGCCTAAAATTTTAATGTTAATACATTTATGATTTCGTTTTATAATTTATTTTATATATTAAATCGTCCAAACGTGGTGGTATAAAAAAATATTTTTTGGATTAACTACACTTACGTTTTGGGTTGGCCATTAGTTGAGAAGCTCATTAGTTTTGACAAAAATTTATTGTATATAAGTATAGCCAATACATATGTATACATATTTAGCAAGGTGGAATAATTTGGTTAGGTGAAATAATTTGGTAGTCCTTGCATTCATTAACTCTTAACCCCCTAATCGAACTCAAATATTGTTGTAAACCCTTGTAAAAGTAACTATCATGTTTGTTCCACTGATCTTTGTCATCTGGTACTTGCCCCTTCAGTTTAAAATAAATAAATAACGTACACCCCTTGTCAAAAAAGGTCGCAAATCACTTCGAATTATGGTCGAAGCCCTATGTGTCGAAACTCGCAAAAGTAAGAGTCCATAATCAATAAGTTAATATTTAGAAGATCATCATTCAATTTCTAATCGTTCGTATATTTTTTGTCGAGGAGTTATCAGTGAAGTTAATTAATGTCTTCACGGGACAATTGAACAGGAGTATTTATCAATCTGGTTAATCACAAGTAATTGCGTTTCTTTTCTAGGCATTTGGCAGCGTGTAGTATAATAGTTTGCTGTGCTAATTGAGAACAATTAGCCCTCGCTGTTCTTATGCATTGAGTATTTTCTTTTGTGTCGTGAAGTCCAAAAGACAATTGACGGCTCGGCTTGCGTTCAACATTCTTAAGTCACTGGTGTTCCTTTTCGAATCCGTTCGACCACCGACTTTCTATTTCTCATTGATGATCTTCTATCATCAACTTGTTTGTTTGTTTTCATCTCTAGAATCTGTTTCGGGGCTCGAGGCACTTCCAACTCTTTCGCTTATTTACGTCCTTACCTTACGCCATTACAGCCAAATCGAGGACGTACGGCTGGTTATAGGTCCGATTTACGTAGAACCATCTGCACATTGCATAGCTCCATGACAGCCTATAGTACTGACATGGAAGCTGGGTTGGCCCATGAATTTTGCACTCCAACAGGGGTCATAGATGTGTTCATTTACACCACCGATCGGATCGTAATCGTATGGTGAAAACCCGGTACCTCCCGCTCCAACTGCCGCAGATATAACCACTGCGCCACCTGGGTGGTTTATCATCAACTTTAAAACCAATATATTCTCATGCTGGTGACAATTCCTCCTCTTACAGTTTACATTCTTGTCAATCGAAGTTCTCGGAGAAAGAAGCACTAGGGCGGATCGCCTAAAGTGTGATCTCATTACAATTCTTGAATGGGAAGAATCATACAAGGTTGAATTCAATTCAACAAATTTCAAGAGTTTTTTTTGAGCGAACTGATTGCTATTTGAAAATTTATGCCAGTAGAGGGTCTTCTCGAAATCCTCTCAGCGTGTTACCAAAATTCTTATTTAAATCTTAGTGACTCCAAAGAAGAGTTCTGATTTAATGAAAACAGTTGCAGCACCTCGAGCAAACCCATCAGCAGCTCCATTGCCCTCGACTCCAATGTACCCTAGTCTCCACATGAGTGTACTCTGTTTGTAATCGTCACTTGTTTTCAGACATCTCATACCATGATATATTTAACGTATGAGACCTAAGAGCCTTAATAATCGCTTGGCTTTCTGATACAATATAGACCTTTGTGTTATTAAGTGTTTTTAGGCATTAACATCTCTATCGTGGGGATTTAAGCCTGGAATGTGATTATGCAAACGCCCAAAAACTTTAAAAGAGCATTTGCTGTCTGTATACTTTACTGTAGATCATCTTTCAAAAGATGGTTCTTCGATGCTCCAATATCACCGATCCGACATAACTATACGAAAAAGTTTCCATTTCCAGCTAGCATACTTATTGATCTAGAAAATAATATTCATTTGATACTTTTGAAAATCAACGATTTATAACATGTGAAAATTAACTGACGAGATTACCTGGAACTAATCGTCAAAATCGCTTAGTAGTGAACACTACACCATGAGAGGCAAAGGTTTCGAAGTTAGTTTTTTAAAAAAAACCTTATTTATAGTAAACGGTAATGCTAGAGCTGATACAGCTCGGGTAGCTTATGTTATACTTAATAAAGGTTCATAATATTTCTTTCTAGTTTAAATATACTAAATTAGATAGTAAGAACCTAGCTTAAAGGCTCATAATAAAATATTTACGACTTTGGTTATACTTAACTATATGCTCGTGAAAGCTGTGTCAATAAATGTTAAAAATACAAAATAAAATCGGATACCGCCAAAATATCAATGACCCCCGCTTAGGTACCCAAATACGTGATTGAGGATAGATACTTTGAACGTGCAGTCACTTAGAAAACCGGGCGCGTTTGAAGGCCTTATGACATCTATGAAAAAGTATCAGCTGGAACTGGAAACTCGATGGGCTAAAAGTGGAGATCATGTGTCACAAGACTATACATTGCTTCACAATGGAAATGACCTCGAAAATCTTGCAGGTGGATTTCTCATTGAGCCACAGGTAAAAAAACTGTATTGGACTTTCAGGCAGTTGATAATCGAATGTGTAAGCTTCGCTTGCACATGAAATTAGCCAACCTGTCAATTGTCTGTGTTCATTCCTTATATCCTCTACGTCCATTTAGTTTGCAAAATATCTTGCAAATACGGATAAGCTGAAATTGAACCATAGTGTTGATCAGACCGGTTGTGAGAGTTGATGGCTTGTAATATTCGAGAGAAACCGCCCAGGTGGCTCAGTGGTTAAAGCTGTGGCAGTTGGAACGGGAGGTACCGGGTTTGAATCCCGATAGGGGCAAGAAGCAAAAGGGAGTGCAGATCTTATTGATCGACCGATCTTCACTGTCGGTACTATTATAGGCTGGCATGAAGCTATGTAATGCCTCAGATGGTTCTACGTAATTCGGACCTATATCCGTACGTACTCGATTTGGCCATTAAGGTGTAAAGTAGGACGTAAATAAGCGAACCGTAAAAGAGCTGGGTGAGCATTGAGCCCCAAAAAAGATTGCATAGAATAAAATATAAAAAAAAATATATTCGAGAAAAATCATGCGTGTGATATATGTCACAAAACGTGACGTTGATGGCACATACCGAGTTGTTTTCAATTCCAAGTTCAGTAATTTAATGCAAATTCCTAATATCGTGCTGATCCGAACCCAAAAATACAGCGATTTTTGAAGGGAGAGCCGCCTTTCGGTTGGCGAAGAGGTCGCTGTCGACGTCGATGGCATAGTGAGCGATGTGATATTTTCTAATTGCTTGCAACAGTATGAAGAGCTGGCTCGCGTGATCAAAACCGTTAGAGTCAGATTGTTGACACGATACGGGCCAACAATGGCCTGTAAAAACTGCCACAAAACAACAATCATTATATCTGGTATCATTATAATCATTATATGTGGTTACATCATATCGTGAGATTGCATAGATTGCACATGGTGTTAGAAACAAGATAATGGTCCCAAGCATACTATTAAAATTAAGAATAATTTACTGGCGAATAAAAGATTTCTAATGTTATAATAGGCGTCTCAATCCCCAAATTTAACTTTATCGATCATCTTTGGCGCCACCTGAAGAAATTTCTTGCAGAATTTTCGGATGTAGCGCTTTCTTGCGATGGTCCTTGGGATACAATTCAGTTAAAATGGCCCAGTGATTCCTAGTATCATGCAGTTTTGAATGCCAGAAGATATTATACATACCAATTATGCTGTAGCAATTTAGTTTATATACTTGGAGAGTGATTAAATATTGTCTTTTTCTTTTCAGGAAATTTTTGACTCCATGGAATACGTGCCAACGTATCGCAATGATATCGACTTATCAACAAATATTTCACATAAGCTAGAGAAAAAATTAAATCAATCGAAACGATTGCTCGTCGATATATGCAAGTATATTATCGAAAACGATAATATAAAAATTAATTTACGAACAATAATACATCCGTGTCTAAATATACATAATAATAATAATATTAACAATAATACAATAGATAGTAACGACATAAGTACAAAATCGGTTGAAATATTAAAATTTTTACCAGATAATATAACAAACATAATTCGTTCACAGATACGGGAGAGCAATTACTATCGGTTAAATAATAACAATTTTATAGAAAACTATTTGAACGAAATGAAGAAGGGGAAAAAGGTGGCTTTCCTTTCGAATATAAATTTTAATAAAATGTTTTTTGTATCGTTAAAAAATCCTAAAAATAATAATTGCTATAATAACAATAATATTGTTGATAGTAACAACAATATCAATAATAATTATAGTAATGATCTTAATTTAAATCACAAAATTTTTATCAAACTCGTTAAATTTAAACGTATTCTTATCATATTCGATAATAATCACTATGCAAATAGTGAATATTTTAGTGGAATCAAAAATTTGCTAAAAAAGTTTTTAAATTTTTTAAATATCGACGATTTTGTCAGTATCATAACATATACTAATTCAAACGAACTATCCGTTTATAATAATTGTAGTGATAGTAATAGTTTTTATAATCTAAATTCAAATTTAAATAATTTATTAAATTTTATCGATAATATCGAACGTATAAATGTGAACGTCGTGCAATACGATTTGAGTCGGGCGTTTAAAATGGGCTTTGATATGATTGCAAACGATATGCGAAATAATGCAAGTAGCAAAGTGGAACAAAATAAAATACCTTATATGATATTATATGTGGGCCATGATTATGGTGGAGATCATGGTATGAGTAGTAACGATAGCGATAATATGTCTCGTCTACGTGATATGATAAAAAGTGAACAAATTAATCTGCCGTATCCTGTTTTGATCAATGCATTTCATATTATTGACGGTAAGTTGATTTATAATTAACAAAATTACTGATTAAATTAGAAAACATATTAACTTAAGTCGCCGGTTGTAGCTTAATGGTTAAGATAATTTCTCATCACGCCGCGGTCTCGAGTTCGATTCTCGTCGTTGACTAAAAATTAAAATGCACCGAATGACATAAAAGGCGATTGTGTGTAAAAACATTCGTTAGGTCACCTACAATGTGTATCAATCGTTAAAATGGTACCGTAAGGTCACAGTTGAGACGTGATCTTCTAAGCCATAGAATTATTATTATCCTAAGTCGATACTTTAGCCCTCATGTTAGTCTATCAATGCTATTTTCTGTATTCGCGTGGTAAGCATTGATATGCCAAACGGTACCTCTTTCTATCTAACTATTTGTTAAGGGCGATTCAATAAGAACTTCCGGAAGTTTTTTTTGAACTCGCATTTAATCAATTTAATTATAAAAAAATTTGACTCGACGATGATTCATTCCATTGGTTCCAAGCATTCTTTCGTGCATTTCGACCAATATTGCGTTAGTTATGCGTGTTATGTCGCTTCTAATGCAGGAATCGATTATGGTTTATCGATATAAACGAGTGATTGCAGATACCCCTATAAGGGCGTCAGATCACAATATCTTGGAGGCCAATTCACGGGTTCCTTTCTTGTAATGATGTTCTCATTAAAATTTTCTTTAAATAAATCGATGGTTTGGCCTGATGTGTTGCACGTTGCACCATCTTGTTGAAACAAATCGGCTACACCAATATCTTGAATTTTTGGCCATAAAAATATGTACATCGACTATTTCTCTGTAGTTTACGGCATTGACATTTACACGCGGTTCTTTAAAGAAATAAGGTCCGATAATGCAACCATAAATCGCACCAAACAGTGCATTTTTCAGGATGCATTGAAAGCTCTTGTTTGTTGACGTATCCAGTCAGCCAAAAATGAGCTGCAACGAGCACGATTTATCGATAAAAAACGGATCAATTTGGAGCTGTTCCGAGTCCTATAAAACAAATCGTTGACACGCTGAGAATCGGCTTTAATTCTTGAACAAGCTGTATTTTATATGCCTTCAAATCAAAATTGTTTCCTTCAACGAACCATGTATTCCAACATTAGATTAAAAAGTATCGGGGACACGCATCTTGTCGAACACTAGAAGTAATTGCAAAAATCTATTGACTGCGTAACTGTCATTTTACACAGGTGTTCGTATTTGTTTGGTATTCCTAAATATTCAAGCGCATACCATAGTCTCTTTCGATTGATCGAGTTATAGCCTTGCTTGAAATATAGGAATACCGGATGTACATCGCGAGATGTTTCGTAGTACATACTTGAAAAGATTCATTCGTAGCGAAAAAACTTGATCAGTGACGGACCGATTTTGACAGAATCCTCCTTGGTAGAATTATAATTTCCTCCGCCAGTGGAGTAATTCATTCCAAGATAATGTATGACAGTAACTTGTATGCTGTGCAAAGGAGAACTATACCTCGATAATTCTCGCACTTCAAGCGATCACCCTTCTTGAATATTGGGCATCACGCGGCCAATTTCATTCTTCAGACATAATATCATTTCACCATTCCAAGTTCCACAAAGTTAGCCCTCCGAAAGAGTTCTGAATTAATGCACTCGTGGTGAACCAATTTTCTTTAATCTCTGTATGACCATGGTGAATTCCTCATAGGATGAATCCTCAATGAACATTTCTGTGGTCTGTATTTGAGCGTATTCAAATACAGCTACATGTGGTACATGTGGAACATTAAGTAGGGCAGAATAGTTCACGCCATGTTTCGAGTACCGCATCGACGTTAACACAGAGGTTACAATCCTGATTTCGAATGGTAATTGACTGAGATCTTAAGGTATGGTGTAATCCGGTCTTTAAAGAAACCACGCGAGCTGCGTTCATTATTAAGTTGTTGTACTCTTAGGACCATAGCCTCCCACCGGTCGTGCTTCTTCTGTCTACAAATTCGATTAGCTGTCCTCCTAGCGAGAACTGCTTTATTTCTTCTTGCTATTGTAAACCGAGTTCAACAGCAAGACGACACTCCTCATCAAACCAATCATTATTGGGCTTAGTTTTCACTATACCGATAATGTGCTGGGCAGCATCGACAACCGAGATTTTCAATACTTCCCAGACATTATTCACTTCTTCATATTGGTAATTAGATCGCAAAATTCTATTGCTGACAAGATCTTGGTTTTTGTGTTACGTTTCTTAATTTATCAGCCCTCACAGGATAACCTCGTTGTATATTCTCCTGTCCTCCCTGACTTGGAAATTTCCATCGTAGTTTGCAATGACCAGATAATAGTCACTGCCTACGAATTTTGCTGACGACCGATAAGATCACACGTCTTGGACAACATGAGCCCGCTCTTTTGAAATTATCACATGGTCAATTTGGCTTGGAGATGTTTCACGTAGAAGTGTCCATGTTTCCAAATGAATGTTTTTATGAGGAAATGAATGTACTTATGCCACTTTGAGATCATGCGCAATCGCAAAGTACATCATTCTTTCCCCATTTTCGGTTGCAGTTTCGTGTTGGGAGCACGGACCTATATCTATTAACAAGTCGGTCTGATTTCTGCCAGCTCTAGTATTAAAGTAGCTAATTACCTCGTGCTCAGATTATCCAGATTATTGCAAAATGAGTCTTTATCTTGGGATTAGCTTACATTAGTGGGCGTATGTACACATACAATTGACAGGCTGGCTAATCTCAAGTATAAGCGAAGCTTTCACATTAGATCAATGAATAATCCAATTCCAAGATTTCCTAAGTCATCTCCACTGTGTAGCAATGTATAGCCCTGGGACACATGGTCTCCACGTTTAGGCCATCGAGTTTCTTGGAGCGCCACGAGTGCCAGCCGATTCTCTTTCATACGTGTGATAAGGCCGTCCACTCAATCTCGTGTCTGGGTACTTAATCGGAGGGTTATTGTTGTTTAAGCGGTATCCGATTTTTTTTGTTATCATTTGTGGTTTTTTACGTATGCGGGTCGTCAGCCCAGCGATCCAACCAGATGACGTCGCCCCCTATGACAAGCTTTTGGATACTGTGGTGGTATTGTATGGTTGTTTTGTTTCGTTCGAAATATTTACGAAACATGGATGCCACCACCCACAGGGCCCAAGTCTATTGATGGTGAAATGTCAATGAATACTGAACACAAATGTCATATGAACATGATAACTGTCATGCATGAATCCCAATGAAAATTCCAATTGGAAAAAGTATCTTCGATTAGATCACTCTTTAGGATTGATATTATATAGAGCGAAACCAAATGAAGTCGAGATCACAAAATTAATGCTCCAAAAGCTGCTGCTGGTTTTGAATGACACCAGTTGTAGGAGTTTATTATTTAAACTTTGTCAGAAAGCTTCAATAAGCAGCAAGATATGAAAAACAATCTCTTAAATATTTAGATAAGAAACTATTCAGTAGTTGGTTTACAAATTATTATTTAGTTGTGGTTTAAGTATAAATGATATTTTGTTGGAAAAATGAATCGCGCACAAAACAATGTAAGTAATGATGAATGTGTTCAAGCGAAGACCTATCGCGTCATAGATGTTAGACTAGAAGTTACTCAAACAATAACATGTTTAGAGTTTAAAGTTTCTGTGTTCAGAATTTTGACGAAATGAATGATCACACCCGAAAACCTAAACAAGGAAGATAAAAGAATGACTCCACGAATTCAGAAATGTTTGATTACGTTTAGAGCCATAAGTACGCCACAATATTTAAGTACGCTCTGTAGACGTTTTGACGAATAATATTATAATAACTTGTAAGAATACTTTGCAAAAACGTCTAATATAATAGAACAAAAAGATAATTTTCGAGAGACCATGACGAAAAAATTTCCTTAGATAGTTGAACAGATCTCGTACCGGTAATTTATGACTCTTGCCAAGCAGTAGGTACATTGATGAAGTTATTGTTCCATTTGTGCATAGCCGTATGGATACGCACACCAAATTAATAAATGGTTCGCTTAAAGCACGAATTTAAACTATTCGAACACTTATAGGATGTTATAAGAAGTCAGCTGTGAATTCTCTGGACAATGTACAACAAAAATTAAGTACCAAAATTTGGAATGAACCAAACCAAAATTTGAAAATCCTAACTAGGCTTCGATGTTTTTCCTCAACTTAATAAAAATGATAGCACCAATTCTTGGTAAATGTCACAGGATGTTTCGGGTCTGCCTCAAAAAACAAATTTCGTAACATCCACTACCATTTAAATCGGCTTAAAATTCTAGAAGTAAAATTATTTCCAACTTTAAGTAAATGGAGCGGGTATATTGCGGCCCAGTGTATGTAGATCCCATTGTCGTTTAAACCTATAATATTATGGCAATCTTTGTTATTTTTGGTAAACCCATCTATGGACATGCCTAAAGCTTCAAATACTTTGAGATTAATAAAACGAGAAAGTATTAATCTCCTCCTTCATGGGCTTCATTTATAAGATCCAGTCTATGTATATTGTATTCAGAATGAGAACGCAATCTACATTTATGACTTCGATCTTAAAATAAATTCAATGTATTTAGATGGCAACCCATTATAGTTCCAGTTTATTATTTTAAGAGACTTCCTTACCAACTTGATACTGTTGGTTGAATATGACATTTTTTTTATTACGTTAGATTGGATGGACTTTGTGATGATGGTTTAGTTGACTGAAGTTGCCGCATGTTCCCCATTGCAGTTGCAACATGTTGGTTGGGGAGTGTTATTATACCCGTCTTTGTTTTGCTACTCATTGAGTGTAAAACAATTATCGTTCATTGCCACAGTATGCTCAACGTTAGAAGAAAATTTAGTTACACATGACTCTAACACATTAGACAGGGTGTCTGTTCATTTTTATTACGACGATTATAGTTACACTACAGTAAAAAGAAATTATAAAATATATAATAGGAGGGCAGTAACTTACTTTATGATTGGTTTTTCAGTTTGTACTTGTGGGTGAATTTTCCATTAACACTTTGAGTTGTTTATTGTTTATTGTACCAAACGTTGGCAAATGCACTTTCCGGCAAATCTTCGAAATCTTCATCGAAGATAAGCTTATTGCTTACTTCATTTATTTCTTCATTAGTCTATTATTAGTATATGCAATACGGTTTAATAAGGGATTTTCTTAGATGCCAGAAATAATTTTGTAGGGCGCAGTGGTTAAAGCTGCGACAGTTGGACCGGGAGGTACCGGGTTGAAATCCTGATAGGGGAGGATATGCAAAAGGGATTTTTCACCATGTGATCGGTCGTGTGAATGAATACATCTATGACCCCTTGTTGGAGTGCAGAACTCATGGGCCAACCCATCTTCCATGTCAGTACTATAGGCTGGCATGGAGCTATGCAACGTGCAGATGGTTCTATGCAAATCGGAGCTATAGCCATAATGTCCTTGATTTGGTAGAACGTAAATAAGCGAACCGCGAAAGAGTTGGGAGTGCATTGAGCCCCAAAACGGAAAGATAAAAAAAACAATAATCCTCTTCATTGGTAGACATTAAATCGATGGTCTACTGGATAGTGTGGGATTCGATTGAAATAGAGATAATTATTATTCTGATAGTTGCTTACCGAATAATGATAAATCGTTAAACGGGTATAGAGTAAAAATCACTCAATATGCACAAGCTATGTATAATTATCAGTATCATTTTCATACAACTATTAGACATGTCAAATAGTTAAAAAGTTAGATTTCTTTTCGTCAGATCTCGTTTAACCAAAATGGTTGGTAAGAAAAATATATCCACATCTTCTATAATTTGGTTATTAATAAGCTTCCTATAGCAATCTGAGTTATCAAGCTTTTGACTGAACTTGAACAGCTAAACTAACAGTTTCTTATGTGAACTTATTTCCCATTCGATCGGAAAGTTCGATCGAGGTGGAGCTCAACACAAATCAATTACCGTACTCTATATGGACAGTAGAGTTATCAAAGATCAGATACTGTGGGCGCCAGGTAGTTAAAGGCCTTATAAATCTCCTGCCCCTGACTGAATCATACCAGCAGAATAACTTGGAGATTATCCTGACTGTACGATCTCTAAAGGTGATAGATATTCTAAAGAAATTAAGGGATGTCAATGTGATCTTCATTTCGAAACCTGGAGAGAGCTCACAGAGACATCCGAAAGATCTAAGACCTCTATCATCCTTCTTTCTCAAAACTATGAAAATTTTAATAGAGGTTTATATCCGAGCGAAAGCAAATCGAAATATCAGCACATAGTATCACTTTGTGTACTGCTAGGAAACGTTGGTGGATACTGTGCTCTATACGTTGGTGCGATCATTGTGAAATCACTTAGCTCGCAGTAAGATTTCTTAGTGCCATTTCCCGACATTGAACAGGCTTTAAATAACGTACGGTTGCCTACCCTGTATATACAGGTTAAACAAACATTAACAAATCTATGAAACACAATTTACAACACTAAGCTGATGGGTTGCAACACAAGAAGGTGGATAGTTGGAAGAAAACCACAAGAAGGTATAGTACTAGAGTATAGTACCGGATTACTGTTTAAACTACAGAGTGAAAAGTTAAGAAAAGTCGCTAATACATAACGATTTATCGTTAAAGCTGTTTCATAAAAATATTTTGAAACGGTTATGAAGCCAATGCAAATTGCTATCTCAAAATGAGACAGCAGGTGTGGATTGAGAGTAAACTCATCAAAATCAGAATCGGCCCTCTTTACTAAGAAATATATTGTTCTATCAGTTGGTTTTATAACTTATTACGGTACCATACTAGTTTATGCTGTCAAAGCGTTATTTGTGTGTACCTTTTTGGAGACAGCCGGCGATTCTTTATTCAGGGAATCGTACACTGTTCACACATGACCATTTTTAGTTTAGTACTCGTGTAGCAGTGCCATTAGGAAGAGATGAGGATATATTTCATTTATACAATCAGTTTTAATTTTACTGTCGTGAGGTTCAGACGTAAAATAAAATAAACGAAAAGTGCAGTGTTAGTGCTTTTTATGTTGTTTTTTTTTTCAATTGTGTGAATGACTTTACAATTAAATACACACGGTGCAAAAAACTAATATAAAAAATTGTAATTTAAATATTTAATAAGTGATAATGTAAACATGTTGGGCCTTTTTCCCCAAAAAAGACTTCTTCGAAAATCGAACGCCGAACACAATCTACAACAAACTTGAACCAGTTTCATGTAGAAAATGTAAATATTGCAACTGCAAGTGTAAACCAAGTGGGTAAAGTTCAACACAGCCCAAAGAAAACATTCATGCCAGTGATTAAAACTGCTTCGTCAACTGAATTAACTATACCGCCGTTTAAAAATAAAAATCAAAACAGCGAAGAAAAAAATTAATTCATCAGCAAATTTAGCAATGCTAAACGAAAACATTAGTAATGAACACAGTGCGACGATCTCTAGTGACCGTGGCCAGTGTCAAATTAAATTAGTGCAAACCGGTTTGGATAGGTATATCACTGTTCAATCTAAAAGAAAACGTAGTCCGAGATCTGCCCAATTTGCTGGTAGGAGCAAAGTGACACGGACTGAACTAGGTGTTAACCAAATACCTCTTGGCAACCGATTCTCTAGTTTAGAGATCGTTCACCACAATACAGCGC
The DNA here is from genome assembly GCA_963932295.1 of Tipula lateralis. Lineage (NCBI taxonomy): Eukaryota > Metazoa > Arthropoda > Insecta > Diptera > Tipulidae > Tipula > Tipula lateralis. The sequence goes on from OZ010737.1 coordinate 128,645,222, forward strand.
CGAAATCTAAAACTGTGAAACCGCCTCCAATTTATTTAAGGGAAGCATCTAATAATGAACTGGTTAATAAAATCGCAAAATTATCAGATTCTAAATTTTATATTGCTCCGCTCAAAAGAGGTAATATACACGAAACAAAGATCCAAACACTCGAAATCGATGGCTTCAGAGCCGTAGCTAAACATCTTGACGAAGTTGGTAAAAAATATTACACATACCAACTAAAAAGTCAAAAAGGGCTGACTGTTGTGTTAAAAGGGATTGAAAGCTGTGTAGATGTTAGCGACATTCAAGCTGCACTTGCTGCGGAAGGTTTCCATGTTAAATCAATAGGTAATATGTATAGTAAACCGAGAAAAGATACCTCAACCAATGTTCCGTTTGGAACTAGAGCCAGAAGAAGAAAAATCAAAAGGAGTTCACAAGATTTACAATCTGAAATATTTGCTACATCGCAAAATAGTCATTGAAGAACCTAAGAAGAGGATTGGACCAGTTCAATGCATAAGGTGCCAAGAATATGGACACACGAAAGCATTCTGCTCCTTAAATGAAGTTTGTGTTATTTGTGGCGAACTTCACGACTCCAAGCAGTGTGACAAATCGCGTAATGACCCATCTGTGAAACGTTGTAGTAACTGCGGTGAAAACCATACTGCAAATTACAGGGGTTGTGCAGTGTATCTGGACTTAAAACGAAAAATAAACCCTAGAATGAGAGCTGAGCAACGATTGCTCAATATGCAATTTAATCAGAGGGCCATGTTACCAAAAAACACAATAGTCACCAAAACAACAAGTGCAAACACACAAAATGATAACTTGGAGGCGTTTGACAGCAGTTTTGCACAGCCAGGTGTTTCTTATGCAAATATAGTTAAAGGTAACAAACCCAAACCCAAAGTTCATTTTAATGAAGAGGACCTAAATATTCATAACATGGTAAATAAATTAACCGAGACCATCCAAAGTTTCATGATGATGATGGAAAAACAAATGAGCATGATGATGCAAAATATGAATACGCTTATGCAAATTATAGTCAAAAATCAAAAATGACAGTTCTAAAAATAGCTATCTGGAATGCGAACGGGCTTTCGCAACATAGAGCTGAGGTACAAACCTTTCTTATCGAACAAAATATAGACATCATGTTAATATCTGAAACACACTTCACAAAACAAATTTTTTTTAATATTACCGGCTATTCCGTTTATGACACCAAACATCCGGATGGAAAAGCACACGGCGGCACTGCAGTCCTAATAAAAAGAAGATTGAAACACTACGAACTTCAGAAATATGCTAAAGATCATATCCAAGCCACAACTATCTGCTTGGAAGAATGGTCTGGGAAATTTGTAATATCGGCTGTCTACTGTCCACCGAAACACGCAATTAAAAAACTGCAATTCATCGATTATTTTAATCAGTTGGGAATGAAATTTCTAGCTGGGGGTGATTACAACGCGAAACTTGCGCAATGGGGTTCGAGGTTGACGTCACCAAAGGGCAAGCAACTCTACGAAGCAATGAACGAGAAAAACCTAGATTATTTATCATCTGGACATCCCACATATTGGCCTACAGATAGAAAGAAAATTCCTGATTTAATAGATTTCTGTGTAACTCGAGGAATAGCACGCACCAATGCCCAAGTCGTTAACTGTTATGATTTATCATCAGATCACTCACCAATAATAGTAACACTAAGTACCCAAGCATTAAAAACTGCACCACCCCAACGTTTAACTAACAAACTAACGAAATGGGCTCTCTATAGAAACATAGTAGATGTAAATTGTCATCTGGATGTCCCACTTCGCACACCAGAAGCTGCGATAGAAAATTTAAGACAAATAATGGAAATGGCTGCAAAAAAAACTACTCCGGAGATCAAAAATTCACAAAAAAGTAATAAGCTTACAAGTAACATTCAAAAGTTATTGGCAGAGAAGCGGGCAATACGGCGGCTATGGCAGCTTCACCAATCTCCTTTGCATAAATGGAAATTAAATAGAGCTATTAAAGCTCTGAGAGAAGCAATACGGGAGGAAAAAAATGTAGGAATACAGAATTACCTTAGTGAGCTCACAGCAACAGAAAAAACAGATTACTCAATGTGGAAGGCAGCAAGAAATTTAAAAAGGCCAGAGCTATCAAACCCACCGATTAGGAAACCAGATGGTCACTGGGCCAGAAGTGACTTAGAAAAGGCTATCGCTTTCTCTAACCATCTACAAAAAGTGTTCACCCCAAACGAACAAAATAATGACTGCGGACTACCATAGCTTACGAGGGACGAGTCGAACCCAAATCCATTAAAATTTAAATGGAAATGCGTTAAAAAGGTTATCAAAACCTGCATAAATCCTAAGAAAGCGCCAGGCCATGATCTAATAACTGGAAAAATGATAAAAGAATTACCAGATAGATGTATAAAATACATAACATATATTTTTAACGCGATTATGAGATGTGGATACTTTCCCCAAAAATGGAAAATATCTCAAATTATCATGATGTAAAAACGAAACCCTAGTCTCGTACAGGCCAATAAGTCTACTCCCGATAATTTCGAAGCTTTTTGAAAAGATGTTACTACAAGAACTAATACCTTTATTATCTGAGGGTCGCATTATACCAGATCACCAATTTGGATTTAGAGAGCAGCACGGCACAATAGAACAGGTGCACAGAATTGTAAATACAATTAAGCTTTCCTTAGAAGAAAAGAAATATTGCTCGGCAGTTTTCTTGGATATTGCGCAAGCTTTCGACAAAGTATGGCACGAAGGATTAAATTACAAAATTAAAACTCTTCTGCCTAGACAATTTCATGCAATTCTTCAAAACTACTTAGCCCAAAGGATGTTCCAGGTGAAACAAAATACGGCTACTACTGATTTAACCGAGATAAAGGCAGGAGTACCGCAAGGTAGTGTATTGGGACCTGTGCTATACTTGTTATTCACAGCTGACTTACCAATAACTGAAAAAATTATAACTTCAACTTTTGCTGATGACACAGCCATATTGTTTTCACACAAAAATCCTCAAACAGCATCTAGAGAATTACAAGAACATCTGCACAAAGTAGAAGATTGGTTAAAAACTTGGCGAATAAGGACGAATGAATGTAAATCAACACATGTAACATTCACACTGAATAAACGTACTGTCCGGCAGTAAAATTAAACAATATCACAATTCCTCAACAAACAAACGTAAAATATCTCGGTCTTCATCTCGATAGAAGATTGACATGGAAAAAGCACATCGAAACAAAACGTCATCAATTAAAAATAAAATTTTCGAAAATGTATTGGATGATCGGAAGAAAATCGAAACTCTCCCTAGACTGCAAGGTTCTACTATACAAAGCGATCCTAATCCCCATATGGACATATGGTATCCAACTATGGGGCTCAACTAGTGCATCAAATATAGATATCGTACAAAGAACGCAAGCAAAGATACTTCGTAGCATTACAAATGCCCCATGGTATATTCGAAACAGCAACATCCATAGAGACCTAGGAATCAAAACTGTTAAAGAGACAATAAAATCATGCAGCCTAAAATATCAACTAAAACTGGAATCACATCCTAATGAATTGGCTAGAGAGCTACTAAGGCAACCGAAATACAAACGGCTTCGCAGAACAGATCCTTTAGATTTAATAAACTAAAAATATAATCTAATAATTACACATTTCACGCATGTTGAGCTAACACACTAAAACTAATTAGTAATATAATTTAAAAATAATAATGCATACTGATATTAAGTATTAACATTGGTTAAGGCTTAAGTTAAAAAAATTATAGTTTTTAAGAATTTCACGCTTCTTGTTAGTTTCGTTAAAAAAAAAGATTCAAGAATAAAGCCAATGGCAATTGTTACAAAAAAAAAAAAAAAAAAATTTATACAATCGTAGCAAAACTTACACTTATGGGTGGACGTAACATATAGGAGAAGATGCAAGGATCGATCCCTATTTACGTTTTGTAAGTTATGTTAGACCTATTTCCGATGTACATCTTTGGTAAACAGAATTCGTCCTATAACGTCTTTAAAGCAAATATAATTCAGTTTTTAATTGAGGAAACAACGAATCTTTTTCGATAAGGGTTTTCGAATCCACTTATATTTATAAACCAAATTTTGCTATCAATTCTACTATTTTTAGAAAAGTCAAAAATTTGTAGAATAGAAAAATATAGTTGATATACTTGTACATGTGTACGTATCTCCATTATGTCTAATTAAATAAAAAAAATTATTGCTTTTCCAATCATCAATAATAAATTAATAAAATCAACTATTAACGAGTAGATAAGAATAATGTTGTGCTATGTATACCTACACTTAGCGAAAAGTACACGATGGCGGCGCTTTAGTAGTATTCAAGTTGAAGTACTGGGCTTGTTATCACGGTTCAACATCTTTTATCAAGTGTTTCCGTCGCGCAGTTCTTAGATAAACCGACCTAAAGTCGGGTTTTTTGATACTGTTGTAACGTTTTAATATTTTGTATTTTTATATATTTTCAGATGACTTTAATGATACATCGGCTGCAAGGAACCGAAATTCTAACTTTTTTGCCGAAATGACTCAATTCAATCATTGGAATAAACTAAATTTAACTATAAAATCGTATGTTTATAATTTCACCGGGAAAGTTGTAAAATTTTCGAAAAATTCGCTCAACAGTCCAGCGAATGTGAATAACAAATTTATTCGAATTTTTGAAAACCTTTTCAACGAGAATTTTCTACTAAAAGGATTTTATATAAGCTTACCAAAATATGATCGGAGCACTAACAATCTACTGATAACGATAACAAAATTGTGTAGCGGTTATGGTGTGTTTGGTATTGATCTGTATCTTAGTGATTTAGCCGAGGATATAACGTATTACAATCGATATAAAAATTCGTATTCGTTTTTGATTGATATTTATGGCATGACGATAATGCATCCGTCCTATCCGCGACCAATCACAATCAAAGATAATTATTATTTTAAGGATATTTTGTATTACGAGACGGATTGTGATTTTGCTCAGGTGAAAAGTCAGATGATGGCGAAATCGAGTGGAAATTTTACGAGTCCGCTTATCGAGTACAATGCTACTGGATATAAATATGTAAGTCGTAGAATAATTACACGTTACGGTTCTTGCTTAATAACAATTTTTTCCCTGTTTATTACTAGAAAACCTACAGTTGGAGTCATGCATCGGATAATTATATTGTTGTAATTGCATCATATTCATCGGATCCCAATCATCAATCGTTAAATCTAAAAAATCTATCGCCCAGCGTTAACTACATTCAACAATCGGAAAACATAAATGTGCTCTATCATTTGGACGTCCATCCAAATAATATGAATACTGAAGCATTGTGCAAACATTTCAAACAATTCGCCACACTCGATAGTGGAACAATTTATTTGAGTGCGACATCATTTCAATCGCCATTCTATCATATCAAGAATAATAATTACAACAGCAATCGGAACAGTGTATTGAACTATGATAAATACTACAATATTTCGGTGCAAAAAATTCAACCGTTTTTGGCATATATTAAGGATTCGACTAGATTGGTTTCGAATCCTGGATTGCAGCCCGAAGTACGAAACGATATAGCCGTGCTACAAAAGGTGATGTACTTTTTTAAGAAAAAGTTTTTGGATAACAGCAACAATGATATGAAAAATTATATAATACGTCGCTATATAACAACCATTAATGGTGTAATGCAAATCTATCCTGGGATAATGGTTAGTACAGATTATGAACCGACACGACGAAATTGGTATAAAAAGGCGATGGAATATCCCGGGAAAATAATCATAACCGAACCGTATTTAGATTATGGTGGGGCAGGCTACATAGTCACCATATCGCATACAATATTCGAGGGAAAAGCGAATGCATTGCACAATAACGAAAATGATAATCCGATTGGGGTGGTATCAATTGATATGACACATGGTTGGTTTTATAAAATATTACTTAAATCGTTGGGCATTTGTAGCGAACCAAATATACGATGCTTCCTAATGAACGATAATGGGTACTTAATTTCGCATCCATCCATTTTAACACTTTTCAACAGTTCATATAGTAATAGTTATATTTATAGTTACGATAGTGTTCAACGACAAAATGAACATATCACGCATAAAGAAAAATATCTGGCAAACGATATACTTAATCATCAGGGTCTGTTGAAGAAAAAACTGTGTGTTAACTATCTCAATAATACAATACAGCGATACTATCAGTTTAATATAACAATCAACGGGGCCGTTTTTACGAATTACATTTCGGGCGAAAAAATAAAATACCAGATCACAAATGTCCCGGGCACAAATGTATTTATCGGAATTATAAATTCATCGAACGATGGTGATACATTTTGTCCGTGCAGCCGAGACAATCGCTTGTGCTTTAATTGTAATCGTATGGAGCAGACCGAATGCGAGTGTCCATGCGAATGTCCATTGTACAATGGGAATACTAATTGGAATGATGATAACAATGATGATGATAAAAATACATTATGTCATCAGACTACGCACAGGTCGAATAACACGGTTATGCATTCGATCTGTTCGGCCGATAACGAAATGTTGTATCCAAATTATATAAGTTCCAACGATCATGATTATGATTTCGATATGAAATCATGTATGCAAATAAATTGTGATCAATTTTCGACACAGTTTGATTGTTTGGGCGTAATGAGCTGCGAATGGTGCCAAATTGATGTGGACGGTGAATCGTTATTATCGGCACCGTTTTGTGCGACACAAATCTCATGTTGGAATGGTGTTCTTGGTTCGATGACACCCTATGGTGATGGACAAATAGGTCCAAAAAATATTGATCAAATTGATCCGCCTGTCTATTCAGCCCTCGGACCAGTTGTTGGTGCAATAATAGCATTATGTTTAGTTGTTGGTTTTGCAATGTACTGCTATAAACAGAATACGGACGGTAGCGATACTATCGAACATTTGTATATCGATTCAATTCAAGACAACTATGGGCTACCACTTTCGCGTTTAGACTACAAAGACTTTTGTCAGAATTTCGATGATCCGAACGATATGAATGGAACGGGAAATTCGAAACTGCTAACAAACTCTGGATCAAATTTAAACAATATTATTATTTCTGAAATATCACCGTATCGTATTTCAACAAATTATCGTCGGCCAAATGGTGACTCCGATCATGGATATTCAACGATGACACCACACGAAGATAGTGAACATATCAGTTTTAATTTAGTCGAACCATTAATTCATAATAGTAACAATCAAACGAATCAGCAACGATTTTCGATGTCTGATTCAGCTTCCATAAATACATCGGTGTCAAGTCCGCACAATTATCATATAAATTTGATACCAATCGACCGTCCAAAATACAATAGCACAATAACATGTTTGGATAATACACAAACCATGTTACCTTTATCACTGCCATCCAATCATTTAGAAGTTGCCGTTGATGTCCATCGACAAATGGAAGCAATCTAATGGACATATCGTTCGACAATTTCAAATTATTATATTTTCATCATTATTTATTCTGTTCTATGTTTCTATTTTTAAAGTGCCAAATTTTATTTAAAATGTAAATGTTTTTTTTTAATTAAATGTTGTCCAATTAAACACAATAAATAGTTTATTATTATATATTGTAATTATAATGAACTATTATATATTATTTGTAAATAAATTATTATGATTATAAAAAAAATTTAAATATATAAAAAAAAGTATTAAGTATTTACTTAAATGGTTGTAATATTATTATATTATTAATATTTGTATTTAATATTTTTTACATTTTATTATTATTATAAAAAAAAACTATTAAAATTCACAACACAAATTGTTAAACAACAAAAAAAATAAAATTAATAATTTTTTAATATTTTATTTAAAATGAAATTAAAACAAAAATAAAATTATATTACCTCAGTGAATTTTAAAAAAAGTAAATGTTTTGTTTATTTTGAAAATCTAATTTAAATTGTTGGGAGTCTTACCAGTCCCATACCCTTTCGAAGTAGACTGTTATAAAAATTTGCAAATTTCGTTTATTGTCTTTATGCATTTGTTAGAGGGTGGGATTCAATGTTGATCTCTTAAAGCGTTTACAATTTAATAACCATGCCGATTATACAACTCACCGGATTTACTGCGACGGGAGTTCATTCGATTCGCAATTAATTTTGTTTACATCATAGAAACCGCCAGAAACCAATACTACCGATGCGCAATGAAACTGTGATTTCACTAGCTATCAATATTTTTATATATGAATTTTATATTGGACAGTAGAAAAGCGGTGAGAAATGTGCATGGAAAGAGTTCCACTAGGAACAGTGTACAGCTTCCGTTGGTCTCAAAATGAATGAGTCCTAAACCGAATATTTGATCTCTGGTGTTGAAGACCAAGGCACCGCCCAGGTGGCGTAATGGTTAAAGCTGCGGCAGTTGGAGCGTGAGGTACCGGGTTCGAATCCCGATAATGGCAGGATGCTAAAGGGAATTTTCACTATACGATTACGATCGGTGGTGTAAATGGACACATCTACATATATGACCCCTGTTGGAGTGCAGAATTCATGGGCAAACTCATCTTCCATGTCAGTACTGTAGGCAGTCATGGAGCTATGCAATGTGTAGATGGTTCTACGTAAATCGGACCTATAGCCGTACGTCCTCGATTTGGCTGTAATGGCGTAAGGTAAGGACGTAAATAGACGAACTGCGAAAGAGTTGGAAGTGCCTCGAGCCTCGAAACAGATTGTAGAGATAAAAACATACAAACAGACCAAGGCGTAATTGATTTCAGTAGTGGTAACCTCACGTTTGAAGGAGTAATGAGTTTCAAGTATCTTGGATCTCTCATTACTCACGATAATAGTGTGTGAGAGGATATTAAGTGTCGCCTTTCCGCTGGCAATCGGGCTTTATATCGTCTACGTCCACTGCTAAAATTGTACAGAGTGTTGATCAGATCCGTTGTCATGTATGGATGTACTAGTTGGCCATTGACGGATGAGTACGAGAGGTGGTTTCTAACATTCGAGAGAAGAATCTCGCGTGTGATATATGGCCAAAAACGCGACGTTGATGGCACACACCGAGTTAGTTTCAATAACAATAGCACGATTAATAACGATAACACACAGAAAGTGCATTGTGCCTCAATCAACGTATCAGATGGTCAAGCGACTCATTTCTACGATTTACCATCTGAACATTTACCTATAATAGAAGCACTGGTACTCAACATTCTAAAGACAGAAGCTAGATACATCCTTCAAACAAGCATACTTAATAGGATAAATTTAGGGGACCAGTCGAACCAAATTGGTCTTTAAATATTCCGGATAGCACAAAGTCTGATTGAATAAGCTGTTTTGTGGATATCAGCTGGACAAGCTACAGCCGTCCAAGAAAAGATAATAATTTAATGATATTGGTGGCTACAGTGTATCCTTATAAAGTGGAAAACCCAATTTTAGGTGTCGAGAAATGTTCAAGTTAACTCTAAATAAGTTAATTTATAAATATTTTAAGACTCAAAAAACTGCTTTTGAAAGAGATGAAAAGCAATTTACTAAAGGTAGTAAAATCGTCTTCTATTTAACTCTGGAATTTAAATTGGCATCTATGTACTTTACGATTAAGGAAGTCGGCCACCAAAATGGTATTGGTCAAACATGTTTTGTTAAAATGGTACAAACCAAAGTTTCAGTAATTATTAAGTAATATTAATAAATACACCCAAAACCCACTTTAATAAGAGCCGGTCGAAACATCATCGAGCGCACAATAGACGTTTGGCAAAACGGGTATAGATATATCTTCTTGGTGTAAATACATCATATACATAACATCTACATGACATGGCCCATCATATACACAACATGTCAGAAAAAATATATCGAATAGTAAAAAAATAAAATTAATTTTTTAAATAAATTTAACAAATTTAATTTTATTTAATTTATATATATTTTCAGCAAAAAATCACAACTAAAACTTTCATCGTATGAAGTCCGCATTCAATTCAATAAAGCATATTTCTGTCTTAATGTCTACGCTAATAAGTAAAAATGCCGTATTTGGGCTGAAGAGCAAACCGAAAAGATTCAATACGTATCATTACATCTAGAAAAACTAGGGTTTTCATGGATTTTGCCAAAAGTTAAAAAGCGGCCAGCAGGAACGTACTGTAAATGGAGCCCGTTGTCGCGAGCAAAGATTATGTACTATTTGCTGCCTGAAATTGAAGCCCATAATCTTGATGACCTTTGGTTCCAAAAAGACGACACTACTTGTCAGTCGACAGTCCGTGAAATTATGGGTGAATTAGGCCCCTAGATCATGTGATATCATGATCTAGGGGCCACCTTTAGACTTTTTCGTTTGAGGCTACGTACAGTTCAAAATCTACATGGATAAGCCGATTACGATTGAAAAATTAGAAGCCAATACAACTCCCGTTAGTGGCCAAATACCACTTGAAATTGTCGAAATAAATTTAAAGAATGGTTCTTTTTTAGGAATAAAATTATTATTAATCATATTAAATCATCCTTTATTATTATTGTATAAAAGCTATTCTAAAACTGAAAATTTCGTTTTTTCATAAGAGATTATAGTTTTTTCGTTGTCTTCTTGGAGTTTATTAGAATTTTGTTTAGAATTACCAATATTGCAGAGATTCAAAAACAAAACTTATCTGAAATCTCCCACTGCTCATTGTACATGATTTGGTTCATTGGCTTATTTATTAAAGGTTGGATTTCTGTATTATCTAGTTGTAGATATAATAGTAAGTTTGTTTCTGTACTTATAACTGGCTGTTAGATTAAGGTGATTAGAAATACAAGATTTTAACACAAAATATAGGATTCAAAATTCTTGCTACACTAAGCTTTTCTATTTAACGCTTAACTACTTGTAGCCCGCAGTATTTCAACCTCTTCACGTATGTAGAATAATACTATGTGTTCCTTAGTATTTAAAATACACTAAGCACATTTGATGCCCTGTGGGTGGGGGCATTCGTGTTTCGTAAATTTTACAAACGAAACATGAGACCCATAGTATACCACCACAGTATCCAGAGCTTGTCGTAGGAGGTGACTAAATCTGGTTGGATCGCTGGGCTAACGACCCGCATCTGTAAAAAACTACAAATTTTAAAAATATCAACAAGTCCAAAAAACCTGCCAAAACAATGCTTTCCCCCCGTTTAAGTACCCGGAAACGAGAATGAGGATCGGCACGTGGACCGTGCAGTCACTTAGAAAACCTGGCGCTTTGGACGGCCTTGTCACATGTATGAAAGAGTATCGGCTGAAACTCGTAGCGCTCCAAGAAAAAAAATTAAAGAAGGGGGAAATAATTCCAGAACTCAATGCCACTAGAGGCCCATGGTTCAAACCCACATACACATACTGATTAAAAACACCCAATCGTGATTGATTAATCGTGACCACCCCGGGAATCGAACCCGAGACTCCCGAATGACAGAGCAAGTACGCAACCTTCTCTTCCACGAGAGCTCCAAGAAACTCGATGGCCTAAAAGTGGAGAACATGTGTCCCAAAGCTATACGTTTCTACACAGTGGAGATAAGCTCGGAAATCTTGGAGCTGGATTAATCATTGGGCCGCAGGTAAAAGGCTGTACTGGATTTTCAGGCAGTCGATAATCGAATGTGTAGGCTTCGCTTGCATATGAGATTAGCCAACCTGTCAACTGTGTATGTACATGCGCCCTCTGATGTTGGCCAACTCCAGGATAAAGACTCATTTTACAATAATTTGGATAATCTGATGGGCTCTATACCCGAGCACGATGTCAGATTGGTGACTTTAATTTAACTGGACGAAATCAGACCGACTTATGCGATAATATAGGTCCGTACTCCCGACATGAAACTGCGACCGAAAATAGGGAAAGGAATGATGTACTTTGCGATTGCTCATGATCTCAAAGTGGCAAGAACATTCTTTCAACATAAAAACATCCAGTCGGAAACATTGACACATCCACGTAAAACCAAACAAATACGTACATCTGTGTAAAATGACAGAAACGTAGTCACAATGTGTGTCACAGTTGAGAACAGGCTATGGAGAATTTTTGCAATTACTTCTGGTGTTCGATAAGGAGATGCGCTATCCCCGATACTTTTTATTCTCATGTTGGAATACATCCTTCGTTAAAGTGAAACACCTCAGGACAATATCTTATTTCGACAATCCAATCAACTTTTTGCATAAGTGTTATAGTCTGGAACTAGTATGTTTTTTAATAAGTGGGCCGTTTAAGCATATCTCTTCAATTTACTCAATCGATGCTTGTCTGTTTGACCGTCCTAACATGTTCAATAATTCCAAAGCCTAAAAGTTTCCCGGACATATACTTATCATATTCATGATACCATCTACTAAATTAGGAAGTACAGAACCATTTGCGATGATACACCCTTAAAAAGTGGGAGATGTAGGATGTCACCCTTGAACGTTCATGTTAGCGGAGTTTAACTCGAATATTTCCCTCCGCAGTAATTTCAACCGACGATTCAATCGAGAAACAAACCTAAAAATTTCGTGACAGTGGAGATTAAAATAAAACGGGGAACAGGAATTTTTACTTAGGCCAATCATATTTGATGTTAAGGTTTGTTTAATAATTTATCAGCACTGAGTTTGTTCAAATTGCTTAAATCGGTGTGTTCTGTTCTAGATGTTGAGGTATTTGTGTATAATGTCATTTATTAAAGTCGTTGATTGTTTACGATTCTGTAATCTTAGTTTTAAGATGGATTCTGTGTTCCTTTTCGATTTTCAACGTGCGATTCAATCACGGCCTCTCTTGTGAGTTTTTTGTTCCTGAATGTAAATTGTTCAGTGGTTCCTACTATTTTAGCAAAGATATATCTTTCAGCTGATTGGAATAACTTGTTACACCGCCAAGCTGGATAAAAGCTATTTGAGTCCCAAAAATCATACTCTCCGGACATGGAGCCGATAGAAAATGTATGCACGGCTCTAAAGAACAAGTTAGCGGAAAACACATCATAAACAAACGAACATTGATTAATTAAATTGAAAAAATATACTTCAACGGCCCACTTAAAAAATCATAAGAAACTTTTAAGAAAATGTATTATTATTAATTTTATGAGAATAAAAATGTTTCGTTTGTCACGATTGAACAAATTTATTATATAAGCACAACTTTAAAGTATTTTACATTATCCTTCCAAATGATATGGTTATTATTAACTCTTAGTGACAAGTCTTTTTTGTACTGGCCTTCTGCAATGTTTTTCTGCAAAAAAAGAGTATTCTTTCCTCTTTTAGATTACGAACTATCGCAAAGTACTTTATTATTTTTCTATTTTTGGTTGCAGTTTTGTTTCGGGAGTACGGTCATACTTTATAAATCTTGTTCAATTTTTGCCAGCTCTTATTTTGAAATCATCAATGATAGATAAATCTGACAGCGTTTTCAAGTATAGAATCAGATTTTCCAAATTATTTTAAAATCAAGCTTTATATTGGGTCTGTCATAGATCAGTGAGCCCATGTTAACACTCAATTGACAAGTTGATTAATCGCAAGCGAAGCTTACAAATTCGATTATCAACTGTTTGAAAGATCAACACAGAGATTTTACCTGTAGTCGAATGTGAAATTATAGTCTAAGAATTCAAATATCATCTTAACTGTGTGGCAATCTATGGCGGTGGGAATTGCGATTGATGGTGCTAAACCCTTCATCTCGTGTCCGGGTAGTTAACTGAAAGTTCGTTGTTATGCAGGTCGTCAGTCCAGCGATCGAACAGACATATAGGCATATTAATGACGACCACTCTTCTATGCTTTTGGTCAAAGTTTGTAGAATGGCCCTTACTTACCATTTTATAATTATTCCTTTCTTACAGTTTAGACATTCTTTATTGTATTCCATTAATTCATTTGAGTATTTCTTATTTGTTTTTACTATTTTATTCAAATAATAAACTCTAATAAAAATTACAGTAAATATGTATAAATTGTATACACATATTAAATAGTTATGCATCCAAATTAAAAAATAGTGTGTCCCCACTATTCGTCCATTCTATTTTGGGCCCTTACGTCTTTTGTATGTATATGCTTGTGAGTGTTTTATTTAATAATCTCTTATATAATTTATCAATTTAAATATATTATTTTTTATACAATTTAATTAAATTAAACAGCATAGCGTATGTTTATGTTTTGTAATAAAAATACTATTATAATAAAAATAAAACCAAAAATTTAATTTTAATTATATGTATAAGTGTATATATAATTTCCATAATTATAAATAATAAAATAATATACAAATATTTTTATTTAAGAACTAAAAACGTAATAAATTTTGAATTTTTTCTTTAATATTTATATAATTTTTTTTTTATAAATAAATAATAATTATTGTGTATAATATAATTAATTAATTATTAATATAATTCCAAACAAAACAAAAATTTAATTTTTCTCTTGTTATTAAATCTATTTATTTATATTTTAATTCATTTTTAGTAGTTTTTGTTGTTGCATATTTATATGTAATTAATTAATATATATTTATATTTTATAATAGTTAATAATAATTACAGTTGTGTTTTCTTTTTTTAAAATTATTATAAGACAAATATAATAGTACATAATATGAAGATTTATTTATAATTTTTTTTTGTAGTTTTGAGTAGTTTTGCATAAACAAAAAAAATGATAACGAAACTAATGAAAATGAAATAAAAAATATAATTAACGATAATTTGTTTTTGTTTGTTATAATTATTAGTTAGTAGCTGCTGAAATTTTAATAGCCCCGCTTCGTTCAACAATCACATTGGCGGTACTTGCAACGATGGCGGTGGCATTCGAATTGTCAATACTATTATTATGGTGATGATAGTTCTTACACGATGATGTAGCGAGTGTGTCTGTTGGATTTATAATGGATGATAGAGGTGGTACTACATTAGTATGATTATACTGTAGATGATTTATTGAGGTGTTTGTAGTTGATATTCGATCCTGTTGAATAAATAAATAAGTTATAATCTCGTTGAGGTAAACAACCAAAAATGTGATTACCTGACTATTTTTGATAGTTGTATAACTTTGATTATTATAGCACGAGGCGCAAAGTCTAACAGTTGTATAAAGTCTTTTGTCTGGTATTGAAGCTCGATATTCTGAACAATCAGCACAAAATATTTGTCCACATGAGCTGAATAAAAAACAAAGATTAGCTATATCGTTAATATAAATTATCGTTCGAATCTTACCGACAGTGATGTTTTCGTCGTCCCAACCAAAATATCATGCGACAACCGGCACAATGACTGGCCGCATGATCCGGTACCCATAAATCATTTTGGGAATTTATACCTGTATTCATTCCATTATTATCTTCAACAGCTTCCCATGAACAAACTGAAGAGTTTTCTAAATTTGAATCATTTATTGAAATCTAGAAGTACACAGAGGTGTCGGAAGAGATATGGAAATTTTAGATTTAAAAATCTTTTTAAATCAAACTACTAATTTTCTATATTTTATTACATCTTAATCTCTATTGTTAATAATTTTTTTTTATTCTGTTCGTATAATTCTACTCAAATACATCAGACGACAGGCATTCCATTTCTGGCGTTCATACGTTATATTATTACGAAATCACACTTCAAAAGAAAACAAAATCATATAAATAAATCATAAGTTTATTTGTTTGGAATTAAGAAAATGATTTTATTAAAATGTCGTTCAAGCGGTTCAATAATTCGAAATATTATATTCACCGATCATCCCAAGATGGTAGTTCTTTCGTTCACACTCCAAAGTTATGAATCAGAACATGCCTTTGATCCAATCTATAATTGGACTACTCGGAACTATCTTATTTTTATCAAAATAGTTGGCTACCATTCAATCTATAATTGCCAAAGCTTACAGAATAGGGTTGTCAAAATCTTATATTTACGACAGGTTCGTAAGTAATTTTGTATGAATGACGAACTTTTATCATAATAATCTATGGCTTAGAGGCCGTGAACAGCTCTTGCCGCGTTTAAACTGAGATCTTACGAACCAGTTTTTTTAACGATTGATGCACATTGTAGGTGGTCAATATTTATGTCATCCGGTGCATGTTAATTTTTGGTCAACGGCGAGAATCGAACTCAAGACCTTGCGTGATGAGAAACTCTCTTAAACATTAAGCTACAACCGGCTACCGATAGTAACTTTTATCATAAATTTCCAAAGTGCAGCCGACAAGCTGGATGATACAATAGTTTTGTCAGCTTCACAGATGTCTCCACTATTTTCGTTCGATCACCTTTCAAATATATACTTATCTAGCGATTGAACAGGTGTTTCAGGTAAACATTTTGTAGAAGGAATGCAATTCGTTATCTATATTGATAAGAATCTTACCATAGCAGTTTTCATGGCCGAAATGCGACAATGACGCATTCACGACAATGACGCAACCCATTTAAGGCAACTTCAATCTTTACACGATGCTATACTAAGTTGATGTTATTGTTAAAATATTGAAAGACTTCTTAAGAGTCATCCCCAAAATCTATGTTACTCTAAGGGTTCCAAACTCAATACATGGTACTCTAACTGTGTAACATTAAACAACCTGCTAATCATGAGCATAACCATTTCATTAAATTATCTGATTAAACCAATTACTTAGTCATAAAAGGATAAATATTTGTGGTACGATTTAACCAACCGCTCAACGATTCTCTCAAATTTCACGTAAATGAGATTCATTTGAATTGCGATTTTCGTTAGAATACGAACCCTTAAACTACTCTTCAACGTTTTACGCTACGAAAATTATTTTTATTTACTAGTTTACAAGACGCATAGTGAATGATACATAAAGCACGAAGCCTGTTTAATACGAACCAAACCTCTCATAAACAACAGCAAAACTTAAGTCTGAGTATGTCTAACAGTTTCGACATTTTGACTAAGATTATTTTATATCAAAAGTGATTTTTGGAATTAAATAGGATTGTTGCTCACGGGTAGTTAGGCGATATCAAGCATCTGGTATTGCCTATATGGAATCAAATTTTAGGCGTGATATCGTTGAAATTCGTTTGTTTGAGCGTATGTGCTGCATGTAGTGTCATTTTGTAAAAAATAAATACTTAGTTTATCTGCTTGTGCCTAAAAGACATACAGTGCCCTGTAGCGACCATCTAACATTCTTCAACAAAAAAACGTTGTCAGTTCCCGAGCAAGCACTATTTTGTTTATTAACGCAATCACATTACTATTGTAGGAAAAGTTCGTTAATGACGTTTTGCTTAATTTTTTTTTGTTAACGTTATTTATGAGGGTTTGGCCGTTCATAAAAGTTAAAAATTCCTTTTTTGTTTATGCTGTCTGAAATTGGTAAACATTTTTTTAAATATTTACCTGCTTAATGTGCGGTTCTTCTAAATGGGTTGAAGCAATTTCCCACAATCAAGCCATTGGAATCAACTTTACTACTGTTTAGCATTGGGTTGGGTTACCAATAATCAACAGAAAATTAGATTATATACATCAATATAATCTGAATCTCTGGTGATTATAACTAGGGTTTCCAAATATCCGACCTTTATGATTATCCGAATATCGAATACTTACGGATAAAATAATTCGAATAATCCGAATATCCGGATAGTAACAAAAATTGTACTATAATTATACTCGATAACTTTATGAATTCGCGTGAGGTAAGGACGTAAATAAGCGAACCGCGAAAGAGTTGGAAGTGCCTCGTACCCCGAAACAGATTGTAGGGAAAACAAACAAACAAATTTAACGAATTCCATCTTTAAGGTCGTGGTGATCGATTGTGGAGCATAATTGTGGAGTTTAATGTAATAAATGACAAAATCTCGGTGTCCAATTGCGGTCACCTCTTCGAGATCAGGAAACTTTTCTTGCAAAGTCGCCATTATTTTGCTGCTTGCATGGCACGTAGCACCGTATTGTTTAAAATAAGCGTCCTCCACATCAATATCTTCCAATTCTGGCCATAAAAAAACAATAATCATATTTCGGTAGCGTAATCCATATATCGTAACAGTTGCACCAGCACCTTTTTGAAAAAGTAAGGTCAAATATCACCGCCAGCCTAACAACCGCACCAAACACGTTGAGGATGGAGAGGCTTTCCAACAATCGTTGGATTTTCTGAGCCCCAAATGAGACCATTCTTTTTGTTAACGTAGCTTACGATGTGAAAAGGCCCACCTCATCACTGAAGATTCTTCCATAAAAATCCGGATCATATTGAAGCATTTCAAGGAACTAATCAGCAAAGAAACGACGCTTATTGATCGGCTTAAGCTCTTGTGTTAACTTTTAAGGTGTTAGGACCTAAGTCTTTATGTAGAATACATGAAATTTTCGAAGATCGACCAAACGTCTAATCCCAAATATTGACGAGAAATCGACAAACCTGGGTTTTCTTCAACACAACAGACTACAGCAGCAATACTCTTAGTTGTTATTGAGCGACGCACACGGCTCGAATTTTCAGATCACTAACTATTCCAATAGCTCAAATTTTTCCACCAGTTTCCATAGTGTCACCCGAGAAAGGTGCTTCACGAAATCCAAAAAGTGCTTTAGTTTGGCGAACTGGGACGATGCTTCAAAAGTGACACTGAATTGTTACCTAGTTCGTTTACAGTTGTTTCAATGGGCGATAACATAGCAATCAACTGTTTTAAAATTCTCCTCGTTATTTTGGATTGACCCAATTTATTCATAGTTTATAGTTCATAGTTATCAAACCACACCATCAAATTTTGAAATGTAACATCAGCAATGGTTTACTCTCTTGTTCATTAACATATCTTTGTAAACTATTATTTTTTACCGAAGAGGATATAATCATTTTTATAATTTTCCTAAGGTTTTCTCTTCTTGCTGGAAGATTATGCTAGCATCTTCAGAACTATTTACATTCATTAAATTGTTTTCTAAGTAAAAGTAAATGTAAAAAATATATCCGAATAATTATGTTAAAATATCCGAATATTCGAATAGTCAAAATTGCTCGAATAATTCGGATTATTCGAAGATCGGATATCCGGTTTGGAAACCCTAATTATAACGTATTGGAAACTGCATGACGGATTAACTAGCAAACCACTATACAACCCACCAGACGAAACCACAAGCGTGCCGTTTATGGTGCTTCGTTAAAAGACACTCTCAAGTGCAAATATTTATTTCCATATTCGTAGACTTGAAAGCGATCGCAGTCATACTAACAAGACACATAGTAAAACGGATGACATGAGAGCCACTGGTAATGATGCTATTATTTGCTTGTATCTGGTATTATTAACGTAGGACTCCATATGACTATTTCGATAATGTTTAGGTAATTATAGACTAATTTACGGTTATAAATACTTGGTAGATTTGAGAGAAGCGAATTAATGTGATGTGAATTAATATAATATAATCTAAGGAGCTGTAGACACAAATGGACGAGATGATTTCATTCCAAGTACTGTATTTCATTCTATGTATATGTAATATTAGGTGGATGCCTGATTTGGGAGAACTAGTAGACTTGGTAAAGAGAATCAAGAATATCCGACAAAAATGCAGGAGAGTTTTTCAATGAGCAAACGAGCAAAAACCACAGAACCCTGGGATTGCTTTATGGAAATCTTAAAAACGTACTACATGGATTAAGAAATACCAAAACGCTAACAGGAGATGCTTTTGATAAAATAGATAACCCTCCGAGGCAGCTACCTCCATATAAGATACTATCTTCCAACTAACCATCGCAACGATCGGTCTCCAACGATCGGATGAATCCTGAACGGGCATCACTTTAACCTGATGTCATTTTTAAAGAAAGCTTGTACCTCTTTCATATTCCAAACAACTAGAATGCAGGAAATTTAATTTTCAAACCTAAGGCAGGAACCTAATGCTCATTCCAATCAACCGTATATCTATAAGTCTATCATAATTCCTATTAAAATTTTTGGAAAGGCAGGTAGAAGCTCATATTAAAGACTCAATCGAGCTGAGTAAGTTATGAAAAGTCCGTATGCGCAATGCTCTCCACTCCCTTACCGGTCATATTAGGGAATTTTTTGAATACACGTCACTCATGGGCTGGATAGACCTAACACCTAGAAGCAGGATCGTGACTACTGACTAGGTTGTTTTTCAGCCAGCAAATTTGTGAATGGAGGGACACGACAACGTGAAGTGCTTCCTTTTCTTGAATTTGATCATTAATGATTTGTTACTCGAACTGAAGGAGCAAAACTTTAAGAGAGTAGCTTATGTTAATGACGTTGCAATTGCAGTGATCGGTAAAAATACCTGTATCTTGAGGAATAATGTAAGCTCAACACTCGCAAATTGGGTCAGTAATTGTTGATAAAATGTAAACACACATAATACTGAGATGGTCCTCTATTATTTAAAACATGTGATGTTTCTCAGATCAATTTTCACGTTTGAAGACCCTTGACCTTTTTAAACAAAGCGAAATACCTTAGACTTTAGGTTTTATCTTGGTCAGCAAACTAAACAGGAAGTTAATGTAATATAAGAGTAAAGAAGGCTTCTATAGCTCTCTAATCTTGTAACAACGTCATTATTAAAATATGAAAGCTTGTGTATTGACTCTATATTTCAGTTATACGGCCCATTCTGGGGGCGTACCCTACACATTATAGCCAATTTTAATTCTATGATGAAGGTTCGTTGAACTACATCCTTGTGTATGAGTGATGTACCAGTTTGCTCTGAAGATCTTGCTATATGTTGTAGATATCCTAGCGATATCGGTAGTCCAGATCTTGACTAATCTAGAATTGGCCAAATTTGTCTGGTTATTAGACTCGAGTTGCTATTGATCGACACATACTATACTGCTTTGAAGGACACATACTCAAACTCTGGCGATCTTTTTCCATTTCACTCCCCTAGATATTCTAGGTAAATAAATGGCAGCGGACACAACCATTAAGCTTAATGCAATTTTCTTGTGGCACAGACTAGCTAGATCTCTAGAGAAAATTAGTTAAGTAATAAAATCTTGAATCTTATGATTATAAAATTTTTTACGGATAGCAAACAAAAGGATGAGAGGATTTTACGTATGTTTAAGTAACCCTGTTTTTCGTCTCAACTGTAGAGTTTTTCAAGCCACACTTATTGAGATTATGGAAACTATGATATTTGAAATTTTACGTACAGTCAAGCTTCAATCATACTTTCCTGTATAAACGAGTTGGCAAATCAATTCAAAATTCACCTGGTGCTATTTCATTCCAGTTTGGGAAAAAGTGAAAAACAAATAAACTTTCTTCTCAGGGCAACATATGTCGTCTACTACAAAGCAGGGCGCAAGAAAAATGCTGCTTGCATCATTTAAAATTTAGCTTCTGGGCGTTGCTTGGATAGATGGACCAATAGTAATTAGAGTGTAACAAAGAGGGCCAATACTAGATCGGACAAGATCCGGTCAACTGATATCGCAATCGCAGTCATTTCACATCATTACTGTCACAGCTGTGAAGATATAGTGCAGGAATGAAAAGTACTTCACTTGCTTTGCAGTTTTGCAAGCACCATTTCTAATGATCTGATGGATCTTAACGGGATAGAACTAATTCATATTTAGCGCTTTCAAACGCTCAGGATGGTCCGAGTAGAATAAAAATGACTGTCCTTCAGGATTTTTGTACCAACTCAAACTTTCCTTTCTAGGGGAATTCACATGTTCCTAACATGCGTCTAACATAGTAAAAAGGATGGCCTGAAAGCCACTGGTAATGCTGTTATTATTTGCTGTGATGGTATCTGGTATTAAGATGTATTATTAACTTAAGCTCTGGCGATCATTCTCCATTTCACTCCTCTAGAAATTCTAAGTAAATAAGTGACAGCGGACACAACGATTAGGCTTAATGTAATTATCTTGGCACAGACTAGCTAGATCTTTAGAGAAAATTAGGTAAGGAAGGTATTCAGTCTTGAACCTTAAGGTTATAAAATTGTATACGGATAGTGTGAGATTTCTTATGAGGCATTAAAAGCAACTGTTTGTTTAGGTCTACTCGACTACTGCAGCGTTTTTCAGACATTAAAAGCAACTCTTTGTCTACGTCTACTCGACTACTGCAGCGCTTTTCAAGCCACACTTATTGAGATTATGGAACTGGGTGATATTTGAAATTTGTCCGTACCTTATTACGTCGAAGGTAGCTCTGTTGATATTCCATTTTAATGTGGCAAGATGTAAAAACAAACGAATGGACTTGCTGGTCAGGGCACTATTGATCTGACGGGTCTTACTGGGAGAAAATTCATTCATATTCGGTGCTTCGTGAAATGTTAATAATGGTTCGAGTAGAATAAAAATAATTGTCTTTCGGGATAGCCACCTTACTCTAATCTTTTTTCTATCTGGCAAAAAACATTAACTTGACGTACTCAAACGTACGTTTGGATTAAATATAATTATAGAAACGGATAAAATCATTTCTTACTTCCAAACAACACGGCACAATAAAATTAAAAATCAACATGCAAATTATTATAAAACAATTAATAATAAATAATAACAAAAATAAAAATCACCCAAAAATATCAAATCGTTCACACCTACATTATTATTCAACGATAAATCAGATGAACAGCGATTTTTTGAAGTAAAAACATTTCGATTAAATTCGTCGTATTCGTTCATATCTTCCTTATTTTTTTATTAAGAATTTTTTTATAGATATAGTTTAATTAAAAAAAATATATATAAGTAATATAAATAAATAATTTACATGAAGGAATAATAATAAATAGATAATTAATGCAACATAAAACGAAAGAAAAAGTTTTTAAATATACAATTTTAGAAATTTTGAAATAATTTTGATTTTGGTTATTAAATAAAAATGATAAAAATATTTGTGCTTTTCATTAAATTCAAACTCAGCTTACCGGTTCCTCAATAAAAAATGTATTGGTACTACATTGAGGACAATTTCGCTTCAGTAACTCCAGTCGAGTGGCGTACAATTCTTTTTGCAGTGCTTCTTCTTTTAGCTTTTGCAACGAGATACGAAAAACATATAAATAAAAACGATATTACCTATCTAGGACTCGAAGATCACCTACCTTATGTTCATAGACGAGCTGCTGTAATCGTAAATTTTGTTCACTTAGTGCATGTGCCAAACCATCTGGACATGAAATAGCAATAGCTGGACGATCTATAGTTGATCCAGGTGGTGTCATTGGTAACGATCGGCCACCTGGCGTTGAAAGTCTTGAATTAGAAATACTTGGTGAAGTACTGTAACAGATTACCCTAGAACCATACAAACAAATATTAACATTAGTTTTTGTCTCTTTGAATCGATGATGTCACAATCACTCACCTATCACTATTATTATTATTATTATTATTATTACTAATATAATTTTTATTTGGACTTAGATCATTATTTAGTTTATTATTTGGTAAAAAATTTATCGAATTTCTTCTTTTATCTAATTTTATGTTTATATCTAATTTTTCAAATTCTGGCTGTATAAAAATACTCTCATCCATTTGACTACCGGTACTAATCGTTCGTGTCCTAATTACATCTGTTTTCGACGCCATCACACTATTATCTAAATTATCACTTTCATTATCCAAATTAGTTTTGTCAACACCGTTCGTCCCATTAAATAATATACTATGGTGGGCACCATCGTTTTTGACGCAGATATCTTCACCGCCGCCATCAAATTGATCACCATTTATTATACAACCGTTGCCATTCATGTATGCATTCAGTTTGGTTTTATGCACGAGTGGAAAATCTTCAACATTTTTTGCTATCGGTGTGGCAGTTGCTGCTAACGTTACTATATCGGTATTTGCTTCAATTGGCACTAATGTGTCTGTACTTGTTTCGACGGAACCATACCACAACGATTTAATTGGTGAATTACTCTTCGGCGTATCTAAAGGTCAAAAAAACTACAATCAAATTTTGTTTTCTGAAATCTGGACTTTAATTGTAATACAAAAATGGTTTATTTTATCGAACTTTAGATTACCCGTTGCATCGATAAGATATAATAAAATTATAATTGAACAAGGTGTGTTCGATTAAAAAACCGCAAAAAACTGTAGTTTCCATACTCTATAGTTGCTTACCATTTAAATCAATACTCTGCAACATAATATCGCTATTAAAACTTTTAAACCCGTCAACCTTATCCTCTCCATCGCCATTTGTTGTCGTATTACTATTTGTTATATATTTACTATAGTCTATCACATTGCATTCCTGTTTCAGTTTCTCTATAAAATCTATATTCTTGTGCTGGTGATAATTGAATTGGTTTGTATTCGTGGCTACTGTACTGTCTTGTATATCTCCGCCATTCTTATCCGTAGCAGTATAAATTTCACGTTCAATTAAATCAATATTATTACTATCATCATGATTATTGTCTTGAACATCATCATCAATTTCCTCGTCATCTAATAGTTTACCATTACTATCACTATTATTGTTAATCTTATTTCTATATAAATTTTGACTATGATTTTCTAATTCTTCGTCGGATTGATTTAAATCGTTTGTCAAATTTTGCAATTGTATTGTTGTATCGCGCACCGATTTAACATAAACATTTGGTTCCAATAATATAGGCATAATCTCATGATCCGAGGATGATTCAATTGAATTGTCTGTTGAATTAATTAGTGCGCTGCAATAATAATTTAAATATTAAGAAAGATAATTAGTTAGACGTGATTTGTTGCTGATTAACTCACTGTTGATCAATTATCATACTCGGGTCACTCGAACGCCGTGTCAAACCGTTTTGTGATTCACCAGCTGATATTAAATCACCATATGATCGTGTTTTTGTCATTGAGTCTATGAATAATTATCGACATCATTAATAAACACAGAAATTTATTGTATTTTCGTGTATACTCACTTATTATATCATTTCCAACTGTATCACGTTCAATTGCATTTTGTGGAGGATTGTCCGAACAATTTAAATTTCCATTACCTAAACTACCTAGATATACTTCATTCCATAGTGCTAAATCTCTTACATTATGAGCAGGCCACAATACTTTTTCACGATATGGTACGTATAATGGATTTTTATAAAACGGGCTCGATAAAAATGGCCATACAGAAAATGTGCGCTCAAGAACCGTATTCTCATTTCGCTCCTTGACTGTATTGCACAGAAACGTCCCAAATAGGCATGAATTTGAATGTTGTGCTAATTTTATCTACGACAAATATAAAATATACTAATTACTAACCACTCACAATCTTTTATCAATCAAGAATTTGTAAAGCTCAACCAATGTCTAGCGAACATTAACATTATATACAATACTCACCAAGTATGCCATGTTAAATTCAAAACTGCAGGGAAACTGTCGATGTATTTGATGTACACAATCCAACCATTGTAGGAAAACAGGACAACGTTCGTTCAGTTCATCGGAACCTGGACCATGCCCGCATCGATCCGCAAATTTATGCCCAAAACTTAACCACTCACGTTCGACAAGCACACGAAAACCTTCGATCGTCCGATAATATGGATCCAAACATAATTGGGCCGTTGCAACTATTTGAGGTGTACGATCCCAACCATCGGAGCAATGCACTAAAACAGGCCGCTCTTGCTGATCAATTGCATGACATACAACCATATTTGCAGTTAATAATCCAGACATATGCTGTAGCCAAGCGGTTTTCTCTAATACTCCTAGCCAATTGGGTATATCAGCCGGTGAAGCACACAACTGCCGTATTGAATGAAAACTTTTTCGAATTGCATGTATATTGCCCAAATTCATAAATTGTATTTCGGCACACGGATAATATTCAGGACATTCACAACCACCTCCACGAGCTCTATTTGTCACCGCCGATGTATATGACCGGGCATCAACAATTAATATTTTCTTTGGCTCATCCAGATTTGTGTTGATTGACGATGTAGTTGAAGCTGTTGTACCATTTGTTTCACAACTCGTGGCCGGTTTCTGCGATGGACTAGAATATAAATTTATATCGCTCGCATTTATACTCGTATTTGTATTCAACACTATTGTTGTATTGCCATATGGATTACTATCATCCCGATCTAATTGACATGCATCGAACATGGCCTTAAGTAATTGTTCGTCCTTTGAATTACGCCATCCGAGCCAACCGACTTCGGGTTGGCTGCATCGTGCAATAATTGCACCATTATCACGATGTCGCCATACCACAGCCGGTATACGCCTAGAACTACGAAACGATGCTACATTTTGTAATGTCTCATCATTTATATTATTTGGAACTAAAATATATCTTGGATATGAGGAACACAATTTAAAATCAGCATTTACTTCACTGATGCGCCACGATTTGCCCAAATCAAATTTTAAACGTTTCACTTCCTTGAAAAAATCACGATCACTATTTGTCCCCTTTTTCAGTCGATTCAAGTCGTTATCGCCAAAATTGATCGATTCCGATGTCCATGCATAAAATGGAAATGCAAAGAGCGATTCTAATTTATCGGGAACACCAATTGTTAGTATGATTCGCTTATGCCATTCTAAACATGTTTCCGATGTGACAAACGAACATTTAATCGTATTCGCATCTTTACAGTTGATTATTAAATGAAAAAGATCACGAATTTGTGCACTCTCGATCAAACCGAGTGGTACAGATGTCTCAGATTTTATAGACTTTTTTATTATGAACAAACGATAGTTGGATAAGGCCAAAACACCATCATCGGTTCGGCCTAAATATTTAACCGATTCGCCGGGTAACTCATTGAATGGTACCGTCAATTTTTTGTCATCTTTTTCAAGGGATGATTTTGGAAACAGCTCAGCTGCCCGAACAATTTCACCCAGCGATAATGGTGGTGATCCATCTGATCCTTCCATTAAAATTCTGAAAATATAAAAACATAAACAAATCAATTTATAATTAAAATTAACAAATTAAACTTCACCTCCATTTGTTATAAAGAAAATCGAAAATAAATGTCATAATGGCTTAGTCGGAACTAAATGAAATTCAAACTAAGTCTAATTTGAAGAAATCGAAATTGTAAACAAAATTGTTCGATAACTTCTTATCAAATTAACCGATATCAATTTCGTGGTAAGTCTTGATAAGACACATTAATGTCAAGGATTTTAAATACACTTTAAAATTGACATTAGTTTTGCTTGCATTATTCGAGTTGCACTTAAATCAAGGTAAAATACAAGTCTATCTGGAGTACCACAATGTCGAAGGGAATATAAGGTATTATGTTAAGAATTATGGAACTTTCATTGTTTATAGATTACTCGTATCTTCAAAATGAGATAATAATTCAACACTTTGTGTATATAGTAGCAATATTAGATTTACCTTTGGTTAAGCCGTGGTCTAATCAATTTCAAAAATCATCAGCCAATTTATAAGGATTCGGTTAAGGTCACCATAGGAGTTGATCATTCAATTCACATTAAATAACCTAAGCAATCAAATAACTTAAATCATCAGTTTGTGGTGTTCACAACCAAATTAGATTTATCGCCATTCTTTCACAAATACAATAAAAATCACACCACAGAGATGGAGTTTTGATCATTTCGATCAACCTGTCATTCAATGACGACACTCATTAGCTCGAAACTGGTTTGGAGAAACAAAAACATTTCTGATTACACAAAAACGTCGGCAATCTAACCCATAATGATCTCCGGCGATCCGGCTTAGGATCGTAACATGTATAAAAAGCCAACTGACCTAACCTCCCAAGTTTCAAGTACTGCAAGATTCAGTATACAACATTCCTGCCAATACAACATCTAAAATAACTTCTATCAATGTTATCAGACTGACGATACTACCACAAAGATTCTCAATACAAAATAGGGTATTTACTTATAGCTGTGCAGAGCAAGTTCGTCTCTAAACAGGTTGGGCAGTAGTTAAAGCTGCTGCAAATGGAGCGGTAAATATCGGGTTCGAATGAATTCCTAAAGGGGCAGGATGCAAAACGAATTTTTCACCATTGATAGTTTGGGCGAACGTCAAGTTAATGTGAGACTTCGCATGAACTAATTGAGCCTGAGTGACGGATAACACAATCACTAAAGTGAGCAAAACTAGGCATTCACAAACAACTATGTATCAACAATCTGAGGATAAATTCACTTTCGGAGGAAGGTAATGTGTGACGTTTACGAATTATGCAGTAGCAAATATCAAGGCCAGTAAGGTAGGTTAGGTTAGGTTGAGTGGCTGCTACAGTACATTAAGACCGACGACGGTCCGTTATGATACCACAGGATCTTAGGTTAGGTTAGAGTGGCTGATAACGCACACATAGACCGTTGCCAGTCCATTGTGATACCACAGAATCTTAGTCCCATAATACCCTTAACACTCTATTGGATCTATCCTGAGCTATTAATGTAGCGTAAAATGTCCCGCACCTTAATATCTGCAAGATCTGAAAGGCTATGCATTACATACCTACCCAAGTGTAAATGCCTTCTTAGTGCCAGTGCAGGACAAGAGCACAGGAAGTGAACAAGCGTATCTTCCTCCTCCTCGTCCATACAGCTTTTACAGAAGTCATTTGTTTCTAGACCCAGCCTTCTCGCATGTTAACTGAAAAGGCAGTGTCCCGTTAATATTCCTACTATCCTTCTTAGATCTCTCCTCTCCAGAGAGATTAAGGTCCTCGAGCGATTCAAATCCAGCCCTCTCGCATGTGAGGGTGTTAGACCACCTCTCCAGTGCTAAAGCTTCTGCCCTTTCCTCAGAGCCAGTCTAAGCTCCGCCTCCTCCACATTCGCCCTTTCAGGCTTCAGCTGAAGAGTTATACTTTGCCTAGCTAGTTTGTCTGCCCTGCAGTTACCCTCGACCTCAGAGTGGCCAGGGACCTAGATAATCTGAATATTGAAATGCTCACTCATCTCGTTAAGAGACGAGTGGCAGCCCAATGCCACACTAGACTTCAACAGCACTGCTTCCAGCGACTTAATAGCCGCCTGACTGTCCACATAGATCGTGATATCCCTCTTGTTTATCACGTTATGCCTCAACCAGCTCAAGGCTTCCTCAATCACTATTATCTCCGCCTGGTACACACTGCAGTGGTCAGGGAAACGAACGGAAGTGCTTATATTTAATGCTTCACACATCAGCCCAGCTCCGACCTTACCATCTAGCTTTGAGCCGTCCGTGTAGAATTGTATAGCTTTGGTTTCCAGTGCTAGTTTATTCCCCCAGAATTCTCTTGAAGGGATTAAGGTTTGAAAACCTTTTTCGAAGCATAATATCGGTGTAATATAATCAAGGTTCACCATTTCCTACTTTAGCGAACCAATTATTGTCGTGACCTGCCTGAAAGTGTTTCCACTGAGACACGGCCGTTAGTCTTGTGGCTATGTTAGCCACCATCTGTTTGCCATAGATATCTACTGGAAAAAAGTGTAACATGACCTCTAAGGCCTGAGTAGGTGTTGTTCTCAGTGCCCCGTTTATGAGCCTACAGGCCATCCTTTGCACCTTCTCTAGCTTCTTTCTATAGGTTACTCTATCCAGTGCTGGCCACCAAACACTCACTCCATACATAAGAACGGGTCTTACTACGGCAGTGTAGAGTCAGTGTACCAGCTCCGGTCTGAGACCCCAACGTCTGCCAGGATCCACAGGATCTTACTCCCCTATTACTCTTATTAGAACCAGGTTTAGCTACTTACGTAGCGTGATAAGTTTCACACCTTACAGTTTTTGAGATCAGAGAGGCAGTTCATTAAGAACTTAACCAAATATTCATGTCTTTTGTGTGCCAGAGCCGGGCATGAGCATAGGAGGTGGACTACCATCTCTGCCTCTACCTCGTCCATACAGCTTCTGCAAAAGTCATTAACTTCTAGACCTAGTCTCTTCGCATGTTCTCCAAGAAGGCAATGTCCTGTGAGTATCCTCTCGATCTTTTTTAGTTCACGTCTTCGTAGGGAGATTAGTGTCTTTGAGCGTTTCAAGTCCAGCTTTGGCCAGACTTCTGCCTCCTTTTTAAGCACATTCTTGAGTGGCTTAATGGGTTTCCCCAACTCCACTAACGATGTCCACCTTAAAGATGGCAACCTAACGCTACAGGGTTTAGTCAAATAATTGTTCAATAGTTAGAGGTTTTTAGAGTGCGCTGAACAATTTCAAAATTATGGAAGTTATAGTGTAATTTTCATCAAAAATACCATAAACTAAGCCGATGCTCTACATTTTCTTAACTCCTTCACATTGTAATTGTATATCGAATGGTGCCAACTCTCATTGCAACAGGTAATGCAGGCCAACGACATTCCTTTAGAATATATACCTTGGAAATACTGAAATGAATTATTGTTAGCTATGTTAATTGAAATTTAGCTCAATATCTCTTTGTCACTATCTAATAGTCAAGCGAGTAATTAACTTTCGAAAGTAAGTATTTCTTCTATTAATTAAATATATTAATTGTTTTTCTAAATAAATTGTTATCAAATGAGAAAATGCATCTTATAAAGCGGTGTGGTTATGTAGCACAAATCATTAATTGCTTACCATAAAAATGGCGAGGGAATACTTGTATCGTGCTTTCAACGATACAATCTCTACCTGGGTGGTATTTAAATTGATTTACATACTTAGATTATCCATTTTTGTAGTGTATCTACTACACCCATTTGGAAAAAAAATTGTACACCGGCTTAACACATATTTATGCGCGATGCTACGTGACAAAATTACAAAATTTCGAATATTGTGAAACTAAATGGAAAACTATTTATTTTTTTGAGATTGTGATCAGTGTTTTAGTTGACTGAAAATGTAAATATTCTACATACAACACAACCAAAAAAAATTGTAGGTAATACTCATTAGTCTATTTTTGGTTTTAACTATTTACATTACTATTTAAACGATAGTTTAATTTTATATAGTAAAGGCGATGACTATATCGCGGCTGATCTTCTCGAAGCACTGCTGACAATATGTCATAAATAACAACAATGGTGGTATTCAAGACGTGAATTTATCACCATATGAACCAGTAACTTCACGTGGTCTCAAAGAAAATAATCGAGGTGTCAAATCGCACGACCTTGACAATTGGCAAGGCCATTTATGAAAATAAACTACTCGTCAAATTTTGATTTCAATAAACCGATGCACACGACCACAATTTATGCAATTTGGATCTTCATCCACACATTTCTTTACAGCGGTAACGTTTATAAGATTTCAAGTAAATTTGGATAATTTAGTATCGCTATTCAAGTGTGCTTATCTATTCATGACAATTTTCCAGAGTATACTGATATATAACAAACAGTTGACAGCTCGTTTATCAACCAGATTCTTACTATCCAGCTTTAACACAGCGAGAAAATGCGAATCGATGAGGTCAACCATATAAACTACAAAGTTCATTTGACTTATCAAATCAAATTTGCATATTAAAATACTATCGATACACTATGCCTACATCACTTGCTAGAATAATGTTCGAAACAGAAAAATAGTTTGATCACAACAAATAAAATTTTACGTTCTCGCGGTCACGTTCATGTTTTCCGTCTACATACGAATACATAAATTTTAAAAATAAATATTTCATGAATGGGTTACATAAGAAAACTATGATTATGGTGTCAAAAATCATAGTCTAAGTCTTTTGTAACAATTTAAATTGTTAATAGCTGTATGTTTCACAAGAATAGACAAATAAGATTTGGGAGTTAAGTAAATCCAAGATATCAAACAGCTCTGTGTGAACTAGAATTGATGCCTTAGTCTTGCACTAGAGTGTTGTACCTTATATTCTGCCGACACGAAACTGTGACCGTAAATTAAGAACATACATACGTAAAACATCCTGAAGCCAAATTGAGCGAGCTTGGGTTGTCTAAGATGGACATTTTTGTATACAAATTAGGAAGGTTGGGGGAATATGCAACGTGATTTTTCTGTGAAGATCTGATAAATGAAGAAACGCAACCAAAAAATCTAGTCAGCAATAACATTTTGCGATCAAGTAAACACTGACTACGGGAAGTATTCTAAGTAACTCTCGGTTGTGATTGCCACTAAGCTCAAAAATGATTGGTTTAATGAGGAGTGTCGTCTTGCTGATGAGCATCAACACAATGAAGCGCAATACGGTTAAATGCGCGAGTGGTGGAGGATCCATTCTATGGATAATTCACAATGACAGTACAGAGTTGTCTCCGATACTTTTTAATCTCATGTTGGAATAGATCCTTCGTAAAAGTCAAACACCTCAAGAAAATATCTTATTTCGACAATCCAATCTACTTTTTGCATATGCATATCATATCTGTGTGATTAGATTGAGAGGTAAGATGACGAAGTGAAAGAGATATTTGATTCACTAGAAGTGTTCAGTTTCCATAGGTCGTCTTAAAATCCTCTACGTCCACTTCTAAACTACAAATGTGGAGTGGATAAGCTGAAATTGTACCGAGTGTTGATCAGACCCATTGTCATGTACATGTACATGCGAGTTGGACTTTGATAGATAAGTACGAAAGATGGCTTGTAACACTCGAGAGAAGAATTAAGCGTGTGATATATGACCCACAACGCGACATTGATGGTATTGCACATATCGATTTTTTTTTCAATAACGAGATTAGGAATTTAATGCGAATTCCTGATATCGTGAATCAAATCAAAGGACACCAAATACGCTGAACCGGTTACGTTCTGCAATCGTTAAAGGTAGAGCCGCCGAAGTATGAAGAGCTGGGTTGTGATTGAAACAGATGGAGTCAGATTATTGACACGGCGCGATTTATCTAAATGTGTATTCTGAGTTTGACTGACATAAATCAACGCTAGTTATATAAAATATTTATAAGTTGGCTAATTTCATAAATGCTTGAAAGTTTAAAGCAGCCATTTAATTTACAACACAATGGGTTTTAACATCAAAAATGCCGAGGTAATTCTAGTGTGAAACAACTCATCGAATTTATATTGAGGGACAACGAGTTTCAGTCGATACTCGTACATACAAATTAATGGTTTAAGTGCTGATCCTTAATTTTATCGTATGTGGGTAGTCAATCCACCAATCCAACTAGGTTTAGTCACCCCTTCCACGAAAAGCACTGGTTTAGTGTGATCAAGTTATATGACTTAGGCATTAGGTTTTAAAAGTAAAACCTATCAATTCTTATATTTTAACAACATGAAGGTTATATAATGAGCTTATTTGGGATCTCATGACTGTATATTGTAATTTACAATTCGTGCAAAACTTGAAATACCTTGAGTTAATTAAAATGTCATATAGCTATACGAACGATACCTAACCGGATGTAAAAGCTCGTATATAGAAATTGACTATGGCCAACATTACGATTAGTTGATTAAGTAACCCTTTACAATGTTTAGCTATTTCGAAAGCAAAATCTATCGGATGAAATTATCAGAGCTAGACTATACACGGGTGTAACATTGTCAACTTTCAAGTTATCTTTACGAATGGGAGATGAAAATGACAGTTGTCATTCTGTTGTACAACGTGTAAACAACCCTAGATGCCAGTGGGTTATACACCCTGGAAATATTAAAAGGCTTTCTATCAAGGATCTTCGAGGACTATTCACTCGGATCAGTTCACGGAACGTGATCGAGTCAACGTAGTCAGACAACTGCTTTGATTTCATTGCCCGATATGTATCAAGAATTTACATTCAATTTCTGATCTAGTGATTGAAGGTAACTCAGTAAGTCTCATCAACATCATGTTTTTGATTTCTCGAATGTTAGAAGTCATCTCACGTATTCATGTATCGGGTATATGGCTCGATATAATGAGCCATCAGTAAAATATCTCGATTTCAAAAACCTCTGATTATGACATCCTCTTCCATGTCTGGAGAAATTGAATCAAAATAGTTGAATCTCACCACCCGCTCAAATTTCCACTACTAAAATTATTTATATCGTGGTCTTTAGAACCAGAGATCAGATATATCGTTTTTAAGCCCGACTGGTTCAAAAAAATTTCACAGAAGAATCGCATTGTATATCCTTCCCTCCACCCTGACTTGAACGAAATTTACGATTGTTGTTCTACAATGATCAGTTAATGGATGCAGAGTTAGGCTTAGAGATTTTTTCTGTTGGTTATTTATATTTTCAATTCAAATTAAATTTATTAAGAAGCACAACACAGTCTGCTAAGAGATCATTTCCATCATATGGTATAGTGTTTAGTCTTGGGACACATATGCTATCCACTTTTAGTCCATCGAGTTTCTTGTACCGTAACGAGTTCTATAGTCGACTTTTTCATCCATGTAATGAGGACATCAAATGATCTAAGTTTTATTATGTGCCAACCCTTGAGACAGGGTACATTTATAACAGTGAAGGTTATTTACGGATTTGGGTTGTCAGCTCAGCGAACTAATCAGATTTATTCACGTTGTACCACAAGCTCTGGTTTTATTGTGATAATATACTAAGCACAGGACTAAGTTATTTCGAGATAGTAGCTTCTTCATTATTGTTAACGATATGAAATTGTGAAATAAAATTGCTGCGATTCACCTCTTTTTTCAAATAAACACTTTGATAAGAGTTTTATCTTTTATCAAATCAAAGCCGATATTTAATAGAATGAAACTGGCGGTCATTTATTTGAATATCCTCGGTGACAAATAAATGTAAGATTTTTTGATCAACAATTTCAAATTAAATTGAGACAATTGAAAGAAACCGGCCTGTATACCTACCAAAAGTTTTAAATCATAATAAATAACTCTTCACTGAGGCTCGATACACTGAACTGAGCAAGAGCATAAATAAAATTGACCAATGAAGATTTATCTACCACTTTTAACGAATTCGTAGTCATAGCATATCGCCCAAAATAAGTGGTCATAATATTTTTTGGCGGAATCTTCTCTCAGTTACTGATTTTTGCAGGCAAGTTCTAATAGATTCGCCATTTCGTTGAGCGAATTATCTTTTATCCAAATACAAATAAATAGTTAAAATAGTTTACATCGATCAGGGATTTACAGATTTCAATCTATTTCAAGCTACTTCCCATCTACTTCAACGTTAAAAAATAAATAATCAAAGAATGCGGAAAGTATTCCAGAACTCAATGCCTTTAACATGCGCCCACGGTTCAATCCACATTCACACACATATACTTACACATTAAAAATGTCGAATTTTGATTTTTGGGCATCACCGGGAATCGAACGCTAGATCCCAGAATAACAGAGTATACGCACGCCACTTTCCCTGCCAACGAGAGTGACGCAAAATCTTAATATGTTAATGAGTCAATCCAATTATCCCTATACAAAAAGTTTCCTCCGGCCTTAAACAAATATTTTACACATAACTCACTATCGAGACTAGAGTGAAAACGTATACGACTTACAAAATTAATTAATTATAAGTCTGTACAGGGTGTCCGGACTGACACGAATGGTTCGCTTGGAATCCTTGATCAAACGAATGAGACTTTATTTTTACCACTTCGCACTGTGAAGCCTCCCTATTATGTTATAGGCATTTGAGGAGGCGCCTTTCAACGTAGCACCTTGTATAAAAATTAAATTTTTGTAGACAAAATAATTTAGTCGTTAACTAATTGTTAAAAGATAAATGGTAGAGAAACTAAAAATTTTCTTGAAAAAATTTCAATTCTAATTTTTTTTTTAATTTGCAATACTTTTTGAGTTAATTTTCATGACTCTTATACTTTATTTAAAAGAAAATTTTAATGATATGAGCATCGTCAATGATATAAACTGAAGCGTGTAGCTTCCTGTTAATTTTGAAGTAATTGTAAATCCGAGTTGTTGCTTGTATCTTGTACACAACTAGGGCGGTTTCGATCTGATGATGACGTCATTGCAATAGCGGATGATTAAAATTGTTTTACGAGACGGTTAGTTGCATACAGTAGTTAATTTAAAAAATCCGATAACCGATTATTATTGACTTATTTAAGGGTTAAATATGTATATTCAGCAAACGAGCAATGTCTCGCTTAAGCGGCGCGATATACATATTTTGGCTTCGATCGATGTGAGTCGCATGTAGATATAGGCCGCTACATCACTCCCCTCCTGGATCGGAAACCATAGTGTTTAGCAGTGAAAGCTTACGGTTTTGCGGACACTGTGATTTTCGACTGGGCTAACCACAAGGATTCCGTAAGCTGGCTTATGCCTGTCGATGCCAATTGTGTGTTTTCCATTCATATTTACGACAAAGAATTTTCGCAATTTGCGGTTCATTGGATATGGTCCAGAATACGGTGTACTCAAAGGATTCTTGACTTTGTCAACACGAACGAATACGTGTGAGCAATTTTCCAGATTTATGGGGATGTACGTATCTTGCTTGGTCGGATGTCGTGTGTCCGTAGGAACTAAAGCTCTGATATTTGTGCGAAGTTTCTCAACGAAATCCGAAGAATCTGTGATTGGGTTCGAATTTTGATCACTGATGTAGAACTTACTGGGAACCTTGATGTTTTGACCATACACAAGCTCTACTGGCGTGCAATTGAGGTCTTCCTTGACTGAGGTTCGAATACCCAAAAAAACTGATGGAAGGTCAGAACTCCAATGGGATGTATTACATCGAGCTGTTAATGCGGCTTCAAGTGTTCTATGAAAACGTTCGACAAGACCATTCGCTTTCGGATTGTACGCTGTTGTCCGAATGCGATGTGAACCTAGGAGATTCGTGAGCTCGGTGAACATTGTTGATTCGAATTGAATTCCTTGGTCTGTCGTTATATAGAGTGGGACACCAAATATACAGATATACTCACTGTAGAAGATTTTACTTAAGGTTTTGGCAGTCGTCTCTCGGTTTGGATAAGCTTCTGGCCAACGGGTAAATCGGTCGACCATCGTTAGAATATAATGATAGCCGTTCGACTGGGGTAGTGGACCAACTAGGTCCATGTGGATGTGTTTAAACCTGCCACTTGGTAGCTCGAATTTACCAAGTTCTGATTTTGTGTGGTGGTGGACTTTGGACTTTTGACATGGGATACAAGATTTCGCTCAGTTGCTTGTATCAGTATTCATTTTTGGCCAGAAGGTTTTGAAGCGATTAACATACGCGTGGCACGGATGCCTGGATGTGATAAGCCATGTAGACTATCGAAAATTGTCCGTCGCATATCTTTGGGGACGAAGGGTCTATTGACGACGCCATTGCAATAGCGGATGATTAAAATTGTTTTATGAGACGGTTGGTTGCATACAGTAGTTAATTTAAAAAATCCAATAACCGATTATTATTGACTTATATAAGAGTCAAATATTTATATTCAGCAAACGAGCAATGTCTCGCTTAAGCGGCGCGATATAAATATTTTTGCTTCGATCGATGTGAGTCGTGTGTAGATATTAGTTGCTACAGAGCCTTTCGAAAAACATATGGGTATTTCTCAGGATATTGATTTAATTTAAATACAAGGAGCTATGTTGGAAGGCATCACTTCAAACGCCTATAACTTGAGGCTATAAGGAAGGCTTCACGTCTTCGCTTCGTAAAGTCGTCTTCGCTTTGATCAAGGAATCCAACCGTATACCATTCGTACAAGTCACTTTCGGTACACCTTGTATATAATACCAAAAAGCATATTAATAATTTTTTCTACAATACTACCCCAACCCAATCGACCCAATGTGTATAACAAACGTGTCGTAAACGTAACAAATTATTATTATTAACTGTAAAAACTTCTATAATCCGATTAGGAAAATGGATTACCATAGCGCACCACACAACCTCAAACTAAAGCTCTACAAAATTAATTCACGGAATGTATATAAATAGTTGTTATTTCAACAACACTTCATTTTAAGCTCCTTTAGCAACAAATCGATAGAATTCGAATTAAAATGTGTATACGACACAGTGACTGTGTTAGTAGACAGAAAATACAACGACCTAGTCAGCGAATATATATTTCAATAAATTTTCATTGAACTTAATTGGTATCTAATATTATATTATTGATTTGTTGAATACTATTTGCAACATTGATCTTATATATAGATCTTAAGTCAAATCAATCGTCATGCTTGATTTTGTTTTATAAAACCTTAACTTGATTTTTACTATTCCAAATATATTTTATTTTATTCGTATAGAACACAACGCCATTAGGTCATCGAAAATCGATATTATGTGTTTCTTACTATAAATTTTGGAATAAGTCAGCTTAGTCCCGTTAATATGGCAATTATATATAGATATATAAGACATAGTTGCACAACAAAAGATTAAAGTTGAGCGTCGTTGTACAAATAACAAAAGTATTAATTAGATTTACTTGTATATAAACAATCAATAAACACAATATACTTACTTACACAAATGTTATTTAAGGCGCCTTTCGTCTCTATATATCTTCAAATAATCTTCAGACCGTAAAGTTTAGATTAATTAATCAACAGAGTGTACATTGTGTCGTTTACTCTTCTCAGACAATACTATCTCTTATAGTATATATAATATAAAGGGTTTTCCAATAAGAGGTTTCATTTTGATTTGGCCAGTTGTCAATTTTGAAGATGCCATTTTTTGACATGTTAAAACTACGCCATTACTTAAAATGGTACGACTTACGTTTCAATAACGAATTTAAATGGTTAAAATTCACTACAAAAATGGTAAAATATTTGGGCCGTCGTAAAGCACCTTCTCGGCCGGCATCGTGGAACTGGTGAAACAATTTGAGCTGTTGGGACAAGTTAGTGATGTGAAGAATCGAACCCGTGTGCTTAGTTGAAGAACAACTGCGAATATGGCTGCTAGTGTTGAAAGAAACCCAGTTTGTCGATTCCTCGTCGATTTATGAAATTAGACATTCCACAAACGATATTACACCATATTTTGCAAAAGGACTTAGATCTATCTATTGAATATCTATTGAAAAGCCTCTCCATCCTCAACTTTAATTAGCTTAAATGGATTAAGCTTAAATGGATCAAGCATCTGGGGATCTGGTTAGATATATAGAAGAAAGATGCAACAAATCATGCAATATTAACTGAAAATGCAAACAGTTATTTGGCAAATCATGGGGCCTGAAACCTAGACGCGTGTACTCTATACGCTTCGGTGATCAGACCTTTAATTTTGTTTGCTGCATTTATTTGGTGGCCAAGAACAATGAGCGGAGTTGGAGGAAGACCTCTAAACCGCCTTAAAATACTTGTTTGTCTGGGTATTGTAGGAGCGATGCACACCAGTGCTATAATGCAAAGACAATCTTCCTAGCCCTTTTAGGCACTGTTAAATATGGAGGGAGTTGGGCCGGCACATGCCTTCGGACACTATGGTGATGAATCTCGTCTTCGGGAAATTATTTCCCAAAATCCTGAGGTCGAATTATCTATCCCCCTTGGTAGGTAGGCTACTGTTTTTCAGGTGGAAACTACACTTTTGAGAGCAGCACTTTTTGTAAAGGATATGAACAGATCGTCGTATCCGCATATACTAACATCAGAATTATACAAAACCTTCTGAATAAGGTCCTTCAGAGTATAGTCAATTCACTCTGGTATTCGAAATAGTGATTTGCATCGTGATTTGGGGATTCCGGATATGAAATACGAAATAAAAAGATTGTAACGATGCATGAATCAAGGCTAATGGAACATGTCAATGAAGAAGCCCTCGGCTCCTTGATACTGAACACTTGGTTAGCTTAGGAGACTAAAAAGAATCAAACCCTTCGAGCTCGTTAGTATGAGAGTAACTTTGTACCAATGGATAGGTATTGCTGCATCGCTGGATCAACAGAGACCACATTATAGTTTAGTTTTTAAATCTGGAAAGACTAGTTCAATGAAAAAAAAATCCTCAACATGTCACTAGTTGGGCTGGTGGTGTGTGATGGTGGGAAATTACTTTTTCGAAAATGAGGTTGTTACGGTGAAAGGATAACGAGGCTGTTACGGTGAACTGTTCCGATGAATGGATTGCACTACTGAGCTATGATTAATGATTTTTTATGGCCGGAATTTGTAGGTATTGATCTGGACATCGTTTATTTTCAGCAAGACGGCGCACGTAGCAGCAGAACAATCGCAATTTTGCATAAGTTTCCTGACCGTGTTATTTCTCGAAGGAGTGATCACAACTGACCATCAAGAATTTGTGATTTAACACCTTTATAAACTTTTGTCTTTGAGCCACGTGAAAGATAAGGTATACACCTATGCTACACAATCGATTGAAGACGGAAGATGGAATTCGTGAAGTTATCGAGGACATAGAATCGCAAATGTTCAAATTGGTCATGGGAAATTTCAGGAGAACGAGAAGAAGCGTAGCCGGGCATGGCCATTTGGCTGATATCGATTTCAAACGCTAATGTTATACCTTTCGTTTTACAATGAAATAAACATTCATTAATTTCTCTTCACTCGTTTTTTTTAAATAACAAGATGTAGCCTCTTACTGGAAAACCATTTATATACCAATAAAAACAATTAAAATTACTTAATAGTTTTATCTATTTAATACATAGTTTTAACTATTTATTATTGTCGCTATATATATGTACATACAACAACGATAATTAGTAAACAATAAATAAAATATAGAGACAAAATGATAAAATGTCGTTTACGATCAT
Source organism: Tipula lateralis (assembly GCA_963932295.1). Classification (NCBI taxonomy): domain Eukaryota; kingdom Metazoa; phylum Arthropoda; class Insecta; order Diptera; family Tipulidae; genus Tipula; species Tipula lateralis. The sequence goes on from OZ010737.1 coordinate 128,686,100, forward strand.
TAAGCACTTCAATTTCGTAATTGATTATAAATAATTTCTAATATTCAATAAGTTTTTTAACCTCGCCCAATCATTAGAAATCGATGTTTACTATAAGCTACAATATAATCATATTCAAACACGATAACGATGATAAGACATGCACTTTTACTTACGGTTCAGAATTTTGGCGCTATCTACCACAAACATAATACATTAACCGGATTAAATACTAATTACATGGTTTTGTGAATAATATACACAAATTAAAAAGTTTCTTGACTTAATGGGATGACAATGCGCTAATGGATTATCTTATGCAATACAAATAAAGTTGTACAATACGTTGTGCATATACTCGTATTTACTACTTTGCACTTACAACAACTTAACATTTATCACTGATAGTTCTCTTGTTTATATTTTGTTTAAGACGGAACCATGTGATTCATGTCGTAATTTAGTATACGTTCCAGAAATGGATTTGTCACAAATATACAACATTGCTATACAGCAACACAGTTGTATTGTTATTATTTTGATTAAGACTGTTTGAGATGACTAAATCTGGTTGGAACGCTGGAATGACGGAAGGCAAGCGTTAATTGTTACAAATGCCAACCATAAACAATAAACACAACCTTCTTAAACCTATATGGTTTAACATTACTGTAGCTTCTCAGATCTTGGATTTGTTTCAATAAAGTAGTCATTGACCGTTTATAGCCATGATTAAACAAGGTCAACAAATTTAGATGATATAAGTGTATTCTCAAGAATCTAGAAACTATCGAGGTCTCTTACTGAGAACTTCAATCATAAAAGCACTTATTCTATTGAAAGAGAATCATAATCGTTGCTTCCAAAAATTCTCTACAACGAATTAAGTATACAGCTAACTATGCATTGGTTGAATCCAACAATATAAACAAGAGGTTCTATGGATGCAGGACCATACAAAGACACTTTAAAATAAAGTTAAAGCTCTCAAAGCAAAATATAACATTTGTTTGACACCGAGCCAGAAGCTTTAAAGAATATCATACAGATAACGAAGTTTAGCTCAAGAACATGAATGGAAAAGAGTAAAAAGCCACGCCATTGAAACATCCACATCAGTTCAAATTAAAGACAGTTCTTAAAATTGTCCAAAAACAACTGAAAAAAAGTAGCTTTGCGACCCCCATTAATCATTGATAGAGTCGAAAATTGTGACACACTATAAGAAAAAATAAAAATTATAACGACAAAAAACTTTAAATACAAAGGCAATAGATTGAAACGAGATAATTTTGACTTTAACATGACCAAAGATTAAAAAATTGATGACCTGAAACTCAAAGGATTTGATGAACCTTCAACATCAAATAAACTAGTTTGAAGATGTGTCGATCATCATTAAGGACGTGAAAGGATCCACACAAGAGGGCATTTTAATGCTATAAGATCTAATGACAGAAGCCATCGATATAAGAAATGCTGCAGAACACTTATATTGCGGTGTGACTTCACGTGATTATGCAACTCCCTATAGAAGACAAAGTTTGAATTTAGGCTTAGATTGGAGATGGATTTGATCTTTTCGATCACACAACGAGTCAATGACGTCATCAGATCGAAACAGGCCTAGCAAACTACCATTACAGATTACATACGCCATATATTTCATAAGACAAACGCCTTCATCGGCGTAATTAATTACGCCGACTTACCGCTAGAGAACCTAAATTAACAGCACGCCATCGTAAAGAACGACTAGAATTTACTCGCGAACACATCAATTGGAACATCGAGCAAAAAAAGTACGTTCCATTCACTGACGAATGCTAATATGTCTGAATGTTAGTGGTAGGAAAGGTCGAGACTACCGGCGTCCAGGAGAGCGATTTTCGTAGTGTTGTTTTGCTAAAACAGTCACGTACGGTGGCGGTCTGTGCATGGTATGCGCTGGCATAACGCTTAAGCAAAAAACATTTTTTTGGTGCCTGAAAGAGGTTGTAGAACTACTCTAACCGCGACATTATCTTCGATGATACTAAGCAGGATATAGACGACGAGTCAACGACAGTCAATAAATTTGGTTCGGCTCGAGATGATGAAATGACCAGTCATTAGTCCAGACATGAATGAGCAATGACCTCAAGATTCTATTGGTTGACATATGGGATGCGTTTTGTAGTCGAAACCTTAATAAGGCCAATGGGGAACTGGGGATGTTAACTTATTTTCATGAAAAAAATGTAATTTTAAAGTAAAAAATCACCAACCAAATGGCACAGTGGTTAAAGCTGTGGCAGTTGGAACGAGGAAGGTATATCGGGTTTGAATCCCCATAGAAGAAGGATTCAAAAGGGATTTTCACCATCTGATTAAGATCGGTGGCATGACTGAACACATCTATGACCCACTACTGGAGTGCAAAATTTATCGACCGTAAAGTATTCCATGTCAGTACTATGCTGGCAGCATTGTACTATCGTGGCAGCTATGCATTGTACAAATGGTTCTACGTAAATCGGACCTATAGCCGAACGTCCTCGATTTAGGTGAGTTACGTTTTAAAGGAGAACGCAAATAAGCGAACTACGAAAAAATCGGTAAACCCGTTTAAAAAACGGATTTCTGTGAGCACTGAAACTTTAAGTCGATTTAGTTACTCGGAAGTGTATAGATTGTAATAAATAAAAAAAAACTGTTTTTAGCATAAAGAGGAAATTTCACTAAAATATTATTTTGTGGAAAATTTAAATACCATCTAAAATGAAAACCTTATAAATAATTGTTTAACTCTTTATAATCAGAAATAGGCAGGATCCAATGTATGATCCTGAAGTATCTATGAACAATGGCGATAATTATGTTTTTTTCCCTTTATCTCTATTCTTAGGAGCATAGGACGTCTACTAGACTGAACCATCGAACTCTATTTGGGGCTTTTCTTTTCTCTTTAGTTCCCCCCATGTTTTTGCAAGATGTTTTGCTTCAGTTAGCACCGTTCTTTTCCAAGTCACTGCTGGCCTTCCAACTTTCCTTTTTCCTTGCGGATTCCATTCCAGCGACATTCTGGTTATGTCATTTGGTGTCTTTCTCAGCGTGTGTTCTATCCATCTCCATTTCCACTTCCTGATCTCCTTCTCAATCCACTTGGTTTCTTTGTCGCAGTAATTCTTCATTTGTTATCTTATTTGGCCAGAAGCATTTATTCTATCGCCTAAGGCATTTATTCACAAACACTTGGAGTCTTCTTGTGGTTTTCTGCGTATGTTTCCACGTTTCACATCCATACAGCAGAACTGATTTTACACAGGAATTGAACATTCGAATCTTGGTGTTTCTTGACACGACGGATGCATTCCAGATCTTATGGAGCATTTTATGGGCCTGCTCTTGATACGGTACAGCCAAGGTATACGAATTTTTCGATATCTTCTATTGTGTCTTGGTTGATGCGAAGCGGTGTACTAATGCTTGTGTTCAGTCTCAGGACCTTTGTTTTTCTTATGTTTATCTTGAGCCCGACATCTTGTGCTATTTCTGATAATTTTTGTAGCTTTTGCTGCATGTCTGTGTATTTGTGTGTTAGCATATCATCTTCGTAGTCGAGATCATTGAGTTTTCTAATTGGATCCCACTGAATTCCATTTGATGATGCGATGTCTAGCTTGCGCATGACATTATCCAGTACTATGAGGAACAGTAGTGGAGATAGTAAACATTATTGTCTAACTCCTCGTGTATTGTAGTATGCGCCACTCTGCTTACCTTTATCCAGGCAGTTCAGGTGTATTTATGGATATTCATTCCGGGTGTCGCGCCTGTGTTGTCAATTCCAATTTCTGCATTGAAATCACCTTGGATAAGTTTGATGTCATTTCGGTGTGTACTTGATATGGCGGCTTGTAGTTGCTCGTAGAATTCATCTTTAATTGTGTCATCTGCTTCTTCTGTGGGCACATAATAGCATTATATACTTATTGGTTTCCACTTGAGTAGAGATTTTTATGTTCCAGTTCCCAATTCGTGTCCGGGTACGGATAGCCAATGGTCGATATTTTTTGTGTTTGCCGATTTGAATTATTATTATTTCTTCTAGTATTCGTTTCAGTAATCATTTTTGATTTCGGATTAATGAATGATTGGTCCAATGAATCCTAGCCAGTTTCCAGGGCTGCTGGATAAGGTAGACTGGCCTACCAGGGGTAGGTTCGGGGTAGATTCTCACTTATTAAACCCACCCCTCATCAACTATGTTTACATCAAAATAAAAACTTTTATTCGTAAAATTCATAAATTAATAAGAGCAAATCTTAATAACTAACCCAGATAAGACCTTTACAGTTAACAAAGGATCGGGGTGTTTTAATGATTCGTTTATTATCTCAAAAATAAATCACTATTATCAATTTCTTTAGTGGGCTTAATTTATTGTTTCGACCATCACCAATAACAGCTTTCAATCTATATAAGATGAAAACCAACCTAAAAATTAAAGGAAATTATTTGCTCCAATTTCTCGAGATTAAATTTTTATTTATCAAATTAATTTTACGACGTGTGGGCAGTCGATAATAAATTTTCATTGGAATTACTTATGTGTCTTATCGTAAAAATGCTATTTACATTTTATATCCAAATTGATATAATTAACAACAAGGACCTAAATTAATAAATTAAAATGATTTTACGACACATAAGTCTACAGGATGATATAGAATACTAATCATTTGGTAGAGTATATATGTAAGTACGAGCATACACATTATAAAAGTGTCCGACTGTGCTGAGAATGAATATTTTAAAAATAGTTTTTTGCATTAAAATGTACAATTTATAACCAAAAACATTGCATTACTGCATTGAATTAAGTACGAGTATATACGTCGAGGGAAACGGGTGCATTTACAATTTGGCATGTCGGCCTTTTGCCAAAATAATAAGAAGGCAAATGAAAACAAGTTATAAAGTATAGTATGTACCTATATAAATCGGTGTTTCGATAGCAATTTTAGGCCCATGTTTAAACATAAATAAATTCATGGACACCCAACCCACCGGTTGGTATATGATATCATATTTTTTTAATTCGTTTTGTTTATGTTGATATACAATTTGAATAGTTGCAGCCGTCAACACACTACAGTGAGTCAGACAACAACACTATATATATACACACTGATAACGCTGACTTGTATACAATAAATGTATAAGTACAAATATTTCTTAATTTTAAGTTGTCGATTACAAGTGGTATGCGCCACATGAGTGATTTCTATATATAAAACTGAATACATAGTGCATACCAATCGTTTTATATGTATGTACATACGCTATTTACAGTGCACCCAAAAATAATTGTTTTATCGGTCGTTGATTGTGTTATACTTGTATGTTTGTAAATATAAACAAACTTGAAGAGAATAAATAACAACTATTATAAATTTATAACAAAGTTTTGTAATCGTACAAACGTAATTGGGGCAACATATTTATATTTTGGGTTTAAATTTATTTCAACAAATTATTGTACTAATTTGTACCCATTATTTATATATTGTACATTTGATAATAACATTATTTATTATGTTATACAAGAAAGATGTTATACAAGATTTGTATTGGTTCAAAGTCCACAATATTGTGTGCCAAAATTGCAGTAGACTAAATAAACAATTTGATTATAAAAATAAATTTCAATTCAATTAGAAAAAATGGAGAAGACACATTTAGACTGTGTCCGTCGAAACACGGGCGTGAAAAATTTCACATTTTTTTCACAGATTTTTATTGTATTAATAATACACTGTAAAAGTTTTTTTTCCGTTTATTTCTATGCAATCTGTTTTGGGGTTTAAGGCACTCCCAACTCTTTCGCGGTTCGCTTATTTACGTCCTTACCTTACGCGAATGATGAAACACCTCTCTTTTATTCAGCCACTATAGGGATTCAACACCGGTATCACTTCAAATCCTGCAGCTTTAACCACATTTGGTTAATATGATAACATGATAGTTAATATACAGAAACTGAGGCCTCTAGATCGATGAACCTTTTTGTCAAAAACTGGAATTCTTTTTGATTGTCAAGATACACCACATTCTAGTATTGATGGGTATTATTGCAGCCAAAAACTCACGACGTAATCAATAATGTTAATTGATAGCAAAACTCCTAGTTTGGCACCTGACAAACTAGTTATTGCCAAGGTGGAGATTAAAAGGATGATGGCATTAGATATACGCAGGCCTAGTATCAGCGCATAATTCAATCCGGCGACAGTTGGGATGTTATAGGATACTACCAGATTTACCATTCCACATCGATACCCTATTTCTCATATACCAGCATTTTTTATCAACTTGAGAGTTGCTTTATTTTTTCGACGCTAGTCTTTGTCCATGTTTACCAACAAATTCTTATAAAACCTTCAGATATACTGACATACCAAAGACCATTATACTTAATCTTGACTCTGAAGAATAACATTTGGTTTTGTGAAACGCATCAAAATCATTCCAATGAATAACATTTTGCGTCTGATATCTAGCAACATCTATGTGTCTTCTTCTCAGTTTGTCAAAGAAATACAAAAAAGATTATTTTTTAACTAACGTTTAATGTTGGAGGGCATTTCAGCATCAACGGACTACTTTGTTCTAGTAAGACTCAATATGACTATCTAGTTCATAGTTTTAATTTTTATAATACAATGGTTTTGATTGTTAATACTGCATGACTCCCTAAGAATATCGACAGCAAAAATTGATGTGGATCAATCTGGAGTAGATTTTTTCATTATAATATAAATATATTAATGTTGATATTTAGTCCAGCCATTTATGATAATTATAACCTTCTAATGTCTTCGATTCGTTTCTTTGATTAACGTATAAATGGTATTTTATTTCATAAAAACATCGTTAATTGGGCGCAGGATTTCGGATCAAAGTCTTATCATAAAAGTGTTCAATTTTAATTCAGTTTCGCCAACCAGTAATACGTTCCGTTGTGGTAATAAAACAAAGCTGAACCTGCAGGCTTTGTTCAGTGAATGCCTTGATCATGCAGACGGAATTCATATGAATAATGAAGTTGATCTATCAGCGGACTTTGATCATTTCTAACCTAGTTGTTAAACTATATTAAATAAGTATTATTATTTCAAGGAAAAGGTTTTCGGTGCTCTGAATCGCGAATCTCATATGCTTGTCAAATTACAAAAAAAAAATGCCAGATGCTAAAACAATTATATGTAGAATTATTTTTTTTAGATAATGGTTATATCATCAAGGAAAACTGAAAACTAATTAACGAATTATTAACTCAAAAGTATCTCGTCGTTGATTAAAACAATTTAATTTGAGAAAGGAGAGCCAATGAATTTACTTAAATATTAATTTAGTAGTGTTGCTAAGAAGTCAAGAATAAAATTTTTGTTCGGTAAAATTCCAACCTATTTTGATCTTCCTTATAATTCTTTCAGTCCAAAAACCTTGCTTATGATTCCAGTTTCGAATTACGAGTTATTTACTAAAAACGACTACGAGTTATTAACTAGTATTGAATCGCTTGAATGATTATAAATATGGGAAACTATACGCCTTGTACTTTAAAACTGATAACCTTAATCTACAAAGTGCACATAAGCATAACTTTTTTGTTTGATTTTGGGGCTTACAGATATTTCTAATAAATGGTTTAGCCCATCCTTGATAATATAGAAATTATAGTTAGAGTTAATGAGAGAGGATCAGTGCTGAGTCCTTTGCTGTTTCTAATTTATATATATTCTTTTTTGAAACGAAATTTAAATGAGAACAGTATGCTGATGATTTAGCTTTAACTTATACCACCAATTCCTCAACTAAAGTTACTGATATGTATAAATCTTACCTTAAGGTTTTACATAATTGTTTTGACATTGTAAAGGGTCAACCAAAAAACGCGCCTACATGTTTCTTTTAAATAAAACACAAACTATTTGCAATTTTTTCAAGCTGTTTTTTTTAATTAAAAGTATGATCCATTACAATTATACGTGGAATAGAATATCATTCAAGTGTCCACGGCTGCGTCTGCAGGCATCAATCCGAATATCGAAATTTTCAATGACTTTCCGACATGTTGCTGGTGTTATTTCACGAATTGCAACTTGAATGTTGTTCTTTAGATCATTAATTGTTTGTGGCTTGTTAGCATACACTCGACTTTTCCAAAAACCCCACAAAAAAAAATCTAATGGTGTTAGATCACATGACCTTGGAGGCCAATTGAAATCTGAATTTCGTGAAATTACACGTTGAGGAAATTTTGATTGCAAAAACGTAATGTTTTGTCGAGTTGTGTGACATGTAGCACCGTCTTGCTGGAAATAGACGTCAGACACATCAATATGACTCAACTGTGTCCATAAAAAGTCTCTCAACATTGATTGGTATCGCTCAGCATTCACAGTAACAGCATTTCCAGCATCATTTTCGAAGAAGAATGGCCCAATGATTCCATTTGCCCAAAATGCACACCAAACAGTAACTTTTGGTGGGTGTAGAGATTTTTCATGAATAACACGAGGATTTTCATCACCCCAGATATGACAATTTTGCTTATTGACGAATCCATCCATTGTGAAATGAGCTTCATCACTAAACAAAATTTTGCTTGAAAACAATGGATCTGTCGTTCGTTGTTCAATAATCCAACTAGCGAAATTACAACGTTGTAAATGGTCTCTTTCTTTCAATTTCTGGGTTAATTGAATTTTGTAAGCGTGTAAATGCAAATCTTTATGCAAAATCCTCCATAAGGAGCCATAAGATATGCCCAATTCTTGCGAACGACGCGAAATTGATGTTGTCGGTTCATTTTCTACATTTTCACTAACAGCAGCAATATTTTCATTTGTGCGTACAGTTTTTGGTCTTCCACTTTTTGGTTTATCAGTAACACAACCAGTTTCATCGAATTTTTTCACTAATCTTTGAATTGAAGATTGATTTGGCCGATTATTTACACCAAAAAAATCACGAATTTTGCGATGGGTATTTTTCAAAGAACGCCCATTTTCATAATAAGTTTTAATGATGTAAACGCGTTGTTGCAATGTGTACCTGTCCATGGTTAAAACTGTACTACCTTCTAATAAAACAAAATGGCTTATGTCATTTGAAAAGATGTCACGTGTAAAAATTATATACTGCTGACATCTAGGCGTCACAATTGGATGACCCTTTATAATTAATATATAGTGAGAAAACCAAGATTATGTGCTTTAAGATATCTGGGATTTATAATCTGGGTTCGTGATCAATCTGAAATAATACGAAAACAGCCCGGGCTATTCCACACTAAAGCTGAATTCATATTTCAATTTCTTCGTTCATTTATTCATTCAAACAATTTTATCAGCCAATCGTAAAACTCCAAAATGACAATTTTTGTCCCTACATTTTGTCGCAAGAGATAGTTTAACATTAACTTTTTGTTTGAACGAACATTGAGTAAAAGAGACAACATGATACCAAAATGAGAAAGAAGCAAATAAAAGACATGTTATTCGGAAATAAAATACATAAAATGTATACGTGCGTGTCAATTGGATTAATTTATTTTAGTTAGTGACAAAATCGTTTTGAGAATCATCAAAACAAGATTATCGAACGAATGAATTAATGAATGAACGGATAAATCGAAGTATGAACTCAGCTTAATAGCTCAATTGTACAAAATATTAGTTTTATTAAGCATAGAAATTTCTATTCTTAATAAAACTAATATTTTGGAGCACAAACGTTTCATTTTGAGAAGAACCCATTCAAAATAGAATGGGAAACACACCTAAAAAATCCTTCAATTAAAATATCTATATTGGTCCACGACGCCATTCAAGAAATTTTGATTTAAACGACTCGGGAGATTTTGATTCTGAATGGAACAGAATAAAATACAGATACCGCTCTAACAAAAATTGAATAAATTTAAAACCCGTATTGAATAAATTTAAGCGGATTACGAGCCCGGAGTGATGATCTAGAATAACAATATTTTATTGTTCTATTTAGATCTTTAGTTTAGCTTAACTAATCTGAAAATAAAACCAATGTTTAGCAGCCTCAATGTCGTTTGAAAATGTACAACCACAACAAAATATTTTACATGACAATTTAAAGAATAGATTAAAAAGTGAGCTCGTGCTGCTAGTTCAATGACTAATATCAATACAGTAAAAGTGGGGTATACAAATTTTTACGCCCATTTCTTTTGAATATTTCGAATATAAACTGTACATTCTATTACGATTGAGCTTAAAGCTCAAAATAGAATGTACAGTGCAATACAATACGAAATTACTGTAAATAAATAAATAAACAATGCATTAAAAACTTTCGAGAATAGCCATATTCTCCTGAAACATACCAAATAAGACAACATCAACATATAGAGAAAATGCCGAAGAAAGCAGAACATATTCTCTTTTTACACTAAGTATCCATAAACACTACCACTTAATACAGACAACTAAGTAAACTAAATATTTCCAAATTACTAATAGTAGTTGAAAACGGATTAAGTAACCCAATAAGATTGCTAGGAAAAGAAAACATATCTATCAATCTTTTGGAAATAATAATAGATTGCAATTTCTAGCATTGGAAACCGACGAATTCTATCTTAATCGTCGATAACCAGAAACGCTAATACTATAGACACATATTTGATTTCGTAACTACAGTTTCGAGTTAACCATGATTTCGTTGTAATGTGTCCTTGCTAACTATGATTTGCAACTTGGTTTAAACATAGTTTCGTAATGAGATATTGTTTTGTTTCTCCTAGCATTTTAGTGAGGACAGTGCTGCAGTTATATAATTCGTGAATTCCGAAAACTATAAATATTGTATTTTTCATATTATTTTTTTTTATTGGAGTTGCAACTGTCTGGATAGATAAATTAATAAAATAAAATAAAATAGAATGAACAAAACATAAAGTAAACTAAATATAACCACGAAAGAATTTTAATAAATTATGATGAACTGTCAAAGTGTCAAATAGGATGAGAACTGTAGTGTGTCACTTATTTTAATTTCGTAAACCATAGTTTCATAATCATGGTTTCGAAACCAGATATGTGTCTATGGTATAACAGTATTAATATTTCTCTAAATTTGAACATCATCAGCGAATGGCCAAGTACAGAACATCTAAATCAACTGGATGAAAATCAGAATAACAACTACCAAATAAACTATCTGTGAACGATCCGATAAATAGTTCATAAATAACCTAGCATCCGAATTCGAAAATTTCAACTGTGTGAAAATTTATTCTAAAGAATTTTGTAATTATAGAAGACATTTGATCCTTTGAAAATTTAACAAAATGATAGAGTAAGTTCCGTGATTTCCATACTATATGGTGAGCATCATAGCTGATATTTAATAATGTAGTAGTCGTATCATGGAACTTTCTAAAACCAGATTACCACCCAGGTGGCGCAGTTATAGGCTAGTTAAAGCTGCGGCAGTTGGAGCTGAAGGTACCGGGTTCGAATACCGATAGGGGCAGGATGCAAAAGGGATTTTTCACCACTTGATTACGATCTGTAGTGGATTGAACACAACTATGAATCCCTGTTGGAGTGCAGACCTCATGGGCCGACCCATCTTCCATGTCAGCACTATAGGCTGGCATGGAGCTATGCAATGTGCAGATGGTGGTTAGGAAAATCGGACCTATAGCCGTACGTCCTTGATTTGGCTGTAATGGCGTAAAAGCAAGGACGTAAATAAGCGAACCGCGAACAAGTAGGGAGTGCGCCTTGAGTTCTAAAACAGATTAGAGATTAGAAAAAAAAATAATAAAACCAGATTGCTAACCATGTAAGACTGATTTTTACCTTCTATCTCAATAGCTTTGAAAATCGAGCTTAAAATACAACAGGTCAAAAATGGGATAATTCAACAGGATTAATAATTTTTGAAATTGCAATTATTTAACTGAGTTTTTCGGAAAACGAAGAAGAATGGTTCGATAAAATTAAAAATGTGTAATAAATATTTGAGGCTTCAAAAAACGTTCGTTTGACTAATTTTAAACTTAATCTATCAACACCAGAATATTCCGACTTAACTGTCCAAATGGAAAACTGCAACTGTAAATGAATTAGAACGCTCTTATAACATCAACACTATGATCAGCTTTGAAATTCATTCACACTTCTTGAGGCCTAGATTTTGACATTATGCCAAAAAACCTTGACCGCCAGAGATCATCAAAGTTATTCTGGGAAATCTCCCCTTATCAATTTGACTATCCTATTGCATGCTGTTTACAAACTATTTATCGTCGAACCTTTTCCATTTGAACGAAATTTATTTATACATACTTTAAATCTTTATCGCATTTGTAATTTCCTGAGACATTCATAGGAAAAATTATAAAACTTTTTAATAAAACTTTAAAGAGGAACACAACTATCGAAAACAGAATTTTTATAAAAATTTAAAAACCAAGATCAAAAATGAATAGTTATAGGCTAGTATGAGATTAGAATCATCGACGTTGAAATAATCTACAAAACAAAACCATTTTGGAATCGGGCAAAACAAACAATCAATAAGAAAAACTAAAAGGTCATACTGAAATATGAAATCTATATTTCATTTTGGACTATCTAGGATTTTCACCAGAGATTTAACCATTTTTTTTTTCATCTGGTACCTCTGTTCACAGTTTATCTCTATTTTTCCTAATTTGGTTGGCTTCTTATTATTCTTAGATATTATATTAACACTTGCAACAACTTAGTTTTCTTAAGAAAATCTAAAGTTTTCATGGTATCAATATACTGAACAATTATCCACGAGTTCAAAATTCCCAACTTCTTGTTAAGTGAAATGGTAGAGACGTGTCCCAGATCTTGGGCTACGGTTTGACGGAATACAATCATTGTTTTATTTACAATAATCATTATTCTCCAAAGAATCCAGCATACAAATTAATAATTAGAAACTATTGTAATAAACTTTCTATAACAAATATTAAAGTAAATAAATTGAATTGAATAAAAGTAACGTCTTAGTTTGATGTTGTTGGCTTAGATAATTTTCTTCTTGAAGAAATTTTCCAACGCAGATAACTACCCAAAAGTAATATAGAATGATTCGTTTGGAAGATAAGTATAATCCTTTAATAGTTGCTAGATATAAATACAGTAGCTCCAAGGAATTTGACACAGTAAGTGACTACTAGAATCTGGAATAAATTCAAATGTTTCTAAAAATAATATACCCTGGTCATTTTCATTTTGGATACAGGTATTTGGGTCACGAGTCGAAATTTAATATGATCGGGAGAACGTAAACGTGTTTGTGAGACACTCAAAAAATTCAGAATGTGACACTAGGTACGCTTATAAAGTATTAAAGATAGCTTATGTATCATTTTCGTGGCCAGTTAAAGCAAACAACTTAAGAGCACAAACTATAAATGATCTATTATCGAATGAGTTGTTTTTAAAATAAAATAACATTACTAATTTTCTGTCTGACATTGAGCATGTCGTCATGTTGAAATATTATTTCAGACTTATATTTAAGGTTGACTAGTAATTGTCACTGATACTTTGGTCGGTGTAAAAATGAATCACGTTCATTATAATGAAAGTCTGATCACAAACTCTATCCAACCTCAATATGGACCAAACAAATTTAACACTCCACTGAAGGTTTGAAATTTGAAGTGTTTTGAATTCATTCTTAAGTACTATAAATAAAATCTACGAACTTGGTAATAAAACAAATATGTACTTTTAGGTTGCCACTATATCGTTTTAGCGTGGATTTTCCAGCAATATAATGCTTCTATACATAAGTAGAGGAGTGCAAAATTACATGTTACAAAACATTGTATATTATTTATTATTAATAAAGTTGGCTGGAATCATGCCAGGTTCCGCACTCAATGCAACAAACGCGTTGAGCATTCTTAGAAAACTGGAGCAGCTTGAACTTGACCAGAGAAGTACAGTAGATGTACAGAAATATTTCTGAAATTGAACACAACTGATCATCAAGGCATTCGTCACATACCTCATCACTGGCCAGTCCCATGCCATGAAGATGACTTTTGAGACGGCCATGGCCAGTAAGTATAGAAAAAAATAGTCTCAAGTTGTCCATTTTCATGGAAAGGGCGTAATTGATTAGCATCGGGTTAAACCCTGACAAAATATTTCACCTTACGACCAGCTAATCAGCTTTAGATTCAATAGAATAAGTTTTTGTTTAACTATGTGAAGAGGCAGTCTTAGCCAAACAGTTTACACTTTCGTTGCTCTCAATGTCAAAGTGAGCAGACATGCATATGACATTTACCTTGTTGTTGCAACCTAAGAGGTTTAAACATTTCTTATAATCCCCTGCCAATTTAGAGCTGGTTAGAGGATTTTACAAAGAGTTAAGGACAGTTACTGATAGCAACACTACAAAGTATAATCTCTTTATCGTAGACAAAGATTAAAAGCTGAAATTACGTAACAGGTAACCGAAATTAATTCCGGTTGATGAACAGTACAGTATGTCTCCAAATTGCCAAAGGGTTTTAGATCTTACTATGGTCAGTAGATACCAAAGCCAAATAAGATACTGAACCCTGTTCAAATAAAGGCATTTGCGTTTCGGATATCTAATTAAAGAAGTTTCTTGAGAACCATATCTCCTGGATGGATAAACCATCGCAAATGATTTTAGAAAATTAAAAACAGGCAATCATTAACCATGTCGATTTCTGGCATCTCTCGTTTAAATTAATTTAGAATTGATCTATGGTCTGAAGTAGTTAAGAAAACGGTCCAAGGGATGAACTAAAAGTAGCCATTCAACATGCTTGGGAGGAAATATTACCCGAAACATTCAATTTGTTGGTGTACCAAACAAACACCGCCCAGGTGGCGCATTGGTTAAAGCTGTGGCAGTTGGAGCGGGAGGTACCAGGTTCAAATCCCGATAGGTGCAGAATGCAAAAGGGATTTGTACCATACGATTACGAGCGGTGGTGTAAATGAGCACATCTATGACTCTCTGTTGGAGTGCAGAATTCATGGGCCAACCCATCTTTCATGTCAGTACTATAGGCTGTTATGGAGCTATGCAATATGCAGATGGTTCTACGCAAATTGGACCTATAGCCGTACGTTCTCGATTTGGCTATAATGGCGTAAGGTAAGGACGTAAATAAGCAAACCGCGAAAGAGTTGGAAGTTCCTCGAGCCCCGAAACAGATTGTAGAGATAAAAACAAACAAACAAACCAGTATACCAAACAGGATTTTTGCTATAGCAGAAAATTAATATGGCCCTACTGTATAATATTTTTTATATTTTAATTTATTTTATTGATTTTTATTTTGAATTAAAAAAAGTGATTATATTTATGCAACACAATGTATAATTAAATAAATTTCGACATGTTGTCAACTCCAATAATTTTATTCTGTGAAAAATAAATTTTATTTTCATGCCTTTTTATACTTTTTCCAGGGTATAGTGTTTTGATAATATTTTATGATCTATTTTCCAAAATTTGTTCGTATATAGTTTGTTCGTCATAAAGGGTGGGCCATCTGTTAGTCCTTTTTCTATTTGTAAATAAAACACACATTTTGGGATTAAAAGTCAACATTATTTTATTGATGATGAAAGGTGGTTCTACGCCATTTATATATCGTTCTATGTCCACCGCGGCTTTGTCTACAGGCCTGCATCCGAACATGAAAAACGGGACAATGACCTCAATTTCAGCTCGAACATTCTCTTTAAGTTGTTGAATTGTTTGTGAATGATTGGCATACACTTTACCTTAAGTAACTTCAACATTTCTTCTAATTATGCAATCAGCAAATTTTTTTGATAATAAATGCATTATTGCACGACTTGTGTGGCATATCGCTCCGGCTTGTTAAAACCAAACATCGTTGACACGCAATTCTTTCAATTTGGACCATACAACCCAGTTAACATGTTACAATAAGGTTCCCCATTTACTATACGGGCATTTTCCTGTTCGTGTTCAAAGGAAAGCGACCAAATGATGCCAAATCTTGACTCTTGAAGGTTGAAGTTCTGCTTCATGAATAACATGAGGATTCTCTGCTCCCCAAATTCGAAAATTTTGCTTATTTTATACTTATCACCTAATTAAGATGAAAATGAATTTCATCGCTAAAGATGATTAAATTTTGGACGGATGCAAATGAAGATCAACATGCAAAATGCGTCGTAAGGTGGTTCATGAAATGTCTAGTTCTTATACTTGGTTCATTCCAAACACATTCACTGCTGTCAATGCATCAGAAGTATGAACAAGATGAATATTTTGATACGGTTGACGACTTTCTCTCCTAGCATTTTCATACTGTCGCTTTTATTTATCCTGTATCGAAATTCCCATACGTCGTAATAGTCAATGGTTGAGCATAGTGCATGTAGTAATGGTCACAAGAGAAGCTGATTCAAATCAAACGGAGAGTATATGCAATATTTTTATATTGTATTCAATTTTAGAGTGTGTTCTAATCTCCTCGACGCCAAGCTAATGATAATCGATTTCAGCTGGATAATTAGTTACGAGATGAGGTAAGATATAACACTATACAATGAGCGAATCAACATCATTTTACTACAATGAGGCATGGAAAAGTTTTCGGCGTTCCAGAGCCACTTAAACAAATCGCAAATTAGCTCACGCCACACACAATTCATAAAAAAAATCAATATTTCGAGTTAAGTTCTTGTAATTCACTAGAACCGTCGCGTCACAACTAACCGTTTATATACGAATCGCACAGTATAGACACATCAAGTCCGGTAGCATATGCCTGATGAGATGGATTTGATCTTTTCGATCACAAGGTCATTCAATGACGTCATCATCAGATCGAAACCGGCCTAGTAAATTTGGATTACAAGATACAAGCAAATACTCAGGATTATACAATACAGTTAAGCAGCTACACGCTTCAGAAACATCTCAAATCAGACCGAAATGTATGCACCACTATACATTGACTCCAGATGGTAGAATAAGTGCTAATTGACGGTTGTAAGCAAGAATCCATCCGATTTGTATAAAAGCAGTGCTTAATCGCCGTATCGAACCCGGTCTTATTCTAACCAGTGAAAGTGTGTGTTTAAAAATTAATTGAAGATTAGTAAGATATCTCTCACCAGTGGCAAGCTGGTTAGTCTTGCCAGCGCCAGTGGCAAGAGGCTAATCTTTCACGATTATTTATTCTATGAAATAAATTAATATGACTTAACTCTAGTGCAGATTCGTATAACAATATGTTGGCTGGTATTTTTATTATGATCACAACATATTTTTATAGCGTATTGTCTTTAAATTGTAAAGTAGTATTCTGTTGGTAATTGGTTCTGTGTATATACGCTTGATTTATCATGTCAATTTTGGCCGTGGTATAACCATTTTTATGTGCGATGTATTTAATGGTTTAAAGTCTATTTTTCGGTGTATCATAAGATTATGTGCGGCTTTTTTATGTTGGTATGGGTAATTTCGATTAATCACAAATTTGAATTTTTGGCCAAAGCTGTATATTCGTGTTCTAAATAGAGGACTTCCCATCGATTGTCCATCATTTTGGGAGTAGATTTCTCCATTATATGTAAAATTATATTGATTTGTGCTTTCTTCTAATAGTTTTAATATTTCGTTGACGAAATGGTTTTGGTTACGATCAAAATTACGTTTACTGGTATAATCGAATACATGTTCGTGACATCGAGAGAAGCGAGTTGTGCAGTTTGTAAGCCATTTGTTAATTTGTAAGATGGAGCCGAGATAAAGTTTACGAATGGTCGTATTGGAATCTTATGTACTTTTGGCATACCTACTAAAACAGTTTAATTTCGTTTAAAAGCGAATAAAGTTCCGCTTTAATCTTGCTGTTTTTGATTTGTCGGTGCTAGTCTGTAGATTTATTCCTTAGAGGGATGTATTTTTTCTCTTAATTTTTTCAATTGTTTTATTACTTCTGTTTTCGATATAGGTGTGTTCCTTTGTCATTAGAGTAAATTAGTTGGGTTGAATAAAAATGTTTAAACGTTTTAATTATATTAAATATTGGTTACATGTGAGTATGAGTATAGGTAAATCAAATTTCACGGTATTTAATTTCCACAAAGCAACAGAAGTTAAAAAGTGTGAACTAATTAACTCACTGATTTATCCAAACAGCTTTCTTAGAAGGTAATAGGGTAATTAAATTTCATACAATTTGTATTACTTTGTTCTGGAAACAAAACCTTAAGAATGCGTTAGTTTCGATTCAACATGGTACCCAAAAATCAGGATATTATATAATCGTCACTATAGTTTTTATCCGTTATAGGGTTTCGTAGATATTGTGTTTGGTTTACACTTTATAATTTTAATTATGGAAATTTATCCTAGAACTGCAAGTTATGTGTCTTAACTATACTCGTATATACTTATATGACCATGAATAAATTATAGTAACACGCAATAAAATCATCAGATCATTTGTGAGATTGCAATTTTGGGCAACATAAATAATCGTTCTAACATTATAATGATTCATCAAAATTCGCTATCTACATATAAACAAACTCATACATATATATACGTACGTACGATGTGATTCAACTACATTAGCTATAGCAACAAAGTCAATGAAAATTAAAAAACATTAAATACAAAAAATTACCTCATATCCATGATTCGCGAAAACAAACCGATACCAATGTATCCAAATTTGCAAAAATCAAAATAATCACCAACAAAATTGTAAATCCCCCCCTTCGCGCTACACACACTTAATGGAGAGAGAAAGTTATGTAAATTATGGCGCGTCTATCGACCGCGATTTATATATACATATATACTTTGTCTCGTGCACGCCAAAATACACAAACACTGATAACACACAACCAACGATAGTCGCACAATCAGTTTTGTATATATTGATAATTAAATTATCGCGTATCTTACCGCGCACTAACACTGAATCGTTCCAAAACTAAATTCAAGGTTATCTTATATACATATATGTATATGTAGAATAGTATGTATACGGAGAGAAAACTTAATTGACATGAATCAATTACTAGAGTACATACAATCTCATATCATCATATGTGAATAGAATTAATTGAAAACTGACATCTCTTCACCGTTCTGTGCATGCATCGCATCTACATACATAAATGTATTCTCAATGCCAAGTTATGTTTTTTTTTATTGAGTTCGTAATCTGTATATATAGTCAAGTGACCTAATAAAATGCAAGAAATTGATACAATCAAAAGGACATGAGGGAGAAGATGGTGGCTTTCTTTAATTGGTCGATGCAGAATGGTTTAATTAAACGTTCGCGCGATTACATTGCATAAATTTTTTCCAAGATCTATAAATAGAATTTATACTCGAAATAAGAAATCGTTTTAATATATGCATGCATACATACATATTTACTGTGTACATACACACACAAGAAGACATTGAAAATATTTTGATGAATAAAAAACCGCGGTAATGCAAATCATATTGGTTTTGTTTACAGTTTAAAGTACGACAAAAGAATCTTAATTTTTAAGTATAAATTCCATTAACTATATATATAATATATAAACAGTTATATCTTAGTATATATATATATATATATATATATATATATATATACATATATTAGATTTATAAAATAAAACTTATTTATTTGATGTATCCAGTTAATCGATTTTCATAAGGATAAATCAAGAATTACCATCGCAATAATTAACCAAGTATACGACACGTCATAACCAGCTATCGAACATTTATACTTGAACCACTATTCCTAGTAACTATTAATAATAATTATGTATGTACATACGAGTATGAAAAAAAAACTAAAAACAAGACATGTATACTTATAAAACTTGAAAAGATTTCAAAATTGCACGAATCAAAGTTTAAGGTTTTATGTTAAGTACTTAGAAACTTGCAATATTTAAGCTGACCAGATATTCTTTTTTCGAAGTAATAATTCATATTGTTTTTAAATTTTATATACAAGTCTCTACTCAAATAGGCGACATTGCTTCAACAGCTACAACTTTGTTTATATATAGGTTGTCAAACATTTTATTCTATCTTTGCGAGTAATCTGGTCGGTTTAGCTTCAATGTACAATTGACATTGGTCGCGTTTCCCAGTGATAATTTCGTCGCATTGAAGGAGCTACTGGTATACGAACCATATAAGTTTGACATTATAAATATTCGGGTCGTCAACGTTAATCGTACATTTTCACAACAAGCTGGCACTGGCAGCCTGTTTAATGTCATGACTGAGACAATCACAAAGAGTTTTTGTTAAAACAAGCTGTCTTTAAAATGAAAGACTGCAATTGTGTGACAACGGATTTTTCTGTCAGGGTTATGCCGATGACGTCACCATAATACTGATACGCTAGAATATACGTATTGAAAAACTGCGATGGTTCTTTTCACTAGACGCAGGACTTTAAATATACATACCATTTACTGGAAATGCATACAGACTTTACCGCACTTACTTGGTGGCCTAGAACTGTCAGTGGGGTTGGAGGAATACATCTTGACTGACTTCAGTGACTTCAATGAGTTTCACTGGGTACTGTGGGAGCTTAAGGGTGTTTCAACAGGTGCGAACGACGCCATATTTTTTATTGTTCTTTTGTCATTTGGAAACTTCATTAGTATACATTTCATCATGGAACGCTACACACGTGAACAGCGATTGCAAATCGTGCAAATTTTTTATCCAAATTATCATTAATCATTATCAACAATTTTTTATCAAAATAACCGAAAAATCATCTTCAGCGATGAGGTTCCTTTTGGCTAAATGGATTTGTCAACAAGCAAAATATACCTTACTGGGCAGGAAACAACCCACACGTGATTCATGAGGAACCGTTGCATCCCGAAAAAGTCACAGTTTGGTGCGGATTACATGCCGGCGGCGTCATTGGGCCATATTTTTTCATCGACGATAACGATCGCCACGTTACTGTTAATGGAAATCGATACCGCGATACGATAAACGATTTTTTTTGGCCGCAATTGAATGGAATAGACTTGGACGATATGTGGTTTCAACAGGACGGGGTCACATGCCACACAGCACACGATACAATCGCGTTATTGAAGACTAAGTTCGATGAGCGCGTTACTTCGCGAAATGGGCCTGTCCAGTGGCCGCCGCACTCGTGTGATTTGACACCTCTAGATTATTTTCTTTGGGGTTATGTGAAGTCATTGGTCTATGCCAATAAGCCGGCGACGTTGCAAGAACTCAGAGCCAATATTGAACGTGAAATTGCTGGAATTTCGGCCGATTTATGCGAAAGAATGGTCGAAAATTGGGTTCAAAGATTGGACTACGTAAAACGTGCACGAGGTGGTCATGCAAAAGAAATCGAGTTTCATACTTAAATGTATATGTTCAAATTCGTTAGTAAAAAAAAATTAAGTTCAAAAGTCGAACAGTTTGTGTTTTATTCAAAAAAAAAGTTGAAGTGCTCTTATTGAAAAACCCGATATATGCACACCATACCCTGCAGCTCTTGAGATGACTGTGGGTCTGCTATCACCTGATCTTTGGATCGTAAGGTATGCGGTGCAAACAGCTTCGCCTATAAGGCAAAGACAATCTATTTGGACCTTCAGGGCACTGTCAAATATAGAGGTACGTGAGCCGGCACATAAATGCCCATATGCTTTCGTACACTATGGTGACGGAGCCCATTTTCCGGGAATTATTTCATTTAATGTTTACCGAAAAACATAAATGGGACTACAACAACCAATCTTACCTATCCTGTGACCATATGATAATCTTTATTGATCGATAAATGTGCTGGTACCGTGTTATACACAGTCCTGAGGTCAAAAGGAGATGAATTGCAGCGATCATCGTATCTGCACTTTTTGTGACAGCCAGGCTGCTTCTAAAGGCCATTGTCTCCCACAGTATTGGGAGACAATGGCCTTTAGAAACGATACATCATTGATACTTGTTTTGGAGACGATTATTGGTCTACTTCGACTAGGAAAAAATGAATTAAGTAAAACTAAACTGGTTACCCAGTCACAGGGATATCAAAGCAAAAGTATTGCCTGTTGCAGCTTCCACTCTAGGAGTGACGTCACTATATCTTAAGAGAGATATCGACTATTAGTTTGGGGATCTGCACAAAAAGAGCTGCAACACTGTTGTCTGCATAATTACATGTTCTGAATGAAAATTCGCAAAGCAAACTGCGAACAATGTGGAGGTGGGGAAGAGGAAACATCTTGTGTTCCCGTTCTTCATACTCCTTCCATAGACTGGACTCTTTTGAGTCACGATTCCTATTTGAGGATAAACAAACGACCTTGAGGATACCGGATATTATGGACTTCAATGGACGGAAAAAAGGTTAGTTAGTTCACCAATAATACGGCTTCCATGCAATTATACTCAATTCGATTACAATTTACATTGTAGCATTGAGAATATGTATGCCTTAAACCAACTAAACATTCCCAAGAGAGTAAATTAACAACATTTTCAAAATTATTCCTTAAATAGTTCTTAAATATCTTCACCTAACTCTTATACTACAAGCAACGAAATAATGACCTTCGACGTGCGAGCACACATTAAACTACATAGATGTTATGTAATGTATGTATGAACAAGCTATTTGCAGCTTTAATAAATGTGTGAACACAAAATAATAGTACAACATAAAAAAACTAATACCTGTCTAGTATTTCAATTAACTAGAAAATTGAAATCAAAAAATAATTTATTATCAAAAAAGGTCATTAAAATTAATAATATTTTTTAGAAATAATTTATACGAATAATAATTACATACATTATTATTATTATCAGCGTTGTATGTACAAACACGCGCATACTAAATGGCGCTCATAAATTATATAGGGACTGCATTATCAGTCGATTAACTAGGTTTTATATTTATTCCTTCTAACGACGTTAGAAAGAAGTGTTCAAGATAACGACATATTAAATTTTACGTTCTTGTAAAACGAAAAAGTAATAATTCTATACTATTATATTTTTGCCAACTTCATTTGAGTCAGATCCAATTATTTGTAGCTTGATTGTATGGTAATCTAGATTTATTTACAAAACTTCCAGCCAGAACATTAAATACAGAACATATGCCTAAAAAGAATCTCTTTGGCCATCACCTGATACTAGTATATCTGAAAATAGTAATTTGATTTTAAATTTTAATTGGTCAGCAAATCGAACTTCGGTCGAAATGAGGTAAAATTTTGAAGTAAAAAAAAATTAAGAGATACTAGAAAGTTTTTAAAACCAAAATGGAAAATTTCATTTTTTTTATTGAATTATATATTATCTATTAGGAAGGCTATATACTTAAATACACTTTTTATAAAAATCTCATTTTTTTAAAAATGTTCCATGTACTTACTTATATAACTGAAATAAAAGGTAGTCAGATTGAACAATGCTGGTGAGTAGTAGGAATGTATTAGTTAAACCGTTTACCTTAGCTCAGAAATGTTTGTATTGATTTGCTGATTACGTAATACTTCCACTGTTCATAGTCCATAGCCGTTATCAGAATTAGTAGTACTTATATATCAGAATTTACACTTTTAGTCCTGAATGGAATGTCTCATATATAAACTATGGCTTCAAACCCGTTAACTGCTTTTACATACAACGTCTTTTTACATCATCCAGAGCATGTTTAATCAAACGCGAGGATCGAACTCGAGGTCACAACATAATGAGTCAACAATATTAAGCAACAATTATGCATACATGGTATTGCGAGTCTTAACGCACAGACCGATACGGATCACTTGGTGCCACTGACACTATATATCGAGATATGTCAATTCAATCTAGGCCAATCGAGTTACGAAATTGTTTATCATCGCTCACTATCTATTACACTATAATGGCATAGTTTCCGGTTGTAATTTAATGGTTAAGAGAGTTTCTCATCACGCCACGGTTTCGAGTTCGATTCTCGACGTTGACCAAAAATTAACATGCACCGGATGACAAAACAGCGATTGTGTGTTAAAACATTCGTTGGGCTGACCACCTACAATCTGCACCAATTGTTAAATTGGTACGTAAGGTCTCAGTTGAAACGCGGTAAGAGCCTAATAGCTAGTTATAAAATAGGTTCCAACGATCTAACAGGTTTGATTTATAGCAACATTATAATGTTATAGCTTCAATACTTACAACATAGAACATTACAATATATACTGAGATGATTATTTGTATACTTTTTGGAGCAAATGTGAGTAATATATACTTTTATCACTTATATAGACAAGATTATTGATGTATTCAAAAATAGAACCAGAACTTCGTTATTTACGCACACAAAGCCTCATTTCTAATATAGTTCGCATTGGCCTTGTAGCTCTTGGAGAAACCAATTTTTAATGATATAAGTAACATCAAGTTTTATTTTACAAATGACTAATCAAATGATACAGTATTTGATTAAAGTTATTGAGGTGGAAGGTATCGGCTTCGAATCTTGTTAGGGAATTAAAAGGTGAATTTTTCTCATTCGATTGGCGCAAACCTTAATATGACACTGTCGAATTGCAGAACTTAACAACCAACCGATTTTTCATGTCTTATAGGCATGGAGCAATGCATTTGATATATAAGGATGCTTCGGCCCCGAATGTATAAAATTAAGAAATATGAATATTTGATAAAATAGTTGCAGAAGCACTATCCAGCATTTCTATCAATAATATCTTTATCCAAAAACATTAAACTCGGTCAGCGAATATATGTAAATATACAAACATTATGTAGTGTTGGGTATTATCGGTCTTGGGTTAAGAGTGGCTTAATCATATAGGTGACGAGGATGCCTATTGAGTGTGCTCTAAAAATCTGGAATCTACACTCCATTGTGTAGAAAATTAAACGCATTTTGATTTGAAACATTAATGCTTACCACGATCAAAGACATCTGAGGCGGTTCATAGCTCGTCCGAAACAACCGATTATGCACAGTTAGTAAAAGCTAATATTTCGAAATTAAAGCTAGTAGATAAGTGTATATTCGTGTTGCCTCCAAATATGCTCTGCCTAGTCGCAGAATCAAGAAGAAATTCAAATCAATGTCTTACAAATCGTTTGTCATATCATAAGGAAAGAATGTAAAACGGTTGATAACTTTAATAAAAGGCGCTATTTACTTACTTTTGGAAGTAGCATATGAGATTGAATAAGAAGTGACATCGAATTTTCGGATGATACAAATTTCAGTTAGAATGGTTATATCTAGGGCAAACGCAAAGACAAATACTTAGTGACCCCAGCAAGAAGGGATTAAGAGATAAAGTTAGCATTGACAAAGGTATATTTTTCTATTGTGAATTCAGCATTCCTAAAGTTCCAACGGCACTTCGGACCATTAAAATGAATTTATTACTTCGGACCATTTAAACAAGATAACGCTCAAACCCAATGATTTTAAAATGCCTCCTACTCTTCTGATTTAAATATTATGGACAACTTTTGGGATTAGCTTTCTCGTAAGATATACAAATGGGAGAAGTACTCGTAGTATAATGGTAAGCATTCGCTTACGTTAAAAATTAAAAGATTTTTTCATGCGAACGTATTTCTACTTTATCATGAGTACGACAACTCCAAAAATGTTAGCCACTGTTTGGAATATTCATCGGATTTTATACAAAATTAGAACTTGAGGGCCGACCTATCGTCCATGTCAGTACATAAGCTGGCATGCTTTATCATTTATAGCAAATCGGACGTAGTGCGTAAAAACGAATGAATTGATAGTGCTTGGGTATATTCATAACATTTTATACACCAGGCTCGTAGCTGTATGATTTGGTTTATATATTAGATATAGAAATTATATTGACTTTAGCTTAATAATAAATAACAATAATATAGGTTTCAAAAAAACGTTAATAAATAATATCAAATCTTTTGATTATTTTCGGCAAACTGATATAAACATATGGGTCCAGTGAATGAAACGGATTTTCTACTAAACTTTGATTTGAATACACATTAGAAATTTCGTACGCCATAATTTAATTATGATCTGTTCATATATACGTATACAAGAAGTTCTAATAGCACAGGTATTGGAAGAACAACTACGGCAACTTTCCTATACAAGGTAATATACTTAATATAGGTTTAAAACTTTTATTTTGTAAAATTTTTAATTTCTCTAATTTAAAACTTTTAAAAGTTGCAAACTAGATTTAAGTATGAATAAATGATAATCTAAATATGAGGCTCATCATACTAATATTTTCATCCCAAGACAAGTTTATCAAGTATTATTCCGAGATATTTGATCTGCAAATTCGTTCGATAATACAGTATAATACTTGCAAAGGAGGTAAATCAATAAAAGTAGAAATGGAGAGTGAACAATAATATTCTTATTCAATATTCCAAAAGAATGTTGATTACCATAATCAATGGTTAGAGAGCTTCTTGTTATATAATTCACTACGGTCAATTGTTTACGATCATGAAGGTTACTTTTCAACACTTCATAAGGCACACCTTGAAACCTATGCATAACAACTTATTAAGTAGCAAGGTATAGTCAATAATCGCTTTATTAAGGTTCAAAAATATAGTGCTCATATATTCTCATCAGGCTCGATAGATTAAGTACTCTCAATTAATGCGGTAAATAAATGGTAAATGTTCTGCAGAATTAAAGGAGAAAATTCCACAATTTGTTATGCCAGGACGGGTAACAGGAGGAACGGTGATTGGTGAAGCTGTCGAAACCTCGAACTGACGGTGCAAAGCGCGAATTTATTTATCGAACATCTAGGAAGTGGTATTCGTTATCCGTTCAAGTTTAAGGCAGATATCAACCTTTACTTGAAGGATCGTACGTTGGGTGCAGGAGCTCTGACAGTTACAAGGATCTAGGACAGTCTAAAAGTACGCCCTGCACAAAAACAAAAATATGTGGCACTACTAATCATGTTGATGACTATAGTTTTGCACAACTTTTGCATTTTTTAAGTATTAAGGGTATATACCGATATCTCTTACAACATTGAATCAATCAGCCAATAGATGAAAAGAATTCTGAGTTCGATTTATTCTGAAATTCATAATTCATATTTATATCGATGCTCCCCTTACTCATTGAAGTGGAAATTGAAACAATATTTACAAAGAACTCATTAAATAAATTCGCAATAGCAATAGGGTCATTAGTTATATTGAGTATTGTTAGGGACAATAGATTGTACATTCGATTTATTATTGAACTTTAAAGAAGTCTGCAACTCCTTTTCGTTTAAATTATTTAATAAATTTGATTTAAAATCGTATCTGTTCTTCAATACAGAATTGTTTAAAATTTGGTTAAATCTTTTCAAGGTACGGTTTTGTTCTTTCAGTAAATTCCAAAAGTATATGACTTTACCGTGGTTAATAATTTATGCATTTGAATTTCAAACACACTATGGTCACAATGGTCACTTATAACAAAAAATAATAAGATATAAATAATAAGAAAGCTATAAATAGCATTGCCAAGATATTACCACTCACAGGGTTACTAGCTATTTGTCGTAACAAACATGCCATAATTCAATAAAATAGAGCGGTGATCTGCACTTACAAAGTGGAATTGATAGCCTACAGTACGAGGATCAGTTCTATACTTTAACAGTGTAGTAAGCTATGAGCATCCACATCACTGATCGTAAACGAATAAAGATAAATCGGGACGTTTAGCCACTGCACCATTTGGTCAGTTTGTCCAGAGTGTTTAAGATAAATAATTAAGGTATGAATGTAAGAAACTAGATGTATAAGTTTATAAGAAGATTATCTAAATTTCAGATTATTAAACACTATATAAGTAGATAATAACATAAATTTAAATAGTCAATGTATTTGGTTATCATAAAGAATTTCATGCATAAACATATCGAAATTGGACAGCATAAGCATATGCCTTTAATTTCTTATCGAGAAAAGAATATTATTATCGATTATCAATATTTGCTGAGATGTCAATTTTTGATATGAGTTTAATTTCAAAATATGAGTAAATATACAATAATATTTGCATAAATTAATCGTATTTATGAAATGTGATAAGTCTAGATATGAAAATAGAAGTCCCTGCTTTCCCCCCCACAAGACGATTCAATTTCCGGAATCAAATTGATTACGTGGTAAATTCACGAGTTGATATTTGCTTGTTAGCAAATTAGTGAGATACTTAATTATGACGTTCGATGCCCAGTTTTCATGTTAGAAAACCGACCATATCCATAGAGTTAAAGCTAGAAATAGTCGCTAGTTATTATAAGTTCGTATAGATTATTACAATAAGCATCTTAAATTATTGATGTATTAGTCACTTAGAAACTCGCAGATATATTTGTTTGTTTTTTATGTCGCTACTATTTGTTTTGCGCCCCAAGCACTTCCAAATTGTACTTCGTTCCCTTTTAAAGTCCTATCTAACTTGTCGAA
Source organism: Tipula lateralis (assembly GCA_963932295.1). Taxonomy (NCBI): domain Eukaryota; kingdom Metazoa; phylum Arthropoda; class Insecta; order Diptera; family Tipulidae; genus Tipula; species Tipula lateralis. Next base: position 128,714,669 of record OZ010737.1, read on the forward strand.
GCCAAATCAATCTGTAGTATCATTCACTGTAACGAATCCAATATTCGTGTAACTTGAATGGAGATCGAGACAAATTCGGACCGCAACTCAGTAACGTTTGGGTAGCACTGGAGATTCAAAATTATGAATCCCCTATATTGCGTTTCATGTTTTAGTTCTTAATGAAAGCGCATTTTAGAAAGTGATTACAAACAATGACCTAAGTTACAGTGTGCCAACTAATCATAAATGATTCTAGAATCAATATAAATCTCACTCAAATTAAGTCTGGGTATATTCCCCTTCCATGACTAAAAATTACCTATCTGCCTGTCTGCAGAACTAACTGACCTGTCAGACTAGTACAATTAATCCCTTTTCGTTACGAAACAATGCAAACAGTCTGCCATGTAAAAAAATATAGTTTTTCGTCGCATTGAATTTTCGTTTCCATATAAACAAAGAAAAGTACTAAAATTTCATTAATAAAAAAAAGGAAAATAAAAACAAAACAAAATAAAAATGGCTGCCAGACCATTTAATGATTACACACAATTTTGTTGTTGTAATAATTAATTATTATCTTGTAAACAAATAAATATATAATTTAATATATTTTACAATAATTATCGAAACTTTAGTTAAAATAGCCGATTTCATTAGAAATAATTAAAATTTAAATGACCTCAAAATCACATGATTTAGAATATTTTGAAAGATTTTACAATGAATTTTCCAAAATAATAATGTGCAACGAACTACAACACATCGATCAAATATATTTAATATAGTTGTAACAATAATTTACACACATTTATATTTATTATTAATAACCATCAGGTGACATTTTGTTTTACACACAAAATCACTCTTACCTTTTTGTTTTGTTTATGGAAGATTTTTGTGTTTTTCTCGCTTGTAATCCGAAATCCAAATATGTTGCAATCAAAATCACACACTCACGATTTGTAACAACAAAATCACTTGATAATCAAAAACCACAACATAATTATAAAACAATTTCAATTAGATTATTATTCCACTAAAATAAAACACTATAAATATCACTATTTTGTACACAAAAACTAAAAAACAAAAAAAAAATTTTTATAACTTTTGTTCTACGTTTTTTTTTCAACTTTCCAAGTTCATTTCACGTCAAAAATGATAGTGCCAACATAAAGAAAACGAAAGACGATTTAATTTTTTAGTTTGTTTTTTTTGGCGATTTCTTTTTAGTTGTGCAGTGTGACATCTAATGGTAAATTTAATCGCAATCGAATTGGAAACTACCCAACCAATTGGAACTGTACTAAGATCTCAGCTGTTTTTGACTTTTTGTTTACAACAAAAAATGTACAAATGTTACGCAAGACGATATCGCATGCCATACATTAGTCGAATGGTGCAATTGGTGGTTTCGATTGCGATTCAGTTTTAATTCGAATAACGAAACGGGTAAAAATAGTTGGTGTGATTTATGTGTAATCTATAGTAATATAAATGGATACATTTGAAAAGGACGTATATCGGGATACTCCGCTACGATATTTGGGATATACAAATGAGTTGGGCGAATCGTTTCGGCCGCTCATCAAAAAATGGATGGTTCATGCAACGTACGGAATAGCAATTGCGTATGTGGTCGCCGATGCACAAGACAAAGCACGTAGAGAATATAAGGTTAGTGTTGATAAAATATTTCCATTTGAAACTGTATTTAGTGAGCTTCCAAAATAGTCAACTACAATCTGTTAGGAGATGGAATTCAGGTCTAGAATATACTAGAACATCTCTAAGACACCACTTGGAAAGTTTCTAAAACTGATATTACATCCATAAAACACTAGGTCACTAAAGTAGTTGTGAGTCCGGACCAGGAGTAAGCTTCTCTTCTCTACGTTGTGTTTTCTCAAATGAACTAAATAAATGCATTTCAGTTTATTCCATAAACGAAGCCCTAAATTCGCTGAAATATCATGTACTATCTGTAATTGCATGTTTACAGGCAAATAGGGTATCATCTAAGTCAAACACACACTAGACTGCATCTGAAAATAGCCCAACGATCGTCAACATCATTATCAACTATAATTAATGTTCAACGTTTCACGAGACAAATTGCACATTCTCAACAGTACATTTGTAGAAAGCGAATGCAAGACTACTATAAATCTTGAGGCTGTTCCCATCAGGAACAATCAGTAGACCAAACTACAATTAGTGTGGTTAAGCCCAAAAGGTGGATATTTATTAGGAAGATTGATTCGTCTATTACTGACGAACAGTTTAGGGTAGTGGCCTATACAATTTAGAGATGAAGGATATTACAACTATATTTTCTACAACAGTGTTGATGATGGCTCTTTACTTATATTCCAATACTTTTAAAGAAATTCAAAACATCTTTTTTACGAAACCTGGCTTTCCAATAAAATATAACTTTAGCAAACCTGAGTCATGGTAATATGTCACCCAAGTCTCTTAAAGTTACAGCTTTGTTCCACAATTTAACTATTTGATTTATATAACCGATAAAAGACGGTGATGTGATCGTATTCTAAACCAAGTACTTATAAATCTGGGAGTGAAGAGAGTGCTCCAGTTATATTATTCCGACATGACTCCTCATTCACCAAGTGACTACTAAGCGCTGACACGATTGAGAAAGTCATGCGCACATCAAATCCATCTGAGTTATCTAGTACTCTGTAGCTACAATACTCCAAGAACCAACCGTGGAAGAATTTGAGTTCTTAGAAGTAGATCTCCTAGAAGTGTATCTGTAGATATGTATAAGGCGTCCTGATAAATCAATATTAGAAAAAAAATTCTAATTTTGGTTAAAATGTCGGCAAGAATTTTGGTCCCAACGCGGGAGAACATTTTCGATTCATAAACTATCTTACCATTGTCTATAGAAAGGTTAGTCGCTTCACAAGCAGAGATGAAAGATTCAATTCTGTGATAATCAACTTTTTGTGTTTCTTGCATTTTACTACCAAACAATGAACCGTTACTCCTGACTGAGATTCGTATAGAGAAATACCCACACTTCACAGAGATTTACCAATCAATTTACTTTTGGCCGATATCTTTATTATACATTCATGCTAAGGCTTAGAACACTTTGCACTTAGTTGAGTGTTTTTAACTTTTCTAAGCTTGGTATTACATATTATTCCTGGAATCGTTTTAATCTTGACTTATAACTACTTAACTGCGGATATTAAAGCTAATCCAGCATATTATCAAGTTGAGGCAAAACCAAAATAGTCAAAGTAAAGCTGCATCTCTTCTGGAATTTTGATCCTCAATTGAATTGGATCGTTCCATACAGTATACAGTTAGACGCTGGACATGTCTTCACTAATGAATCTTGTTTTCACTCAATCTATTTGGTGCAAATGATGTAAACGAAAGCAACGGAGTGCTCAAGGCTTATACCAAAATGATAAAGTCTAGTTTATAAACTGAGAAGCTGTTCTTTTTACAGCTCAGTAAGAAATTCGATGTATATTTCAATTCTCCATTGGCCCAGAAGTCTTTGTCCCGAAATCTATTTCTTCTTCTAGTGAAGTCGAAGATATCTGGTATCCTCAAGATCGTTGGTTGATTCTTAAATAAAAATTGTAATCCAAAGCAGTGCAGTCTATGGGAAGAGTACTGAACCACAAGAAGTGCTCAACAGTTTCTTTTTCTTCTCCTCCGCACTCTTCCTAATTTTCATTCGGAATCTACACCAGAATAGAGCGGGCTCAAGCCCCATAAAAATGGAAGCTCTACCCAAACAGAACAATTTATTAGCCAATACATTTCTTTTGATAGTCATTCAGACTGCCTAGTCTATTTAAGACAATTATCATCTCCAAAAGAAATTTCGATAAAACAGTATTGGACACGTTCGCCTTAAAAGCAGTCTGGCTGTCAGAAAGGATGCAGAAACTCTGATCCCAATAATCCCAATAGATAATTTGACCTCAAGATTTTGCATGCACAATCCTGTATCAGCCAGATTACAGCATAAAGATCATCATAATGTCATCGGAATCGGAGAGGTAGGATGGGCTATTGTAGTCTCATATATACTTTTCGGTAATAATTACCCAAAATAATTTCCAGAAGACGTTATCATAGTGTCTGAGGGTATCTGGACGGCATTCAAGAAAAAATTAAAGAAAATTCTACAGAATTTTGGAAATACTTTACGGAAAACGTATAATCGGGAGATACCCATGTTACAATCAAATTAGATCCTCAAATAGCAAAGAAAATAGCAGACATGTTTGCAGAATTTGTGATAAACCAAGTCATAGTACGAGGTTCATTGAAAAGATAAGGAATAAATACGTCTCTATTTCTGCCTCAGTCATATATGATGAACACATTTGAAGAGGTTTTGATAATGATTGTGGGCCGGATGACATACTTTCGACATACCTGGCCGATCTACATTTAATGTTTGCATACACTAGCAATATAACAGATAAGTTAGAAAAACATCTCCGTCCAATGGCGCATAATTAAAGCTGCGGCAGTTGGAGCGGGAGGTACCTGGTTTTCGAATCTCGATAAGGACCAGATGCGACAAGGGACGGTGATATGAATGAACACATCTATAACCTCCTGTTGGACTGTAGAATTCATGAGAGCCTTGAACCTCAAAATAGATTGCAAAGTTAGAATTTAGACAGACAGATAGAAAAACATCACAAAGTAGATGTAGCTTATAGAGGTTTTAGGAAAAGATTTCGTTTATCATCAATCATATCGTTCGGATATCCAAGATAATTCAAAACTCGAATCTCATTTGCCGATGATGGAAAGATCTATCATACAATTGGATTATGCTGACGAATTGTAAAGCGATCTAAATAGCTTTTTTTTTTAGTGTTATCCGTCACTTAGGCTATATTGGTCCATCGTGACATCCCACTATATTACTTTACGTTCCGGCTATAGGTACTTACTGCCGATATGATCAAATTCTGAACATTAGGAAATAGAAAATATGTCGTATTACCGTTAGAAAAATCCAATTGTTACCGCATACATAAAAAATGGATGAGACTTATTTGATTTTTTTGAAAAGATTTTAATATTTCTGTTAAGATGAACTGGGTGGGACTATGATCATAGCATACCATGACATACTCGGAGAATATGGTCCACCTACCTCCATATTTTACAAGCCGTAAGGAATACAAAATGCACCCTTGAAATTGTACGTCTTCTTCTGGATACTGTTTTAAATGGTTATGCACTACTTGGCTACATAAAATTTTTTAGCTCTAAACTGTTTCTCCAGAACGAACCTTATAAAACTTCAAATAACAGATATCCAAATTGTACAATAGTCCAAATTGCATGTGCTAGGTTGAATTGGGTAATATTGTACTTGATTCAAGGATGTACAATTATTTGTATCATTACTAGACACTGTATCATTGATAAGCATGCGAGTAGTGTTCAATTTTCTCCTTTTCTCACGTGATGTACTGTTGAAACGACGAGAAGAAACTATATATTTCATTTGTTATGGATCTCTCCTAGTCTTCTACGAAATTCACCTATGTTTCGTCTTTCAGGCGACCACTTTGACTTAGCCAAACTTAAACCATTTTCAAAGGTTATGTTCAGTAAAACACACACTTATCTTAAGTTAAGTAAATTGTTAAACTTTATTTATAATTAGCATAATAGTTAATGTTTATTTTAATTTTAATTTTAATACTTTTGCTAAATTGACTAATCTTATGCACGTTACATGTGATGACCATCACCTGAATATCAGATTTGATCATAAAAATGCAGCTACAGAAAGTCAGGTGCTCAGTTACGTAATATTATCGACTCAGCTTATGAGACCAGTTGCCCTGTGACACGAAGTGAATCTCAAAAAGGTTCATTGGTAGAAACGGGAGGTACTTTAAAAGAAAACGATTAGACTTTTTAATAAGACCAAACGCACCAGGGTGTGTGATGATTATAGACGGCCCTAACGAAATTCAACCTCAAAATAAAACGATTTAAGAGAGCTACATGGGGTATCTTCTGTGAGGGAATCGATGAACAGCCCAAACCAGCTCAATTTTAAAATGAACTCTCAATGGATTATACAAATGGAAGAGGCCTCCATCAAAATAAGGATCGAAGCTTTATTGAGAATTATGGGAAAGTATTAGCGTACTTCTTGGACCAACTTTCCAGACTTCAGTGACTGCATTCGACAGACGATACAGATAAATAATTAAACCCGATCATTTTACTCATTTTGTGGCAGTCAATAATTATTCAGAAATACAAAGAACCACAAGAGTAAATTAACGAATAAAATCGAAACAACATTTCGATCAACAATATCTGTAATTCGCTAGTACTCTTGCAACAACGTATAAGTCTTATATACAAAATACAATGCAAATACTGATGACATGGATGTGATCTTTTCGATCACACTACCAATCAATGACGCCATCAGATCCAAACCTGTCAAACAATGCCACTTCGGAGTTCCAATATATAACTCCCAACAACTATTACGTTCACAGCTACCTCATCAGCCTCTATCCATTATCATCATATTCTACAATTTAAATTTTAACGGTTCGAATAAGTAAAATGGCTTCGAGTTAGATAGTATTTATCCTACTTTACTGCAGCAAGACATAGAAGAGATTTTTTCTAATAGTCTACACCTTTTTACAATATTCGTGGTAAGTTGAAAGAGATGATTGTATCCTTTATAACAAACGGCACACGTCTCAATGCGATAGAGATGGTGTTCGATCGGAATATTAGAAGTAAAGTTTTCTATACGAATCTGCTCAGAAAGAACTAGCTCGCTAATCAAACTGGTAAATCCATCGTGAATTAAGCAGTCTCTAGGATTAATCGCTCTCTGTGCTTTTATTGACATTGAGGATTCTATCTTAGTTGGTAGAGCAATGGAGGAATAAGTAATTCACACTAAGGCAAAATGTATTCGTTTTATGCTCTAGTGCCGGATTATTACAGATAAATTGGTTCCGGTTAGGCGGTCAAGGGATGCCAATGATGGACCCTTTATTTTCTTTTATTCGGCCCAGGGCTATACCAGGGATGATCTGGTTATAATAAGAACATAATTCGATAGTAGTTTATGGTTCATGAATTCTAAATTTGTGTCAATGGAGCATACAGAAAAGGCTTAACGTCAACCCAGACAAAACAATGCTTGTGTTCTAAATGACATGGATGGTTCAATTTTTCTAATAAATTAAATTATCTATGAGTGATTTAAGATGTTCAGATGAACATGGGAAACTGCAGCTATGGAAATTATGTTAGGGCTACCCCCACTTCATCTGTGTGATGAAAAGATCGCTCGTTGTCTTGACTGGATTTTATGAAAAACCGAAAAACGAGCAATTTGATGGTTTGGAATTTCAAGACCATGTAATCACTGGCATGTCTTTCGATTGTATGCTAACCAAAATAGAATTTCACAATCATTTTAATATGGTATTTCCTGACCGCAATGAGTGGAACTAAGAAGGCATTCATAGGAACAGAGATCTAGGGAAGGTATATGAGCAGGTCAAGAACAGGCGTGGGGCAAAGAAATAACTCTGTCTTGGTCATTTCTAAATTCCTGAGGTTGACACAGCAGATTTCAAGCAGAAATTCATGCGATAGTAATATGTGCACAGGCTGGTTTAACCAAAGACCTTAATTGTGCAAGAGTATATATTTTAATGGACAGCCAAACTAAAAAGCCACTAAAGGATACCGTAAAGAGCTGGCGGAGCGCTGGGTAGCTGCACAATGACACATATAATCGTATCGTTTCGGGTTTTATACTGTCTTCAAGTGGATATCTTCTTTAGTCGACATAATCAAGGAGATTCGTGTACTTAGTAAATTCAAGCTGAAGCTACTCACTCACCACATCACGGGTAATAATAATCCCATACGCATTTCTCTAGCGGTAGGATAGACTTTGTTAGTGTTGGCCTATTACACTGTTTCATCACAACGACACGAACTCGTCATCAGTTTGAGAAAGCCATAATTATGTCACATCAATCAACAGACGATTAAGCACACCTGTTACATCCATATAGTTTATAGCTCTGGCATATTTGGATTCAGTCAATTTTGGATTAAGTCAATTTCGAGTGACGTAAAATGCGTTATTATTTCTCGATTGACCTCCAATCGCCTAATACTTAGAAATTTGAAAGATCAAAATGCTAATGTACACAAATATGGTTTTATCTATTATTGGATTATACATAGACATCAGTGACCAAATTGTTATAAATGAATAATTTGATTAAAATTTTTATTTTCAGAAACCAGAAATACTAGGCGGTGGAGTAAAAGGGGCCGCAATTAAAGCCACAGATGTCTTCCTCTGGCAAATGTTTGCCTCGGTAATTATACCTGGATTTACAATTAATCGATTATGTTGGGGTACACAACAACTAGTTAAGCTTGCCAAACTAAAAGGTGTACCACGCAAATGGACCCCAACCATAATTGGTTTAGCATCCATACCCCTTATCATCCATCCCATAGATAAATTTGTCGATTATGCAATGGATGAAACCTATCGAAAATATATTAAAGCAATTTAACTTATTTAGTCGTTTAGCCAATTGTAGTTGAATTTGTTGTAGATGCTTTTTAGATTTAAACCAAGTGCCACTATACTAAAAATATGATGACGAATCGAGACGGTCGCTAATTAATTTAATTATAAAGTGTTCATTTATATATTTACAGATAAATAATATTTTGAAGATTTTTATTCAAATAACACGATAACATTAATATGCGAGTTTTAATTACCCTTTGAAATCCCTCCCGTAACAGTGACATTGGCGTACATTCTCGGTATCGAGATTTAATCATTCCTAAACATTAGTTGATGTAATGCTAAGTCGTATAATTTATATAATGTACACTAAATAACGAAAACCACATATTTACTTATTATACTGTGTGTATATGCAGTTGATTGTCGTGGCCGGTGTCAGCAATATTTGCTTAAAGCAGGTGAGTGATTATTTGTGTTTATAGGTGGGGTGCATATATCTACTCGAAGGTGAGTACAAATATGATTTGTTAAAATCATAAATTTACTATTAAAAGCTTTATATGTAGTCGTAGATCACTCGTAATATGGATACTTTGGTACCGCTCCAAACTCCTTAACGTCGTTCGTCTTTATCTTCAGACTCCCAGTGTTTGTAATCTTTGCCTTAAAACTATCAAAATTCCTCTGTAAAAAATCGCCAATCTTATGCTGATTTTTGTCCAAGTCCATTGGTATATTCCGTCTAACGCCCAACAAAACGTTGTTAGCGTGCGAAACGCTCATTTCATAAAATTCCTCTTGCTTCGCTTCAGCTTTTCGTACATTCTTCTTCTCCAAGTTGTCACGTTTTGCGTCCTGTTTGCGCAAACAATAGCTACGTAATGTCAAAAAATATAGTATTTCAATAAGCGAAAGGACACTGAATCCCATAAATAGGCCGAGAAGCCCGCCAGTGCTCGATAAAAATTCAGTAAAACCGATTAGCTCGCCTTTTGTGAAGGCACGAAATGATGAGTCGACCACATAAAAATGAAGTAACGCCAAATTGTCACTGGAATGTATAATCTAGTTAAAATATCGGATCGGATTCGATTTACGCGACTTACTTGATATAGTGCGGCTCATATTTATACAATAATCGGTCGTGGACCGCAAAACTGCCGTTGCTTAGTGGCGCTGACGATATTTCACTGATATAGCCAATCTCGTAGCAGCCCGGTAAACAGCTACACGTATACGAATCGTTGTTTGATAAATCGATTGCTAGATTTATTTGTTCGTAGCACACAGCATCCCTACGGCTACAAATGATCGTATCGTCTGTCGTTCGCGGCATATAATATAAAACACAACCGCATTCCTTTTCAATCATTCGCGATTCACATTCCATTTCACAATTTTTTTTCGAATACGTTCGAAAATATGTTAAATTGGCTTCGTTCGCGAAAATGCATTGTCGTTGGTATTTCGGTATGCGTCTGATTAAACTCGACGCGTCAGATATGCGGGGTGTCAACGAAATCCGGGTTTCGCGACCCGGCGAAACCGAAAAGCCATAATCAGCTATTTTAGGCGTTTCGATTGGATTGTGAAGCAACACCTTAAATCCAGGACCATTGGTCGACGAACAATAATAATCGTATACCTTAGCGTCTAGTATGACACTCAAACCTAAATTGCTGCCAGTGCCGGGTATCGGTTGTGGATACATGTATGAATCGACTTCAGGTGGAAAACCATTTTCTGGTGTCCAATCGAAACCATAACTATCGTCTGTATCGTCACTGTTGCCAAGACTATTCGAGCTACTGTAAAAGATGAAATTAGCTCGTACCCGACTATCTCGTGTTCAATACAACTTACTCATACGCATGGAACATAAATTTCGCGGCGACCGTATTAAACGAGCAGCAAATACCTTCGTCCGTAAGTACACTATCAAATATGGACGAACAGTTTCGTGTTATACCAGCGAAACGGCATTGAACGATTATATTTTTGCACGGTTCGGTTACCTGCCCCGAAATAAATCAAATTAAATCACTCAGTCGATGATACAAATAAAAATTCTGAGACTCACGTCTAGTAGAAATGTTTTAAACGCCGTCCACTTTCCTTGAAAATCATCCTTTGTCGTATTCATATGTCGACCGCCTGCACACAAACTTTGCAGCAAAGAATGTTCCAGAGTATCTCTTCGGGTAACAATGGGGATTAAATACATAATATGATCATCGAAACCAGTCGTTACTCACCGTGGTATTTTCTCGGCCACACTCTTCTTCGCCTGATTCATATTACAGATGGTGACAGCGGGGAATGGTATTTTCTTCAGTGGTGTCACTGTCGGATTCAAACTTATGATCACTGGCGCTTCCGACCATTTCTCCCATATATTCGAAATAAAGTAGCCCGACATAACGGTCACGATTATGAACGACACCAGAAAGAATAAACGTTCCAAATACGTAATGTTGACGTCGCCAACGTATTTCAGCCCATGCAATGATGTATTCGCCAGATAATCAGTCAAATGGTCGCACAACGTGATTTTAGGTTTTGAATTCGATTGTTTTTTATAGCCACTCGTTTCAGAAACACTGCCCATGTCATTGGGTCGTTTGGTTTTACCCGAAAATAACGTTTGACGCGGTTTCATCGCCGATGTGTGCATATATAAGAGTACTTTGTAGCAAAATTCAATTCCGATACGATTTGTTGGATTATATCCTTTTAATCCTTTTATCACAGCTCGACTGACTACAGACAATATAGAATTTGTGTGGACGAGTCAAGAGTGAGGAATTCAATTTAATTTTCGTGACAAGAGTTTATATATTTTTTATATTCTGTTTGGGTTGTGTCAACAAAATATGTGTATGGAAATTGGAAATGCATACGAGTATACTGTGTTACGGTAAGGATATGTGCAAACAAAAAAAAACAAGGCAACAATTGACGAAGTAATTAAATTGCAGAATAGTTATTAGGTTGGTGTATGTAGCAGACAATTATTGTTGTTATCATGTGTGTACCTGGTAATTAGATAATGTTTGTAGCGTAATTCGATTTTAATTATTGGAAGAGCTTCCCATACATAAACCATATCATCATCATGTATTGCCGTTTTATAACATATTTTGTACATAATTTGTAAGTATGAAGATACACGTTGAGATAACAGCTGTTTATTAAGCTGACGATGATGGTTAAATTGGATTAACCGTCACGTAAACTTAATAACGATGAGTCTACGTTCGACACACAAACTAAGATGCTAGGATACAGCTAGCATTTGGTACAAAATACATTTTTTTTTATTATTTATTTTTAATTTTTTACTTTTTGTTTTAGTTGGGTGCAGGGCGGACTTTTAGACAGTCCTAGCTCCTTGTAACTGTCAGAGCTCCTGCACCCAACGCGCGGTCCTTCAAGTAAAGGTTGATAGCTGCCTTAAACTTGTGCATTCTATAATCCAACGGAAACTGAAAACCGGATAACGAATTCCACTTCCTGGATGTTCGATGAATGAATTCGCGCTTTGCATCTTCAGTTCGAGGTTTCGGCAGCTTCACCGTAAACCTATGTGCATTAACCGTTCCTCGTGTTACCCGTCCTGGCGTAACAAATGGTGGTATTTTCTCCTTTAATTCTACAGAACATTTACCATTTATTAATCTATAGAACACACAGAGTTCTGCAATATCTCTGCGGTGCTGTAGGCTGTCTAGATCTTTCGAAAGTCTGGGGTTTCGTATTATTCGGATGGCACACCGCTGAATTCTATCCAGCAACTGGAGAGCAGTGCCATATGCTCCACCCCAAACTTGACAGCAATATTCTATGCACGGTCTAATAAAGGTTTTATATATTTGGAGAACCTGATGCGATTTAAAAAACCTTCTGCATCTATTGAGGAACCTGAGTTTACGTGAAGCTGATTTAGCTAATGCGATAATGTGTTCATTTCATTTTAGATTGTTGGTAATCTGAACACCAAGCAGACGAATTGAGTCACAACCGGCCGAGAACGTGGCCTTTTACCACAAAAGGGTATTCGTTGTGACTTCTTTTACGCGAGAATGTGCATATTTGTGTTTTATTCTCGTTATATTTGACCTGATTTTTAACTCCCCACTCAAATATTGTACTCAAATCGGAATTAAGCGAAGTGACAACTTCCAGCCGTTTACCGTTTAACTCTGAAGGAGTAGGCTCGACCTCGAATGAAATAGAAGAGTGCAATGTTGCATCATCGGCAAAACTGTGGATAGGGTTTACAGTGCTATCCAACAAGTCATTAATGTATAACAAAAACAAAGTTGGTGACAAAACTGATCCTTGAGGGACTCCGGCATTTGGGGAGTGTGTCGTTGATGATCTCCCATTTAACACAACGTTGATCTTTCGGTCTTTGAGAAAGCTATTTATCCACTTGATGGTCATCGAATCCAAGTCGTATGCCACAAGTTTACAAATGAGATTCTCATGCCAAACCTTGTCAAAAGCCTTGGATATATCCAAGGCGATTGCAAAGGCTTCTCCGTGGTGCTCAAGGGCGAGATTCCATTTGTTTGTAACATACGTCTAGAGATCGGTTGTGGAGCGGCTTTCGCGGAAGCCGTATTCTTTATCTGAAATTATTTTATTAATCTCAAGATAATGCACCAGTTGTTGGTTAATGCATTTGTCAAAAACTTTAGCCACGGCTGACACAATTGATATTGGCTGGTAGTTTGAAGGGTCAGTTTTATCACAACAACGTTTAAGAACCGGTTGCACCATCGCAGTCTTCCAGGCGTTCGGGTATTTACCTTGCTTATAAGAAAGGAGAAAAATTTTAGTTAATATTGGAATCAAGTCACTGGCAAACTCCTTCAATATTCGAACAGGAATTCCGTCAGGTCCGGTGGCCTTATTTATGTTCATTGCCCTCAGATTCCTGAAGACAATATCCTCCGAGATGTTGACAGGATCCATTTTGGAACCACAATACGGAATTGACGGAGGCGTAACTCCATCTGGGACAACTAAGGTCGAGTTCGAAGTGAAGACGTTTTCCAGTAAGTCGGCCTGCAAATATGGATCCACCACCAAAGCACCATCTGCACATTTCAATGCTGAAATAGATGTTTTGGAAATATTGGCAACCGATGCGACCATCTGGTAAAAGTTGCGATCGGAGATTTTCAACTCGGAAGCCGTAGCGGCTTTCTTGTTGTCAGCTCTTTTCGCTTCCTAATCTTCCTAGAAACTAGTCTTTCCAGAATAACCATCTATTTACATCTGAATTCCTACAAACTAAAATATAATGTGGTCACTGTTGATCCAGCGATGCACAGTGAAGGGTTTGGTTCTTTTAAGTCTCTTAACCAAATGTTCATTATCCAGTAGCCGAGAAGCTTCCGCATTGACATGTTCCATTAGTCTTGATTCATGCTTCGATGCAAATCGTTTTATTTCGAGTTTTATATCTGGAATCCCCAACTCACGATGCAAATCACTATTACGAATGTACCAGGGTGCATTGACTATACTCCGAAGTACCTTATTCTGGAAGTTTTGTATAAGTTTAATGTTAGTATTCTTAGTACAGCCCCAAAGCTGAATGCCATATAGCCAGATCGGCTTAAGAACCTGATTGTAAATCAGTATTTTGTTGCATATGCTTAATTTTGAGCTTCGCCCAATTAGCCGGTACAATTGTCTATATTTCCAGTTAAGTTTAACATCCAGAGTCATACCCAAGTATTTAGCAGAGTTCACGTTCGGCACCATCACATCGTTTAAGCTGATTGTCGGCGGATTAACCAATGATTTATTCGTAAAGTTGACATGGGAAGATTTTAATTCATTAATTTTGATTTTCTATCGCTTGGTCCACTGGCGAATTTCATCACTTGCACATTGAAGTTTATTCGCCTTTCTTCCGCAGTTTGCTCTGTTAATAGTATCGCGATGTCGTCAGCAAACGTTGCTATGTTTACGTGGTCGGACTGTGGTATATCACTTATATATAGTAGGTAAAGGACTGGACCTAGAACGCTGCCTTATGGAACACCTGCCCTTACTTCTCTCAGTTCAGAATACTCATCTTCTTGTTTTACTCTAAAAAGCCTTTCAGATAAATATGATCTCAAAAGATCAATATATGGTCCCGGAAGCATAGCATTAAGTTTATGTATTAAACCCTTGTGCCACACCTTATTGAAAGGCTACTGCCACATCCAGAAATAAGGTCGAACAAATTTGGTTTTCTTCTAACGCCTTTTCTATAACGTATTTTATTCTTTGAACCTGATCAATTGTAGAATGTTTGCATCTGAACCCAAATTGGTGACCCGGTATTAGGTCTCTACTTTCTATTATTGGCTTCATTCTCTTCAAGAGTAGTCTCTCCATTAGCTTTGAAATGATAGGAAACAGTGATATCGGACGATACGATTTAGCTTCATTAGGCGGTTCACCTGTTTTCGGCAACATAATAACTTCCGCAACTTTCCAGGCCGAAGAAACATCTCTTAATCTAATAACAGCATTAAACAAGTGAGTTAGTTTAGCGATAGCTTTCGTTGGTAGTTGCTTTAAAATTTCTTCCGTTATAAGGTCATATCCAGATGCCTTTGCTGACTTCAGATTGAATTGTATTTCACTGGTAACTTCTTTTTGGGTTGTTAGAGGAATTCCACCCTCATAATTGCTGCTTTCATTTTCGATTATAATATTCGATTCGGTCTCATTCGGTTTGAAAATATCAGCCAAATGGTTAGCAAATTCTTCAGCTTTTGCTTTGTTATCCCTAGCCCACGAGCCATCACTTCGCTTAATAGGAGGGATTTGCGTAATTGGGGTTTTTATACTTTTAGTTGCCTTCCATAGTGAGTAGTTCGTATCTGCATCAGCGGTCAATTTTCCCAGATACAAAAAAAAAACGATTTTTCATTTAGCTTCTGAATTTCTCGCTTAAGCTGTTGTGCTTTATTATGTAGAATCGTTTGGACACTGTTCCATTAGTATTATTCCAAGCGGTAATCTGAATGATATCGGTGAAATTTACTACCTCTTCTTCTAGTTCCTGAATAGTTTTTAGTCGTGTTTGTAAGTTAATCTTGTTTTCTACTTCAGATCTGAAGCTCGCCCAATCAGTTGTTTTATTGGCAAGAGTTGGTCTCGTTTCCTTTCTAATTATCTTGTCGCTTAAGGAAAGTATCACTGCAGAGTGATCAGAGTCCATATCTGAATTATCCTCTACTTCAATAAAATTTGATGAAACTTGTTTTGATATAAAGAAATCCAGTAGATCAGGAGTTTTACCTGCATCCGTGGGCCAATATGTTGGCTTGCCAGTGGAATGGATTTACATCCCATTTCAACTATTGTGCATTTTTAAGTTCGTTACCTTTGGTTGTTGTAAGCCTAGAGCCAAAGTCAACATGCTTTGCATTAAAATCACACCCTAGAATAAATCTACCATCGAACTGTTGTAGGATATTCAAATAGTTCGGTTTCTTCAGGTTATATCTAGGTGGACAATACACTGATCCTATCTGAAGGCTGCTTAGTAGATGTAATTTCTACTATGGTAAGCTGGGTTTCGGGTAATTGATAATGCTGGCATTCACGGTGTTTAATGTAGTTTTTTATTATAACAGCAGTTCCACCTCTTGCTTTAAGGTATTTTAAGGTAAGATTGTCTGGTGGAGTGGGTCTCAGATCAGACACACATCGATATTTTGCATTTTTAAAAACGCTTCTAGTTCATGCTGTTTATTTTTAATACCGTTAGCATTCAAAGTAGCAATTCTCAGGTTTTCTTGGTATATCATTTTGAGAGAGTTGATTAGTATAATAAAGCAGAATTTCTCTGCTCCAATCATTGTAGCCTTTCAGAAAGGTTGTTTATGGTATTCATAACATTTTGCATCATTTCCATCATAGTATTCGAATGATTAGGGTTCAAAGTTGGTCCGGAACTGCCTTTTTCTGTCTCAGCTACTTGCGCATATAAGCCCTGTGGTTGGGGGCATTCGTGTTTCGTAAATATTACGAACGAAACATGAGACCCATAGAATACCACCACAGTATCCAGAGCTTGTCGTAGGAGGCGACTAAATCTGGTTGGATTGCTGGGCTGATGACCGGCATCCGTAAAAAAGTGAAAATGTTAAAAATGTCAACAAAAATAAAAAAATCGGATACCGCCAAAACAACAAAAAAAACGAACCCCCGCTTAAGTACCCGGAAACGAGATTGAGGATCGGCACGTGGAACGTGCAGTCATTAAGAAAACAAGGCGCGTTGGACGGCCTCATCACATGCATGAAAGAGTATCGGCTGGAACTCGTAGCTCTCCAAGAAACTCGATGGCCTAAAAGTGGAGACCATGTGTCTCAGGCTATACGTTGCTACACAGTGGAGATGACCTCGGAAATCTTGGGGTTGGATTTTTCATTGGGCCACAGGTAAAAAAGGTTGTCTTGGACTTGAAGTACACTTGAAGCCGCAGTCAATTGTCTGTATACATGCGCCCACTGATGTAAGCCAATCCCAGGATAAAGACTCATTTTACAATAATCTGGATAATCTGATAGGTTCTATACCGGAGCACGATGTCAAATTGGTGATTGGTGACTTTTATGCTAGAGCTGGCAGAAATCAGACCGACTTATGTAACAATATAGGCCCGTACTTCCGACACGAAACTGCGACCGAGAATGGGGAAAGAATGATGTACTTTGCGATCGCTCATGATCTCAAAGTAGCAAGTACATTCTTTCCTCATAAAAACATCCACTTAGAAACAAGGACACATCCACGTAAAACATCCCGAAGCCAAATTGACCATGTGTTGATTTCAAAAGACCGGGCTCGGGTTGTCCAAGACGTGAGATCGTATCGGTCGTCAACCAAATTCGTATGCAGTGACCATTTTATGGTTGCTGCAAAGCTACGATGGAAATTCTCGTACAAGTCAGGGAGGACAGGAGAATATACAACGCGATTCTCCTGTGAAGGTCTGATAAATGAAGAGACGCAACGAAAATATCAAGATCTTGTCAGCAATAGCATTATGCAATCCAATTACCAATCCGATGATGTGAACAGTGTCTGGGAAGTATTGAAAACCTCGGTTGTCGATGCTGCCCAGCACACCCTCGGTATAGTGAAAACTAAGCCCAAACATGATTGGTTTGATGAGGAGTGTCGTCTTGCTGTTGAGCAACGAATTATAGCCTATAATGAAGCGCAGACTCGGTTTACAATTGCAAGGAAAAACAAGGCAGTTCTTGCTAGGAGGACAGCTAAAAGAATTTGTAGACTGAAGAAGCGAGAATGGTGGAAGGCTAAGGTCTTAAGAGTACAACAACTCAGCAATGAGCACAATTCGCGTGGTTTCTTTAAAGGAATCACCGAATTGCACCATACCTTAAGATCTCGGTCAACTGCCATTCGGGACCAGGATGGAAACCTCTGTGTTAACGTCGATGCGGTACTCGATACATGGCGTGAACATTTTTATGATTTACTTAATGTTCCACATGTATCACAAGCTGTGTTTGAATACCCTCAAACACTTGAGTTGATTGCATTAATTCAGAGTTCCTGTTCTTGATATTCGGAGGGCTAACTTTGTGGAACTGTCTTTACGATCTTGTTCGATTGGTATGGCGAAATGAAGTTATGCCTGACGAATGGAAAGTGGCCGCGTTATGCCCAATATTCAAAAAGGGTGATCGCTTGAAATGCGAGAATTATCGCGGTATAGCTCTCCTTTGCACAGCATACAAGTTACTGTCATACATTATCTTGGGAAGAATTACTCCTCTAGCGGTGGAAATTGTCGGTGACTACCAAGGAGGATTCCGTCCAAATCGGTCAGTCACTGATCAAGTTTTTTAGCTGCGGATGATTCTTTCCAAGTACTACGAAACATCTCGCGATGTACACCAGGTATTCCTAGATTTCAAGCAAGCCTATGACTCGATCAATCGAGAGAGGCTATGGTATGCGCTTGAATATTTAGGAATACCAAAAAAATATGTACATCTGTGTAAAATGACAGTAACGCAGTTACAATGCTGTGTCAAAGTTGAGAACAGGCTATCGAGAATTTTTGCAATTACTTCTGGTGTTCGACAAGGAGATGCGCTGTCCCCGATACTTTTTAATCTCATGTTGGAATACATCCTTCGTAAAAGTGAAACACCTCAGGACAACATCTTATTCCGACAATCCAATCAACTTCTTGCTTATGCAGATGATATCTGTGTGATTGGATTAAATGGCAACGGAGTGAAAGAGATACTTGATCCACTGGAACAGTGTTCAGCTTCCGTTGGTCTCAAAATCAACGAGTCAAAAACCAAATATCTAATCTCTGGTTTTAGAGACCAAGACGCAAGTGATTTCAGTAGTGGTAACCACACGTTTGAAGGAGTGATGAGATTCAAGTATCTTGGATCTCTCGTCACTCACGATAATAGTGTGGGCGAGGATATCAAGGTCCGCCTTGCCGCTGGCAATCGGGCTTGTATCCTCTACGTCCACTGCTGAAATCAAAATATCTTGCAAATACGGATAAGCTGATACTGTACAGAGTGTTGATCAGACCCGTTGTCATGTATGGATGTGAGAGTTGGACCTTGACGGATGAGTACGAAAGGTGGCTTCTAACATTCGAGAGAAGAATCATGCGTGTGATATATGGTCCAAAACGCGACGTCGATGGCACTTACCGAGTTCTTTTCAATCACGAGATCAGGAATTTAATGCAAATTCCTGATATCGTGCATGAAATCAAAGGACAGCGAGTACGCTGGCTCAGACACGTTCTGCGTGCTGATCCAAACCGAATGATACAGCGAACCTTTAAGGGAGAACCGCCTCTCGGTAGGCGAAGAGGTCGCTGTCGGTGACGATGGCTCCACAGCGTAGAGAGCGATCTGGCATCTTCAAACTGCCTACAACGGTTTGAAGAGCTGGCTCGTGATCGAAACCGATGGAGTCAGATTGTTGACACGGTACGGGCCAATAATTTAAAAAAAAAAAAAAAAAAAAAAAACTTGCACATATGATAAACCATCTCTTACAAGATGACTAAACGATTCTGATGGTTGACTTTTTTTGTCAATTCGTTGGTGTACTTAGATTATTTCTTCTTTTTTGAAGTACTCTCGCTACCAGGCATCCTCGGTAATTTGCAGGATGGGCTTATGCACAGTTTGCTGCAGTATTTTTGGGTTTCTCAAAAGAAATAGTTAAATGTTTCTCTGCACATTTAACACATCTAGGTTCGTGTTGGCAGAACTTTTGAGTATGGCCATATCCCATATCGCTGACAACATTTACATTGCGGAATTGTACGGTTACTTCAAACCGCTTCAATTTTTGCACCCCTATGGCACATACGTTTTATTTCATAAATTTTTTGAATATCTTCTTTGTTATCGAAGGTCAGCGTAAATAACAGAAGTGGAATTCTTATTTCTTCATCCCCTTGCTTATTTTTTTTAATTTTGTTGGCAACATCAAGGATTTTAAAACCTCTTTCACTCAATTCTCTCTTAATATCTTCTGGGTCGCAAGATTGATACAAATTTCTAACCATAACCCTTATCGGGCGTGTATGTTTATTTTCATAAGAATGCCACTGTTGCTGCGAACCGTTTAGGTATTCTGTTAGATTTCTATAATCTGTCTCGGTGAATACATTTATTTTCAGTTGCTTGTTGTTCATCAATTTGGCTTGGAAATGGATGCTGTTATCGTGTAATGACTTGTTAATGTCGGAGTAATTTGTCACATTGCTAAGTACTACAGGAGGCGGAATTTGTTTACCTTTTTTAGGTTCTTTAATTTTTTGAAGAGCTACATGTTTTGCGTGAGATGTTTTTTTCGGGCTGAGTTTTGGTTTTTTGAGTTGGATCTTTTTCAGTTTTGTCTGATGAAGTACCAGATTGATTACATTTTTCTGATATTCGCTTCCTTTTTTTGGATTTTGGTAGTAGCCATGCTGTTTCGTGTGCTTCTATTTCCTCTTTTTCGCTCGAATCAGGTATAGTAAAATCATTTGTTTGTGGGTGACTTTGATCTATCATCAGTTTTAATTGATGGATTTCATTTCGTGCTTCCCTTAATTCAGCTTGTAATGATATTATTATTTTCTCATTTAAATCATTCCCTGATATTTAAAAAAAAAATTGTAGCTATCAAAAATACGTCTATTCACTTTGACGATATATCGAAATATACGGTTTTTACAGGCCATTACCGTGTGGTTTCATCCGTTAGGATCACGAGCCAATTTTTCATACCAGCGAGATAATGTCAAATCACCCTGTATGCTGTGAAGGCGTGAAAATTGAACCATTATACGATACTAGTGTTTTTTAAGCATGGCCCAATGCTCTTTCTTAAGACTGACGCACGAGAAAAGTTCAAATTGTTTTGAAATTTTATATTGTTACGCGATTTTTACTGACCCTCCTCACTTCAACAAGTGTCATATCCTACCAGTTTCTCTCGCTTTTATTGAACTTGTACCTTAGTCTGTAATGGCCAAACTTTGTATTATATTTCTTACCCAGTTCTTAATGATAAATCAGCTTGAAATGCTTTATTTGCGTGCCTTATTAACGTAAGACCAAGATAAAATTGTATAATGAGGACTTTGTCAGCTATCAACAATTGTCACTATCGACAAACAAATCCGATGTAGTTATTGCTTTTGCCAGCATATACCATGAAAGCCGGGAATGCCATCAAAGCTGCGGTGCAAGTAACTCTTGCCTGCTGAGCAGGTGTATGAAGACAAGTATTTGGATTATATTGAAACTAAGGTGTATCTGGGTTCAAATCTCGATAGTGCTGGATGCAAAGCGATTAAAATCGGTAATTTGAATAAACGATCGTTTGATGGAGTGCAGAACTCATGGAGCAATGTAATGAGTAGATGGTCTACGTAAATCGAACCTATAGCTGTAAGGTAGAATTCGCAACTGCAAAAGAACTGGGTATATGCTTCGATCCCAAAGCAGATAGTAGATACAAATAAACTAGCACTCCACGCTAATGTGATGAGAACCCTATTAACCACGAACATAATACATGTAGAATCTTCTGCTAAGATCTTACCTATAAAACGAGAACTTGTTAAATATCAACTGACATAAAGAAAAAGACTATGCATGTCACCGATTGTGGCTTAATGATTAGAGAAGTTTCTCTAAAAATTTGACCAAAAATAAACATACTATCGTGTGTTTAAGCATTCGTTGGGCTTGGCCACCTAAAATATGAACCAAAACGTATTAATGGTTCGTAAGGTCCTAGTTAAGACGCGGTTATGGATGTTTACGGACTTTAATCCATAGGTTATAGTATATCTCAGACTCTTAAGTCACCGGCCATAGTCCAACTTTCACATCCATACATCAACATAAATCAACACTTCAGCTTATCTGAGCATTTGCATAGATATTTAGAATTGAGTAGTGAACGATATAGAGCCCGATTGATAACCTGTTCCACACTACTGTCATGAGAAATGCTAAATGGCATCACTCGTTCAAACGTGTACTAACCACAATTGATACAAAAAATCAATTGCGTTTTGATCTCTAAGACTAGAGATCAGATATTTGGTCTTGAGCTCGTTGATTTTGAGACATAAATATTCTAGTGGATCACCCAGATATCATATGTTATACAAAAATTGATTGGATTGTCGGAATAAGATGCTGTCTTGAGGTGTTTCACATTTACGAAGAATGTATTCTAACATGAGATTAGTATAGAAAAGTGTATCTTCTGGTCGAACACTAGAATTAATCTCAAAAGTTCACAATGGCCGGTTCTCAACATTGACACAGCGTTGTGACTACGTTCCAGTTATTTTGCACAGATGTACGGATTTGTTTGAATTTTCTAAAATGCCATGCTCATGCCATAGACTATCTTGACTGAGCTTTCCTTGAAATGTGAGGATGCCTATGGAGTTCATCACGAGATGCTTCATAGTACTTAGGAAAAAAATCATCCGTAGAAAAAAATTTAACTAGTGATTATTCCTCAAAAAATTCTCGCATTTCAAGAAATTACCCTTAATTAAAATTGGGCATAATGCGGCCACTTTCCATACTTCAGACATAATTTACTACACCAGTTACACACATACAAATATTGTACAGTAAAAATATTGATCTAAGAAAAGTTCACTGGTTGAAAGTTTACTAAGGTGCTAATCGAACCTGCGCAACTTTTACGTTTACATTACTATACCATGTGACGTAATACGATTTAAACCAGGTCACAAAAAGGGTGCAAAAACCAAATTGATCCAAGCATTCCAGTACCATGTCAAAAGGCTAAAGTCTGTGCATACCAGATCCACTTGCTAGTGATTTTCTGTCCTTAATTGTGCTGCTGTGGCCCTATTCTGGTAATTCCCGGGGAATACGGTATTGGGGAATAATTTTATATGTAATTAGAGTTTAAATATTTTTTTTCTGGCATACTGAGGTAAAAAGCTAGTGTTAAATTGGGAATAATTTTTCCTTCCAACTTTGGTATGGAAGAATTATTCCCAATTTATAAATAGTTACATCGAACTTTTTTCGTCAGTAGGCCGGAAAAAATATATTTGAATAGAAATTTCATATAAAATCTTTCCCCAATTCCCTCTTCCCCAATTTGTCGTGGAATTACCAGAATAGGGCCACTGGTAGCTCATTAAATTTCGTTGCAAAAGATCTTTTTAGCTTAGAACAAAATCTTCCACTGATGAGTTTACTGTAGCTCTGGTGAAGTCCAGAGTAAACGAAGATCCACGTAAACCGTGGATACCAGCAATAAAAAAATTATTGCTGATGAATTGTTCTGATGAATGGCATTCAACCATGGCGTAGAGAACGAGTTGGCTACAACTAGTTGTTTATTACCGTATGAAGAACTGGCTTGTTATTAAACCCGAATTGAGAGGGTTGCTAAAATGGTATAGCTCTACGGTGGAATGGTTAAAATCGGTTTATAATTATTATTACTATAAACAAGCATGTCAAAAGTATGTAATGTTCGAGTGAGCATTACACAAGACAAAACTGGTTCTCGGAGATAAATGGAAGTACTCTGGTCCCGGTGTAATTGTGCTTGTCTATACTATGTTTTTGGGTTGAAGCACTACCAACTCTTTCGCAGCTTCCTTTTAACGTTCTACCTTACGCATGGCATTGCTTCATGCCTGCCTATAGTACTGATATGGAAAAACCTTATAGTACTCATATTGAAAACCTCGGTTGTTGAAGCCGCCCAACGCACTCTCGGTATAGAAGAAACTAGGACTATTTATTTCATTTACAAACTGCTTTCAAAATTGCAGCAATTTCTGCCTGAAAAACTGAATGCGGCAAATGAATGCGGCAAACGAAACTATGGCTCTGATCTCTGAAACGTATAGCCAGTACACGCGTCTAGGTTTCAGGCACCATGATATACCAAATGACTGTTTGCATTTCCCTCATATTTGAATGCCCTTATATACAGACCACAGAGATGTTCACCTTACCGCTGACAATCGGGCTTTATATTCTCTGCGCCCACTACTGCAATCAAAATATCTTACAAATACGGATAAACTGATTTTGTACAGAGTAATTAGACCCGTTGTCATGTATGTATGTGAGAATTGGACCTTGACGGATGAGTAACAAAGATGGCTTATAAAATTCGAGAAAAGATGATGTATGACCCAAATCAAAGGACAGCAAGGACATTGGTACGGTCACGTTCTTTATCCTAACCGAATGAAACAGCAAAATTATAACGAGAGGCGACTTTTGGCAGGCGAAGAGGTCCAATCGAAACCTATCTAGTCAGATTGTTGACATGGTACGAGCCTGTAAGTCGTCACAAAAATACCCATTTTCAACCATGAATGTATTTAGTTCCATTTAACCCATAACTTCTACCATTTAACCAAATTAAGAACACCCTTCAACTAAAATTTCTTATTTTTATTATTTTTTTTTACAAAATTTTGATTTATAAATATTTTAAAATGTGATTTATACACAATAAATTGTAAAGACAGTTTACATACTTATAATAATTGTGCCACGTGTGTTGAATTATATATTTCTAAAAACGAAAAATTTCAAGACAGAATTATTAATCGTCTGCAATGTAAATCGGACTATAAACCATCGGAAAGTAGTGTAAACTATTATGTATGTAGATCATTTTCATCGAAATACGATCACCTTTTCACCAACTTAATTCAAACAGCATATTAGTTACTTATTACCTTACAATTATTTACCACAGATTTAGTTTTAAGATCAAAGTAATTGGGAGAGACCTATGGTTCTGACATATCTAAGAGATCGATGGATAGTTTCGTTCCTCTGTACGTTGGGATTTTGTATTTCATTAACTAAAATTTCGAACAACATTATGTTTTTATGTTATTATTAAATTTTATTTTTGTATTTTTTTTATTCCATCTTGTTTTGTAATTTTTGTTTTTATAATTAATTATTTATTATATATATTTACAAGTAAATAAACATAGCTATATATTTATTTTATTTTTTATTTGCTTCATTTTTTAAGTTAATATTTATTTGTTGCAATCAATTTAAAATATTTATTTTATTATTTACTTCATCATCATATCAAACAAAAAAATTAGATTAATTATCTTGTTTGAAATTTTTATTTTAATCAATATTTATTATTTTAAATATTATTTATTATTATAGTAAGTAATGCACTAAGAGTTAGAGAAATGTTTTATTTTTAATTGTTCATTTTATTTATTAATCATACATTTTTTTTTCATTTATCAAATAAAAATTTTAATCAAATAAAAAATAAATAAATAAAACATAAAATAAATAATTCACTTTTGATATGTTAATATTTATATAATAAAAAAAAAAAGTTTTGAATTTGTGTAAATAAAAAATAAAAACACACTTACCATGTTTTTGTTATAATTTTGTTTGTTTAAAAAGGTCGAAAATTTATTTGATTTATGTTATTTTTAAATATAATTTATTTGTTTTTTTTTCATATATCACTTATAAGTTATAAATAATATATAATAATAATAATAATAAAAAATCCAAAACAAATTTTAAAATTAACAAAAAATTATATGCAGAATATTTACAATAAATTAAATAGTAAAATTAAACTTAAATATTTAAAAAAAAAAATTGTTCTATTTATATAATAATAATAATAAAAAATTGTATAAATTTATATGCAATTTTTGTTTGTTTTTATAAATAAATAAAATATATAATATATATTTATATAAAATAAATGTTTTTGTTTTATTAATATTTTTAATGTAATACATAATAATAATTAACATAATTAAAATATATATTTATATTTTTGATACTTTAGTTTTTATGTTTATTTTTTTTTTTTTTTGATTTTTTGTTTTATTTATTATTTTGTTTACACATTAATAATAGTATAATAATATATAAAATGATGGAATTATTTTATGTTTATTATTATTTGATTTACGGAAGAAAATATTATAAAATAACAGAGCGCAAAATTGGTTACGAGAAACAATAAAATAATTTTATTCAATTTGAGGATTTTTCTTTTTAATTTAGCATCACTATCGAAATAAATAAATTTTGTTACATAATAATTGACTTACGATTTTAATTTATAATTTATTATACATACAAATATATAAATTCTTCATAATGCCCCTTTCTAATTTATATTAATCATAATAATAATAATAATAATAGTTAAAAAATATACTTATATTATATAAAAACCAAATTATTTGTTATAAACTTTAAATAAAATAAATTATTACAATTTTATACGAAAAAATCCTCAATAAATAAAAAAATATTCATAATTTTGTAAGTTAATTTTGTTACTTTGTTACCTAACACCAATTTTTTGAATTTTATTATATTTTTCTTTTGTTTAAGTTTTATGTTTAAAAATTACATAATTTTTATTTATTTATTTATCTACACACATAAAAAAAATAATATTGGTTATTTTATAAATTTTTTTTTATTATGCTTTTTGTAATTTATTATTTTTATTTTATTTATTTTTTTTAACGCTAAAATTAAGAAGAAAAATTAAAAGATTGTCGTTAATGAGGAATAATTAAAATAATTTGTATATGTGTAACTATAGTATGTAGTTAGCAATTTGAAATATGATAGGATACAAAGTTTTGTGTCCTCTTGTGTTGTTGTAGTAATAAAAAAAAATATATCGATATACTTATATTATTTTCTTATTTATATATGTATATAATAATATAGAAGTATGTATGTGTTTTTCTTGAAATACATAAATAAAAAATAAAAACATTTTTTTGTTTTGTGTTTGCTTCTTGTGTTTTTTTTTTGTTTTTAATATAAAAATATAAAATTTATTCAGATACAATTTCCATTCATAGAAGTATTGTTGTTACTTGGCGC
This sequence comes from Tipula lateralis, assembly GCA_963932295.1. Classification (NCBI taxonomy): domain Eukaryota; kingdom Metazoa; phylum Arthropoda; class Insecta; order Diptera; family Tipulidae; genus Tipula; species Tipula lateralis. Next base: position 128,741,708 of record OZ010737.1, read on the forward strand.
AGCCAAAATTGTTTGTTGTTTGGACATAGACGAAGTGGTAAGAGACGATGTGGCCGTTGTTGATGCTACGGCAACCACCATTGGTTTAACAACGTATGGACTTACTGTGATTGGTGTCATAACCTGAAAATAAATATAACAATTTATTATATGATTTTACATATTTATTGATAAGAGTTCATTGCATTTGATTGGATTCACAAATTATGTTACTGTACAAAGTGTGTTCGTCTTACATGACCTGAATATATACGAATATACGTTTTTTTGGCATATTGGAATAACAAATAAGAATATCAAGACGCAAAAACAATTAGATTTTCAAATAACAAAGTGAGTATTTATTTTACGAAAGAATATAAAAATTCAAAAAGTTTATCTTCGGCGTTTATAAGAAAAGTTTAAAACATTTATACAAATTATGACTTCCAACCAGTTCTTACGTATCTCCTTAATCTAAATTTCACAATCTAAATTTCACCGAAACATGCCAATGGTATTCTGTTCATACACTCTAGTGTTGTTCTAAACATACATTTATTAAAATATATTCTGTATGCCAGTGTTGTTATAAACATACTTAAAATTATTTTCCAGCATATCAATGTTGTCGTAGACAGACAGGCATTCGAAATACTATGCAATTATAAAGTGGCACACCCTGTTCAATCCGAATTATTATTTGGCAAGAACAACATTGGCATGGACGGAAGGAATTTTGGGAAAGAAATGATCTTTTTGGTAGTTTGCAGCAATATGTTGAGATATGAAATGCCAATAGACAAACATGAATAGTGACATCTACATTGGACATAAAGTAACTGAGTAGAATTGTACAGGGTGTGCTAATTTATATTACTGCAAATAATTTGTTACGTGTTTATTGCTCTATTAGATTTGTTTTGTGGCCTATGTGGAAACATTCTGAAATGTATGTCAACAACAACACCGGCGTGATTAGAAGTAATTTGTAATGTATGCTTAGAACAACGATGGCGTGGTGGGATAAAATTTAGAATGAGTGTTTTGTACAACACTGGCGTAATTAGATTTAGAATGCATGTCTAGAATAACACTGGCTAAGTGTGATGAAATTTGGAATGTATGTCCATAACAACACTGGCGTGATTGTGTGAAAATACGAATGTATGTCTAGAAGAACATTGGTATGGTTGAGTGGAATTTAGAGTGTATGCTCATTTAAACATTGTCACCCAAAGTGTTAATAATCATTGGTTTAAATTAAAAATGTAACAAAGTGATTTGCCTCAAAATGAGCATAGAATATGTGCCATTCATTTCTTGTTTTATGAAACAACGCTGCTTCCTTTTATATTTTTGGTTGGATATTCTAGGATTACAAGTTATTTGCCTCACAAAATATGAAAAATGTTTCTAATATATAATCATACTTATCTAAATTCCATGATCAAATTATGTGCCTTGATTTTGTAATGTAATCTTTTAAATGTTATAAATAATTTCAAATATGTATCAGAACTATATCGGACTCAGTACAAATGTGAAAATAGAATTGTTTTAAAAGTTTTTAGAATTTTCCCAATGGACATTTATTTTGGTTACACTGATTTGTATTATAAACTATGATAGTTGTGAGCCCAGTGTGATAACTTTTTTCCTAACTAGCTCTGTAATAGTTATTTGTAAACATTATCGATGAAAAGGACCTAGTCGTTTTTTGTTAATCCAAATCGGAAATCATCAATTTATAGATTCAAAAGTATAGTATGAATATTTAACAAGAAAAACTGTTGTAACTGTATGAGTTGATAAGACTAAATTAAACCAAAAAGTACGCGATTACATTCAGGTACACACTCATTAAAATTTATAACAAATCATACATTTGCTGGCAATAGTACTTTCCCTGATTCAACATCAGGGTTCTCTCGTGTCGTAGTTTCACATCGAAAATATGCCAAAAACGCAGCTGTTACAAATATTAATTAAAATTTAGATATGATAAAAATATAATTTCCAATTAACGTTTAATTTGAAATAACTTATGGTCTAGATTAAACAATGCTATCACAATTTGTACTGCACTTAAACAATATACAATATCTAAGAAATACTCAAAGTAGGAAATATATAAAAAAAAGACAATTACCTTTCCGGACAATTGGGACGACGATGCCGCAATCAATTGAGCAATATTAGTAGATCCCTGCCCTTGTTGATTAACAACAATTGGTGTTAATCCAGATAATGTTGAATTGTTTGATTGGATCGGTGTTACTAATTGCACCCGACTAGAAGAAGTTCCATCACCTATAACAAAAACAACATTATCTTATTAACAAACTAAAAGTAAACAAAAAAAATAAATCCAATTATTTACAAATTCCAACCTTTTATAGTAATTCCATTATTAACGAATGCCAATTTTTGACTTCTATATAGTGTACCATTCGAATTGTTTGGCAATATATTAAGTTCGGCCCCACCAGGTAAACGTGCTAATTCAGGTGTTACTGTTGTACTCGATTGTGTCACAACCGATGTTGTACCACTAACCAACAATTTATGTAATTGTGGCCCATTTGCACCACACACAGTTGCATGATTATGCAATGCATTGCGCGCTTGCTGTTGTCCAAGTGGTGTACTAAGTTCAATTGTTGCGATACCATTTGGTGCCTGTCCAATAACGCGTAGACCTTGCGACGATGTTAATAATGGTATTGGACTAACAACCAAACCTCCACCGCCCACAACTTGTTGTAATGTTAACGTTGTCGGACTTGAACCAATTATTTTATTATCTTTATCGACCGAGGTCAATGCTATTGTGTTCATCAATTTGATAACTTTGGTCGGTGGTTCAGATGGATCACCCAATTTAGTTGTTACCACTTCGACTTTGTTTAATTCTTTGTTTAACATTAAACTTGGTAGGGGTTCTTGGCGGCCAATTTCAGCAACGCGAATACCATTTTTGTGTGTTATATCTTTTGAATTTTTACTGTGAATCATATTACTACTATTTAGATTATGTGTATTTGTACTTATTATTTGTAAACTTTGATTTAATAAATTATTCGTTGTTGAAGAAGTTGATGTGGTAATAAGTGTTGACGGCGACGGCGATGATACTTTGCTATTATTATTACTTAAATTAACATTAATATTATTACTAAGATTATTGTTTAAATTTAACGGCATATTTGATGCATTTGATGCAACAATCAATGCTGATGTACCATCAGGTGTTAAATTAATTGCCATTTGATTTTTTTTATTCAATGATTGCATCGACATTTCAATCATTTGATGATGGTGATGTGATGCAGTCTTTGATGTTTGTTGTTGGGAAAATGTTAATGGCAGTGATACTGTATTATTGTGATTATTTACTAAAATATTATTTGGGCTTGACACATTATTATTCATTATTGGATGTGATGAATTTATTTTATTTTGATTATTATTTATATTACTATTATTATTATTAAATTGAGTAGTTGATATCACAGATGGCATACTTGTTGAAATTGTTGTTGTTGGCATTGGTGAACTTATTGTTGCCCCGATTGTTGTACATGGTGATGATGATGTTGCAACACTTGACAGTGAACTGGTTGAACTATAACGAGGACAACTGCGTCCCAATGATAATTCGTTTACTGGTTCTGCAACAAGAAATAAATAAAATTAAATTGTAACCATTAAGTACTACGTTTTGAGACTTAGATTAAATGAAAATAGTTTCAATGAACTTCAGGGACCACAACTAGCCAGAATCTGAAGTAAATCGTTTATTTCAGGGATTTATTACTCTCAATGTCTATAAATCTTAACTATTTGCTGCTACAGTTTAAAAAAAAGACATGTAAAATTTAAAATTTCAATTTTAAAAGAAAATATAAAAACCGTTTTGAGTATGTAATTTATTTATAATGTTACAATCAATACTTTATAAATAAAACCCAATTGATCAAAAACGAATTTATAAATAATATAAGTGATTAGATTCAACCATGAACAGAAAGAGGATGTTTAAGAACAGTGCTCCATTGTAATTTGATTATTTATAATTTTATTCAAAATCAACAATTCTTACTTAGAACTTTCAAGATTAGCTTTAATATTACATAAATAATTATTCCTCCTAGTACGTCAACAAATGAATCGACATTTTATCATATCCATTAATTTATATGTTAAACAAACTGAAACATGCGTGCGACAACATGTGCTAATACATTTTGGTAGTAAAATTTTGGTGCTCTGTATGTTTGCGAAACTCATTCAATAAAACGTTTCTATCTATTTAAAGACAAAATTGAATTTTAATTCAGAATCAATTTTGGTGGTTATATATATGTTTAACTTTAAGCAAAATTCATAAAATAAAATTTTCCTGTGAACTCCTGTATTTTAATAAACAAACGCACTATAAGACTGCTAACTAAACTTTGCTATGCAACTTAACAAGTATTTTTAAACCTGTCATAAATTAATAAAAAATTATGCTAATTCAAACAACTCGTTAATAAATAATAAAGTAATGATAGCTTAAAGCAATGCTCTACCCGGTAATAAGTTACCTAGCTACACATGTCAATTGCGAATTCAATACTTATATAACTATTCACGTTACAATTGTAATGTACTTAACACTTTCATTATAAAAAAAATATAACTTCTAGAAATAATCAAGAGTATATTGTTTAAATAATAAAACAAGTTTATTAACAATAAAAAAAAATAATCAATCGCATGCGAGTATTAATCTAACATATAGATACATACCTCTCTCTCTAATTGTTCCAACATCAGGTTCTGGAATGATTGTTGAAAAATCGATATGATCCCATTGGGCTGATAATTCACGCTTCAATAGTAAAATTTTTTGCTGTGCAGCGATTTTTTCTTTTGCCAATCGTTCCATTTCATGTTCCAATTCGCGTTCCTTGCGTTTCAATGTCTATTGATAGGATAGAGTAATGTAAAATATACTTCTATTTACTAATAAGTCAATTAAAATACAAAACTTACCCCAACAAAACGAATTGCCGTTCCTAATATAGATAAGTTTGAAGTTTTCTTCTCTTCTGGCATCGAAGGTAATTGTTTTTTTAACTGTTCAAAACATTCTTTTAAATGTGCACGCCGATTTTTTTCTAATTTATTGTGTACTTCACGAGTGCCAGCTCTTAATATACACGGACTTCGTTGTGTACCACTAAAGAATTGAAATATAAAATATATTAGGAAACGATATACAAATTACATAAGAACCAATTACATACCCATTGCTATTTGTCGATGTTGTTCGCCGTCTACCGCCTGACGCTATCGATTGTGCCTGTAAAGTTTGTTGTTCGGATATCGTTAAAATTCCGTTTGATAAATTACTTAAATTGCCACTAATATTTAAATTTGTACTTCCTATACTAGAATTAGCACTGCTACCACTTATATAACCACTTGATACATTACTTAAATTTAAACTACTTTGATTTGAATCATCACCGCCGTTTTGTAATTGATGCTGATATAAACCATTTGTCGTTATTGTATGGCCACCCGATATATTATGCGTTATTGTTGGTGTAGTCGATGGAGGTAGTGTTGTCGATGAAACAGATGAACTACGACTTCTCGACAATTCAAACGATGACGACGATGTTGAAGGTGGCGACAACGAGTTATTATGATTACCGCTGCTGTTGTGTATCTGCTGTTGCTGCTGCGGCGATATAACAACCAATGGTGGTGCAACATTTGAATGGCCATTTGTTGTTACCACAGACGTACCAAAAGGTTCTTCTATAAATAAAAAATTATATAATCAATAAATTATATTTATATTAAATAATTAGAAAATAGAAAAATTATAAATTTTTCTTTGTGTACATATGCAGCTGAATCTATTCTCTTTTGCTCATGCTAACAACCAACTCTCTTTCGAAATCGCATGGGTAAAACGTAATTTATCTATAGAAAAATTAGAAAATAACATGTATATAACGTAAATTGGAATAACATGCATGGCACGTGAATCAAAGTCACGAGGCATTTATTACAACAAAAATGTATAGAGACATATACTTGTTATACATATTTTCACTATATACACATAATGCCATCAGTATAATTTATATATTATTATAATTATTATTACACAACATGAAACAATTTTTTTTTGTGTGTCTTGTATATTATATAATCATTGATTATCCGATTATGAGAAACATTTGTTTTGACATGTAAAGCCATTGGGGGTTTTCTATTTTACTGTTCACAAATTATCGCACAAATCTCATTCTCGCTCATAAATTGTGTGGTGTCATTATCGTCATACTCGTAACAGAAATGATTTAATATTTACACATATGATTTCAACATCAACTACCCCATTTTGAGCGCCAAGTACTAAAACCGACCAATAGAATTTTTGATTCAAATAAATAAAAAAGTGAAACTATTCGGTCTGATTTAAATATATTCCAGTGTCCTACATACAATTATTAATTGAATGCAATTAGATTATACAAAAAAAAATATGACCTAGGATAATAGATCTGCATTGTGCACGTGTCCCTAAACTGATTGAATTAAATTATCACAAAATTACCCTGAAAGTAGTGTCGAATCCATTTCTTTTTTGGCGCTGAAATATTATGCTCAAACCAATTCTTGCTATTTATATCCTTTCCATTTGGAGGAGAAGCATTACTAGTTGGAGTGTTACTAATTTTCACAATATTTTTTGTTTGAATCTCATAATTTTTGTAGTATTCCAACTTTTTCTTTTGCACAAAATCGTGATTTAATAGTTTATTTGTATTTTTACTACAATTTATCGTGTTTGATGATTCTAATAATGTTTCCGAGGACGATAACGCAGTCGATGGTATTCCAATATTTAATGATACAGACATTTCACGATTACTGTAGTTATTATACGGCAACATATTATTGTAATCATCCCGATTTGAACAGTAAAGTGGTTTACGATTTTTATCAAAAACATTAAACTCACAACATTGTGTTGAATGTATCGAAAAATTTTCACTCGGCAATATTTTCACTTGGCCAAATTCACTATTAGTAGTATCATTATTTATCATAAAATTTGAAACACTATTAATACTATTATTCGACAATTTTGGTGAGAAACTACTATAATTTTTACTATTTAAATTCACATTACTCATTCTGACACATATTCCGATATCCGTTAGTATGGCATTTGTGTAAAAAGCCATCGAAGATTGTGTTGATGATATGGAATGAGAAGTTGGCTGGGACGTGTTTAGAGCAGATTTGAAATCGGCTATATATTGTGCAGCCGATTTACGTTTGTTGTTAATATTCATATTTTTAAAATAGCACAATCATTAATAAAACAAACTCATTTAATTTAAATAATAAACTAATAACTGATAATATAAATTTTAAATGTGGAAACGTACGACCTAACAACTACTAAACTAAGAAAAAAATGTATAAGCTGAATGGTGCTTACACGGTTAATCCCAGTGAAAAACTAAATTCAATAAAAACAGTTTACTAGCAACTCTAGAACTCGTTGTCGTATCAATTAAATTCTCTCTCACTATTTTTCTTTTCGTATATTGTAATTTTAATTTATAATTTCCTCTCAATTCTTTTGTTGTATGTATTAAACAATGAAAGGAAAAATATATCTTACGTACGTAAAACATAGTTGAACGATATTCGCTCGTTCGCGCAGAACCACACAAATAACAACAATAAAAGCTGAATTTAAATGTGAGCGCAAAATATCAGAGCAATGCTGTATGATAGCACACACAGAACTAATACTACTGTAGTATGTATACTTGTTGTTTGAAGATTTCTCAAAATTGTTGTAACATTATACAATGCCTGCGAAGTAACGTGACAACTTTACTAGTGCTTTGCTGAATGGCTGCCACTCAAAGATAACTCAAAACACTAAGAATAGAAAACAATAAATAAGCCATGTAACATTGCAAGTTATGAGATTGTTTTCTGTATAAAATTAACTTTCACTTTTCAAAACATCTTATAGTCATTCTTATATATAGAATACTACTTAATATTTTGGAATGGTCTAACTATGTCTAAACCAGTATTACCATTAAATTTTACGCGGGTAATTTACGAGAAAAAGTTCACTCTTCCTCTTAAGTATTAAAAATTATAATAACAAAATGGTGTTTGTAAAAGTAAATTTTAAATTATCTTAGGATCAAATGAATGACTAAAAAATCAGCTAATTATAAACTGGTAGACTAATAATGACGAATAACTAATAAATTGAAAGTATGTTTGTGTAGTTATATTGATAACGCTCACGTGTTCCTTTTGAGGGAAAATTATTGATTTCAAAATTAAATTTGTGTTGAGACAGTAAATTCGGAGAAATTCATTGTCTATTTTGAGAACGCTTTAGTTTAAATAGGTTATCAGTTGGTGCGGTTTTTATACATTTATTGTGAGTCGATTGGTGAAAACTACAAATTTCTGACTAGTTTTAACTGATAAATACAACAATATATGTAATCAGAAATATATTTTCAAACTGACAGTCGATTAATAGTTCCTTGATACCAAAGTAACATCTAATACCTCAATGTAACTATTACAAACTCACAGTTAATAAAAAATGTTACCCTTAGACATTACACCACATTGGAAAATTAACTGGCAGATGACTGTATGTACATACATATTATTACATTTTAAATCAACTACACAGGCAAAATAGATAATTTTCTAAAAATAAGTTTTCGTGTTTTGATTTTGCAATTTATGTGTCATTCCATGATATTTCAAATATGTATTTTAAGTAATTCCACCCAAAATTTTTCATATATTTTAAAGTAAAATTAATTTATACGAGAGATTTATATTATAAATATATGTATGTTTAAAACTAATACAGTCAACTAATCACATATGTATAAAACACGCGGAGCTAAGCGTGATCTGTTCATATTTAAAAATGTAATAAGAAAAAATAAATCTTCTTAACTTCTTATTTTTACGGTGAACTATATGTATGCGAGATGTGTGAGTAGTATTAAATCTGCAGTAGTTTACTAATAATAATAAACTAAAAAAACTACAGTAAATATTATGAGCGTAGTGTGTATATGTATGCAAGGTGAATTGAAGAAAAAAACTGTTTTTGTATGTACACTACATATATGTGAGGAGTATAAGAAAATTTACTTTTCTGTTTCGTTCGAATAAATGTTACAACACAAAAATTTATAAATAAATTTGTGTTCAAGAAAAATCGGAAGGAATAGAGGAAATTGTTGCTATCTTAATAACGGTTGTACCACATTTACAACATGGTACTACCCGATGCATCGCCTAAGGTTGTTGTGTTATTTGCTTGGCTGTTGCAATATTACAAATTTCCTATATAACATGAAAATTTACATAGTTTTTCTGTAATTAACAATTGTTGTATTGTGTCGATGTATATGTGAAAATAATAATTATTTTGTTTTTGAATGCATTTGTTGCAAACGTGGTGATTTTGTTTATTTAAACATACGATATAATTAGCTACTAATTGTTTAAAAAAATCGTTCAGTTATCTTATTTCCAAATGTTTGTATGTACAAGTTTTAAAGTTATATTTTACTATCGGCTGTAATTAAAATCTTAAAGATCTGACTTAATCAATTTGTAAGTTACTATTTTGCATTTTTTAAAGAGATTACAGTAATTCTCTTCTAGAACTGGACTTAAAGCTGAATGGCTTAAATGTGGGAACTGATTCTAGTCTAGCTAATAACGACAGCATTATTAAAGAGTCCACTTCTGAAACAATTTGAGTGTAAGTAACTACAGTTGTATCATATATACGCTAATATCGTTCATCAATGTTATAGACAATTAATCTTCTTAATTTGTTTTACTATTTAAATTGATATTTTTTAATCAATATATCATATTTATTGATATTCCTCACTATACCTATGATAAAGTAACTAACATCTCATTCTAGATACACATACTTGTATCGTCGATCGAATAAAGTAGTAGGCATGAACTGGAAAATACTGTAGTTGGATACGTTCCAGTCAAGATATCAATGAGTAATGGCTGCAACGACTTTAAGAAAATAATAAGTAAATAACACTAAAATCAATTTAAGACTCAAGACATAAGTCGTCAGATCGAACACTGATTCTTACGTGATAGTGTGACCCTATTGGCAACCACAAGCCAAAATTGTTGTGGTTCTGAAAATATCCCCACCATCCGATAGTTAATACCCATATTCATGTGAGTCATTTAAACCACTCAACCAAACACAACTTGTATTCCATTCTCGCGTTATGTTTTGTTATTGTGAGTTATGAATATACACAAATAAAATTAAATTAAATTAGTGAAAGTGAATCGAAAAACATTGCTGAAAAAATTAATGGATAGTTTGAAATCAACAAACAAAAATATTAACTAATAAAAGTGGTAATTTTATGTTTTCAATGCTACTTAACTAATATAATGTTAAAAGCAATGGCACATAGAACTATAGCAACATAACTATAATTAGGACTCAGAAAATATTCAACTTATTGTACCTTAAAGGAATGGTACATGAAACCCTTATCCACATTAAGCATAACCTTGAAATAGCCTTGAGCAGAATTTAATAACATGTGGGGATTGTTGATATGTTACCATATTAGCGAGAAGATGTCAAACCTCTGTGGTTACATGGTTAATATTTAAAACCTAAGTAACGGCATGGATTGACACCTACCTATATAGGCCATTGCCATGTGACTTGATAATAACACGACACCATTTACATTTTTTAGAAAAATTATAATATAACACGGTATTCTAAAATAATTATTTTACGACAAAATCAAATCAAATTATCTATGTATACACATATAAAAGAAAGCTGGAAAAATATAAAATACACATATGCACAAAATATATGTATATTTTCACTGTGTCATCATCAATCAATAAAACTTCTCATTGCGCATGACAACACGTGGTATACTCATATTTTTCGGCAAATTCCACATACATAAATAGATAAATGAGCGAGAGATAAATTTACTTATGTGTGTTAACATTTGAAAAAATTTTGAAATTCTTTGCATAGTACATTGCATATAATTGAAAAATTTTGAAAATAAAATTCACTTACCATTATTTACATGTCTCGCCTCAATACGAATTGTATTCGATGCATTCACCATGTTATTGAATTCATTTCGCTGTTGTTGATGGATAACTTGGTTACTATTCTGAAGAATATTATTTAAATTGGATGTTATAATTGGCGATACTGGTGGTGATGATATAAATAGCTGATTATTTGCTACATTATTATATCTTATCGTACTATTATTATTATTTACACTAAAGTTATTACTGATATTATTATTATTAATAGACGAATTAATAGGTGGCTGATATGGTGAATTATGTGATGAATGATTCAAATTATCTGAGTTTATTGTTGTCTCGTGTAATTGTATTGTATGCTGATCAGCGCGTTGCCGCTCCAGTTGCTCAATATATCGAGCCGCCTCGAGCAATGTTTCCAATGCAGCAGACATTATTTTTTAAATAACTTTTGATTATTTTTGTTGTTACTCAGCTTATTCTAAATTTATGTTTGCTGTAAACGAGAAAAAAAAAGAAAATTTATTTATTTTTCACAAATTTATCATATTTTTCAATCGATTTATATTAAAACGAATACAGGTATAAGTATATAAGAAGTTAGTTACCCAACTTATCAAATTGAATTTCAAATTGTATTTTTATTTATAGATCTATAAACGCATCCCGTGACAGGATTATTGCTTGATATAAAATTTATAAACAAATAAAAATTTGAACCGTTATACACACTTTATTCAATGAACTGATTTTGCGTACGGCGAAGCGAAACACGCAAAAAGTTTTTTTGTGTATCCTTCTCCAACACATTTACAATTATATATATACAAAATATGTTCAAACTGCGCTCAATTTTTTATTCATAAATATCATGCCATCTAGTTCTAGCCTTTTATGGAAGGCAAAAGTGCAACACTCAAATTATGTATGTATAACAGCACGAATAAGTGTATTGCTTCGAGGGAACTGCAAGGTAGTATGTGCAATGAAATGAATCCAAAGAATCATACACTATATTCATTATTCATACCCATAGAAACAAACTTGAATCATCAATCTGTATATTATTATATATATTGAAATACAATGTACATATATTTTTATATACATACACAAACCCCAACCACTTATATTTTTATATACAATACAAATACATGAAAGAAAAATTGAATGACAAGGTCATCGAAATTATCCGAATACTAACGATTGCATATATTTTTTAGTTCTCCGCGTAAACATCGTACATTAAATTCGTAAACACGTTTTCCCGGGATCGTTATGAATCGGAGTGTTTATAAAAACAAAACATACAAAATGAATTTAAAAAAAAAAACCGAATGAGATAGAAATAACAAATCGTCATTAAATTCGATTTTCTAATTTGTTGTTACTTATTACACAATGAATACTGATATCTCTTTCATTCATATTACTATTTGTAATTTAATTATTCAATACCAACAGAGATAGAGAAAATGAAGTACAAAAATAAAGGTTTCTTTGTTTTGTTGGTGAAAATTTAGTTTTCTCGTTGCGCAAATATTTTAATACATGTCTAGCTTGAATGCGTCATATTATACTTGTTTTTCTTTTTGTTTGTATTATATACATACATATACTAGTCAACGAGTAATCTAACACACATGGCCCATGCGTTCGTTGTTTTGTATCTATTTTATTATTATCGCAGGGTATTTTGATTTTTACAGTGAATGAACTGGTACAAATATTAACAATGATGTGATTACAGTTAGAGTTATGAAATACGGAATTATCAATATAAATCATGTGTAAAATAAATATTGTTATATATAATCAAAGTTCTAAAATTATGTACAATAAACCGGAACAAAGCCATATGATATCATCGCCCAAACAAGTATTATTGTTTACAATTCATTATCAGTTCGCTACCCTGACATTACTTGTTTTCTGTGTTTTGTTTTTAATAATTTATGAAGATTACGAATCAAAACATTATTAGTGCATTTTTCTTCAAATACATACAATAAAATATTTGCATGTATTTCATCATATGACATAAAATTACAAAGTCAAACCTCTTGAGAGAAGAGCAACAGTATTGTGTATTGTTCAATTATATAAAATCGATTCCAAAACGTTAACTTCCGAAAAATACTTAATCCACGCAGAGCATAGCAGTAGCACACCAAAAAACGTAACATAGCAAAATAAATCAATGCGTTTCCCCTACTTTTCCAAGTACATAGAAATAGTAATTTATTCTAATTTTGTATTGTTTTTTTAGTTTCAAAGACAAAACTAACGCGTATTCTTTATGCTGATATTTTACAACAAGCTGTAATTTACGTAAACACAACATGAAACCGTTATTTTCTCTACGCAATCATAATTGTTATAACAAATAGATTATGCGTGTGTTATATACTTTCTTTTGTGTTTATAAAATTCGGTAATTTTTGGAAATCTAAAATTCACGTATCGTAAATTTTTATTACAATTTGAAAAAAACATATACTATTTCACTTAACATACATAATTATAAAAATAAAACAGTTTTCTTCATTTTATAGTTTTTCATCATATTATAATATTATGGAGAGACAAAGTATTTTTTAAATGTAATAACGCCTAAATAATATACAACAAAGAAAAACAACAACACTACGAGAAAAAAACGTTCAACGTATCAGTTTTAGCACTGAGAAATATGACAAATTTTTTATATGTATTTATACATATACAAGAATACATACAAAAACAAATCAAATTTAAAAAGATAATTGTACTATATTTCTTTATGTAAGTTTGGTGCATGTTGTCCAGGGAATGTATGAATTGAACCTCATTACGCGGGCGCGTCCCGGTTGTATACTTTCCGTGTACACAACAATATATCAATTATAAACATAAAAAAACAAATTTTCAATATAATTTCATTTATGTATGTAGAATAACTCTGCAATTAGTAATCATTTCAATATGTGTATATATAAATAAATAAAACTACTTTTAAATCACACACATACACCACAAAACACAAATAACACCACACACCAAATATGAAATAAAAATTACTCATATTCTCTCACTAGGAATTACGCACTATACCATGCTTACAAGCAAGATATCATTCCATCACATTCGATCGTATATATTTATCTCTTTTAAACTTGCGCAACCGTACTTACAAATTTGATTTTTGTTTTATAATAAAGAAAGTTCTGACGTTTTGTTGTAATATTTTTCCTTGTATTTTTTTCTCAACCACAAAATAAATTTTTTTCTAACTCATATTATTACAATAATTTATTAATTTTAAATAACTATAAAGACACAACTATTTTAAATCATTAATTTTAAATTTATTGAATAATTTTTTTTCTGTTATAATATAAAAATTTTAAGTTCTCCGCAAACACACTTTCAACTCACCAGAGCTCAACTGATATCAAAATTAAAATACAAGCAAAATACGAATAACAGAATATTATACAAAGCTCACGTGTCCACATTCAATATAACTGAGCATGTTCTTTTTATCCAATCATATTCGTATGATTTTAGTCACATGCTCATTTCTATACCAATGAAAAATAATAATAAATGCTTGAAAATTTTCTTTTTTTTCTCGTGCTCAATCAAAACCCAACACAACCAAAATAATAACATAATTTAAAAGTCAGGCAGGGCAGGGCGTGCTAGCTCGTCTCTCACTCTCAATTTTCGTGTTGTATATAAGTAGCAAGTTTTCTACACATATAAATATTTTTATTTGTATGGATGTACATTTTGTTTTGGTTTATTTACATTTTTTTTTATACAAAAAAAAAATAATAATAAATAACGTGTGATAATGTTGTGTATTTGGTGAAAATGTGTTTGTTTATATAAAAACCAATACATATCCAATTATCTATATATTCACAAAGAGAATAAAATAATAATGCGAACTTGTTCAATTATATCGTGTTTTTCTGTCTTTGATTACAATTACTATTAGCGTTTTATAAAACAAAAATAAATATGTATATAATAAAATAGTTGTACACGTATTTGGTTTCGTATTTTTATACATTTTTATTAATAAATGTAAAGCGTCTCAAAATAATATGATATTATATTAGGGTCGACAACCGTCCAACTTTATTACATATTCATACATGTACATAATATTAGTTATCGGTTTAAATAGCACAGAACTTATTATATAGATGTATTTTATTGATAAGAAAATATACACCAGCTTTCAATGTACTAATAAAGAACCATACATAACGTCTAACACACGGTAGATTTTAAACCTATACATTCAAAGTTACGTACATATATATCTCGATGTACATAAATAACTTTTTAAACAGGGCATCGAACCAAAAATATTAAAATCGTTCCGGTTTTTCACTATTTGGCCAAATAACAAAAAATATATGATTTTACAAATTTTGAATTATTGTAATACAGATTACATGAGACGAATACTACTAGAAAATTTTACACCAAATATAAACATCTATGTATGACTATTTAATTTTCAATTTAAGATTTAAGTGTTATAAGAATATATTTGTGAATGTAAT
Organism: Tipula lateralis; assembly: GCA_963932295.1. Taxonomy (NCBI): domain Eukaryota; kingdom Metazoa; phylum Arthropoda; class Insecta; order Diptera; family Tipulidae; genus Tipula; species Tipula lateralis. The sequence goes on from OZ010737.1 coordinate 128,757,421, forward strand.
TGATTACAAATACACAAGATATAATTAGGTATTTATTAATTTTTAATGAAAATTGCAGTACGTAAATAATAAGTATTTCATTGATTCAAATAAAATAACTTATAATACCAAATATGGAAAATACATGATGTCTCTTACATGAAATTGAACATTTTCAGATGTTAGCACTAGTAATTTGACGATAAATTTAAATTTTCGTTTTGTACGTAATAATATGTATGAAAAATAAAAAATTAATTTTTTTTTCATACATACAATAATTAACAAGATTATTTTAAATGTCGCAAATCACTTTAAATCAACCCCTATAACGATTGTTGAAAAGTATCTTTTCTTAATCATAACACAACTTTAGTATGAAAAAGTAAACTCATTTATTTTATTATATTATTAGTTATTTTAACAGGAAGAATGAAAAGTATATCAAGATGAAAATGAACTCAACTTTAGATGCTAGTTCGAGTGTAATATAGATCAGCCAACCAATAAATATAAGCTTCTAAACAAAACCGTTTGGTTCTGAGTTTATGAGCCAATGTTAAGTTTTGAGTATCTCGAATTTTAAAATTGTTTCAAATGTAATCGTCTTGTCGACGTCTTGTTTCTCTTATTATCAATCAAAAATTCAAATTATGTACATCAAACTTCAATAAAAGAAAAATTTTTTAAAAACGTATTTTAAATTGGTCAAAAAAAATTCTCACTTACTGTCACCGTCAAATTGTAAGTGAGGCTAAGTGACAAAATTCTCGCTCACCGTGACATTCATAATACCAAAATGTCATCATTTCAGTGACGTCGCGTCACTCGGTGACGCGTAAGTGACATTGATAATAGGAGCATAAAGGTTCAGAAGTTACAGGTTGAATTTAATTTCCTAAATAACGATAAAGTAATTCATTGTACGTAAAACAAGTTAAATACACTTAAATAAATTTAAATACACAGCTTGAACGTTCACGATTTCATGGCGCAGTGGTTAAAACTGCAGATGTTGGAATAAAAGGTATCCGGTGCGACTACCACGAGTTGGATGCAAAAAAAGTTTTCGTCAATCGATTACGATCAGTGATGTGAATGAACCCATCTTGATGTAAATGAACCCTTGTTGCTGAGCAGAACTTCTGATTCGACCAATGTCGGTACTATAAGCTCGACACCAAAACAGATACTAGGGATACAGTTGTGTTTTACTATAAGCATAGATAAAGTATTTTATAGAAGTTCAGATTTTTTTTAACTTAAAATTAATTATTAGAACTAAACTTATAATTTTATAACTGCTTGAACTCATAATTTTTTAGTCACTAAAACTAGCATTATTTTATCATATTTCTAACATTTAATAACAAATATACTAATTTGCTTTAGTTATGCACCAACTCTTGAGAATTTTCAAAATCAATTTAAGTATGTATATCTTTAATTTAAACGTCAAGACTAACTCGAATATATGCGCAAGTTAAAGATATGTATGAACAAAAGATGGATCGGAAGGTGCCGAACTCGAATTTCAAATTACGGGATTCAAAATAGTTTACAGACTAATCTGTCACAGATTGACTATGAATTTATGTCTAATATATGTGCGGGTTATGCCATTCAAAGCTATAACCATACGTCATCGGTTTGTCTATAGTAATTGTGTAAGAATGTTACGAACTGCAAAAGAATTAAAAGTATTTAAGTTTGCTATTACTACTAAAAAAAAGTGTCATATCATTTAAATCTACAGCTTCCTCTACAAAAATCCATAAAAAAGAGATTAAAAAATTAACTCGTAATGTTCATCACAATCATTCTTGGTATCACATACTTAGTAGAGCATTTAGAAGTCTTTAATTAACATTAGATTCTATATTATTTGTGCAATAAGAAAATAAATCAGATTAAAGGTTTATGGAGATTCTCATGGTATATTGAGCTGTCTTTTAATTTACGAAAAGGAAGCCTTCAGCTTGTTTTAAATTATACAGACACCAGGTACATGAAATAAATAAACTTCAATTGAAATTTAAGAACCCAAATCGATTTAGAACCTTACTGTGTCATGGTGCATTATTTCCGAACATGCGAAATACGAAACAAACATATAGTTCACTTTTATCATCCAAAACAGTAAGACTATATACTAAAAAGAAATATTATGAATTGAATGTGTTTATCAATAGTTTTACTTTTGTATACAACTTTGATTTGCTTAATCAAAAAATCTATGGCTTAGAGGCCGTAAACGACCCTTACAGCATCTCAAATGAAACATTACAAACCATTTTAACGTTTGGTGCACATTGTAGGTGGTCAAGTCAACCGAATGTTTTTACATACAAACATTTGCATTTTGGTTAACTCGAGACCGCGGCGTGATGAGACTCTCTTAACCATTAAGCTACAACCAGCGACGTTTGCTTTATAGATTCTGATGAATATTAACACATGATTGCTTTGGCCACCGATCACGAAATTAAATTTTGCATTTTATCTCTATTCTATGAGACAATTAAGTTCTTGCCGTAATGTATACACAAACCTGTAATCGTTTTCTCTGTAATTGCATTCAATGAGCAAAAATAATGCATTTGCATTGTTTTATCAAAACCAAATTAACAATTCGGTTCGTTGCCCTGCATTTTTAAAATAATCAATCCTGTTCTATCATGAACTTCTCTCAACATTTATAAAAATATATAAGAACCCACACACATATTTAATTTTTCAACATGAAATAATATTAATATAATACAAAATACTAATTAACGTTTATAAAAATATAATATACAATCGGTTTTATATATTATTGTGAACATATTTTTTTTGTTTATGTTGTGTATTCATGAAAAGAAAAATGATAATTTTCTTTGTCAACCTATGTACAACTACTAGAGAAATGTCATTTTCATACATATACATGTTTCTCTTTTTCAGTTTTTTACATATATTCATATAGGATACAGAGCCAAGTGCTATATTTTAAGATGATAAAATAAATATAAAAAAATTGTGTGGTTAACAGAATTATATAAATAATATATACATTTATTTTTTGAACACTAGGTATATCGCGCCTCTCTCTCATATTCTACATATGTATATAAATATATTAAATCTATTATGTATAAAGTATATACTGTTAATAAAATATATAATACAAAAAAGATTTTCTCTTTCATTCATCATCGACATCGATTGTCTAAAAATGATTTTGTTATAACATACACACAACTCCATATTTTTTTTTACTTTTTTCGTATTTTAATTAATCGAAAACCAATGTCGAAATATATATATAATAGGTATATAAAAATATAGGCATAATTTTCTAAAACAAAATAAAATAAAAACGAAACCTATTAAATATATAAGCCGTTTATCTCTCTTTTATTAATACATAAATTAATCTTAAAGTGAATCAACTATATACGAGTTAATACAGAATTGGTTTCTTTATTTTGCATCGAATTTAATTATAAAAAAATACCATGACGTCATTTAATACTAGAGAAAAATATCCGCCATTTTTCTCGAATTTTAAATTTAACTTTTTCAGTTTACTGAGTTATTTTAAATGGAAAATATAATTGATATTATTATCAAATATTAAAATCGATTTTACAAACAAAAAAAATTGTGTTATTTAAATTTTGCACAAAATTTTTATTTATAGAAATAAAACTCGAATCGAATATGTGAAAATTTCTCTCCAACTAATACTATTACACAAAAAAATTTATATAACACAAATTTTTTTCTTCATAATAATATTAATCTCACCTTAAATTCACTTTATTGTTTCTTAATAAATAAAATATATAATCATAAAACCACACAAATATAATTTATATCATATATTTATATATAAATAAGTATACGTGTACTTTTTAAAATTAATTCAATATTTAGTTATAATTATCTTAATTAACACATAAATATAAGATATCATAAAATATAATATACTTAAAAACTATTTTCTTTAAAAACAAATTTTAAAAATTAAAAATTAAAAAAAAAAATTTTATACGTATGTTTTTATATTAAATAGAATTTCAACGTTTCACGTCTAATGCCAAAATAAAATAAAAATAGTAAACACTATGCACATCCAACACACAACACAAAAATACAGAACAAGAAAAATCCAATACAATTGAAATGGAAGATCGACAATTGACATAAGCAAGAAAGAGATAAAACTGGATGAGAGTAAAAATAAAGGCGTCACGTCATGCTTTATTTTTTTTTGTTTTATTTATTGTCACATGGGATAAAGAGACACATTGTTGCCAAATTTGAATTGTATATATTTTACATAGTGGCGAGAACTAAATAAATAATATCGTTTTATACTGTTATTTTTTAACTTACATGTAGTTAGTTATAAATGTATGTATATAATATAAATGTATCATCTTAACACTATAATTCGACCTATAAAAAATTGTATAAGAGGGAGGCAAGATAAAAAAAAATATGGATAGTGATAATAATAAATAATTGGAAAACAAAGAAAATAAGAGTTTTAAGAATATGGGGATGTCATTTTCCTAACTATTTTACAAATAAGGATCTCAAGAATTAAATAGTAAAATAATCTTGATTATAATCTAGCAATTTATTGTGAATTGTTAGTATATACTTCATCATGGTCCAATTCAGACCCAGTGACTCAATTCAGATAGAGAGTATTAATGTTGAATAGCAAATAAACAGTCAAAACTAACAGAGAACCAAATTTATAATTTAAGTGGGATTGTTGCTTCGCCTGTCTGTAATCGTATAGTTTGATATAAATAAGCATTGTTTACGCGCCCAGAAATCTAAATGATAAACTAATGTATCAAAATACCAAATGCACAACTACTTGTGTAGAATAATCGAAAGCCCAATATTTTTAAACATTAGCAGCACATTCAATATGATCGTTCTCATAAAATCTCTAGGGTATGTCCGAAGTAAAATATTGAACTAGAAATCTATATTAATTCTATTTCAATGAGTCAGTGTGTGAATCATAATCAAACCGATATCATAATAAATAAGCAGCTATCTTTACCACAGCCGATCCATTTTATAGGCAACAAAAAGTACCTACATTTGCGCAACGAAAAGTGGGGAAATATATTTTGATAATATATCGTTTCTCGATTTATTTTCTGTTCCTCAACCCAACATAATATTTTTAATCATTCTGGCAACAGCTATTATTGCGCAACTACTGTTTAAAAATTATACATCCTCACTAGAACCTCAAAATTACCAAGTTTTATCAAAATAAATGATTCCCTCGTCCCTTTAGGAAAAAAATTATATAAGAATACAAATAAAATCACATTCATTACAACCCATTAAACCGAATTAAAACCATCAGCAGAACCACTAGCTCGTTATCTGCTACCAACACACACATACATATATTCTGACAACGTTGCATTCTGACATGTGAGATAAAAATTGTGTTGTATATAAATTAATTAACGATCGACAATTCGGTTATTTTCCGAATAACAGCATGGCGTACGTGTTAAATATATATATAATCTCTATTATATACATTTATTTTTTCAAAAGTGGGGATATAAAAAAATAAATAATAATAATAAACAAACGAATGCGAACACAATGCTGTTTGTCTGCATTATTTTCTCTTTCTCTCGAACTTAATCCACGAGCCCAGTCATATTTCTTACACATTTTAATTCTATTTAGCATTCTCTTTGTTTTTATTTAAAAAAACGAACGAAGCAAAAAATAGTACACCGTATAATTTAACACGTGGTATATATATCTATGTATATATAAATGTTTTATAAACATGATTCTGTTTATGTATGTGTGTGTATATATATATAAAGTCATATGTGTATTTTTATTTATTTATTTCCATGCAAATTAAATAATGACGTCTCATTTATACATATTAGAAAATGGAAAGCACGCACACAATTAAGAAATGAATCGAAAGAGAAATAAAACATATATGAACGGATAAAATATACATGTATCAGATTTATAAATAATCTTATAAACACCTAATACATACATACAGTAATTTTATCGAATGCAGTTTTTCATAAATATAATACTGAAGGTCAAATGCATTGATTTTTTTAATTCTTAATTTTGAAAGGAGTTTATTGTATTTCATCCATACACAAAAACTAAAAATAAAACAACTCGTTATGCAAGATATTTTAGATATTACACTGTTAATTACACACATACACATACTAACAACACATGGTGATAAAAATCAATAAACTCCTGCCACCTGCTAACGAATAGTGTTATCTACACATGTCAACCTCGCAATGACATTTCGGGTTTTTTAGTTTTTTTTCCGACGATTGTGTCAAGTCACATTTTTTTCTGTCTTTAGTAGTATTCAAAGTGATTTTGGAACAAATCAAGAGTGATACAAAATAAATAGTACAAAATAAATTCATAATAATATTTTTAATATTGGATTAATGTGAACAAATAAAAGATAAAAATTATCTCTAAATAATTTTTTTGGTTTAAACTTTGTATATAGAAAAGAATAACGAGTGAATAAAATATAGAAATGTGTATAATATTCTTGATAACCAATTCAAATCCATCTAAAAATGAATATAAATTAATATTAGCGACAAATCGTGACGAGCACTATGCGAGACCAGCAATTTCAGCTGCACATTGGGACGAGAACAAAAATATTGTTGGTGGACGTGATATGGAACCGGGGCGAGAAGGTGGTACGTGGCTTGCTATAAGTCGTATTAATAGTATTATTAAATTGGGTGCCCTATTAAATTTGCCTGGTGAATCGAAAAAAGAAAATGCTACAGGTCGGGGTGAAATTGTATCAGATTATGTTAAAAGTGAACTGAACAGTTTTGATTACACAAACAATCTCGTAAATGGTGGAGTTATTTACAATGGATTTAATATGGTATCTGTGGAAATCAGGTACTAACTACCTGTTCTATTAGCATAAAATTAAAATGATATTAATTTATAAAAATTTCAGTGAAACGAAATCAACTTTAATTCATTCAAGTAATTGCCCAGCACAGAATATAATACTACCAGATAATAAAGCTTACGGATTTGGGAACAGTACATTATCAATTCCATTAAAAAAAGTCATTTATGGGACTGAAAAGTTCAAAGAAATTTTAGATAATCAAAATGGATCTCAAATCAACCTTAAAAATGATTTAATGAATCTACTAGGGTGTGAAGAGAAATATTTACCAGATGAAGAATTAAAACGACGTACAGAACAATGGGCTGATAATTTAAGCAGTATTTATGTACGTATACCAAAAATTGGTTATGGAACTCGTACCAAAACGGTAATATTAGTAGATTATAATAATAAAATTCACTTTTACGAAGAAACTATCGAAACACAAGATCCAAATGGGACATGGAAAGAAACTTATTTAACATACTAATAAAAGAATTTTGAAATAACTTACCAAATTATTTAAATAAATATTTCCTATCCGTTTAAGCCTAAAATATTCACTTAAAATCACAATCACTTAATCCACTAGTCACGTTCACAAATCACTTAAAAAATTTTCTTTTCAGTTTTTTGGAAAAACAATTGCATTTGATTAAAAATATTTTTTCTGGCATAAATATATAAAATTATCATATTTTAATTTTTTAAATATTTATTTTTATAAAAAAAAATAAATTGCATTAAACCAAAAAACTGATTTTTTTTTAAACTCAACAATAAACCTAATAACTTCTAACTTATTATTTCATCATTTTTGTTTTACGAATTTTGTTTTTTGATCCTACAGATGCACCTTTACGAGCTCCTTTTACTATATTTTTAAACTGTCCTGCATTTTTGGCACGTTTCCTAAAAAGATATCGAGAATAAAGATGTATTAATATTGCAAATTGTTGTGATATTAGATTATTTTGCTCAATATCTCCGGTTAACCACAAATTAACGAAGATTTTGTTCAGGCAAAGATATACCACGAATGCCACAGATTGATGCAGGCCAATGACGAAACTAACTACTCAGTTATAATGATAAAATTTAATTAATTTTGTGGTTAATTCTATAAAGTTTTATCATGGTTAGTCTTTTATATTTAAACGTAATCGATTGTGGTTTAATCGCTATTTACCGCTGCTTATTAGATCAACACAAATCATAATTTAATTATTTGTACTAAAGTATCCATTTAAAAAACATAATTATTTATGATTAATTTCAAAGTGAGCAAAATCTTTTATATAATATTCTAGCGGTTCGGAAAAGAAAATTTAGCTTCGTTATAGATCATCTTTGCCTGTTATTTATCATTTATTTCATGAAATTTAACAAAACACTTAATATAAGTTATATAACAGTCTTAAAGAATTAACAAAGTTAGTCCCAAGTTTAATAAAAATTGAATAATGCAAACTTATATTGAGAATTCATTTGGCTTCTTTTTATCGCATTTTAAAAACCTTACAAAAAATACAACAACTAATATTCACTTACCTTTTATTTAAGACTTGTCGACTTAATGGAATATAAGCGTATGGATCTAATAAACCTTGCTTCTTTGAATCACCTTGCGCCTTTTTCGCCTTGTATTGAGATCCATATTCATATTTGGACGAAACACCACTTTTAACGGAAGCAGCACCCTTAGTATTTCGATGTATACCAATGCCACCTGTAGTATATTTACTACCACCACTTCTTTTCGACGTTACACTCCTTGCATCTAGCTTCTGTTTATTTGCCATTTTCTTCATTTCAACGTCATTTTCATCATCATCCGAATCCATTTCATCTTGAATTCCTTTTCTAGCTAATTTCCGTTTCGGCTCCAATACACCATCATCCTTAACATTACTATCGATATTATCGTCATCCGAATCATCATCATCTGAGTTATCAGCAATTATAAGACGACCATCATCAGCAGTTTTGAAACCCCGATTTTTATCCTTTTTATCAGCAGATTTTCGATTTGGTTTTGGCAGCGTTGCTAAAATAAAAATTTTTTATGTTAAATAAATTCTTAACCACCCTAACAAACAATTTTATACTCACTTGAAATATTTTTAATTGTATTAATATCGGCCAAATCAACAATCGATTCTGGTGTTTCTTGAATAAACATATTATCACGTTTTCGTTTTTTAGTGGCTGGAGCACTATTTTTCGATTTCTTATTACTATCACTATCGTATAATTCTGAATCATCACTAGCTCCATCATTGTCATCGTCTGAATCAGAATCGGCTAATATATCATCAATCGTCAGACTCTTCTTTTCTTTCGGCTCCATTTCATTGTCATCATCCTCATCATCATCTTTTGATTTTTTATCGACTTTTCGTTTTTCTCTCGATAGTATTTTTCTTAACCGTTTTAGTCGTTTATGTGTAACTTCATCGTTACCAGGAACTAATTTTGTTATCTCAGCAACACCAAACTTTTTACATAATTTCTTCAGCACATAACCATATTGCGTGCGACAAAATCGTTTTGTATCGGGTGCCATTGATGACATGCTACGTACTACTTTTTCCAAATGATTGGCTATTAGTGGTATAGGTAATACTTTACTAAATGTTATCAAGAAACTTAAACCAGCTTCGGCTTGTTTCCGATTTTTGCCAACTAAAAATGCAGTCACTTGATCTAATATAAATTCGATTGTGCTGATCGATAAATTTTTATTAAGACTATGAACGATTATCTTCAATGCTAGAATTGTATTTGTGATAAGAGTTTCATCGCCTACAAACCCGGCTATAACAATGTCTACAAAATCATTTAGTTTATTCTGTTCTTGAAACAAATTACCAATTAATTCGATAGTCTTTTGAGAAACGTTATCTGTTTTAGGGAACTCATTTAGTACGATAATTGATTCTGTTATTGTATTTTTAATGAGCGGCTTTTCAATATTAATTTTATCGCATATTTCAAGATACTTATAGATACATCTAATACGCGAAGTCCTGGCACCCACAGTGGTCGTATTGTGCGTTAGGGTTAATAATTTTTCTAAATTATTTTTATTAGTTTTTATAAACTGCAGACACCCCACATTTTGACTCGACATAATTTCTATTAGAATAGCATAACATTTTTTCTGTTGTTTTCGAATTCGAATCTCATCTTGGGCCACAATATCCGGATTCTGTTTATGTTTTAATATCGACGTAATATACTTTTCAAAAAAGTAAAGCAGCTTTGCCTTATTTTGAGATACAGCCAATATTTGTACGATATCATAAAGTGAGTCACCTAAAAACGTGCCTGGTTTTGATGCTTTTAGTTGTTCAATTCCATGTTCGAAAAGTTCCTCGAGTGTAGTTTCTGGTGTGATCGATAAATAATTTTTTATCACCTCAAAGCATTTCAACCGTAAATCTGATTCATATGTACCATTCGTTTTAGTTGAATAAACATTAAACAATCTCGGTAGAAAATTTTTTGAATATCGTTTTAATTCAGATTTAATATTCTCATCTCCATTTGTAATAAGTTCGATCATTCCATCGTATACAGGTGCTCTAAGATCTGGATGTTCATTTAAAATGGTTCCCAATGTTTTAGCAATAAATTTAAAATTTTCTGGATCAATTGGTGACCGACAAAAACCCGGAAATAACCCCCACAACTGACAACAAAGAAGTTCATGGGTATGTGACATTGGTACATTTCCTTCCTTCTTGAATTTTTCCCATTTCTGATTGCAAGCCGATGCTAGTGGAATTATTTTTGTTGTAAAATAATTAAAGCTGGAGTTGACGATACCTTCACGTAGTAATGGTAATATCCAAGATCTATCTAATACAAAATTATTATTTTGACTAATTGGTATCACACTTAAGACCGTATCTGGCCCAGTTGATGATATCGCCGATATTATAGCGTGTTCAATTTGAACACGTAAATTTTTTTCCTCGTCATATGATGCTCCCAATATTTTAATCGATTCAGTTAACTCACTTTTAAAATATTTGCCTGTTATTTGATACATTTTACTTAGAATGAGGATAACATCTTTTTTTGATTGTCCAAATGGTGTAAGTAAACATTTAGTAACACAATTTATAATTCGTTTTATATGAGTTTGATTTTTAACTCGTAAATTTTCGTCATTACAAATTGGTTTAACACATTCTTCCAATAATTCTTGCAACGCTGATGTTGTTGAGTTTATAATTTCAATACGATCATATAGCCATAACTCGGTCGTGCTTAGTTCAAAAAATTTCGGTAGAGCTGACATACATAAATTACTCTTTATTTCGGAAGTAGATGTAATACCGTCAGTATTCTTTTTATCTAAAATATTTAAATAATTATTAATAATTTTTTATACTACAATAAAGTCGATATACGTACGATCTAAGATTCCTAAATAAATATGACCCTGTTTCAAAACCGTTAACCAGGCTAGAGTTTGTTTTGGATCATTCCGATCCGGCTGGTAATCATAAAGAGCCGAAATTAATTTTCCAATTAAAATACCAGACATCGAATATGATTTTGTTGTAAAAAATGCATGGAACGTATGCAGACAATTGGTCCGAATTAATAGATTTGAAGCCGTCATCATCGATAGTAAATTTTCAAATATGATTTTTAAATCATCTGAATTCAAACCGCCCAATACACATCTCAATAGTACCAAAACATGTAAGATGACATTTTGATTTTTCGCTATATTTTCAGGTGTGAATACTTTCACTGAAAATGTAGTCACTTCATTAGATGCTGGATGAGGTTGACTTACAATTTTATTACAGTTATATTCGTCTTCGTCATCTTCATTCATTTTAGATGATTCATCTTCTGATTGATTCATAAAACAACTTCCCAATATTATCGACGTGACTGCATGTTGGGCCGACTTACGGATCTTTGGCTTTGTATGTGTTGCAAATGATAAAATTGTATTAAATATTTGAAGTGTCGATGATAGTTTCCAAAGCGCATATTCTTGAGCTCTCATTAGAGTCGATAGTACACCAATAATATTACGAATAATGTTCTGATTATCCGAATTTATAAACTTTTCAATCAATTCTATCATAATTTTAGAAGTTTCAGAAAACTGTTTTCTTAGCACAGCTTGAGGTACTGTTTTGATACACAATCCTAGTAGTGAAATGATTGAAATCAACTCACCATCAGTTTTATTTATATCTAACAAATTAGTTAGAATAATAAAATATTCAGTGGATGATTGTTTTCCTCCCCGTTCATTTATGATCTCCGTACACGCCGATAATGTGGCTAACATATCTTTGTGATGTTCAGAATTGCCACGAAAATGATTCAATAATTTTGTAAAACTTATATTAGAACATTGACTGTATGTTGACGCAAATGTTTGAAATGTTTTGAATGTAAACCCTTGAGATTCGGTTACATTATCATTTTCTAAATTAAATGATTTTAAGCTGTTTGCAACATCGTTAACGGTTGGTTCCGAATTATCTGATGTGTACTTTTGCTGAGCATCATGTCGCAGTATTTTTTCTAACGTGAGGCCCGATTCATTATTATTATTAATATTATTATCTCCTGGAATTCATTAGCGTATACAAACTATTATTATATTAATATGAACAAATATATTACAATTATTATACTAACCTCCATGCAAATTTGCTTGAAAATATTTTGAAAGTGCTTTGCTTCGATATTTTTGATTTTCAGGATTCGTGGTTGAAGAATGTCCCTGAGCCCAATTTTTACCTTTCGCACGTCGTTTTAACTTTGACCTATATTTTCCCATAATTATTAATTATTTTTAATTGGATTTAAATAATTTTTAACACGATAAACACAAATAAACGTGGTTAACCCAACAAATGTATTACTTATTTTTGAGGTTATATTTTTATTCAAATAAAAAGCATATGGCGAAATTGTTTTTTATAAATCTTTTTACGTATACTAGCGACGCTTATGTGTTAAGATACGAACCATTTCTGGTTTTATTTTTGGTTTTGTTAAGTTGGTGTTTGCTAAATGTCAAATCTGCCAAAGCAAAAACACGTTATTTGTTGATTCGAGCTGAGTTTATGAAAAATAGATTAAAATATAATTTATAAATTAAAATGGACATTGATGTGTATAGTGATGAATCGGAAAATGAATATACCGAAAAAGAAATGAGTTTGTTGAATAAAGTAAGAAATGGGAATAACAAAACTATAGGTCGTAGTAATGCGGTTTTGGGATTTGATGATGATTCCGATGAGCAAGATTTTGATGATGAAGAGGAGGATGGTGAAGACGATAATTTGATCGAAAGTGAGGATAATTATGATGATGATATTCCCGATGCGCGTGCTTGGGGTAAAAACAAGAGAAGTTACTATGACACAGGCTTTATAGATCAAGATTACAGCACATACAATGAAAAGGAAGAAGAGCTAGCTGAACAAGAAGAATTAGAAGCTAAAGCAATTCAATTGCGATTAGCTCAAGAGTTCGACGAAATGGACTATAAACTTGATTCTTTTGTTACAACTGAATCGCCAGAAAATAAAATAAGCGAGATGGATAATGTATTTAAAACTGATCTATCTAAATTCAGTAAACGCGAAAAACTACAACTGTTCAGACAAGATTCACCGGAATTTGAAGAACTTGCAAAAGACTTTCTTTTGCATTTAGAGGAGTCAGAAAAATATCTAGAGCCAATACAACTACATTTCAATAATAATGATGTTGATCATCCGCTCGTTAATTTCGTGAGAATCAAGAATAGTCTCATCCTTAATTACTGCACCAATATCGCCTTCTATTTGGTTCTTAAATCCAAAAACATGTTCAACAAAAGTCATCCAATTATAAAACGATTATTCCAATTTCGTAAATTACTTATGCAGTTAGATGAGAAATATAATGCAGTTGTTAAACCACAATTGGCGGTTCTGCTTGCAAAAATTGAAAATGGTGAAGATATCAATTTGGAGCCATTAGAAGCCAAGATCGCTCCACAGAAATTAAATATTCTTACCAAATTAGAAAAAGGAACTACTAAACCAAAGGCGAAGAAGATTGATAAATCTCTCGTTATTTCAAATGAGGAGTTGGATGAAATACGAACGAAATTAAATGAAAATGATTCATCTGATGAGGAAAACGACGAAGACATGGCTGATGATCAAAATATAGAAGAAACCGAAGAAATTGGTGATGAGGAGCAGAAACGTAAAATTACTTATGAAATACAAAAGAACAAAGGATTAATGCCACATCGTAAAAAGGAAAATCGCAATCCACGTGTTAAACATCGCAACAAGTACAAAAAGGCTCTTGTTCGACGCAAGGGTGCTGTCCGCACAGTTCGAAAGGAACTTTCACGATACGCAGGAGAATTGTCTGGTATCAAGGCAAATGTTGTTAAGGGAATTAAGATTAAATAAATTTTTTAATAATTTTCACACATCAAATGTTTCTTGAATTAACTTTACTCCATTTTCAGATTCGATACAATTTTATATTGATTGTATTGATTTAACACGTTCTTCCTAAAAACAATATTGTGGAATATAAAAAAATAAATTCAAAACAGGATTCTATTATTATGATGGGGCTAGGGTGCACACAACAAATACACAAAAGCCAATTATTTCTTGTTGGCTAAATCTCGGAAATAATCATTCGTTTTCTTTTCTGGCGGTGAAGCCATATTTACATCCATGGATCCTACTCGCTTCTCTGTGAGTATGCGTTTTTGTACTGCTTGTGGAATAAACGATAGTCTCGGTTTCATTTCATCCCTTGTTGATTTAATCATTCGTTTGAACGGAAGTTCAAATCTACTACTAGATGGTCGTGGTGGTGGTGCTGATATGGCAACTACTAAGACATGATTTCGGTATTCTTTTTGATCCATTTCTAATACTGCTTTAGATGCTGACTTCTCATCTTTGAACTCAATATATGCAATACCTTTTGATTTGCCGTTCTTATGATAAACAATTCGAACACTTTTCAATTCGCCGTACGTTTTAAAAAGAACTTCTAAATCTTCTTGTGTCGCATCATGTGGTATTCCCTTTACGAACAGCTTTTGCTTTTCGATATCTTGGGAAAATTTAAATCCTTTTTCGCGCGCATTTTTATCTCGATTACACGGTGATATATACGTTGGCCGGCCGTTTAATAAAGTTCGATCCAAATCGAAGGCTTTCTGAACTTCGCCTTCATTAGAAAATTCGACGTAGCCATAGCCGCGACCACGATTTAAATTATCGTCTTGTGGAAGTAAAATTTTGCTTATCTTAAAATTAGGGAATAGTGTTAAAATCTCAGCTTCCGTGATTCTATAAAAAAAAGTAACCAAAAGTAGATTATTACTATTGATAATTGATTCGAAATTTAGCAGGCTTACTTGTAGTCCAAATTACTTAAAAATACAGTTAAATGTTCTTTAGTCTCATCAATTTCGGTCATATTCATACCATCGCCACCTGTTTTAATTCTTTTGGCTTGACTTTCGCCCTCCTCTTGTTTCTTGGCAATAGGGTTAGTCTCTGGATGTGGTCGTTTATTACCTATATCTGGTTTTGTTAACGGCTTTGGTTTCGCGTCCTTTTTCTGAACTCTCACATTTGAATACCGATTGGCATATATTTTGCGACAAATAGTCTCACAGTTCTTCAAAGTATTTGTATTTCCATACACTCTTTCAAAACTTAGCCAAGCCATTTGTAAGCTGATATAGTTATCTAAATTTGGGACATGAATTGCTTTGTTATACAATTTCCGAGCGGATTCTATATTACGAGTAGTTTCGAAATCAACAAACTTTATCCATAGAGCGGTTTTATTTAAATTGTCTGCACTTTCCATAACCGCGCTCCATAATTCACGTCCTTTAAGCATATTACCCATTGTGTATTCCAAGTGACCCCAGAATTGTAATATTTCACATTGTTGATCGGCTAGAGCGCCCCATTGTCCGCCGAGCGTATTCCAAGCTAAATCAAAATTTTTACGTAAAATCTCAATATCTTTTTCATTTTTGAAATCGGTCTGACGCCTCAGATAAGTTAAATATTCAAGCCAAATTTGGACACAAGGTTCAGGCGTTTCGAATCCAACTGCAATAGCAGCTTCAAATGTTTCTTTGTATTTAGATTTTTCAAACGATTTAGAATTTTCAATAATTCTCATCTTTTCGATGTAGAATTCTGAGTTCCATGTAATATTTCGAAGTGCTCGTTCAATCACATCCAATTTAGTATAGTTGAAAACCGATTGTTTTATAGCATCATCATCTTCATCGCTATCATTCGACAATGAATCAATAAATTCCATATACTCAAACCAAACATTTGAACTCAAACAGCAGTCAGTCATCATTCGCTCGTATATCGCTTGTAGGAAGTCATCGTCGAGCAGATCTTCACACTCCTTGATATACTCCAAGTATAGGCGCTCTTTTTCTCCATATTTTTTGGATTCGATATTCTTTAATTTTAACTCAAATGGTAGAATTTTGCTGAGTACATTATTGGCACGATTATATCGACGATCTACGGTATCCCAGTCAATCTCAGCCGTGCTGATAGCTTCATGTGTTTTGGCGAATTCTTTAAACTCTTTGTACACAGTTTCTATTTCGAGAAGAGGTAGTTTGCATTCGGTTTGATAAATTTTTATCATTTTTTTTATATTTTCTGGTGAGCTGAAATTTAAAAAAAAAATTAAGGGTGAAAACTACTAAGATATATATTGTATATCGTACTCGTCTAATTTAATTTGAAAGTGATTTCGTCTTTCTTGAAAAAGCTGGGAACCTTTGAGGCAATTAAATCCATATTTTGGTACTATTTCGTCCCATATTTCATCATTGTCCCATAAAATAGCCAATTTTGCGTACTCTAGGGCTACATCTGTGCTGTAGTAATCGTGAAGCGCTCGCCTAAACAATTTTTGAACATTTTCATATTCCTCTGGACTTGATGATACTTTCAATTCAATTATAATCCATTTCAACCAAATTTCTGGTGCCAATGGGAATACAGTTGAAAATAGGTTACAGCTCTCGCGAATTTTATCTAAATCGTTTAGTTTACTGGAATACATAGAAAGGTCATAGGTTTGGTTTAATATTAAAATACTTGAACTACTTACTGTGCCAAACCTATAAGAAATGTGTAATTATTGTAATCATAACGGTTTAAGGTAATGGCTTGTAAAATTTCAAGATATTTTGCATTTAATGGTTCTTCTTTATCCACATCGGAGTCACCGGTATCATCGTCTTCGGAGTCGCCATTGCTTTTTTCAGCGTCCTTATCATCTTCTACATCGCTTTCATCATTATTGTCACCAATTTCCATTCCATTCTCGCTTTCATTTAAATCGTCAGACATTATTTTAAATAATTTATTTACATATAAACAAAAATATATAAAATATTACGCGTGAAGCTTTTCGCAAGTTTACATTTACGATGACAGTTAGCGGTACGATGAGGGTTGCCATCACCTGACTATAGAACCATGAGTAGCGAACCATGTTAAAAGTATAATTAATATTTTGCGAATGAATTGAGAAGAAATTGCTGATCTTATATTAAATTATATACTGGTGCACATATATTATCATATATATAATATTGTATAAGGAAATATACGATACAAACGAAAATCAAAAGTTTTTAGTATAGGTTCGTAGCCCAATGATTAGTTCCTGTTTTCAATACATACGCTGCTCTACATCATTAAAGAGATAAATAATTCAAAATGTTTAGTTTTGACATTTCCAACACGTGAAGTTACTGTGTTTAATTTGTACAAATGAAATAAGTAGAATATATAAATTGAAATGTCTTCAAAACGATTATTTATTGGTAATTTACCTTTAAACACAAATGAAGAAACACTAACGAATGAGTTTAGTTCGTATGGTGATATTGAAACAGTAGAAATCAAAACCAAAACAAATGCGTTCGATGAAGAAACCTGCTTTGCTTTCATTTCTATGAAGATTGATGATCGGATGCTCCAGCAATGTATTCGAGAATTTAAAGAACAAAAATTCAATGGAAATTATGTCTCAGTGTCATTAGCAAAGGAAAGTTTCTTGGATCGTTTAAAACGGGAACGAGAAGGAGGAAATAGCAATGACTTAGATTCGAAACGAATTAAGGTTCATGTAAAACATGATTTCACGGCCAATTTGAATCCAAAGAGGCACCAACACCAGAACTACAATGATAACAATTCCGATGATAATGAAAAATATTTCGAAGAACAAACTGAAGAAAACCCACAAAATAGTAAAATATTCGAATCGGATCGAAAACGTGTCGAGTCAGTTAAGAAATTAGCCGATTTAAATAAGCAAAAGAAAAACCTTATCAAATCGGCTCTTTCAAATATTGATAATTCGAAAAATAAAATCATTTTTGATGATGAACTGAGGCCGCAGCAGCAACCAACGAATTTGTCGAAGCCAAAAAATCCATCGAAGCCAACCCTTTTTAATGACGACGAAGATGACAATTATGCACAGGACTTCAAAATAAAAGAACAATTTCAAGGAGCAAAGGGACAAAAATTACTAGAACTACAAACGAGATACAAAAGCGATCAACGGTTTCAGTTGGATGAGCGTTTCAAAGCCGACTATGATGAGGACGATGAAGAGCATCAAAATGGTGAATACGACGAAGAAAACGAAGATGACGAACGTGAGCAACAGCTTAAAATTCTTGAAAATGTTGTTGGCAAACCCCTCTCTCGTAATAATTTCAATGTAAATAATTCGAATTCAGTTAAAAAATCAATAACGATGACACGATTTGACCCCACTAAGAGTGAACATCAAAATTTGACTAATCGTCTACCGGGTCGAAAATCCGGTAACGAATTACATGACGATAAAGTAGAAATTAGCGAACCAATTGTATCACAGGAAACATTCTATAAAGTTAGCGATAATCTGAAAAGTGCTCTAAAATCGAATGAAACTACAAACGGATTCAGTCTACTTGGAATGTTTGGTAAAGCTGATGACGACGAAATCGAGGATCGTGCAACCATTAGCAGTTATCAACTCGTCGATATAAATAAAAAGAAAAAACACAAAGAAAAAAATCCGTTCAAGTACGATTCATCGGAGTCCGAGGATGAAGTTGATTTTAAGAAGGCTGATCAAACAGCTACAACCAAAACGGAATTGTATCGCGAAACATTTTTTTACATTGAAAACGATCAGCGCTTAAAAGATGGGGCGCACTTCTATCGAATGGTTGAATCAACCGAAAACAGTAATTTCGATGAATATCGTGGAGAATTGAAAAAGGTGGTACGTAAGAAATTCAAAAAATACCAACAAAATGCTGGCGGTCGAATGAACTCATTTAAACGAAAGAAGAAATGATTTTTTATAAATCTACGATTTCGGTTTAAGTAGATTCTAGATTGTTGCGTTAATCGAACACTCCGATATTGTACCTTCTTATAAACCATATAATTTTTGGATAAATTCGGTTATAATATCGATAGCTGTTTATCTACTTAACCACTTAAAAAATACGTTTAAGATGACTATCAAAAATACTTATCAAAATGTTAATTCTAAACCTACCTAAATAAATATAAGATTTATTATAATTATGAGTTTAACTTAAAATTCAATTTAACAAAATTTATTTTTCTAGTCACTTCATATACCAGAACCGAACTTTCACTCCTTGGGAATTTACTATAAATATTACTCTGTAGTTAGTTTGTTTTGATTTTAATTTGAACTCTCACCATTATGTTGGTAATCTTACTCTATAGAGAACAAAAGAAATAGTTAAAACCCTCATTGACCAAATCTTCAGGTTTCTGAATTCGAAGCCATGCTTAAGATTGGCTTAAGATAAACAACATTTTGATGTACAAGTTGAAACCACCAAGGGTGATAGAGAAAGCTTCAATACCATTAATTTTAATGAATACATACATAGCTTTATATCAAAGAGGATTTATCTTATATCCACTTATACCCCTTTTAAATATTCACACTCCTTGCACTTATGAGGAAATCGAAGTTTACTCTATTGTGACTATATTGGTTTCATTTTAGAAGCAAATGTTCAATGTCTTGTACAACCATACAAGAATCGCACACATTTTCATCACTCAAATGACGTTTATACAGATATCCCTTCCAATTTCCATGATTCAATCTCACACTCCATTGTTCGTATCCTTTGATTTCCTTAGAGAAAAGTTTTTTTTAAAAGAACACTACACCATTCAAAGTACTTCTTGCCATTTATTTGACTTTTTCGCACAAATTCACGCTCCCATTTACTCCACAGATTCACCTGGAACATACGAAGTACATCTACAGCATCCATAAATTCATATTCATTTACATCCTGAATCAAGCAACCCCTTTTTGCAATCATATCAGCTCTTTCATTACCTTTAATATGTGAAAGTATCCATTGAAGAACAACTTCACTCCCACAAGATTGAAGATTACTCAAACAACTTATTTACATAAACATTGCCCTGAGTACTCCCTTCCTTACTTGTTAAATCTAAACCACTCAGAGAGTCAGATAGTAAAAGAACCCTCCTTCTTCTGTCACTCATTGCCAACTTGATTCCAATTCGGCATTCATTATACAGATGCCATCATTTACTCTTAACATTTTCACACTAGCATCTGTATACGCAGTCAAATGAGCAAAATATTTCATTTGCATCTTGCGAAATTCTCTCTTAACTGATAACTCATTCATCAAAGCTATTATCGTGTCTCCAAAATTCAAACATACCACCAGATTTGAAGGACGAACTGTTGTTACCACTTTTTGGGTCTTGTTGGATATGTTCATATTCTCCAAAATCAAGCGGGTTCTTTGAGTTTTCTTAAAATCTGTTCCTGCCTGCAATCTGGTTCATCTGCAATCATTTCATTTACTAACGCGTTTCTTTCATAATCATTCGTACAGTTTCACGCACAGTGATCCAGTGTCTCTTATAATTGAGAGGTGTATCACCCGTTTCAGGACCATAGAGTGTGTATTGGGTTTGAATTGACCACCCCCAATACCACTAGCACATGCGCATTCACAACTTTCATTAACGCGTTAAACCCAACTTCAGAACCGTCACCATACACGCTTATTCCATACGCAATATTGAAGAACACTAGCGCCATCGGGTTCGAATCCTTATAGAGGCAAGATCCAAAAAGGGATTTTTCACCATCGATCGTTTGAGCGGTGCAATCGATGGTGTGAATGAACACATCTGGTCCCCCTGTTGAGTTTAGAATATAAATATAAAAATTAAGTGGTATGACAACGGACCATCGCCGGTCTAAGTGTGCGGTAGCAGCAACCCAACAAAAAAAAACAACCCAACAAAAAAACATATTCTGAACTCTTGCACTCTACAAATGGAGGTCGTACGGCTATAGCTCCGACTTATGCAGAACAATACATTGCATATCTCAATGTTATATTAGTACTGAATGAATTCTTAACCCCACCAGATAATTATTTATCTTTTCTAGGATCAATGCTTTTCAACTATATGAGGTTCCACATTGCATTGTACTTTCAATCATCAAACTAACAGGTTCCATTATTACGTCTAAATCGAATAGAGCCTGATTCAAGCTTTTTGTTATTCTGATATATTGATATCTCTCCAGAACAGATGAGTGTATACGTAAAAGAGTTATACCACACTCAACTTCGCTGAATGGGTCGTCCTAACCCATTCGAAACTCAGATGTTCGCATTACGTCACCATCCAACGCGAGGGGTTACATGAATATTCAGGATGACCGAACAGTACAATACGACGTCCCAAATTCACAGCGTTAACTCGCTTACATCGAAAACCATTCACACAAACAATCCTGTTTAGACACATCCAGCCAATCTGGACATACACTTCACTCCATCCCGTATTTTCGTCCCTTTTCACAATGATTTGTTTATAAAATAAAACAGACGATCAGATGAATGGGGTACAGTCTAGTAGTAGTATCCTTCAATGATGCAGATAGAATAAAACCATCGTGTAACTTATGTAACGTTTACTGTAAAAAACATTCCAACCGCGGCCAAACGGTGAAGTAGCCACCAATATAATTTAACATATGGACCAATGATGTACAAGATCAATGATGATGTTTGATTGTCTTACGATTTGCCCAACCAAACCTTTTTTTTTGTGGCTACAAGAATTTTTTGGCTACAACGGATCAGTGACGATTCGTTAAATTAATTTAATGACCTTTAGGTACTCACCTCACCAAGTCACCACATCGCTGAAAAAGCGCACGACGTGATAAGAGAAAAATGAAAGAATACGAAAAAGTGGTAGCTTCGGCAGTAGTCGGAAAGAGTATAATTTATGTCGTGAAAATACGCGATAATTGATTCAAAATGAATTTGGATAAATCAAGTTACAACGATAAATCAATTTTCAACGAAAGTTCGAAGGCTCAATACCGTAAAAATGAAAATCGTCGTTTAAACCAAAAAACGAATGCCGATCGTTACTCGATAACATTGTCACAAACTACAATCACTAACTGCAGGGATGCAATTTTAATCAAAAATTTCCCTATTCGGGCGTATCATCTGATCCCGATTCATGAAGAAGATATTGAAACAAAAGGAAAATGCACTCCGTTTGGTTAGTTGGAGTGCACTTAGATAACGAAATGCGGCTGAGTCATTCCAAAGGCTATTCATTGTATCCTTCGCAACTTATAATCCCGTTCATTGATCAAATCAGTTGTCTAGGTTTGGTATTTCAGCAGCTGAAATCATAGCAGCCCAAGTCGTAGAGAAGCAATAGCGAGATTCAGGCACCCAACAATTACTAAAGGTGTCCAACGATTGTCCAACCATTTTTCTACCAATCGCGGCAAAAGAACAAGCCAACATTTAAAAATTTTAAAAAAACCGGAGAAAGAACTCTGTATTTGGCAGAGACCACGCAGTTATCCTATCCATCAACATACTTTAAAATAACAATCATCGTTGACGCTTGAAATTTATTAATCGGGTCCGTAGTGCATCAACAGGCAAAACAGAAGTGGCGACCACTTAATTTGTTTTCACGAAAACTTACTGGCATAGGGAAAAGATGCATTGTCGAGAATAGGGAACTTCTAGCAGCATACGCGGTGGTAAAACGCGGCTTCACTCGACTACGCCGGCTGATAGCCCAATGCACGTCAAGATAATGTGATTGTCAACGCATGATCGATTGTCGTATCGAAACAATTACAGCTAATATAGATAACGATAAGATAAAATTCGATAAAGTACCTGTTTTCGGTCAAACAAATCTTTAACCTGGGACATTTCTGCTAGTTCACCAAGATCAAATGCATTCTAATTACTAACAAAGGAACGCAATTTAAATCTGAATCTCGTCGGATTTCAACGAAGTCGAACCATAGCCAATAATCCATAGCTTGAAATAACGTGTATTAACGAGCCATACACTTGTGTATGGGGAATGTCTACGGGTACCTGGGTATATGATATAATCGTTTATATCACAAAATCAAGTTATCAAGCCAATTCAAAATTTCAAGCTCCTACGACCATCTCCCCCGAAACCACGTCATAAATCGATAGTAATTTTTGTTTTTAAAGATCACAAAACAAGCTCCCATGTATTAATTCTTACGCTTTGCGTAGATCACTACAACCACCACCGTACGAAGGTCAATATTGTGTGATCCGTCGAGCAGAGCAATTTTACACAACCTTGGTGAAAGAGAGCAGATCGAATATTTCTATAAACCGCTTAAACATGGTTTGTTTAATCAAATGATCAGTACTCGAAGGAAGGCACTGAGCCGACTCCCAATGTAAATCCATCACTCGGAGTACCTGGGCATCCAGGTCCAGACACTCTAAAACCTAATTTCATACCAAATTCAGGAGACGAAAATATATTCGGCAAAAATTTAAAGTAGGTAACTTTCAAAATCGTCAATTCACAAGTACCAACAACATGCAAACAACACCGCGAACAGAAAGGCGACCCACTCGCTTCAACTAATCGTTCAACAAGTTCTCTAAGGGCGGTATAGTGGGGTGGCAAATGACATCCAAAACTTCATCGGATCTGAAACGATTCGTCAAATTAATTCAGTGACTTTTCTGTACCTACCACGTCGATAAAAGAGCGCACAATGTAATGAGGGGGAAATAAAAGAATACGAAAAAGTTGTAATTCAGCTGCTGAAGTCGGAGATAGTATTATTTATGTAGTAAGATTGCGTGGATCAAAACTACAACGGTAAATCAACTGTTCATTTTTTAAATTTTCATTTATTATTTTGTAAATCATAAAATCATTTGGAGTTTGTGTAAATTGACCAGTTTATTAATTGTGGAAATACGATTTCGGTACGCTCGACTGGTTTCACTAGCTATAGAGACATCTCCAGTTCGACCGTTGCATCCTCACATGTCCACAGTTTTTATCAAATCACATTGGCCACCATTGGTTGAAATTTGATCTTCGTTTGGCCTCGACATTATTTTTAACTTTTTATTGTCTACTATTTATGACATCTTCTATTTAAATAACTTTATCAATTTTATTTGAATTTAGAACAAAAGTTTATTTCAAAATATTCATTGTCACATTCTCAACTGTGAACCCTCCATGTTCCTGCATAATTATGAATCCTGAGAACATTTCGAAAATATAATTTAAAAATCTATGAAATAATTTTCGTCATTAAAAATGTTTAAAACTTACAAATTAAACCGATTCAAGTAAAACCAGGATGGCAAACAAAGTTAAGAAATAAAATAAAACCAATAAATATAAATAGATAGACATGCTCAGCTCACTTCTAATTTAGTGACAGACTAAACAAATAAACGAACTTTTGTTTCAATTGCTGTGTTAAAAAGAGAGAGAACATTCATTCATAGGTTTGAAATTAGGCCAGGCATATTGTCATCTGTTTTGTTTTTTTCGTGTATGCCGTTTCGATTTTCGATTCAAATTTCTCTCAATTTGATTAGTTAATTCTATAAAACATGTTAAATTTCATAAAAGATTCAGTTGAAGAAAACCATTAAAATCTTTAATTAATTATGTTAACAATTTATTTTTAAGAGAAAATTTTATAATTTTTTACAAAACGAAAGCGTTGTAAAATATTAATTTACATGTTAATGGCGATTTGTTATTTTCCTTTAGGCTTCATATTGCTGCAGATTTGTAGATTGAAATTCTCAAAAAGTAACGACATTTCTAGCATGTTCAGAAAATGGTTAGTTGGCTACAATTTGACTCCGCTCTTAGGTAGTTTAATCCAAAAACTTTTTTCTCTTGGCAATTACCTTCTTAAGTTACTTCCTTAAAAGTTATTGGGCGCCTTTTCTTACAAAAGTTAACACAATTGCTATTTTGGTTCATGAAACTCTTGTTGGGACCATTCGTCGAAACTACATATTTCAATCGATAAACGTATACTTATAATTTATGGATAATATTCAACACCGAAGATAAATTCAAACAAATTATAATATCGTGTATAAAAACTAATTATAATTGATAAGAAACAGTAGCATAACTACCAGAAACAGTAAATACATATTTTTAAATTGATATTTGACACCGAAAAGGAAGTGGCCGGAAATTAAATAGAAAAAATTTGACTCATACTGATCTCAAGTCCTACTGCTTATTGCTTTTATGTTTATTTGAAATATTCAAATTCAAAGTCGATTGAACCAATCATAATTAAAGTCTACAGACGTCTGTTTGTTTCGTTCTTTGCAATCTGTTTTGGATCCCTTCTTAACCAAGACTCGCCCAACTCTTTCGATGTTCGCTTAGTTACGTTCTATTTTACGTCATTACATTGCCAAATCGGGAACGTAGGGCTTTATGTTCAGCCAGCCTATAATACTGACATGGAAGATGGGACGGCTCATGAATTCTGCACTCTAACAAGGGTTCATAGATGTAGATTCACACCCCCGATCGTAATCAGATGATGAAAAATATCATCACGAGCAAGAAAACTTTGTATAGTTAGGTGTACCATCTTTTAACCACTATACAGATAGGTATAGTGACACTTTTAACCACTATACAGACTGGAACGGCATAATACTGGTATACTGAAGATGCGAAAGGTGTTAACTTTTAAAATCCTATCACAAAAACCACCACCCTTAACCTAATCGGGTTAAGTTTGGCAAAACCAAACACAAGGTGATTTCACAGGGTCACAGGTAAAAATTCTTATCGACTTCCAAAGCAATCGATACTCGATTGTGTAGCTTCTCAGCGGTGGGATGTTACGTTGAAGATTGGGTGTTAGGTTATCCAAATATAATGGTGTCAGTAATACGTTTGTTAATAATTTGTTTGCCGAATATTCAGCCATGATGGATGCATTCCACGCCTTATGAAGCATGTTAAACGTATTTCTGGTTTTGCTGATGTGTGGATTGAGTTGTTATACCATACCAACTTCTTCGGTTGGCGTATTATTGATAGTATTGACGTGACATTAATTTCGAGATCAACTTTCTTCGCATGGTGTGGCAGCTTTTGTTCTTTCTGATGCATATCAAAATGTTTGTGTGCTAGGCAAATGCAATTTGTGTCTTCCAGATCATTGAGTCACAATGATGGTACCTATTGAATACCATTTGAAAATAAGTTGTTAAGTTTGCGCATGATTGAATCAACCTATAATTATTCTTATAGTTATCGGTTAATTGATTAGAATATATTTGTTGAAGCATTATCATCGCTAATCTTTCATTATGCTGTTGAGAAGAAAGATACCTCTTCAGTTCTTGTATTCTCTTAGGTCGCCTTTCTTTGTGATTGGTATAGTTCAACCCTCTTTCAATTTCTGCGGGATTCTCCCAGTATTCCATACTTCAGCTAATAGTGGTGTAAGAAGTCGTTATTGTGAATATAGTTATATTTGTTACTAAAAATACTACGGAACTAGAAATCCAGCACTTCAGTCTGACGTTGATAACGTTATTAAGTTTCCTCTGCATTATAAGTATTGATTATACTCTGCCGGAGAATAGAAACTATATTAACGAGTCTTTAGCTAAATATACATTCTACATTCTATCAAAGACAAGTGTATTAAAAGAATCTGCCTTAATCTAGGGTATTCGCAGAGGAAGAGTTATCGCCACTATGGTGAAGCAAATGGCTAAAGTTGTATTGTTCGAATCTCGATTGGGGCAGGATACAAAAAAATGTTTTCACCATTTGATTACGATCGGCGTGAAAGATCACATCTATGCTCTATGAGTGCAGAATTCATGGACCAACCAATCTTCCATGAAAGGCTGGCATGAAGCTATGCAATATGTAGCCGTACGTTCTGGATTTGGTTATGTAATGGCGTAAACTATAGCTTAAATAAGCGAACCGTGAAAGAGTTGGGAGAGCCCCAAAACCGTTGGCAAAGATAGAATCAGACAGAGTGTGATGCTGATAAAATAGATTATAATTGCTCTAAGGACAAGTATTTGTTTAATCAGAATTTCAATCCAAATCAACTATAAATTCAAAAAACTACAAATTACAATTCATAAACTCTCAAATATAACCACTGATAACATTTCTGATGATAAACGCATAAACTCCTCATGTAACATATTTATGTAACTTCATAATTTAATCTAGTTAAGTAAATAATTAGGAAAATAAGCAATGGCCTTCCAAAAACTAAAGAACCTGAATCACTAGCTGACTTTAGACCTATTGCACTATCATCATTTTTAGACGAGTTATCTAGGGTCAAATAAAGTGAACTTGTTGATCCCTCTACAGTCTTATTCATAGCACAACGATAGTCCTGGCAGATATCTCTAACTGTTACAGTTATAGCTTAGATCGAAGTGACTGTGTCTCCTGGACGTTAGTTAGGGTTTCAGTTCTATATCATTTTGAAAAATTCTTGACAAGCTGCATATAGACTCTAACTTTAGTATTGAGGCATCGGATTTGATGTTATCTTATTTAACCGATTGTCCTCAATATGTTGATATTAATTGAGTTCAATCCAATTATGTGCCCTTACATGCAGAGTACCACTTACATGCAGGTTCAATTATGTGCTTTTTAATATTTTATAAACGGTCAGTATTTATTACAGTATTATTTTTCTTTGCAATTGAGTTTGCAATCCATTAAAGGCTTGATATACTGGCTCAGTAGAAACTAGAAAGACGATCCTTTTCATCTAACAAAATCATTTTTGTGTTTAATTGTCACCATCTGTAGGGCGAATCGACTCCTACGAATGTTCTAGTGGTGATTATTCTTACTCCAATATCAGTCTTGGTGAGAGATGGGCCATTACTTTTAATGTTCTAATCTTAGGCAGAAGCCAAATCGAGGCGTACGGCAAGAAAGGTCTTATTGAAGTTGACCTTCTGCACATGCCAGTAGTACTGACATGGAAAAAAGGGCGGTTCGTTATATCTACACCCCAACAGAGAGGGAGCGGTTAAAGTCGAATGGTGTAAACTCGCTTATGAATCTAAGCTTTAACAAGTGTTTATTTCTTGTTGGATCAAGATATTTTTTGTACTTTTTGTAAAAATGGAAAACTTGAAATTGTGTAAATCAAGTTGTCATTAAAACGCAACCGTTAAAATCAGTATGACAAATTGAATATCGAAAAATTTTATTTATTATGTTCGAGTGTTTTATAATTATGATTTTACTCATAATGGTAATAAATTATATAGTACTGTGACAAAATTATTTTCGATACAAAATTAATTAATAAAAATGAAATTTGTCAACTGAATAATTACCGACGTGGAACTGTAAGTCATTAACTTCAGTGGATAGGTTTGTTTTGATATCAAGAAACGTCAAAAATAATAACAAAAGTCAAAATGAGTGTAATTCGCAATGAAATAAAAACCAATTTAAAATTATTAAATGAATTTCAGCCAGAAGGTAAATATGATATAAAGATTATTGAAATGTAAACTATTTACTATGTCCACAATATTATTACAGTTATAAACGAATTTTGTAAATTAAGCCATGAGTACCTAATAAGTGGGCCGAATGAAAAAAAGTACGGGATTGCAGCAAGTAAGTGACGATGATTAAAACGTTATTAGAGTGTTTAAAATCAATCTATTAAATAATATAATTATTAAATTCATAATTTTATATCCGGTTATTATTTCGACTTATATATAGATTCGAAACTTAGCTTAGCATGCTTTAAAACATTATAGTTTTAGCACTCGCCAATAGATGGTAATACATTATTTTTGTCTTCCAGAAAAACTATCAACCACATCAAGTGAAATCCAATCGATAATCGAAAGCCTTATTTGTTTTACAATCGATTCGATTAAAAATAATACAAACGACAGCGATTTCAATCAATTGGAATCGTTAAATTTCAATTCCGATCAGATTGATGCAAT
Source organism: Tipula lateralis (assembly GCA_963932295.1). Classification (NCBI taxonomy): domain Eukaryota; kingdom Metazoa; phylum Arthropoda; class Insecta; order Diptera; family Tipulidae; genus Tipula; species Tipula lateralis. The sequence goes on from OZ010737.1 coordinate 128,786,871, forward strand.
TCGGACGTTTATAAACGAGAAACGATGTTATGAAATTTTTTTGAAAACTTTCCATACGATTAAACCGCTTAAATATCGTGATCTAGAATGGCGTATCGAAGCAAAAATAGCGTCTCGAACGCTATTGAAACAAGCTAATACAGGAATTGTGATACGGCTGCATTTGGATAGCGAACGTATAAACGAGCATAAAGATACGTTGTTGATTCGGCCGGATCAGGAGGCGCCAAATACTAAACCAACGAAACGGGAAGTTCTTTTTGAAATTGATCTGATAAATTTAAGTCATATTATAAGTACACTCGAAGAAGTTTTGCTCGAATCAAGAACACATCGTAATCGAAACTTCATCAAAGCTTTTCAGTAATAAATTGTTGGAACATTTATATTATGTAGTTTCTCTTGAGATATTTTATTTTTTCCATTTCATGAAATTTTTTTTGTTGTATTATAGAACAATTTTCTACTTAAACGAAAAATTTTTAAATTAACCGAAAAATTACATTGGAACCAAGAAAAAATTTATACAAAATAAAAAAAACTATTAAATCTAACTAAAAAATATTTTTAAATTTTTAAAATAAAAATTAAAACTTTTCGTTTTTTAATTTGTTTGGGACATTATCTAAGCCATATAAACAAATGTATTAATATCATCATCATCCCGTCTCATGTACTTATTTTCAATAAGCCATTCCAATTGTTCCTTAATCATTTTCTTAGACGGTAGAAACATATTTTTCAGAATATCAATGAGTTCCGCCTGCAATGCGGCATTATTCAAGCGTTTACGCATTTTCATTATCTTTATGATTGCTTCTTGGGTACGGAATATACGCAATTGTACTATTGATTGGTTATCCTCTTGCTGCGATCGTTCGGTGCTCAATTGTAGTCGGCCGATTAAATTGATCTGTAATTAGTAAAATTCCGGTTACGTAACAATGTTTTATTAAAAATTTTAATATATTCTTACCTTCCCTCGCTTCTGAGGTTTTGCATTCTTGATCAAGGCAAATTCTTGATTTATCCAAAACTGTGTGTTCTCAATGAAATCTTTGGGTGCTTGTGTAATCGGTTCGTAAAGCAAAAGTTGTCTTTTTAGTTTTGGATTTGCAACAAGTGACCACAAGGTCCGCCTTAATTCTAAATCAGGTAGTTCTGTTGCCAAGCGTAAATTTTCATATGATATTCTTTCCATAGGCCGTTGATTCCATGCGAATAGCACGGCCATTTGAAATGTCGTTACGTCCAAATCAAAACGTCCCACATTATTTGCGAATGTTATCGTGCCATTACTCATGTGATGATACCACTGTAATTTACGGCCGGAATGTTTTTTCTTATAGAAATCCTCAACGTCTGGAATATAGTCTTCTAACTCCAATGGAAGACTGACGGAAACACGTTCCGATCCTCGGGCCCATGCGCCAGCATTTAAAATTTTTATATTAATTGCATCGTGACGTGTAGTCGATGCACGAAACTGAGCATTTAAATCCTCACTAACCTTAATATCTTGAAACATGCGAGCTAATTTATTAACATAATCAGCTGGCATACCGATGTCGCGCAACCATTCAACCATATCCTCTTCCTTTTCACTATCGGCACTCGAATCCAATATTAAGCGACGAGTTAAATGAGCCTTATGATAACGCATAAAGACATCCTTATTATTGACATATTTGAGCACGAGTAGTACATCCTTTAGACGAGATTCAATTTCATCACTTGTTAATTTTTTACTCAACTGTGTCCGTCTCAAAAGCATATCACAATAATTGGCCAATAGCTCCGGACACTTACTCTCGGGTGTTGTAACTTTGGTACCACGAGCAGTTGGTGCCGTAGGCAATTCCAATTTGAAAACGGTCGTGTCATTAACCACTTGCTGGAAAGCTTTATCGCGAGCAGTTAAAAATCGTGGATCATCGTTGAATGCGTCTTTTACGAGTTTACTAAATCGTCGAAACAAATCGAGTAAACGTTCAACATATTTTTCTGAGTCTTGTGTTATAACATCGGACGCTGATTTCATATCGTCCAAACCAGTCTCAATAATGTGTTTCTCCAAATCGCGTAGCATTGGATCAATACCTTTGGCTGTACCATCCGGATCGGATGGTACTCGATCCAGTAGTCGAAACATGAGTTGTAAACGCTCTGTTTCACCGCACTTAATTAATGATGGACATTCACTGAGCAATGTCGATAAATGATCTTCGATCAATACGGATACACAACCTTTGGCCAAAGCATTAAAACTGCTCGTTTCAAGATATCGTTTTGCTCGTGCTTCCTCTTCGCGCAACTTAACATCCGCATAGCGCATAAATGTTTGGACACCATTTTGCTGTAATTGTTCGGACGCTTTCATGCGATAAAATTCTTTTGTTGCATCCAAATATGCTTTCTCGAAATTGTCTCGATATATTTTCAGCTTATCGTCCGTATTCGAACATAAATTAACATAACTTTCTCTAACACCTATAACTAATTGTGAATCGAATGCGTCCCCATTCCGTTCGGCGTGTACCAACTTCATAGCAGAGTCCTGTAATCGACCCTTAATATTCATAAAAATACTTTGATTCCATGAATCGAGCATTAATTTGCGTACGATGCTCTCATCGTTATTCGATTTTTTTTGTGAATTATTCGAATTGTGATTCGATGAGATTGATTTGCCTTGGAGGGCAGTTTCGAGCTGTTTAAAAGGAAGCGGTAGGTAACTTGATTGTGTAAAAAATTTACGCCATTCAATTATATATGCTTTTAATAAGGCTTGTTCTTCGCGTTGCGCTAGGACACGCATTTGAGCTTGTTTGATAAATGCAACAATATCATCTTGTAGACAATCGTAAATTTTCGATGGACCCTTCTCATCCCATAGACATACAACGTGAACACCAAAAAATAGGTGTTGCCATTCCGATTGTGTTACAGGCTCTTGTTTTAGTAAATTTAAAACAATTGGTCGTGTTTCGGGCCATACTTCTTCGAAACTCCGTTGACCTTTTCCCTGTAAATATAGAGACATTTAATTAACAAAAAATAAACACATCAATCAATATTCGAGAGGTTGAGATAAATCAATCAAAACGCTGAATGTTCGCAGTATCAAAACGTAGCATCGTGGTATTAACTTTAAATCGTTTGTCCAGGTCAGTTTGTTAATTACATATTTATGTTGAACTCTTCGTAAAACGCAGGCATTTTTCCTAGAGGTTTCATTTTTCACAGTACCACTAGGAATCACACAATATGCATCTATCAATTAGTCATAGAGGAAATAATTTTTTTTCTAACACAAGCCCAAACTCTTTACCATTTTTTTTATAATTTATTATCGTTTTACAAATAGTTCATAAAGAATTATACTATTTTTATTTAATTCAAAAGATAAACTTTTTATTTCAATTTATACCTTTAACATTGATTACACCAACAACAAACTTTTCTTCACTGTGAGCACCACACAAACACACACAGAAAATTATCCCAACTTTAACTTTTTATTTTACTTAAACTATAGATATTTATTATTACAAATAAATATAACAATCGTATAAATAAACTATAAAATAAAATATATCTCTAATTTTTTAATGATTTTATATTATAAATTTTCAATTGAATTTTTATTTTATTTTATGTTCCATTAGATTTTACGCTTGTCACTCATTTTTGATGACATTTTGAAGATTTCGAAATTTTGAGGTTAGGAAATATTTTTTATTTTTTTGTTTGTCAAATGTCGATAAGTTTTGTTTGTCGATGTTAACTGATCGTTTTTATGTGATGTACATTAAACGAACTCATTAATGTGTAGTAGTGGGAACAGCTGATTGTCAAAATTATAAAAATACGAATTTTGGTTTTTTGGCAAATTGTAAATTGCTATGGCGTATCTATTAAAGAATTTTAGATTATTTCAAAATTTAAGGTATGTGAGGTTTGAATGCTTAGTATAAAACAACGAATGGATTACATTTCAGTGATCCTTGTCTAATATATATATAGTTGAATACATAAAACATGTCCAGTTCACCTTCACATGCAACTATTGCATGATTTGTCCAAATATTTCTTAATGTTAAAAGATTCTTAGTCAATTTCAGCTCTCAGAACTACATAACCCAATTTAAATGTATTTACAGTAATAATGCCAATACCGTTCGTCATTTTGCCACAAAACGAGAAATCAACATACCAGTAGTGAATCCCGAGTCCGAGATCCGTTTAAGCGAAACATGCGTAAAACGTCTCAAGGAAATATGTACAGATGGTTCATTTTTGCGGATAATAATTGAAGGAGGTGGTTGTTCCGGGTTTCAATACAAATTCGACATCGACAACAAACTACAAGCTGACGACAAAGTTTTTCAAGTTGAAAATGCTAAAGTGGTTGTGGACGAAGTATCATTGGACTATTGTAAAGGATCGATAATTGATTATCATACGGAATTAATACGAGCCGGATTTCGTATTGTTGGCAATCCGGTAGCAGAACAGGGTTGCTCATGTGGTGCCTCATTTTCAATAAAAATTGACTAAAATTACGATTTGTATTTTTACGATTTCCAACGTTGATTGGATGACTGTGATAATTCGTCCTCACATAGTTCACGAATGGCAGGCAACATTAAAATAGATGTAAATAATATAGTTTTTATGTAAATATTCTGAGATTATATTTATTATAACATTTATAGTTTTGGGATATAATTAATATAATATGAATTTTATCATCAGCTTATAAATATTTATTTATATACGAGAGAGGTTCATTTGATATAACCTTCTCCAAATTATTATCAGTAAGTAGAGAATAAAACAAAATTTAGAAAGAAAAACTATGTCTTTACACATTATTATTTTAAACTTGCCAATTGATCACTTAAATTAATCACCTGTTCGGTTAGTACACTTATTTGTTCTTCGTAATTAATTCGGGTCGTTGCTAAATCCTCCTCCGTATTCTGTAACCTAATGTGAGATTCTTTTAATTCATTAGCACATTTTTCTAGATCCGATTGCGTAATTACTAAATTATTCTGGAGTAATTCGCATTCACATAAGTAGTTGGTAATTTTTGATTCTAGTAAAAACTTGTCGTTAAAGATTTTCTCTAGTTTTTCATTAAAATATTTATATAAAATTTTTTCTTTTGTCTCATCCATTTTGGGAATATCTAAATCTAAATTACTATCACTATTATTATTGTTGTTATTACTATAATTACTATGATTATTTAGTAATTTATTATTATTTATAATTAAATCATTACTATGATTGTCATTTAATTTAAGGATTTCATATTGGGTACGCCAATAATTAACATCCTTTTCTAGAGTATGGATTCGTTCTTCTGCTGTGGTAATTGTTTGGTGGTTCGATGTCATGCCAGCTGTAGAATTTTGATTGTGAATTGGAGTATTATCACTGCCTGTCACACTTAGTCCATCTTCACTGCCGAGCTGCAAAATTAATGTATATAATTTAAGTGGATTGAGGTAAAAACATTTGCCGTAAAAATTACCAAACTAACAGCTTCTGCAACTTTAGTCTCTAATTCTGAATTCTTTACGTTAAGCAATTCAATTTCCTTTCTAAGTTTTTTATCAGTTTCTGAGTTTTCAGATACTCGTACGAAAAGTTGTTTTTCGAGTTCATCGACCCGATTCTTAAATAAAATTAGCTCTGATTCTTTATCAGCAATCTGTAATTAGAAACAAAATTGTTTATACTCCAACCGATATTAGTAACCCATTTACTATTCGGAATAAAGTCGTACCAATGATGTAAGCTGTGCATTTTCTAATATTTTCTTTTGGAATTCTTCCGTCAATACTGGATCACCGTTTTCAATTAAATGACTACTATTTTCATTAATATTATTGCGCCCCTTTGGGTTACCGCTTTTAGCATTGTTTTTATGTTTCTTTAAAACTTCTGCCGTATTTAAATCATCCTGAAGGGATTCGACTCGATGTTCAAGCTGTTTATTTCGAAATCCAAGACTATCGACTTCCTGTTCGACACGTCGTAATGCTGTTTCTTTGACCCGCAAAGTTTCGCGTAAAACTGAGTTTTTATTTTGCTCTTCGATAACAGCTTTCTTCAGTACACTAGCTTGGGCACGTATCTACAATACACAAAAACAGATTTGCATGTAAAAATTTTAATTGATAATTTTTTTACGTCGATATCGTAATTGTACTCCCATTGGAGATTTTCGCTTGGAATATTTTTTCATCCATATCAACTTTCTACTTTGTGTGTAAAACGATATTTTCTAACCTTTGAATACTCTGTAGCTAATTTTTGATATTTCTGATCTTGATTCGATGAATGATCCATTTTGGAACCCAAATAAACAAAATTTCACTTTAATTATTTTTTAATGTTTCTTATAATTTCATTATAATAAAATTTTTTTTTTCGGTCTATAGCAAATAGGAAGGAAAACAAAACTCTGGTTGATATGTCATCTGTCAAAAATGAATTTTCGGAATGTTGAATACAGTTTTCGGAGTAAAATTGAAGTAATAGATTATTTGACATTGCATTATTCGATAAAATTCGTTAATACGAATTTCGGGATTACAATACAAAAGCCTATTGGCGGTTATAATTTTAAAGCTGCGGCTGTGATAGCTCATAGCTGCATCAGTTGGAGCGGGAGATACCGGGTTGGAACCATTTTGGTGGTGTGAATAATCACATCTATGACCTCCTGTAAGTCCACGATTTGACTATGTAATGGCGTAAAGTAGGGCTTTGAGGCCCAACACAGATTGCAAAGATAGAAACAGATCGACAGATGTTATTTCGTTTTAATATTTAAAAATAATTATATAAACTAAATAATTTAGAATTATTTCGAAGTGGTTCATTTTAACAAGAATCTGCTTTCGTTGATCTCACAATCGATGACTTCGTAACCAAATATCCAGTAAGAACTAGTATGAGATGTAGGAAGTACTGGATTCATCTGATCGGTGGAGTAAATACATCTATGAACTCCTGTTATAGAATGCAGAATTCGTGGGGGACCGATTATCTTCCATGTCAGTATACGACAGTGGTATGCAATGCAATATGGTTCTATGTAAATCGGACCTATAGCCAAAGTTTCGATACGTCCTCGATTTAGCTGTAATGGGTGAGTGCCTTAAGCACTACAAAAGTTTCCGATGGTTAAAACAACTAATACAAGTTGAAGAGATATTTAAGTATGTATATCGTATCTCCCATCACTCGGGACAGAATATAAAGGTATCCTTTGCTTCAGGTCAAAGGCATTGCATCTTTATGATATTTAAAGATAGTTTGATAGTTCATTGGAAGGATGGAAGGAATCAAGTTGGGAATGAATGAGGGTATTTATACTCTCCGATTGGGTTATCTTTAACTAACCGGGGTGGGGATATTCAGGGTGAAAAGGTGTTGTATGCTTGAGGAAACTTACTAAGTATTGAAGGATTGAGCTGTACTTAATATGTCATTGAATAACTTGGGAGAAATTCATTGAAAAGAGTCAAGTGCAAAGACGGAAATCTTTTGAGTTGTGTGGCGCTTCTTTAAAGAAATCATAGTACAAAAATTGGAAAGAATGATTAAATACCTTCGTTTTATTGAGATAGATTTATGTGAAAGTATGTTTGATTGTGAATAACATAAACCGCCCGATTCTGACATACAGTCACAGACAAAAAACAATCTTAGCTTAAGAATACTTTTGTATTCTGAACGTAGTCATAGTTGTGATTAGTCTTAAATAGTTTCAATAAAATCAACCCAATATGTGGTTTTATGAATCACAAATTTAACGGTTATCACCCTATCTAGAAATATACTTATAATTGAATTGCTGATGGAATTGGAATGGGAGGGAATAGGAGTAGTCGCGGTCGCAGATGATTGAAAATTCATACTCGCACTTTGTAAGTTATAGTTCTCCTTCTCACCGAGGACATCTAACGGTCGTAACGCTGTATGCAACTGATAAGTCGTAACGTCTTCAAGTCGCTTTTGTGGAACTGGCGAATCTTGTTTCTACTACATCTGTTTTATGCTTTGGTAAGGATTGATAAACTCAGTTTCCCGAGACTATACAACTTTTCACAGATGACTAACCTGGATGGAAGAACGAGGGTCGGAGTCTTCTGTCTCAAGCTTAATTTTCTTTTGTCTCTCTGACTACTGCGTTATGTATCAGACTGAGGTAAGGACAATTGAAAAATGTCCTGAATGAGTTGAGCCTTAATGTGGTATCCTACAGTGAATATAGCAGTTTATGTTCATAGTCAGGTAGCAATGAAAACGTCTAATGTGTCGTATCTGGGTTGGAAACGCCACAAAGACGTCATTTGAGAACAGTTGTAGTGGTACGTATAGAACACTTCTCCTTAAATGCACGGAGACCATGCGAGATGGCTGGGTATACTATCTATAATGACTCCTGCATAAGCTTGCGAGTATACGTGGAGGAGGAGGAGACTAAGACTATTTTTTTGCGACATTTCGAATATTTTATGCTTCCCAATCTCCAATTGGTTTATTTAATATCGATGAATGCGAGTGAGATCTGTGGTGTTGTAAAGACATCAGTCTAAAGTGCGTTTGCGTCTTTTTAATCTAACCTCATTTAAGAATGCCTTTTAACATTCTAATTTTAATAAATCCGTTCTGAATGATTTACACGAAAATTAAAACCTATATAATAACATCGTAAAAAACAGAGCTTGTCGTAGAAGACATAAACCCAGATTGGTGACTTTAATGATAGTGCTGCCAGAAATCAAACCGACTTATATAATAATATAGGTCTCATGATCTCAAAGGAAAGACATCCACGTTAAACATCACGAAGTCAATACATTGACGACATGCTGATTTTAAAAGGATATCGGTTCCAAGATGTGAGATCTCCAACCAAAGGTCTTCAACCAAATTCGTAGGCAGTGGTCATTACCTGGTCATTGCTGAGCTAAGACGAAAGTTTTCGTATAAGGGAGGACAGGAGAGTATATAAAGCGATTCTCGTTAGAATTTCTGATAAATGACGCAACAAAAATATCAAAATCTTGAAAAATATGAAGAAGTGAAGTAAGCTCAAAAATAATTATTGGTCTGGAGAAGCGTAGACTTTAATGAAGTGAAAACGCGGTTTAAAATTGCAAGGATAATTTGCTAGGAGAACAACTAACTAGACAGATAATGGTGAAAGGCTTAGGTGCTACAATTGCAACAACTCAGCAATGAGCACAATTCGCGTGGTTTCTTTAAAGGACACCGGATTTCATTATATATTAAAACCTAGTCAAATGCTATTCGGGACCAGAAACGGAAGCCTTGGTGTTTATATCGATACGGTTCTTGCTACATAAAATTATTATTTTTCTAACCTACATAATTTGTCAATAGCTGTAATTGAATAACTTCAAATACAGGTCGTAGAGATCTAGAATCAATCTTATGAGGAATTCACTAGGGCCATGCAAAGATTAAAAAAAAATCACCTGAAGTTGAATGCATTAAATCAGAGCTCTTGAAATTCAAAAGCTTAACTTTGTCGAACTGTCTTTTCGACCTTATTTGGCTGGCATGGAGTCAAGCAATATCCGAAGATGTAAATTAGCGGCCTTATACTCAATCTTCAAAAAGTGTGATCGCTTACAATGTGATAAATATCGTGGCATCTCAGTTGTACAGCATAACGGGTATTCACTGATCAAGTTTTTTCGCTCCAGATGATTCTTTCTAAGTATTATTGTTGAATTTCAAGCAAGCCTACGACTCGATAAATCGATAGAGTTTAATGGTCTACCATTGAATATTGAAGAATAAAAAATATGTACATCTGTGTAAAATGATATCAACAAGCGGTGTCCCTGATACTTTATAATGAGTAAATGATATCTGTGTGGTTGGATTAAGTGGCAACGGAATGAAGACTAAAATAGTATTCAGCTTCCATTGGTTTCAAAATCAACTAGTGTAAAAAGAAATATCTGTTCTTTGGTTTTAAAAGATAAAACGCTATAGATTTCAGTAGTGGGGAAGGAGTGATGAGATTCAAGTTTCTGGGACTTGCTCACGATAATAGTGTGAGAAAAGTTATATCAAGATCCGTTTTGCCGCGGTCAATCGGGCTTTATATCCTCGAAATCAAAATATCATTCAAATGTGGATAAAGTGAAATTGCACAGAGTGTTGATCAGACACGTTGTTATATATTGATATAAGAGATTCCTTCGAATACTGGAGAAAAGAATCATGCGTGATATATGGTCCAAAACGTGACGTCGATTACATTATCGAGTCCTTTCATCGATTTAATGTAAATTTCTGGTATCGTGCAAATAAAATTAAAGTACAGTGAGTAATCTGGCCCGATAACATTCTGCGTGCGTGTCCGGATGGAATGATCTTTAGAGGAATAGCCTACTTTTGATAGGCGAAGAGGTCGTTGTCAGCGTTGTTGACTCAACGGTGTAGGGAGGGATCTGTCATCTCTTGATTGTTTACAACAGTATTAAGAGTGGCGTCAGATGGTTATGAGTAATTATTATATACTGTTAAGAAAATGGTACATTAATGATAGCTGTCAAAACGTCTTTGATAAATACCAATTAAGACTTTAGTCATAAAAGAAGTCTTAGCAAAGGCTATCTTCATAATCGGGAGCTAAGTCAAGTTTTTACTCGAAGTAAGGCAAAATTCATACATGTTCACAGTTTTTCAAATTCTTATATTATAGCTCCTTACCGATGTTAGATGAATATGTTTTTTTAACAATGTCAGAAAACCACTAAATTACCGATAAAATTAAATTTTAATGCACAAAATTAATTTATCATAAAATGCAGCTGCTGATTACTTTTCTTTTGCAAGTCGCACTCATTATATACATTATAATTCTTTGAGGATTCCCAATATAAGTATATTGTAGCATAATATAAGACAACGATGGTTGTTAGTTTACTTCTTTTTTTATTTTAACATATAAAAGAAATTTTCAATTTTATTTTACTTTTGTTTTTGATGTTTTAAAAAATTTAAATAAAAAAAAATTTATTTTTAGAATTTTAAGTTGGAAATTCAAGAAAAAAAGGAGATAAAAAAAACGTAAGAAAATTTGAAAAACTAAATCTTTACGTACGAAATGATGAGAAAAGATCAGTGTCGCGATAGATCCCGTTAAATTAAGATTTATTTGAATATATATTTATTCGGTTTAATTTATTTTTTAGTGCGTGTATTTATTTTTATATATTATATTTATTGATATTTATTTGTGTGTCGATGTGTAATAAATTATATACATTAAATTATGTATTTGTGAAATTAAATTATGTATTTATTTTTAAAAATTATGTGTGTGTTAAAATTATTTAATTAAATTAAATAAAAAAAATTTTAAATTTTTTTCTAAACCAAAAATTTGTGTTAAAATTTGCGCAGTCGAATTATAGTGATTTTAATATAAAATTATGGAACTGAATTGATATGGATATTTGAAAATTTATTAATATCTTACTTTTAATGGTAATTATTTAATTTATGTTTTACAAAACTATCCGGAAAATATATGGCCAGATTTTATGACGACTAATTAAAAAAGTATTAAAAAGTCTATTTTAAATTTTATGTTATTTTAAGAGTATTTTGTGCCACAAATTGGATGATCCATTAAACGCTTTTTAGAATGCGTTGGATTATGTTTGTTCGTGTGTTTCATGTTCATATGTACATATATGCATGTAAATTCACCGGTAATATTAATTAAATTTATAATGTAGATCAAAGCGGAGGTATATCAAACCGCGTGTTTGTTAAATTTGATTTTGTGCCAAAATGTCCAAGTTATACGGTTCGAGTTTATTTTTACTTATGTACATAGTTTTAGCAGTTCGTCACGTTTATATATTAAAATTGTTATTATACATAGTTTGAAATTGTTGAGGACTTCAAACTCGAACCCATTAAATTTAGAATTCCGAACTCCTATATCATCAATGGTTACTTCAATTTAATGGTTATAACAACACGTGGTGGCCAATTGATCAATTCGTTACGGCTGCTTATTCGATTCTAGAAGACAGTGTGCCAATGACCAATAATTTTGTTTGATATGTGGCAAGTTGGACCGTTCTGTCGAAATAAATTGTCATTCGTGTGCGCCTCTTCAAACGCAACCCATGCAATGTAAGAGCGGTTGCTTGCTCTTTCCAAACCGGAACAATGATATCGTCGGCTCAAAATCTACACCCATCATCAACTAGTTGTTGACCTAGCCTCTTAGGCAAAACTTAAGATTCGTCGGAAAAGATTGTTTTCGTTAAAAACACTCATATTCTTGCAACCATTCCACAGCCAAATTAGCGAATCAAAAACGTTGCAGATGGTTATTTACCTGAAATGTTCAATTTTTGATCAAGATGGCGAGTTGATGGATGTTCTAACCAATAGCTGTAAGTACACGTGCATGTGTTGGTTAAACCATTAACAATCCAGTTTTACAAACTCTCAAATTTATCCACAAAATACCTGATAGGTATTTAATTTCTACTGAAATTTCCACAAAACTAGTTACAGAAAGAAGACTCACACATTCCCAATTTTTTTCAAGTGGAAAGCCACTTTTTCGTAAATGTCAATCATTGAACAAACTTTTTCGCCTTTACTTAATTGACGTAAGTGTTGCCGCAGACTCGAAATAACCGGTAGTTAAAATTGCAAACGTGGATGGATCAAGTATGTATATTAGTTCGGCAGAACCTACTGTGAACAATAAAAATGGATTCTTTATTCATATATAGTATTTCTTCACATATGGGAAAAATTATTAATGCATTGTTTAATCCACTCGCAACATCCTTTCTGTTTCGCAAATACATGTGTCAGATAATTTTTTCAGATAGTGCAGCAAATGTCGATTTCTGCCAAACATGAGAGAATAATCCTACGTTGAACTTACACGATCGCGTAAGGATCACTAAAGTCTGCAATTGAGAACGGATTTGGAAATCTAGGCCATGAAAGCTTCTGTTATATTGATTAGGTCAGATTTAACCTGGTCGGGAATTAAATATAGTTTTATATAAACACCGTCTCTTATAATAGGTTAGCCGTAAACCGTTTTAGCTGGTGGCAGAACTTAACATCTTTCATTATTTGGCGCACAATTGTCTTTTCGAGTTCTACAGTGTGTTGTGTGATCTTTGGTCAAATTAAATGTTTAACTGTTAGTGAAAGCGTTAAACTATGTATTTGTAAAAGAGTCTGCTAAATTTAGTGATTTGAATTAGGTCCCTGATTGGTTTTTATGATCGATTAGTCCCAGTTAATATTTAAAGAGAAAGCTGTAGTTTTATGTTCAAACTAGTTCCTCGGAACGAGAAAGTAAATTCTGAAGTTTTAGGGTTTACATTTTGTGCTTGTAGTCGAAGTGAGTCTCGATTGTGACCGTTTTGATAATATTTCGTCAGCCACGATGTCTGTTTTGTGTGTATACATGTTGGACGGATATGGGAAATAGACTTAGCAAATACAAAGAACAAAACAGACTGGGATCTTATTGGTGTTAGAGTTGAAAGATCCCTAACATCGTTAGGTGTGACCTTGTTTAGTGTTGTTCTAAGTGAAGTTTATATTGTTTATCAGTTTGTGATGCCACATACTGAATCCATTTATGAAACGTTTGTGCGATGTTGCTTAATGGCATTCTAGTGAATTCGAAGAAACGAAATGGATTAATTTGACATTTATATTCCATAAGAGTTTCTAGAAATATAACGTTTTCATTTGTTCTTATTAACGACTCCCAATTCAGTTCATTCAATTAAAACACTCCGACCCCAGCAATTTTATTTAATACCAAATTACATAGACCATTAAATTATAAGCTCGTCTCACATCGTTATCAACTTATGTGTAACATAACACACCATAAACACAAGGCTAGATGCATCTCTTATCACAATATTTGGTATTTAGAAACAGAATTCAATTTTTCATGTCACATTGTGTAGCCTAGATTATCTTTATGTAAACTAAACAAAAAAACTATTTTTAAATCTCTACGACATTTGTATATACATACATATATATGGTATTTAAATGCTCTAATCTCTAATTTTGTCTTATGTCACCCCGAAAAGTGTTTTCCCGGTTTTTTAATACGTAATTTACATTACGAGTATGTACTATATCCCTTATAAGGGCAACGAACATAAACATAAAACTTTCGTTCAATGGATTTAAAAGGAAATTTAAATGCGAGCAGAGCAAGTCAATGAACGCGATCGATGCGGTAAGATGAGGTATATATTCCAGATTTTATTATTGTATGTACAGTACCTACAAAAATACGTATGTACGAGTATTTATTTATTTTAAAATATGTTAGTTTAAAAGGGATGATTTTTTATTGCTCGACTATGTGGAATAAGATCAAATTTTTACTTTTCAACTTCTTGAAGGAAAACCAAAAAAAAAAAAAAAACAAGAAAGAAAAGACAACAAAATGATTTATCTTTCATAAAAGTTAACAAAATTTTAATTTTTATTATTGATTGAAAGATTTTTTTTTGTTCTGTTCGTGTAATTTTTTATTACTTGATTGCAATAGAAGACGTGAAAAAGACGTTCAAAAGAATTAGATATTTCCTGTTGATTGTTCAATCATGTTATGAGCATTGGGTGTACGACTATATCATACATGTCGACCATGTGTGTACGCGCAGAGTAGTTGTAGAGAATAAATGATGCATCCAAATAATATTTTGACATCAAATTGATGTATCGCACACGTGATATATTTTGTTTCTTATAGACGGCTACAGTAGTTATTTGTGGTATTATTATTATTATTACAGTACATATTTCAAAGAAGTTTAACTCTTTCAACAAAATTTTAGTTTTGGCATTACTTTTATACGTTTGAACATGTGTTTTGTTATTTAGATCGATGAACTCATTCAAGTCAATATACACACATAATATGTAAGAATATATAGTAATAAGAAGTTTAAATAAATTGATATCTTTCAGTTGTTGTAAGTATACAAACAATAAGATTTGTTTCACGTTTATTTAAAATATTATCTTTAGTCAATAATAAATGCAATTCGTGCTAAATTATTCCAAACAAAAGTTTTTGATTACACTGCTGAGTTATCGACATGTATATGGTATACATTGTGCAGTCTGGATTTGTTTACGCATGTGTAATTCAGCTAAAGAAATAGCAATCTTTTGTATCCAACTGACCTACGATTGGCCCATTACTCTTTTAATTCAAAAAAAGATATTTTTGTGCTGGAAAAATATTACGCAATCAGTGGCTAACTATTATTTTCGGTAAGAACATAACACATTGTATGGAAGACATTGTTATAAATTCTGCTCGAAATACGGCGTTCAAATGTTCAAATACCGCGTTCATATTCCTATAGAACAGAGATAGCAAACATCTTCGTCCTTAAAATGAATGATTCTTAGTTAATGAACCATTGACACACTATATTCATAACTTCTTGCATTAAATCCTATAAGGTTCAATCAACAAAGATCAAAGCAAAGTAGAAAACTAAACGACTCACCTGCCATTTTAGCTGTGATATTCCGACACTTTTTCCACCCCTGCTTTACTTTAATGAATATATAAAGCTCCTCAGTGGTTGGTCTTTTAATCATAGAGACGAGACTACTTCTAGTCACGGTTGATTGACCAGATTATAATAAAAAAAAGAGGTTGATTATAAAGCATATAATTATATTACAAGGTATATAATTAAAGAAGTTGCTGGTTGTAAAGCTACAACCCAAATGCGGAAGAATCTTTTCTATATAGCCCAGGATATTCGAGTGGTTCGAATGGTTTATTTTCATTCTGACAGCTTCGGGTTTATAAAGGACCTACTATGAGGTCCAAAAATAATAACTATCTCGAGTAATCAAAGTTCACCTCACTTTAGTCCCTGCCGTCTAACGAGTAGCTTAGTGCCTGAAAATGGGATCTCAAAAACTATACGGTATAGTGTAATCAGCTCCTTGCCTAGGAAGTTTAGTCATATTGAAAATAGTAAAGCTGTTCAATTTACTGAACAACAAACATATAATCTAAGAGGATAATATTATCCAACTTACTAGAGCTTTATATATAGACTCCAGTTTGTAGATCTGGAGCAGTATTTCCTGGTCTTACATTTTTGTGCATGAGATCAGACAGTGATGTTCCAATAAATCATAACAGTTACTTATTAGTGTACTTATACGAGGACAAGCTACGGTAAGGTCCAGACCACTTCCATGATGATATTGATTAAGGTTGATTTAATCCCTCTGCTGTTAGACAAGTGAATATTGGCAGCAATTAGAAATATTCAGCGATTTGAATAAATATCACTACTGCGCTGTCCCATACTATGCTACATGTTTATGATATGCATTTGAATCATATTTGATGATAAAGATTATTTCTTTTCATTAAGGTAAACTCTAAGCCGTTTGGCTTGCAATGGAGGCACTATAACTCCTTGAAAAATCCTCTAACCAGCTCTAAACTGTAAGAAATTTCTGAGCTTCCTTGGTTGTAGCACTAAGTAACGGGAATGTAGATTCCTATAAGGGTTCAAAATTGCAGACTGTTTGGCTAAAACTAGATCTTGCTTATATTTTGTAGGTTCTGAACCAGCTGCTCTTCTACCTCTTCACATATAGTGAAAAAACAATTAAAACCGTTGTCCTATCGAATTAAAACTGACGTGGTTAACTACCCCTACTTGTCGTAAGGTGAAATACTTTGTCAGGGAGCTTAGCCCGAAGCTTACCAATTATGTTCTTTCATTGAAAAAGGATAACTTGAGAATATTGGTTTCTATATTTAATGGTCATGGTCGTTTTATTTTATGATACTAGAGAAACTTGTTATAGAGAGAAAGAAAATAACTAAAAAATACTCGATATGTCGTGTTGCATCTTTCTTCTACCAAATTACAGATTGTCACAAAACAAGTTTAGTAGTTTTACTACCATTGTAAAATAATTTTGCTGGTTAAATCAAGCATTCTTAATTAATACATATTTGGAATGTTTTCCCTCACGACCACGTGTTATACGAGTTTATGCGTAGTTTAAATTTTTAAACAAAAAATGAAACAGCAATATATACGAAAAAACTCATATCTAAGTAGTAATAGGAATTTCATTTGTTCACGTCGTAACATGATTTTGTTTTAGACGTTTGAGCTTTAAAATTTTTTTTTAGTTTTGTTTAAGTGTTCTGACGTGAACCAGCTAATAAACAGTTAAAATTGCAGAAAACTATTTACTATTTATTACAAAAGTTATGTAGGCAAATGGATAAAAAATGAAGCACGTGATCGCCATTAAGTAGAGAGCTTCTTAAATGATTAAGAAAGTCAGTTTCAATTGTTTAAAATGTATTATTATTAGAAGGGCGAATCAGTACTCAGTAGACAAACTATGGTAAGCAGACAAACAAAACAAGTGAGTATTCAACGATACATCACCAGGATAGTGATTATTTTCGCTGACGGAAAACCAAATTAACTTTGCTTTACAGTATATCGACGCTGCCAATCAATACTATGAGAAGTCTATGTATCTAAAATGAAGTCTAAAATTACTTGATACTATATCAATACTATGAGTAATTTTACAGGAGAAGGCTTTTTTAGTTTCAATAATGTTCTAATGACTAATTGATAACAAAAATGGTTTTAGCTATAACTTTGGCATTTAACATCGCACATATATGAAGTTTTTGGTGGTATGTGAGTAATCATTAGCTCTATCATTTAATGAAATAAAAACAAACTATGACATTTCGAGATGTCATACTGTTGACTGGCAGTGTCGATATGAACAAACATTTGGATTGTTGGAAAAATATTTCACAGACAGATTTCTTACGGTTTTAAATTTCTTTACATAAGGCTAGTACTCAGATCGATTTAACGTGAAATTTCCATACGATTTTATCAAAGTGAACTAAGAAATGAAAAATTTCATTTCTGTTTTCACTAAACAGTACTCAGTTCATTAGGGCAAAAACTATAGTTATCTCAATGCACCAAAGATGGCGCGCATAAACTCTACAAAGTGAAAATAATGATTCGAACCATTTTTTCACGTGAAAGTTGAATATTTGAACTGTTGAATTCTCCAAAAAAAATTAATTTCTATTTCACGTAAAAATAAATAAATTTTTGTAGACCGCAGTAAAATTTCATTACACTTTGATCTGAGTACTAGCCTATAAGCAAAAATGTTTCCTTTTGAAAGAATAATTTGCTATTAAATTTATTAAAATCGTTTGGTCAGTTACTATGTTTTTAGTGATTACTCGAATTGAGATAATTTTTGTTGGAATCACACTACTGAACATTTCGGGTTTGGTTCTAGTCACGAAAAATCTAAACTAAACTTTTACATGACCCTTGGTAGTTCATAAATGCTGGAAGCACTTCTTTAGTCGGTAATACAAAAATAGATCTTCTAGGAGCAGATCCTTCGATGAGTGTACGATTTCGATTTGACTGAACTGCGAAAAAACGTGTGAGTTCTGAAAAATATACTGTCGATCTTCATCTTCTTGCCTGTATTTGAAAATATGTATATCGATGAAGATAAAACTTTTTTTTTATTTAAAAATCTTTGAAACATCAAAATTTGATTTACACCTCGGTGGAAGATAAAGTATATTCTTAGTTTGTTGAGCATATTCTCATGCTTGCTTCAAATTTCTTATTTTCAATTATAAAGCAAGATTAGTTTATTAGTTTCAATTCAATTCTAACCGCAATATACTTTAATAGAAAATCGTAAATAACGCTTCGACAACATACATATGTTGAATGATTTTGTTACGGGTACACACTATATATAAGCATAATATCTTAAATCTACCTAACAAAACAATGTATTTTATGTTATTTTTATTGTTGTTATTATTATTGTCAGCTAATTAAAAATCAAGATTGAAATAGAAATAAATCAAAAGCAAAAATAAAAATTTAAATTAAGAACAGATATCTTTCTGCTATACATGCAGAATGTATAGATATAAAATGTACATATATATGAGAAGATACAGAATTCTCTTAAAATTCCGAGACAGCAAAAAATCTATAAACGAATTAAATTTTTTTGTGAAATGAGTTTTTAGCAGCTCATAAGTATTTTAATGAACGATCGATTGTAATACATTTTTGTTTATTTCGCAAATAATTTAAAGATTCATTTTAAGATTCCAAGAGTCTACAATCTACGTATACTATGGTCGATCCTTAAGTAGTCTATCAACGGCATATATACGTGTCTAATTTTGTCGTACACATTGTTCGTATATATGTAAGTGGATAACGTGTACAACTTACTATTTCTATTCTATGCACATTATAAGACGTTGTATAATTAAACTGATGTATTCTAACACATGATCATCATTAATCTATTATTTATATATTCTTTATATTGAAGATGGTTTACCGTTATGTTTATATTCGCATTAATGGATGAATATATATCATGTCTTCAGTTCATATATAATATATATATATATATATATATATAAATATATATATATATATATATATATATATATATATATATATATATATATATATATATATATATATATATATATATATATATACATATATATATATATATATATATATATATATATATATATATATATATATATATATATATATATATATATATATATACTTGAATTAAAATTGTAATGTCGTATAGATATAATCCTAACCCTAGAGTTCTAGATAGTAACTAACTCTATTTGTTATATTCGAGGTTTTGCTGTACAAATTAATAATTTTATTTTATAAGATTGTAATACAAACAATTACAACAGCTGTCACAAATCTTCTAATAATTTATATAGTTCTGCTTCCAGCCATTGGTTCCATTGTTCAATTAACTTATAACTAATAAAAATTTGTTACGTGTGTAGTTCATGACAGTTGTCACTGTCAATATTAATATTTGCCTAAATGACGACAAACAAATGTAAACCTTTCGTACGGACACCCCACCTCGTGCTCACTTGATGGGTGATATAAATTATGATACATTTTAATTCGATGCTAAAGTTAGTAGGTTTCTCACAGTGGTAAATCTAATCCAACCCATCACCTAATGCCAGGTTTTGGTATAATAGTATTTTTTTAAAATTATCAGTTGTAAATAACTTCTCATCGATATAACTTTTAGTGTACTATTTTTTCAAATGTGGTTGTATGAAAAGTGCCCGTTCTCACAAAGATACAAGACATTCTTTCTTTAAATTTTTTTTTATTTCTCTACATAGTCTCCTTTTAAGTCTATACACTTCTTTCAACGAAGCTTCGTTTGGGGCTAGATCTGGTGAATAAGTATATTTAAGTTAAGTAGGTCAAACCGTGGATTTTCTTAATATCTACCGTTAGTTTTCTTAATATCTACCGTTAGTTCTTGGTAAAACAAGATTTCGTTTCTGCAAAATTAACATTTTTTCCGTAATATCTGCCTTCAGATTGTCAAGAAGAGTCATAGTAATAGATGTGTAGTGTGCTTCTGTTAAGGTTTTTCTTTTTTAAGATAATTGGTAAAGGTGACTACATGAATATATGTCAAAAAACAGTCGGCATCACGTTCCCAGCTGAAGGATCAAGGCTATTTAAAACGAACTGATTAATTTGGATTCTAACGATCGTGTTATGCCCAGTAAATCAAAAAAATGTAGCAAAGCGTTATAATGCACAAGCTGTCATAGCATAACTGTAATGATACATGGTCCAATAAAACGAGTAAAACTTTTGTAAAAAATTTTAATCACACTTATATTTAGAACAATTTTGCATTTGCTGTCTCACTATAGATACCTTCCAAAAAAGAACGCTCCTTCGACTGGGAACATGATTATTTTCATCAATCGTTAAAAAATGTTCAAAACACCTTGTTTGTATTTATAGACCTACGGATTGGGCTTATGTTCATCCCAGTCGGAAAAGTAATTTTTTGAGTTAGTAATCACGTTTGCGATGTGTCACCAGTAATCTCTTGAAAAATTCGTTTCTGCAAAATGAATTCTGTAACCTTAGTAGGGAGTCTGATCTCTGCAAATAAATGTGTTTTACGGTCAAGTTTATCCTGGCGAGACTGAACAATTAAAAAGTTAAGTTAGCAAATAAAATAAATTTGTTAGCCTAGCTGCGATGTATTAAATATTTTTTGGAAAATTATTATATGCTAGGCTACTTAGACCAACGTTCTGGCAGGGATAGGTTAGGTTAGGTTAGTGACTGCTTTCGCACACTTAGAACAACGATGGCCGAGTTTTCGTATAACTATCTGCGCATTGCATAGCTCCATGTCAGCCTATAGTACTGACATGAAAGATGGGTCAGCCCATGGATTCTAAACACGACAGGGGATCCAGATATATGTTCATTTTACACCACTGATCACACCGCCCAAACGATCGAAGGTGAAAAACCCATTTGCATCTTGCCTCGAATCGGGATTCGAACCCGGTACCTCCCGCTCCAACTGCCACAGATTTAACCACTGCACCACCTGGGCGGTTCTGGCAGGGATTCTCGTATAAACAGAAACTGTATTTGTTTGTTTGTGTCTTATCTTTGAAATCTGATGGCGAAAACCCCTTTTGCAATTTGCCCTTATCAGGATACCCGGTACCTTTTGCTCCAACTGCTGCGGCTTTAACCACGCACCATTTGGTCGGTCACAATTTGTACAATGATGAGGTATTTATCCTGATTTGGCGAATTTATCACGAATTATTTATCCTTGGGTATAACAAGTATAGAAAATCCTTTGGTGGTATCACCGAACAGAACGGATACTGTTGTTAAAGCATTATCTATTTGCATGCGTCATCATATGTATTCGCGTACGATTTTCCACTCCCCTATCTATTTGTTTAAAAGATTTTAAACTATTTAGAGTAAGAAGGATATTATTAATAAAAATATTTCAACAACTTCATATATTGTACATACTTATACAGAAACAGTATACAATTTCCGTCCGGCCGATTTAAATCCGGCAAAATATTTTATTCCAAAAATAGAATATTAATTTCATTAATAAATCTCAAACGATTAATCATTATCATTATCATCAATCCAAACGCGCACACATTTTCTCGATCTTCTTCATCTCGTATCTTAATTCAATTAACATCTTACTGAATTATTATTTTATGTCTTAGGGTTCACAGGCAATATCTAAATCTAGAATTTCATTTGTATCTATGTATATACATTCCTCACGTGTCTTCACCCCTCATTTCCTCGATAGTTACTCGTCGTCGTCATCATATCAACATCATATACAGTATAGATGTGGAAAAGAATCAAATGACTTAATTTTTTTTTCGCGCTCATAGGTTAATTCAATCGAATGTATTAGTTTCATTGAACTTTCTTATGCACATCGGGATTTTTATTTCCGTTCCGCGTACATTTATTGCCTCATATGTGCATACTCGTAAACATACATATTATATACAATGTGAGATGCAAATGATATAGAAAATTAAAGAAATTACGTTCGGTCGACCCCTCAAGAAACTATTTTATGTTATTTAAAATAGTCGCGTACCTAACATATATGTATATTGATTTGAATTTATGTATATTTTAACTACTGTACTGGGTAATACTGGAACAAAAATTGTGTACCTATTTCTTGGGTAATGACCTTTTCATCAATAACAATTCAACCTTAACGCGCGCGCATTTATATAAGATTAATTTTAAAAAGACGTTCACTCGTATATATATTTACAATTTTGTCGTGTACAAGGGAATATCTAAATCACCGACGATCTATTTTAGTTCATATCAGTTAACACATTGGCTATCAGTTGACAATGTTGAAAAATTTGTCACAGGGTAAAACAAAAACGAATGAATCAAGTATATGTTGAATGTGTCAATTGGGCGATCGGTAATTTTGAATTTAGGGAGGAACCGATTTAAATACCTTTATTGTCAATTCAGCCATGGGTGGCATCGACCAAATTATCTTTTTGGTAACCAATTCCACAACAAGTAATTATGTTAAACGTGTGACGAACTTTTTATGGTTACTGCTACATTTGTGTTACCTATCATACGTAACAAGAATTAAATTAAAACACTTTAGGTTACTAAGGACGCGGATAGTTAAGTCTATTCAATAGGATATGACGTTCAGGGTTATGACGCTAAAATAATTATTCTTATATAAAAACATTTGTCATTCAGGGAAAAGCTTGCAAGCTCGATACAAATTGTGGTCTTTCTAGTGTCTGCAATTTAAACTACCATTCTAGTTGTGACAATACTTAACCTTCAACGCAATTTGTGAAATGAATTCGTGAAACTGGATTGTTATTGGATAAATCAACACGACCACGTGCAGTTACAGAGCGTACAACCGAGAACAGTACAAGCTGTTGCTCTTAATGTGGCTAAGCATCCTTCAATATCAACTGTCCATTGTGCTTAAGAGACACACGATATTTGTTTTCAACAGAACGGAGCAACTTGTCACACAGAAATCGAAAACAATCGAGCCTACGGATTAATCTGTTTGAACTAATAATCTTAGTTAAACTATAATAGCCGTACTTTGATGTCTTGCACGATTTTCTTATTAGACTCTGTTATTTGAGTAATCACATGTTCATGGACCAAATGGCGCAATGGTAAAATCCTCTTTTGGAGTGGGAGGTATCATGTATCTGTTGGCCTGGGCCAGACCCAAGGAAAAATGAAAGCTAGACAGGTCGGCTAAGCAGAAGGTGGGACTGAAACGTTGGTATACTATAAACTTGAACAATCGTGTTAGATGGTATTAACGTGATATGTTAAAGTCACCAATGAAGACATTATGTAGATCTTAACTGTTCTAATTGAATGGAATAATTCAAACGATGTTGTGTAATCTTTAATGGGATTGATGGTTGACCTGTGTGAATTGTGAACAGTGGTTCAGTGAATTACAGATTATACTACCAATATTGTAGAAAACAGCATCGAAATATACAATGAGACTAAATCAGAAATACGTAGGTACTTTATGAAGTAATTCGTTTAGCCGCCCATGAACCTTCATCGCAATCTTAGTTTCTGTTCTTATTTTCCAAATAAAGAGTGATCCAATAGGAAGTACTTATTATACTGAAAATTGAGATTCTCATTAGGATTCAACCGTGACAACTGTCATGTTCATATGACATTTTTGTTAAGTATTTGACATTTCACCATGAAAAGACTTACGCTAGAATAACATTTATAAATTGAAATGGAAATTTGTTTAAAAAATTTGTGTTCAATAAAAAACTGTTTTCGTGCTCTTTGTCCTTGGTGTTCATAATCGTCCAACTGAATGCACTATTTTAGAATCAATCAATAAATTTCGAACAACTGTTTTATTATTGGTTATTCATCACTCGGCTGGACTACGTACAAGTCAATCTAATGTGAATATTGCTGCTGTAGCTGAAAGTGTACGTGAAGACCGCAATCAATCAATTCGTCGTCGTTTTTAAGCTCTAGGGCTCTCCTATGGCACATTGTGCGGTATTTTGAAGAAATATCTTGGTTCGAAGGTATACAAAATACAGCATTTTTTAAAAATTATTTCTTTTTATTGTATATATTTGGTCAATAATTGCACTATATTGACTACGTCATCAATAAATTTAATTCAAAATTAATCAAACTTTTTCATGTAGATAATAAATCAAAGTTTAAATCTTATTTCTATATTTGAACATTTAGAATGAGGAAACGCTCTAGAACTACAATTGACAAGGCGGCAACTTAATTAATCACAAATCTTTATAGACTTTTCGATTAAACGCCAAGATATAAGTTTAACACAAGTTCTACATGAATTTGGTACAGCTTGTGTATAAAAATATTTTCCGAAACATAAAAATTATTAATTATGAATATAAACACTGTGTACATAAACACACGTACATAAATATATGCATATAGATTCTAGTAGTGAGATAGCAAACTACATAAGTTCCTTAACTTTAATCGCGATTAATATAACCGCACAACTATACACTCCGCGAAATAAAATGAGTAGTACTCAGTAATTTTCAAATAAAATAATCCTGTAATTAATAATGAGTGCAACTCCCAATTTTATTAATTTCATCAACAATTCTGATCGGCGTGGAATTAACCAATATTTGCAATTCCACTACGGACATTTCTTCCCACGTATGAACGATGCGTTTATTCAACCAAGTTGTTGCACTGCGTCTAATTGTCACAGACGTTTCAGGCCATATCGCCCTATAAAGTTGTCGCTCCCTAAACCATTCGATTTAAGAGTTGGAGCCTGATTCTGCTGGAAAATCTAACTCGATGGTAAGCTCTATGTTATCTTTGCCTTCATTCGAGTCGATATTTTAAACATAGGTATTTGGCTTATCTAAATTAAACTTCACGTTCGAAAAGTTAAAATTTTTCCAAATTGAACTGAAAACTGTTTCATTAACTTTTTGATCGATTTAACATAGTTGCTTTAATGCAGAAGTTATTGTATGAGACGAGTGCCGATTGGCAGATTAAGTCCCAGGGATTATTTTAGAATATTTTCAATAGTACTTTTTTCATGCATTAGATAGTGTCGGACTTGAAAGTACTTTTGCTATAAAAAATCGTTTCTAACTTTACATGTAGATGAAATACTGTCTGTTAGCTCGATTCCGTTATGATATGGTTAACTAAAATGCACATCCCACCTGTCAAAAAGAAATATTATTTGTTTACCCATAAACCATTTAATTATTAAATTTGAATGAAATCCAAATTTTCATTTAAATCTAATAAGTTTACAGTCATACCTCACTTAACGTTGTTCCATAAAATCGCGACGTTAGGCGAAACAACGTTATAGAGGGCAAAGGAATTTATATCATTTGATTTCATTCTAACTTCTTCAACTGATTTTCGTTTTTCACTAGTTCAAAACAAAATTTTTTCTGTGACTTGCATTGTAAATTTTATTTTATTTGTTTGTATAGCTCTCTATAACAATGGATTACACTTTTGATTCCTTGATTGACCGTGATTCATCGCTTTGCGTAACGGTCGTGCTCTGAAAAAATTTCATTAGCTTTATCCAGAAAATAAAAAGCTTCATTGAGCTTTCCAGAACTATTTTCTGTTTACACTACCTTGTCCGAGACATCATTCTCGTAATCTAGATTCTCTATCAATTAATGCTTCGTTTGTTAATTCATTATCATGCGAGTCAATCAAATCTTGAATGTCACTTGTATTTAGATCTGCAAGACCTAGATGTTTTTCCCTTTTGATACAATTTTTGTTTGAATTTCCGATGTTGTATCTTCTGATTCCTCATAATTTTTTATTCATTCGATTCAAAACTTGTTCCAACGTCCATTTAAGCAGTTGATTTGATACGTCTTTTCATGCCAATTTAATAATTAGCGTCTTATATCTTGTGATCTTATTTAATAATAATAAATAGCGTCTAATATCTTGTGATCTTTCTAAAACTGTACTATTGATGAACTGGTAACACCTTCTGTCACATTGAACACATGGGAAAATGTTCGCTTTAAGTAGTAATGTTTAAGCATAGCTATTGGTATTTGATCCATTGGCTGCAAAAACGATGTTGTGTTGGGTCGGGTGAATACGACTTGAATATAAATTATTTTGATGTTCAGGTTCATTATCCAATATTAACAATGCTCTATTGGATATTATTCTGATTGCAAAATTTTGTGACCGTTAACACAAAATATTCCTTGACCCATTCTTGAAACAAGGATTTTGTCACCCGCAGGCTGTTTTATTTGCCTCCCATTATACTGATAATTTCTCTTTATCAATATTTTTGAGCGCTCTGGGGTTTACAGATCTGTAAACCAACATTTGTTTTAACTTAAAATTTTCTGCTGCGTTACCGCTCAACAATAAGGTAATCCTTAGTGCTCTTGCATTGATTTTTCTGCTTTGGAAATAAATGTTTTCAACGTCATCTTTTTTAGACGCAGCTTCTGTATCGGCACTAGCTGCTTCCCCATTAATTTAACATGATGGGTTCTTTAAAAAAACGACGTTACCAAGAGACACTGCGACGATACAACGGGGTATATTCGCATTGTAACAACGTTACAGCGAAACGACGTTATGAGGGGAACGTTGTACGGGGTATGACTGTATTTTGTGGGAATTATTTTAAAAATTGAGTTCCAAGATGATTGCATTTTTTATTAATATTCGATATTTTTCAGTGTTCTGTGATAAAACTGGATAAACTGGATTCGGCTTGAATTGTACTGAATTTGTCTTAAGTGTACTAATGTACTTTTTGAAAATTGATTGTACTGAAAAAATTTTCACTGTTAAGTACCTTTATTCGCAAGTTTTAGGATTTTTTTCCATAATTCTCGTTTTCATTCATACATTTGTTGATAACAGTTCGTAATTGTCTAATTATAGAACTTGCAATCCTTTGGAGTTGGAATTTTTCCATATTTTTTAGTTGTTAGTGTTTTTCCTTTGTCCATTTTTAACAAAATTTTATAAAATACCAACTAATACTAATTCGTTAAAAATGCACTCATAGTAAACTAATTAAATCAAACGCCTGCGATATACTAACTTACTTTAATTGAATTTCGCATTTATTGATGTTGTATGGGAATTTGAGACTTCGTTTGTTTTTTCTCGTTCAAACATGATTTCGATTGCTAAGTTTAAAATTTTATTTATTCATACTTCGTGATCGGTCTACAACAACACAATTAAACAAAACAATCCGTTATTTTTTTTTTATAATTTACATTTAAAATTGTGTGAGGCTTTAATTGAATTTCGCGGAGTGTATGTGGATACGAAAAACAAAACAATAAAATCTATTCCGGTATTGATTATCGATTTGGGCCAAGGTTTCGATCAGCACCACACTGCCGACAGAATCGTTCGTGATTTCACAAAATATGTACATAATTAATCAATCGACATGTTACAATTTTATGAATGATTTCGTCGAGATTGTATACGACTCTATACGAGGTAGGTATATAATATGTTAAACACATAACAAAAATTATAATTTTTATTATCTGATTTGATTAGAAAACCTTTAAGATTAGATAAAATTATTATAATTTTTGTTCGCGTTATTATGTTTGATATTTCTATATATCGAAATAGCTTCGGCATGTACATAGATACAGAATAAAGAATGAGGTCAGTTATTTTGAATATTAAATTTGCTCTTTGAGCAGCGTGCGCGCTTATTTAAATATCGCCAGCACAATTTTATATTAAATTCACAATAGAAGTCTCAGTCTATTTGCACACTCTTTAGAATTCGTCTGAAACTTCTATACATACACAAGGCAAGACAAAGGGTGTTTTGCATGAGTAATTTCATTTTTTTGTGTGTATCTCGCGATATACGTTTAACGGCGCCATACTATAATGTTGACATGTGACGAGATCTTATAATTACATGTAACACTAAAGAGCTACATATGTACGTACCTATATATACATAATCTAATCGGATTGTTCTTAAAATATTATGTGCGTTTTGCACAAGTTATGTATTTTATGTACATACGTAGATTTGATGAGGGCAACAACCTTATGTTGTATTTATAAATTTCTTGTTTATTATTATTATTGTTTTTTTAACTATAAGAATTACGAGATTTTCGTGTATCAAGAATATTTATCTAAAATAACAACATCTTCTCAACACACTTCGATTTTTTCGATACGCACATTTTATATTTTTATTTTGATTATTCATCTGTTCGGATATCCATACGACTCGTACATATGAGAGTATTTTACTCGTCGAGCCAAAATTTATTAGTTTTCACATTCATACAATTTTGTTTTCACTTTTTCATCACTTTTAGTTTCGTTTGTGTGGTATGCCAAAAAAAATTACCTTCATTAAATTATGCAAATCTTGTGGTAATGGTAATTATATATAGATGAATTGTTATTATAGCTAATTTGTATCTTATATACGATTATACAGTAACGATCATAAAAATTAAATCGATTTTGTGGTCGTTAAAGTGCGGTAGATAATCCTTCCAATAAATAATATGCGGTTCATTATACTTCCATATTATGTAACTCTGCCATTAGTTAACAGTAGTGAACAAATATTTATCTTAATGACGAGCGTGGGAATTTTTTTTCGCGTGTCGCTGTGACACAAACGTTGTGGTCAGTAACATAAATTTGATTGTTAAGTTGTGAGAATGAGTGTGCTAGGTATATACATATATAGAAGAAACGAGATCATTGTGTAGTTGTGAACGAGATAAATATGAATGAAGCATAAAATTTTTGTTGAAACCCATAAACTTTTATGAAAATAATGACTTCATCTTTATATGGGAATAATATAAGAATTGTTTTTCTAATTAATAAATTAAAACAGTTATATTTGTTAGCAAAGCTTTTACTTCCGTTTAGATCTATGCTATCAAAAAAGCATGTTTCGAGGTGAACTTATTTATCGTGCTTGGTAGGTAAGCCACTGCCTTTCAGGTGGAAATTCTGAGAATGAGAGCAGCACCCTATAGAATGGAGATAAATGCAATTGACCTTCGTATTCTTTGATAGCTTAAGCGTAGGTTAACGGAAATTGACTCCTGTACCATAACTATCTTCAATCAACTTCGTAGTATAGTCGGACCGTGAATCAAGATTGAAGTGAAAAAGGAAACAATTGATGTCATAATATTGGATTTCTTGACCTACCAAATATTGGCCAAAAACGTCAGTCATGTTGGAATGACGGAATATTGTGCCATCAAAAAACAAGAGGTATTTGTTGAGCAAGAAGACTTCACGCTATATAATTAGCAGGCAGTGAATTTCAATATTCTACGTTTAATATTATTTCCAGTAGCCAGGGTGCATTGTTGACGATCCGAAGCGTTCCAATATTTTAAGTTTTTGTATTAGAATTTAAAATACTAATCGTCCTTTCCTTCATTAACCTCGAAATCCACTGAAGGGCCAAAATAACCGTGATTTTCTGCAACGTTTAACATTTTGAAGTTTTTGTAGCATTTGGTTCTTATAAATAAATTCTCCTACTTACTTACTGGACTGTTATTCGTTGTTACAGAAAAGATATTAAAAATAATAGAGAGATAACTTTGTTCTAATATTTTGCCAATTAGTTCCTTTCAGAGCATTCAAATGAATTTTTTCTGTTGCTTGGTACTTGCATGGAAGATGGATTTTGGGTTTGTAGATGTTTCATTCACATCACTTATCGCCATCGAATGATGAAAATTCAATTTTGCATCCAGCTACTATTGGGGTTTGAACTCGGTAATTTTCTTTCGGAATTCGAACCCTGGAAACGTCGGAAGTCATATTGAATTTAACGAATGGCTTCATGAAATGTTTTCATGGAAACATAACATGTCAAGAGGATTAAAAGAATAACAAAACCTGTAGTGTATTACCGTAAAGATTAGCGGAACCTAGTATTTTTGTATGTTTCATTTTCGGTCATATAACTACCCTATTAGATGGTTAAGCATTTGCTGGAAGTTCCCGATTACTTTATGAAATGAAGAGAAAAATATGGAAACTAACACAATATAGAGCTGAATGCCTACTTACTGAGAGATGTATATATAGATTTAATATATTGTACTCTATCTAAAAAATATATGCCAGCTAATAACGCAATTTCGATATACACGTGGTGCATAAAACTTTTAACTTTTGAAAACAGTTATAATCGTATGTAAATATATAGGATTTATTGCGAATTAGATTTACCCCATATTGTTTCGCAATCCAATTCAAATGGATTAATGAAACAAAGCCGAACCATAAAAACACATTTCAAAATGAAATTTATAGCAATTTTTTGTCGTATTCTGTAAAATGTTTTCTAATTTTAGACATAAATAAAATGTGTTTTCACTAAACAGATCGTGAAGATGTCTGCTTTTGTCAATTTTTTTCTATACAGTCATGAGCAAAAGTATTCGGAATTTTTAAATTTCAAGCACATTAGTTGTTTTCCAATCGACCAACCGCTAGTACCCGCTAGTAGTTCGTTGTGTGTCTTTGCTATGGTCGCCTATATTTTATTGTGTATGCATAAAAATTGTCAAAAATCTTTATCAAAACTTTTTTGTTACTCAAAACTGTTGTTACTAAGGAAATAAAATTATTTTTATTTTAAATACAAATAAAAAAAATATTTTTGAACGAAAAAGCGAAACAGTTCTACGCTTAGCCACGTAGTGTTGAAATTGTGCGTAACTGCTTCTACCGACTCGTGAAAAGCAAGAGCAGTTGCGAGTAGATAAATTAGCAAAGACACACAACGAATTACTATAGCGGTTCACTTGCGGGTACTAGCGGTTGGTCGATTGAAAAGCAACTATGTAATGTTTGCATATTGTAGAAACAAGATTTTATTGTAGAAACAAAAAAAAATCAAATCTAAGTAGTAATGCATTATTCCATCGGGTTGTAATTGGAATTTCATTTGTTCACGACACAACATGATTTTGTTTTAAATGTTTGTACTTTGATTCATTTAATATATTGCTTTAGTATTGTTTAATTCTCTCGACCAAAACCAAGCAATAAACATTTAAAATTGCAGAAAAGTACTATTTATTACTTCAGTCGAGGTGCAGTCTATCTCTGCTTGGTTAAAGAGTTTATTAAGTGTCTAGTTGGAAAGCTAACGATACACCATATAACTAGATTAGTGATTGATATAATTGATAATAGAGTTCTTGTGCTTTGCAGCATGGCATTAAACCCTTGGATTATTGGGTAAATATTTTATTGGCTAATACAAATTTCTTTGCAATCCATGGTGGAAAAACTTAATTTCCAAATACTTTTGCCCATGACTGTACATATATGATGATTCGTCAAATTTTATTGTTGCATCGTGCTGTAGAGCAAAACATATAGCAAAAACAACACAAACAGTTTTATGTTTTCCTCTAAACATACATACGTATGTCGTACAAACAACATAACATAAAAATACGGTATCAAAATCATTACACTACATTTATGTGTAGTATAGTTAATGACAATACTATGTGTGTACACTAGTTTATGTAAGTCTACACATAAATGTAACAGAGGAAAGGAAATGGATATGTAATATTTAGCCCGTGAGCTAAATTGATTCCCCTTAAGCATTTTTTTTTAAATAATTTTTAACAACAACAACCAAAGTAATAACGTGAAATGTGTTGATGATATCTTTAAGAAACATGGAAAAATAACTCTAAGAAAAATATTGAGACACATCTCGCGTCTTTATACCAAAAGCGAGGCGAGAAAAACAAAAATCTGTGTTCGGTTATTTTTAGCTTTTCAACTTTTCTTCTGTATATATACATATTTCTTTATAGTTCACGATCACACTATATAATCATTCTAATTTAATTTATTATTATTTATTTATTTTTATTTATGTATATATATGATGTGTACACAAAAAAACTGTAACGTACATTTTTCCAACGTTATAACGAAAGGGTTTTCCCTTTCTAAAAAAACATAAAATGAAATATTATTAAACATGATATAAAATTTATATAAAAAACGTTTAAGAATTCGTCGGTGTTCAAGGTGTTATCAATATATGGGGTTCTAGCTATGTACACATGTGTATAAGATGAATATTATGAGTTATAGGTTTCCGGTGCATGAGGGTCGGAACACTTTTTTAATTACTTCTTAATTCGAATTAACACTTACGAATATAATACCAAACACTTCGTAAACGAGATCACTGTCTAATTTAAGGGTGATTCACTAATGGAGTTGACGGACCTTAGTACATTTTTACTCTCGAGTTACAATCGTATTTATGATTAGAAAAACGATATAAATTAATTAAAATAATTTACCACCTGAAAAACAATTCCTTATTAAAATGCCTAATTAATTTAAACTTTTTAATTATTATTTTAAGGTCTGAGATCTGATTGGGTAAATATAAAGAAAGTGATATGCATATGAGGAAATTTGTGTCTTACTCTTTATGACATTCTATATGTGAACGATTGTTATCTGTGTTTCGAGATATA
This sequence comes from Tipula lateralis, assembly GCA_963932295.1. Lineage (NCBI taxonomy): Eukaryota > Metazoa > Arthropoda > Insecta > Diptera > Tipulidae > Tipula > Tipula lateralis. The sequence continues at coordinate 128,820,052 of OZ010737.1, forward strand.
GGCTTTTGAGTTAATTTGATTATTACGTTAATTGGCAAAGTTCAAGTATATAATTCTGACAGCGGAATGAAATATGAATTAATTAACGTTGAATTTTCAAATTTATTTATAGATTGGTTTCACCGATTACAATTGTCTTTATAATTTATCTCCTTGTGAATGTCTATACATTATAAAATATTGTTGATTGGTGTCGCGCAGTCGCTCCCTATATACCATATATGGAGTACTTTCTACTTAATAAAAGAGATTAATTAGTTTTAAAACAAATGATATTTGTATGTCCTTTGTAATTGGTGAATTGAGGATGGCTGCTTTCTTGTGTTTAGCTCGAATGATGAAATTATATGCAACTGATTCAATTTAGTCCATATATTATATACGTTCGACATGTTTAAATATAATCGTACATTGGCATTCTAGTGATCAGTTTTTTTTCCAACACTCAAACTCGATTGGTCCATTGTTACAGTTTCTAAATTTGGTTGCTCTCCGAGTGTTGATTAAGGTATATATATTCAAATTTTAGTATATTTTTGGTTAGTTATTCTTCATATAATAAGCCCAGTCGAAAGCAGTACAATATGTGGAGAGAATATGAAGGACAGGAGCTTAGGAAGTGCTCAACAGTGTTTTTCTTTGTAAAATATTAATACCTGAAATATTTGCTGCTGTATCTGAATTGATGCTTTAGGATACAGATTGTCGACAAAAGATTACAAAGCTGTGACATTGACTTATATCCATGTACCTTCTTCAACTTGAGATGGTGCCCACCAGTGCGAAAATGACTGTCTGTGCCATTCAGAAAAGCAGTTTCTGATCCAAAGATCAAATGAAAGTAGATTCACCGCCATATCTGCATGGGATGTGGTATGCATAGCTCTCACACTGCCCAGATTTCTCTTCGACCCAACTCATAATTCGAGGTTACTAAATACCAGGGTACTGATATATTAATCGTTATTACAATTGCAGAGATCACGGTGTTCGTATAAACTAAATTGAAATAAGTATGACACCAAACTATTTTATAGGTGCGGTTTCCATATCATATCACCTAAGCAAGTTTCATATTATTATCCATAGTGTTTTTAATCCACCGAACGACTTTATTAAGTGTAGTTTCAACAGAATTACCTTCATGGTATGAGCCTAACGGTCTGGGCATATTTTGATTTTTCCATTCTGCTAAATATGTTCGATTGTCTTCCATGGTTATGGAAACTGGTGAAGGAAACTGGTGCTAATGAAATATGAAAGTGGTCTAGGATGTGTTCCAGTCCGTTTTGGCTGCAGTCACTGCAACTCAATACTACTTATTCAATTTTGAAGATCGTATTAATTGGTGGAGGTGCAGTTAATAATCTTTGTTTCTATATGGTTTCTTATCCTTTAATTTCAGTTAAGGCGTTTCTTAAAGGAAATTAAATATATCCCAATGGTCAGAGAGCAATTAAAATAGAGTTATGCCTATCTGACCATTACTACGAAAGGTCAGTATATTATCCACATTTAAGAAGTTCGATTCAGTTGTAAAAAAGTATCCCAAAAGAAGATCAAGTCAGTTGTAAGAGGGAAATGTTTATCGTATTCGACAATAATTCTCGTATCAGTACAGTTCGTGTTATAGCTTTTAACCTAGAGTGGCCTGTACCAACAAAGAACAGTTAATTTCGGAGGAAAGATATTCTGAAGATCATATAAGGAAAATAAATGAACGACGAAAGAAGAAGAAGACTTTGTAACATTATAAGTGTTAGCTGAAAGGGGTGAGACAACTTGAATTATCATTAAAGAAATTGATGCTGAACCAATATGATTGATGGAAGAACCAATATGATGACATTGGATTGGCCGAAATAATGTAAGAAGTGGGATTCAGTCAATGGGGGAATAAGCTCCAAACATGTATTGACGAGTGCAGCTAATAAAAGAAAGGAATGGCAACAGATAAAACCTATAAAAAGTTAGAGAACAGCCAGATATAAGATTTTTGATTGAATAAACGATTGTTTCGAAAAGGACGGTTAAGAGTTTTGATAGTTCAGTGATATTAACAGAACTGGGTACTTAGATAAGACGAACTCTACAAGAAGAAAAGTGTGATGAACAACGGCGACACCTATAAGAAATAGTATAAAGCTCGCTTCATTATTATATAAGACTATTATGTAAAAGAATATGAAATAAAATAACAAACACATTAGGCGGAAGAATAAGCAACAGACACATTTCTACAGACACTATCGTGGTATACCATATATGGAAAGGAAATTCCTTTAAATTTTTCGTTTCTCGCAACTTAATTGGATTGTTACTGCAGATGAAAGTGGTTTTATTTCGATATCCGAAGCCTAGCAAATCATGGGCATAGCCTGACCACGCTCCTATACAGTAAAAAAGGCATGACTATATTGCGATAGTGGCTTAGAGATGCGCTGTATTATTACATAAGGGCTAGCAGACCAGTATTTCCGGTTTTATGAAGAAGTCTTTTGATTTGGTATCGATTCGAAGATCGTTTCAAAAGATGACCAGTTTTACCAACGCGAAATTCGAACATGGTTTGAAATATGAGAAAAGTGGTTTCCAACGATGTACAATACTTTGAATCATAAAAATACGAGTTTTGTCGTAATGCACTTCTTCTAGATTTTCAACACCAATTTTATCTTTTTATAGTGGCGACCTATTATAAGTTATCTTATCAGCATGTCTAGCGATATTTTTTTTACGAAATTTAAGATTATAAGTTCAATTTGTTATTCAATAATATAGCGAAATGTTAAGAGCATCGTTTTTAAGACAAGATCTATACAATACTATATAAAGGGTTTTCCAATAAGAAGTTTCATTTTGAATAGCCTCCTATTTGGTTAGCTATCCATTTTGAATCTGTCATTTTTGACATTTGACAAGTAAAAACTACGCCATTACTAAAAATGGTACGACACACACGGTACAATAACACTTTGAAATTGTTAAAATTCACTACAAAAATAGTGAAGAATTTTACAGTTCGCAAAACTAAAGCCCTTTTTGGCTATATCGTGAAGCACCTTCTCGGTCGGCATTAGTGTAACTGATGGAAAGAAAAATTGAAGCTATTGGGAGAAGTTAGTGATGTGAAGGATCAAAAACCGTGTGCGTCACTCAAGAATAACATAGAATATTGTTGCTTTAGCAACACTAGGAATTACGAGGAATAAGAAATTCCAGAAACGACATTACACCGTATTTTGCATAAAGAGCAAAGACTTAGGTCTTAAGGCTTTAAAGTTCAGTTAACATTAGAACTCAAGCCGGTCGATCATCATAAACGTCGTATCTTTGCTGATTGGGTTATTTAAATGCATCAAAATGACCTTGCTATTTCTCGAAGAGGTGATAACAATTGGCCACCAAAATCTTGTGATTTAACACGTTTAGACTTTTTTACTTAGAGCCACGTGAAAGAGAAAATCCATTCCAATGCTCCAGAATCGATTCAAGACCTTAAAGATGGAATTCGTAAATTTTTGAGGATATACAGCCGCAAATTCTTTCTTTCTTCTTTACAATGAAATAAACAGTCTTTGATTTCTCTTAAAAAATACTCGTTTTTTTAAATATTAAAATGAAACCTTTTATTGGGAAACCCAATACATCTTCCACTTATATATAGTCCACCGTTGGTTAACGAAACAGAAAAACAACCCTTGAACTACTACTCCCTTGTTATATAGTTGACATGCCACGTGTACACCGAACCATGAGCGTTTCTAATTTTGATAAATATGTCAACAACCACCATTTAACTTCAAAAACCACTTCAGTTGATAAAAAATAATTCAAATTCATCCTTTCATCCGTTTTCGATCCTTTCGTTACTTTCTTATTCTATTTAAATGTGATATCTATAAATAGCTTATCCCACTTAATCATTCTAAGATTATTAGTGTAACAAACTTTTCGATATTTTTTTTTTTGTAATTCTGTTTCGTTTTGGTAAAAGAAAACTCATTAAAGGGTAGTAATCACGCTATGCCATAAACACGTCGTTATTATTAAATAAATAAATTGATCACAACATATGATTTGGGTCTCGAACACAAAATCTTATATTTTTAGAAATTATTTATTGCATTTATGATTTAAACCGAATGTTCAACAAACCAACCACGCACACACACTATTATATTGTCTAAGGTAGCTAGAGCTATACGCATTATATGCACACATCAATATGGAAAGATGTAAACTGATCTGTCGCTTTATGATATGTATAGCTATAGAGCGATCGACAATAATTAGATCTGACTTTTATTACAATTTAATGAGGATTGGGAAATTTTTATTTCAGTTTTGTTAAAAAAAAAATTTTTTTCCACCTTCACCATGTGCAACGCCATACATACATCTACTAAATATATACATACTAAGATTTTTATGAAGAAAAATGATAAAGTTTTTTGTCTAAATTTATGACCGTTTTAGTTTCTTTTAATATTCCGTAGCTTATTAGATTTTAATTTGGTGAGAAATTAAATTTTGATATACCATAACGAGGTGGAAATAATTTTCTATATTCAACAATGAATTATGTATACGAACGAGTATATTAATCTTATTAGCGATATGCAAACGAGTTGGTTTTGTTTTGAACTGTCAACCTAGTTTTTATCGATGATCTGTCATATTATGTTGTATACCAATTAGAAATACTTTGTTTAGTCTTTCTTTATTTATATATTGTTACGGCTGTGCTATAAGGTTCGTATCCGGATTATTGACGACCCAGACACCGATCAAAATTTAAAAGACCCGAACTTACCCATACTATTACACTTTATTTACCGGTACAATTAAATCAATGCAAAAGGAATTCTTCACAATCTGATTACGGTTGGTGATCGGAATGAACACATATATATAGTCCCTTCTTGGAGTGCAGAATTCATGAACCGACCCATCTTTCATGTCAGTACTATATATAGGTTATCATGGCGATATGGATGTTTCTATGTAAATCGAACATATAGCCTCCTCGATTAGGACGTTAATAACCGAACTGTAAAAGTGTTGGGGGTAAAAGGGGGTATCTTGTTTGTTTCTATCAAAAAACTTGTCCCAATACGGCAATTTAGCACGGCTTATGTACAAATCGGATGGACTCTCGTTCATTAAATTCTGCTTTAACAGTCAATACAGTAGTACATTAATTTCAGTGTAGTGCACTCGAGATATTTGTACTCGAGATACACTACTCATACAGCAACACTCACTGTCTTCGCATGAAGTTGATTCACTTCCTGTATACTGTTAACTTTTTCATAGCGACTCGCATTATTTTTTCGAAGAGATAACATCTCTCGCTCACCAAAACAAAATTTAAACATATAAAAATACTCATTCGCCTATCATATTCATTCGTCAAGGTCAAAATCTTATATCCATACATGATAAGGGGTCTGATTAACACTCTTTACAATTTCAGCTTATCCACTTTTGCAAGATATTTTGATTTCAGAGTGTGAAGTAAGCCGAATTGTTAGCGGCAAGGCCGACATTGTATCCTCTCTCATACTATTATCCTGAGTAAAGTGAGATCCAATATACTTGAATCTCATCACTCCATCAAACGTTGGGTTACCATTGCTGAAAACAATTGCGTCGTGGTATCTAGAACTAAATACCAGATACTTGGTTTTGGACTCGATAATATTCAGGCCAAGGAAAGCTGAATAGAGTCAAGTAACTCTTTCAATTCGTTGCTACTTCATCCAATCACATATATATTATCTGATTTGATTGAATTGTTGGAATTAAATGGTGTTTTGACATGTTTCATTTTTAAAAATATCGGAATTAAAAAGTATCGGGGACAACATCTTCTTGTCGAACATACCAGAATTAATGCAAACGATTTTATTTAATCTTTGATTGACTTTTTTTGTGTGGTAGTGTTATCTGTCACTCAGGTTATTTTGGCCTATTGTGACTTTCCACTATATTACTTTACGTTTCGGGTTATATGTCCGATTTATGTACGTTGAAGCTATCTGCACATTGCATAGCTTCATGCTGACATGGAAGATGGGACGGCACACGGATTTTAACCACAACTGGGTCTCAGATGAGTTCATTCGCACGGAACATTAAGTAAGTTAGAAAAATATTTACGCCATGTATCGAGTACCACATTCTTTGCAATTGTTAACCGAGTTTGCGCTTCACAATAGGCTATATTTTAAAGTCAGTAAGTCTCTGTCAATAAGCTCTAGCATTAAATCATCAATCTTACATCGTGAACTAATTATCCAAATGATTATAAAATGAGAGTTCATCATGGTGTTGATTTACATCAGTAATGCTTGGAAACTCAACACATCTTTTTTTACCTGTGGCCCAATAAGGAATCCACCTCCAAGTTTTTCGAGGTCATCTCCACTGTGTGGCACAATGTATAGCTTTGGGACACATAATATCCATGTTTTATTTATCGCAGAGAGCCATAACTTTCAGCTGATACTAAGGCCATAAAACGCGTCAATCAAGACCGGTGTCCGGAGGTTATTACGTAGATGACCTGTAGATTCCGTCTTAAGGATGAGATGGATGTGTGCGATTCATAGATGGAAAATAATAGCCGTTTCGAATCAAGTTAGTTAGCAGCTCGAATCGGGGTATTTTTGTTCCGCCATACATCTGTTGCTGGTATAACTTTGATGGGTCTTTCCCAATTGTGTAAGTTGATTCCATGTCTCTAGTTTTGGCTACAGATTTGGCTTCTGAATCGGCTTCTTCGTTCTCGGGTAGCACTTCAGTTTCACATAAGAAACGAACTACTTAAGACTGATCCAAACAAATTTGTAGACTCCAATATCAATATTGTAGGGACTGAAATCTTAAAGAACTCAAAATACCCCTACTCCAAGCAACAAGAGATACGATACTCAACTCCTCGAGGAAGATCTATCTTATTTTGATTCACGGCCACATGGGAGATGCTAAAGCTATTTTTATTTTATTTGGTTCAACGGAGAATCTGTTTCCTTGCACCATATTTCTACTATGCCGATGAAGTTGGCCATTTTTTGTTTGTGTAGTGCTATACCTATAGCTTATCGTAACCTTATATCAGAAGAATACGTGCTTAGTAATGTCGATTGAAGCAAAAGGCATGATTCCAGGCATGAACCGGTTGTTACATTTAAACAACATCCATATACCTTCTGTTGGCTCTGAAACCGAACAATATTTCATCAGTTTAAAGCCCACAAACGAGTTTTAATTCCAGAATGATATTTCAGTACCACTTCACGCCTTATGTAACAGGCCAAAGAAATTTACTAACACGAATTGGCCATTGAACATCTACGAGGTGGATCGGATCATACTGCATGCACAATATACATCAACTCAAGATTGCTTGAATACAGTTGTAATCAGTTTAAGAAATCGACAAAATTGAGGAGTAAATGGAGTTTGTGAATGTAGCCTATCTTTCGAGACGTTTAAAGACAAAGAGTATATACTGTGAATATCAGTTTAACTCTTACCACATGAAAACCCGCGTGATTCATATAGGAGCCATATAAAAATGGTTGATCTGTAAAATAAAAGATAACAATTGTACTCTCACTTTTAACTAAAAATTATTTTAAAACATTTAAATATTTTTTTAGGATCCTTAAAGATACAAATTTTAAATTTTTCTTACAAGAATCCATTAACAAGACAAACGTTTGATTGATGACAGATTTCATTCGTCACTAGACAAATTTTTACACAGTTCAATGAACTTAAGATGATAAACAATTAACCCTTGTGTTATAATACATTAATCTACATTGTTTTCTTTACTTCCAGGGATTTGATTACCTAAACAATAATATTTCATGATGGACCAATCAACCGAACAATTACTTCAATCACCATCATTATCGCAACAAACAATTAATTCACTATCACCACCGCCAATAGTGAATTTTGACACCCACCCATCGTTCTATTATGACGAATCGCAAGTAACACCAAAAGCATTCGATCAGATGGTGCCCCAATTCATATTGGGCCCATATCGATCCGAAGGCCTGTATTCGATCGATGAAAATAGTCCGGCCGAGGGATACTCATCTCTCCCGATCGAATTACTCACGCCAACGCCCAAAATTGGCGATAACATACGATTTTTCGATGACATATTACTGAAACGAAAACCACAATCGTGGGAGGCCGAAGATGCAGATGAATTTATAACAACTCTAAACGAATACGGATTAAGCGACAGTCAAACGCCAAGTTTGATAACAATATCAGCGGATGTACATCAAAATTATAATCAACGTGTTCACAATAAAGCATCGAAAAGTCGGCCAACATCGCTCAATTCATCGCAAATTATGTTGAGTGCTGGTGCACCAATCGAAAAGTATCCCAAAATAATGACCAGTTCGTGTTATGGTGAATTAAATAATCCGTTTCTGATCAAGAGCGACGATGAAATCAGTTTAATAAATAAGAGCACCGATAATCTAATCGATAGTCCATCGAAGCCACACAGCAAAAGTAATAACAGTCGCCGTGGTTCGAATTCGTTGAACAATTCGATTTATAACAATAACGATGGATTTAATTCGATGAGCAGTTCGATGTACGAACCTAAATCATCGGTTGCGTCGTCAATCGATTTGGTGAGTGGGACGAGTGGTGAAATATTGGACCTACCATCGGGGAGTATATCACGGAATAGCTACCTAGATGGAGACGAGAAAAATTATAATTTAGAAGTTATTGCTGAAAATGGTGAGTCCACATAATTTTCTAGAAAACACCTTTTACTATATATCATCTATTTATATATTGTTAATAAGATTCTGTTAGGTGTCTTTATTAAGACCAATTTATAATAAAAAAAAATTTCTTTATTATATAAAACAATGCCCATTATTAAGATATCTCAATAAATCATCATTATAATAATGTGAATTCGAAGTGTATTTTTATGTCTTCTAAATTAGAAAGTGTTTAATAGAAATGAAAAAAAATGATTTTTATTTTATTTGGTTTTATCTTAGATCTTGTTTAAACAATATAATAAACGAAATCTTAAAGAGATACCAAAAAGTGTATAGGTGAAATAAAAATCGTAAATTAATATATTATTGTCTTTTGTATAAAACTGCCAATCCATCATTAAAAGCCTACAAAGGTGTTTTAATCGAATGTATGAACAATAAAGTGTTTTAGGGATACAGTGGGGGAAATAAAATTGGTTTTGTTGGTATTTTAGAAGAAATAATTATATACGGACGTCTTAGCGTTTCCTATTGATTTAGATCACGGCTACCCGGGCCGAACCACATCATGCAAATAATTAATGACAGCGTTTGTAGCGTGAAGATTTGGCATTGTTATGCATTAATTTAAAATTCTGTCCAATAAATTGTTCGTATGAAACCACGTAATCTGCTAGACAGTCTACGAAAAAGTGTCAGGATCTCCAACATATTCTTTCACATCCATCCGGTATTCAAAGAAAGGACCTTGATTCATCAGTGAACAACTCGGAATTCTAGTCGCAGTCCATATGTCAATCGGTTTCTCTGATGGACTGGAAGAAGATCTGGTATTTCTGAACTCCAGTCCATGTTCAAATACTCTTCGCAATGCTTTGCTGGCTGATATATTGATACCATAAACTCGTTTACAACCTGATCTTTCACTGATATTGACTAATTTTATGACTTAATCCAACCTTTATGATATCGTCTCATAGCGTCCTAAACAGTAATTCTAGAAAAATATAAATCTTTATTTAAATAAACAAAACTGTCGGATTTAAGTCCAATTGGCTGGTTTAAATCTTGTTGATATGTGGTTTACTCAAAAATTTACTCAAAAATACATATGATAAAATGGTCCTGTTAGTTGGTCACCGTCCGCTGATATCATGATCTACCTCCAATAGATTAATTTCTTTGGGGATATGTTAAGTCTACGCCGATAAACTAGAGACCATCTAAAATAAACCTGATTACAGTAACATATTAAATTGATGTAGCTAGAATTGATTAACATAATACAGGAATGATGTATCGTCTTGACAATACCAGCCCACATTTTGATGAATTGGACATGAAGAAATACAGAGAGCTGTATTGTACAAATTCATTGCGCTCATCGATTATTTTTGATCTTGTCTATAGATTATAATTTGATTTGTTTATTGCAGATATATTAATTAACTGAAATAACCTTAAAAATAAATAGTCCAGTCCTTCTTCGTTTAAATAGTTCCTTTTTTACTTGCATTGGTAGATACAGCTAACAACAGTTAATAATATGTAAATAATTTTCACTGCTACTAGGAGTCAGGATAAGAAAATTTTCTCTTATCGAAAGTCAAGAGGAAAACATGGAACACATCACGAAGCTGCAAACGAAGGCACTAGGTAATATATAAACTCTATCTCCAAAATCGAAAACCAATTTTGTTGTGTCCATATCCTTACGAAATATATTGAGGCAGATGAAAAAGTAAGTTAGTTGCAGCAATTACTAAATAATGAGCTAGGATTAAACTATGAGAGTGCGGTAATTATTTTAAAAACAATTTCTAACATGGATTTTTCAACCAAAACAAAGACCAAAGCATACTTCTTTCGTAGTTCATTTATTCAAATGGTTAAGTAACTCTTGTTCAAAAGAACTTAGTCGTGATCGAGAAGGAAACAGATCAAAATTCTGACAGTATACTTAACCAAAGTAATAGTTTACGATCTTCAAACTAGGTGGAACTTGATTTAACGCACGCTACAGCCATCCTCACTCAAACCAACTACTTTATTATCTTCTGGTCTTATGATTATAATATTTGCTAATAATAATAATTAAACTCAGTTGGTGTAAACTGTACTAATTTAACCATACTAATATAAGCTTCCTCGATTTGTATCCGGATTATTGACGTTTCAGACAGTTCAAAAAACAAACTTTATTTATTTCAACTTTATTTATTTTACACGATAAATTCTAAAAAATTAGTTGTTTGCCGCTAATAGTGGATATAACTCTTTTTATCACTTTAACACTTTACTGAAAAATATGACTTCTTCTCCAAGACTAGCCGCTTGCTACTGGTGGAAGCTATCACACTAGTCTTCACTACACTTAACCACTTCACTGATTAAAACCAAACCTGTCCGATACGGCGTTTTGGCACTGCTTATATACAAATCAGATGGATTCTTGATCTGTCCATTCTGCTTACAAAAGTGAATTAAGTAATGCCTAAATTTCAGTGCAGTACATTTCGAAATATTTCCATGCGTTAGTGTAAGTAGTTTATACAACCGTTGGATGAGGTTGACTCACTCGATGGAGTGTTGTCTCTCTCTTCATCTCATTACTTGTCGTTACTACATTACTTGATGAAAGATAATTTCTCTTGCTCTCCAAAACTGAACTTAAACAAAAATATTGCACGGACTCGAATCAACTTCTCTTTTTACCACTAACACATTTACCGTATACTATAACCACTCGACCAACGCCTATTACAATGTTTACGGAATTGATTAATAGGCATATTCCTTACAATACGAACAATAAATGCTACTTTAAATGTCTAAAAACAATTGATTGTTGCTCATTTATTTCGAAACATAGCATTCCAAATTTTGAATATTTTTCATTTGTTATACATTTTGTTGCTATGATTTTATTTAAAATAAAAAAATACGGTTTTTGTTACACCTAAATATTTCTCGTTTATGTTTGGCTGTAACAATGCTCTAGAAACCGACACTTAAGATACTTAAGAAGAAATTCAAGTTACTGAAATTTTTTGACGAGCGGTGAAGTAAATTCAGATATATTCGCATCACGTTGGAACTGGGAAACAAATGGTTTTGAAAATGTCCGTGCAATGACAGATGCAAATTGGCGACTATACAAGTGATATTCTGGAAATGGATCGACGTTAACACTGAGGCTTCCATCCTGGTCCCGAATGGCAGTTGACCGAGATTTTAAGGTATGGTGCAATTCGGTGATTCCTTTAAAGAAACCACGCGAATTGTGCTCATTGCTGAGTTGTTGTACTCTTAAGACCTTAGCCTTCCACCATTCTCGCTTCTTCAGTCTACAAATGCGTTTAGCTGTCCTCCTAGCAAGAACTGCCTTGTTTTTCCTTGCAATTGTAAACCGAGTCTGCGCTTCATTGTGGGCTATATTTCGTTGCTCAACAGCAAGACGACACTCCTCATCAAACCAATCATTTTTGGGCGTAGTTTTCACTATACCGAGAGTGTGCTGGGCAGCATCGACAACCGAGGTTTTCAATACTTCCCAGACACTGTTCACATCATCAGATTGGTAGTTGGATCCTAAAATGCTATTGCTGACAAGATCTTGATATTTTCGTTGCGTTTCTTCATTTATCAGACCTTCACAGGAGAATCGCGTTTTATATTCTCCTGTCCTCCTTGACTTGTACGAAAATTTCCATCGTAGCTTTGCAGCAACCATAAAATGGTCACTGCCTACGAATTTGGTTGACGACCGATACGATCTCACGTCTTGAACAACCCGAGCTCGGTCTTTTGAAATCAACACATGGTCAATTTGGCTTCGGGATGTTTTACGTGGATGTGTCCATGTTTCCAAATGGATGTTTTTATGGGGAAAGAATGTACTTGCCACTTTGAGATCATGAGCGATCGCAAAGTACATCATTCTTTCCCCATTTTCCGTCGCAGTTTCGTGTCGGGAGTATACGGACCTATATGTTATTACATAAGTCGGTCTGATTTCTGCCAACTCTAACATTAAAGTCACCAATCACCAATCTGATATCGTGCTCAGGTATAGAGCCCATCAGATTATCCAAATTATTGTAAAATGAGTCTTTATCTTGGAGTTGGCTTACATCAGTGGGCGCATGTACACAAACAATTGACAGGTTGGCTAATTTCATGTGCAAGCGAAGCTTACACATTCGATTATCTACTGCCTGGAAGTCCAAGACAGCCTTTTTTACCTGCGGCCCAATGAGAAAGCCAACTCCAAGATTTCCGAGGTCATCTCCACTGTGTAGCAACGTATAGCCTTGGGACACATGGACTCCACTTTTAGGCCATCGAGTTTCTTGGAGCGCTACGAGTTCCAGCCGATACTCCTTCATACATGTGATAAGGCCGTCCAACGCGCCAGGTTTTCTTAGAGACTGCACGTTCCACGTGCTGATCCTCATTCTCGTATCCGGGTACTTAAGCGGGGGGTCATTGTTATTTAGGCGGTATCCGATTTTTTTGGTTTTGTTGACATTTTTAACTTTAATTGATTTTTACGGATGCGGGTCGTCAGCCCAGCGATCCAACCAGATTTAGTCGCCTCCTACGACAAGCTCTGGATACTGTGGTGGTATTTTATGGATCTCATGTTTCGTTCGAAATATTTACGAAACATGTTTGCCCCCAACCACAGGGCGAATTTTGATATAGATAATCTTAATTAATTTTTATAACTAATTTAAATAAAAATGTCCTTATGACAAAGAAGCAGTGCCCGCCTTCCAATATGTCATGCATTAGATCAGGAATTTGTAACACCGCGTGATGTTGGAAGACTTTGAATAGGATTTGGAATTGTTGTTTTTGGTTGTTGTAATTCGCTAGGCTGGTTTCGATCTGATGATGGTGTGATCGAAAAGATCAAAAAATCCACCTCAGCAGGATATGTTACCGGACTTGATGTTCGTACTGTGCGATTCGTATATCTACGTTCAAAAAGTCGTGTCGCGAGACAGTGCTAGTGAATGAACTACCACGCAAGAAGCTACTCGAAATATAAATCTATTAATAGATTTGATTGAGGCATGTGATGATAATAATTGCATTTACGAATTATTTGGGTTAATTCGTGACGTCACATTGCTCCCTCGCAAGTGAATTTCCTCCTCTGTTTCTGATTAGGATTATTAAGCCTGTAATCCTTTGGGGTGTGCCATGTTTCGCTCGCTAGTGATTTGGCTTGTAGTGACATGAAACGAATCTGAATTGGATGCATGATGTATTTGTAATATTTGGCTGTGTTGAAGCATGTGACAAACTTTCTGGAAATATCTTCCTGGAAGGCAATTAAAAAGGCATATGCTACCGGACTTTAGTGCTAGCGAATTACAAGAACTTTACTCGAAATATCAATTTATTTATCATTAAATATCATTAAATATCAGTTTATCTTTAATTTAAAGTTGTGAACCTCTTAAAATCCCTATATTATACAATCAGCATCAACTCTATTGGTAATATTCATTTGGATGAATCATCAGCTGATTTTGTCGTTTCATCCAGTTGAATCGCTAATCTGTATCTACAATTAAAAGTTTAATAGGCGACTTTTAAATATTTTTTAAAACAACAAAAATACCAATCCCTTGCAATTGTTTTATGAACCATTGTCTCTATATACTATTTTCAAGTGGTTTTGAAAATACCAGACGGAAAATTTTCTGTAGAGGACGACCTCCGAGAAATGAACGACCAAAATCTTCCATCAATGACGTTACTGTGGATCTGGTTCAAAGTTGACGTAAATCCACGATTGACACAAGAAAAGATTGCTGATGAATTGGCCTTGACGATAGTAGGTTGTATCGCCAATGTTTATCTGGGATACATGAAGAAATCTGCTCGATTGGATCTACGAATTTTAAATGAAGCCCAAAAAGGGCTCGAGTAAATTTTGCAAAATTGTTCCTAAATAAATTTGAATATAGGCAGTCTGGCAACTCTAGTAAAATCGTTACTGGAGACGAATCGTGGTTCTATAGGTACGATCTGGAAACCAACCCACCCGTAAAAGCAAAGCAACAAAAATCAGTAATAAAAGTGATGATGTCAGTTTACTTCACCAGATCAAAACTTGTAGCTGCTATTCCCTTGGGTTACACAGCATCTGCAAAATATATACCGAAGACTGCTTACCAAAAGTGTTCAACAATTTGTTGGAAAACTGGAACAAAGAAAATGTGCTACTTTTTATATCATGACATCTGTCTTATATTCCCCGGATCTAGCACCTCGTGCTTTTGAGGTTATTTCCAAAATTTAAAACAAATTTGAGGGGAAATGTATTTAATAGATACGAGGAGATAATGCATCAATTATCTAAATACAACTTGATATGCTTAAAAACAGATTTTGAAGACTGTTTTGCGAAGTGGGTCTATAGGTCTCGCATGAATTCCGCAATTGGAAAAAACATCTTATTGGACCACTCTTTACATGAAATATCTGTAAATCTTTTACTGCATAAATTTTTGAACTTCGATTCCGCATACAATAAGCTTTAAAAAATTTCACATCTCGATAGTACTGTCACATTGAAGTGAAAAATGCACAAAATTCATTTGCACCAAGGGCTTCCCATGTATAGTGAACAACATTGTATAATATAATTTTTTATCATTTCATTCGCAGTTTTCTTCGAATTTTCTTTATATATACATATTGTTGTGGTTTGAACAATTTGCAAAAGTAATACTTTCGTTGAAACAATTGCTACATTGCATTTGCAGCATAAAATATGTATATACATTTTACGGGTCATTGTGCAATTTGAAAAGTGCAAGAAATTATTATTTTTTGCAATTTATAAATAAATTTTATGATTCAATCTTTTATAGTTTTCTTTCTTTTTCTCAATTAATTTCTCGTTCGAAAATCCATTTCTTTTGTAATAATTTATAACCTCAGCGTCAGCTTGAACAAGTATATACATCTATATACAATACAATAAACAAAACAGCGAAAGAACTTTTGTTTCATTTGAACAAAAACAAAGTGATTTTATAACTAAGATTGTGACGGAAGTAACCGGATAATTCCATGAATTCAATTTTGGCAAATAAATGTATATGCAGGCAACGATTAGATCTCAACTTCGAAGGTACAAGACAAAAATTCCAGAAGCGCTGCAATAATTCATTCTCATTTGCATGTAGCAGCTACTTTCAACTCAACGGTACATTACCTTAAATCTGTTCGTTGAACAATATAATCATTAATAACCTAATTAATTCGAATTACGATAGACCAAACCGAATTCTAATCCATCAAATTAAATACAAAATATGTGGAATCTTAAAGAAGGTATCAACGTAATTAAGTACATCATATAATATTGTTTTCCGTGTCGAGTCTAATTAAGAAGCATAAAACATAATATATCATGTTGGTGTATACAAGAGCATTCCACTTGTAGCACCACACCGCAATAAGCCTAACCGTGCACCATGTGACTCAGAAAGAGATTAACAAATGTATTAATCTAATAAATTTTCATCTTGTCTTTTCAAAATATAACTTCTCTATTTATTATTGTCTTATAGAAATTATGTCTTACAATACTATATAAACAATTTATTACTATTATTATATTATTTACCGTAAATACATAATATAATAATGGACATTGATCACGAACCAACAAAAATAAAAAATAATAAAATCTGTACTTATACGAGTATACTTATAAAATGGAAATAAGATTACAGTGAATGAATTTTTTTTATCTTAAGATCGTAATATGCGCGATTGTCCGTTACATGATTAAAGCACGCGAAGGAATTTAATACAAATTTAATTGGCCGAATAAGGAATTGTGGCTTTTTGGTAAAATAAAATATTCAAATTATGTTTAGTGTTTGAGCTTTTGCATGAGGTTGAAACTGGACGAGCATATATTAAAGCGCAAAGTTACGATTTACATGTCAAAACGTATTTTTATTCAAATTTTTTAAAAAACAGCGAAAATGACATAAAACGTAATTTGCATCTCAAAAACGAAGACAACAATATTCACAGTGCCATCTATTTTAAAATGTTAAAAACTCAATCAATAGAAAAGTGTAAATCGTTTTCGTTACAAAAAATTCCGATAGATCATTTTGTGGCGCTTTATCACATTTCGTGATAAAATCTATGATATAATGAAATTGTCGTAGCTTACTGCAGGTTAATCATGAATGAATAACTTCAAGTCGTACATTGAAAATAGTAAAAAAGACGATAATATATTCCATATCGCTTTTACCAGTCAACATTTTATACTGTTAGTCATATGTCATGTTAAACTGGTTTCTAATATCATTAATTATGTTGTGTTCATATATTTACTCTATTAAAAAAAATGTTTCACTACCTATTCAACCACTTCATATAAAAAATGACAATGTCATTAATTTCGGTGTTATGCGAAACGTCAATTTAACACTGTAAAATATTTATTTCTCCTTAAAATTCATTATTTCCCCTTTTAAATTTATTGCACAGGGTTGTGTTTGTAAACTTATTTTATTTTTTCTATATCATGAAAAAAGTCTCCAACTGTGATATAAAATTATGACAAAGCACCACCAAATGATCACCCAGATCGATATCAAGTATCACATAACTTTACATATCAATTTCCTTTGACATTTCCAAAATTTCCGTTGTAACTCCTTTTGAGCTGTTGCCTATGTATTTGCAAAATCTTGTACGTTTTCTGTTTACGATATTATTTGGAAAGGGTAAGGTACCTTAACCCGAAACAGTTAAGGGGAGTTTGACCGAAATTAATCTGTTAAAAATTTTAATCTAATCTATTAATAAGAACTAACAGGTTACTACTCTAAAACAGAAAATATTTTGACATACAGTATATAGTCAAAAAAACAATTTTACACTGTTAATTATTTTATAAAAATGTTTAAAATGTCAACAAAAATAAAAAAATCGGATACCGCCAAAACAACAAAAAAATCGAACCCCTGCTTAAGTACCCGGACACGAGATTGAGAATCCGTTGGACGGCCTTATCACATGCATGAAAGAGTATCGGCTGGAACTCGTAGCTCTCCAAGAAACTCGATGGCCTAAAAGTGGAGACCAGGTGTCCCAAGGCTAGACGTTGCTACACAGTGGAGATGACCTCGGAAATCTTGGGGTTGGATTTCTCATTGGGCCACAGGTAAAAAAGGCTGTCTTGGACTTTCAAGCAGTCGATAATCGAATGTGTAAGCTTCGCTTGCACATGAGATTAGCCAACCTGTCAATTGTCTGTATACATGCGCTCACTGATTTAAGCCAATCCCAGGATAAAGACTCATTTTACAATAATCTGGATAATCTGATGGGTTCTATACCGGAGCACGATGTCAAATTGGTGATTGATGACTTTTATGCTAGAGCTTGCAGAAATCAGACCGACTTATGTAACAATATAGGTCCGTACTCCCGACACGGAACTGCAACCGAGAATAGGGAAAGAATGATGTACTTTGCGATCGCTCATGATCTCAAAGTAGCAAGTACATTCTTTCCTCATAAAAACATCCACTTAGAAACATGGACACACCCACGTAAAACATCCCGAAGCCAAATTGACCATGTGTTAATTTCAAAAGGGCGGGCTCGGGTTGTCCAAGACGTGAGATCGTATCGGTCGTCAACCAAATTCGTAGGCAGTGACCATTTTATGGTTGCTGCAAAGCTACGATGGAAATTTTCGTACAAGTCAGGGAGGACAGGAGAATATACAACACGATTCTCCTGTGAAGGTCTGATAAATGAAGAAACGCAACGAAAATATCAAGATCTTGTCAGCAATAGCATTATGCAATCCAATTACCAATCCGATGATGTGAACAGTGTCTGGGAAGTATTGAAAACCTCGGTTGTCGATGCTGCCCAGCACACTCTCGGTATAGTGAAAACTAAGCCCAAAAATGATTGGTTTGATGAGGAGTGTCGTCTTGCTGTTGAGCAACGAAATATAGCCTATAATGAAGCGCAGACTCGGTTTACAATCGCAAGGAAAAACAAAGCAGTTCTTGCTAGAAGGACAGCTGAACGAATTTGTAGACTGAAGAAGCGAGAATGGTGGAAGGCTAAGGTCTTAAGAGTACAACAAATCACCGAATTGCACCATACCTTAAGATCTCGGTCAACTGCCATTCGGGACCAGGATGGAAACCTCTGTGTTAACGTCGATGCGGTACTCGATACATGGCGTGAACATTTTTCTTTTCTTCTTAATGTTCCGCATGTATCACAAGATGTGTTTGAATACCCTCAAAAACAGCAGAGATGTTCATTGAGGATCCATCCTATGAGGAATTCACAATGGCCATGAAGAAATTAAAGAAAAATCGTTCACCAGGAGTTGATTGCATTAATTCAGAGCTCTTGATATTCGGAGGGCTATCTTTGTGGAACTGTCTTTTCGACCTTGTTCGATTGGTATGGCGAAATGAAGTTATGCCCGAAGAATGGAAAGTGGCCGCGTTATGCCCAATTTTCAAGAAGGATGATTGCTTGAAATGCGAGAATTATCGCGGTATAGCTCTCCTTTGCACAGCATATAAGTTACTGTCATACATTATCTTGGGAAGAATTACTCCTCTAGCGGAGGAAATTGTCGGTGACTACCAAGGAGGATTCCGTCCAAATCGGTCAGTCACTGATCAAGGTTTTTCGCTACGGATGATTCTTTCCAAGTACTACGAAACATCTCGCGATGTACACCAGGTATTCCTAGATTTCACGCAAGCCTATGACTCGAACAATCGAGAGAGATTATGGTATGCGCTTGAATATTTAGGAATACCGAAAAAATATGTACATCTCTGTAAAATGACAGTAACGCAGTCACAATGCTGTGTTAAAGTTGAGAACAGGCTATCGAGAACTTTTGCAATCAATTCCGGTGTTCGACAAGGAGATGCGCTGTCCCCGATACTTTTTAATCTCATGTTGGAATATACATCCTTCGTAAAAGTGCAACACCTCAGGACAACATCTTATTCCGACAATCCAATCAACTTCTTGCTTATGCAGATGATATCTGTGTGATGGGATTA
The DNA here is from genome assembly GCA_963932295.1 of Tipula lateralis. NCBI lineage: Eukaryota > Metazoa > Arthropoda > Insecta > Diptera > Tipulidae > Tipula > Tipula lateralis. Next base: position 128,839,946 of record OZ010737.1, read on the forward strand.
AATGGCAACGGAGTGAAAGATATACTTGATCCACTGGAACAGTGTTCAGCTTCCGTTGGTCTCAAAATCAACGAGTCAAAAACCAAATATCTAATCTCGGGTTTTAGAGACCAAGACGCAGTTGATTTCAGTAGTGGTAACCACACGTTTGAAGGAGTGATGGGATTAAAGTATCTTGGATCTCTCATCACTCACGATAATAGTGTGGGCGAGGATATCAAGGTCCGCCTTGCCGCTGGCAATCGGGCTTTGTATCCTCTACGTCCACTGCTGAAATCAAAATATCTTGCAAATACGGATAAGCTGAAACTGTACAGAGTGTTGATCAGACCCGTTGTCATGTATGGATGTGAGAGTTGGACATTGATGAATGAGAACGAAAGATGGCTTCTAACATTCGAGAGAAGAATCATGCGTGTGATATATGGCCCAAAACGCGACGTCGATGGCACTTACCGAGTTCTTTTCAAAGTTCTTCGGAGTTCTTCGGAAGTTCGGAATCATGGGAGCCGATATTTTGAAACTAATCGAGAAAACGTAAACACACTGGGTTATCGGTTGTATTGTTATTCGGAGCGAAGTTTAGCAATGAAGTAAATGAATTGGACATAAAAACAAAGCATATTGAAAATTACACGACCAACAAGTGCAGCACAGATGGTGGTTTTGGGCGGCGGTTACTGAAAATGTCGTTCGACACAAATTTTTCGGTTTCTAAAATCAATACCAGTAACGGTTATCTGAACGGTTTATGAAATCTTTGAAATCTACGATATTTATGTGTATAGTCAGAAATTATTGCTCTAGTTTTAATTGGCAAATCTTTATATTATAAACTTCTTAAGTTTATGTGTTCATCATTGTTGATTTCCTGTAAAAGTGACGTTCTCAACTCATCTGTCACTTATCCTACTACACATAATTCTTGTAATTATTTTCGAAAGTCATTGCAGTCACACAATTTCTATATATTGAAAGTCAGTCATATGTATACCGATACATCGAAAATATACTTTTGTAATTTGGTTTTAAAAATTACATTTGTAATCAGCTCATTTTGTCAACATTTCTATTTGAGGTTGTACTTATTCACATTTTGTTAGTGACAGAAGAGAAGAATAAACGACAGTATAATCCAGCACTAACACGATTCCCAACGCCTTGCCACTTATATCTCTTGATAATTTTGGCACGATGACAGTGAGAAACAATTTGGTACGGAAAGTTACATACGGAGCGTGTCCTTCAACCAATGTGTCTGAAAATTCAGAAACCCTAACCGAGCAATCTCTGTATTTGTTTTCTTGCTACGGTTTTGCAAGTTGTTCGACTGCTCCTATTTTGTCGGGATCTAGTTCTAAATCCGCAAAATTAGGATTTATTTAAATTAATTTTTTATCTTTTATCAGATGATGATTGTCGCCGGTCGTAGCTTAATGGTTAACAGAGTTTCTCATCACGCCGCGGTCTCGAGTTCGATTCTCGCCGCTGACCAAAAATTAACATGCCACTGGATGACAAAATGCGTTTGTGTGTAAAAACATTCGTTGGGTTGTGACCACCTACAATGTGCACCAATCGTTAAAATTGGTTCATAAGGTCTCAGTTGAGACGCGGTAAGGGCCGTTTACGGCCTCTAAGCCATAGATTATTTTTTTTTTATCTTTTATCACCTTTTCCGTGCCCATTCTCAATTCATCTAAACTGGTTGCAATGATAAGTATATACATCGAGCATTCACCTTAGTCAATAGAAGGAAAGCTAGAGAAAATCTAGTACATATTTTGACTTTAAGTTTCTGCAAACCCCTAAATATTCAGGTATTCTCTTTGATACAGGTACTTATTATAAAATCCTTCCACGTTTTAAGTGGTTAATAAATCTTCGCAGTATATTTTTATTCGGTTTTTATGAGCCTATGCAGTTATTAAATTTTTCTTTTTTTCGGACCATAAGAATGGGTGGCTTTTGTTGGTTCTCTAATCGGTTTTATTACTACTATTTTAGTAATAAAATTCAACTCCGCTTTAACTTGATAGATTTTAGAAATCTTATACGATGGGGAACGAATTTGTATTTTGTATTTGGAATGCTGTCTACCATATATCATAAACAAAATGTTTTATGCATCGTATTAATACACATTGTAGATAAATGGTCAGCCCTTCAAATGATTTACATACAATCGCTTTTTATACCATCAGGATCATGTTAATTTGGATCATATGGCTGAAAGCTGTCTTAACTACTAAGCGATAATCTATGCCCTTATAGATACGAAGTTTATATTCTGGAAAAGTCCTGTGGCAAACATTGACTACGTACTGCTATCTCGCATACCATACTTTTCAGAACAGCGTTTATTCAAGAACTCACTTAGAACGTATCTATTTTCATAGATACACTCCTGGACAAAATTAACGCATATATTTTTTTTGTAATAAAAAAAAATCCCGCTGGACAATTTCAGGGGAACTGGTATCAAATGATCCCAAATTTATAATTTTCTCAAAAGAGGCATAAATGTGGCGTTATGGAATTATAGCGGCTATTTTTTTGATTGCCAAATGTTAAAATGTGTCGAACTATTTTTTTTTTAAAGCGTTTTATAAACATTAAAACTAGCTTTATTACAATTTAATTTGATTAATATAATAATGAGTATTAATATAATAGATTAAAATTGACCAGCGGGATATTTTTTCATTTCAAAAAAAAAAAAAATATGCGTTAATTTTATACGCGAGTGTATGGCTTGTTCGCAGTTTTTTGAGATCTGAATAGGTAACTCAACTGACCGACGATTTGGTACCGGAATGGATTCATGTTTCAATCCTTGTTACATACCAACGCCAAAAATCGTGTTATAATGGGTAAACAGTTCTAAATTCATTTGAATATTGGAGTTATTACTGTTTTTAGTTCACTGTGACCAAGTTCGGCACCTACTTTTAACACTGTTGTGTCATGGCCAAATGTTCTTGTAAAATAGTATATACACTATCGACTTATAATTTCTTTAAGATGGCAACTTTCATATGCAATTTTACATGATTTGTGTCTTTTTACTGGCGTTGATTTAAGCATGATGCCTTGTGGCTACCGCTAGCCGTTTTCTATCGAGTAAGGCACACCATCTGACAAGCTTTATTTTGGATAAAAAAATACTCATTAAATGCTAAGTACACAAGACAGTTGTAGTTTTATTTCAATTTAATGTTTGAATGGTCGTAATGGAAAACCCTCTGTTCATATACGAATAACAATAATGCATATACAAGTTGAAGTCATAAAAAAATTATTACTGTGCACACCAGTGTCGTTAAATTGCCAACCTTAAGTCTTACAACGAATAAACAATTTCACATTCCCTCGGGTTGAAATATAAAACATAATCAAAATGTTGCTTACAAATATTCGAACCAAAATGATTCATAAAACTTAAGAAATCATAAATTATCCTGTACACACACTCGTAGACATCCTCATATTGGTAATCGTTGGTTTTGTGCAAGATTGTAAGATGATATACGGTATACGTATATGGAACGGAAATTGTCTTAACATTATGCAGACGATTAACAAGTTATGTGTTCGCGTACCAAACTAATTAATTAGATTAAAGGCGCCGCCTGAGTAAAGTGAAATTTAACAATTACTAAAACAAAAATTCAAGCACGCGGAGAAATTATACCTCCCAAGTAGTTGGTATATCGTAAATATGCCCATATATCTCGTATCACCATAACACCCTATTGTACAATAAAAGGCGAATCACTATATAAATTACCGGCCGAAGTCCGCGCGCACATCATTTTACAATTGCAACGTTGATAAAGTATTTGATACAACTAAATAAAGTAAAAAATTCTAATTAAAATTTATTAATTAATTGGCTATTCATTAAATCATTAAACTTATTATATTGTTTGCTGCTTCATTTACGACGAAATGTAATGATTTTGTATGTACCGAGTGTATGTATACATATAGAAAAACATGCATTTTCTCCATCTTACCATAATTATTTTCGGAATGTGAAAGTCATATAATAGACTGAATACGATTTGTTTTGATTTTCATCGTAAAAAGTTCTACAAAGAGTTTTCTATCATATTTTCCCAATAATAACAACAACAAATACAATCATGTTTATTACAATAATTATTTATTATATTTGTGATTGAATTTAATGATATTTGTGTTTTTGTGAAACAAAAATTCCTTTCACAGAATCAGTTGCCTCATAGTCTATAACTATATACTGATATGAGTATATATAGGAGTGACCCCCATGACATATATCCCCATCGAACCGCCACTTTTTCCAGATGAAATTACACCTAACTGTAACATCTAAATTTTATTTTCTCTTTTGTAATACATAATGTATAGTTGTATCTAGTTATAACGTCTTTCATAATAAATTAGACAATCAATTTCAAACATGACATTATATACTCGTATACAGCGATGGGCAAAAGTATTTGGAAATTGAGTTTTTGCTACGAAAGGTTTGTCTATTAAGTAAACTAATTAAACATTAAGCGATTGACCAAAACCACAAGCAAGCAATTGAGCTAAAACATAAGCTTCGCACGAATTACTTATGATAATCTCCATGGGTCGCGAAGGAACTTAGAACGTTATATTCAAAACACTGTTCTGGTTTTGTAGTCTCCCGAAGTTCTTTTACTGATTTGATTTCTAATAATACCATTGACACATGGAAAGTGTCTTTAATAAACACTCTTAACTAAACGGCGATGAATTGTTTCATTTATTACCCGTTCACAATTCACTTCGTTTATAACAGTTTTATAGTTATTTATGCTGTAATAAATAGTACTTTTCTACAATTTTAACTGTTTAAATAGTCTTACACTAATATTTTGCAGTTAAATTTAGAGATTATTTGTTGGTGTAACTCCAACGATAGTAAAATGTTTTTAAGCATTTAGATATTTTATTGTTACGCGTCAGGACACTTAAACAAGACTAAAACAATATCCCAAGTAAAACAAAGGATAAACATCTAAACCAAAATCATGTTGTGACATGAACAAATGAAATTCCAATTACTACTAAGATTTGAGTTTTTTCCTATCTCTGTTTCAGTTTTTGGTTAAAAAACTACCCACAAAGAAGATGTGAACAAAATTTTGAATTTTAATAAATTCTCTACAATTTGCCAACATTTTGCTTGACATTTAAAAATTCCAAATACTTTTGCCCATGACTGTAAAACTATATTGAAAAAAATAAATTGATTAATTCGTTGTTCAATGTTATGTGAAGAAAATCTATTTGCAATTTGAAATGAAAATGACATCTATAGCAAGAATTTAATTGAATTCGCGCATTTCCAATTCGAATGAGTTGTTATAGTGCAAGTAAGTAGAAAACTGTAAGTAAATAAAATGTAGTTCGTTGTTTTCGAAAATGTCAAAAGGTTGAGGAAAGTAAATCAGTGTGTTGAATTGTATATTGTATTACATTTTAAATATCATTTTGTTTTAGTTAACATCAATTATTTTGTTTTATCGTCTTGTATGTATTGTATGTATAGTTGAAGACGTTTAATGTTTTCTATTTACTATGATGTCAAAGAAAGCAAGATACTGAAGACTTGACATAATATTGCTCAAAAGAGTTTTACTAACGAGGATTAACTGCTTAACTCTAAATTTAAACGTATATAGGTGAGCATTCAAACTGAAATAAGCCGTTTCGATGTAATTGAGCTCTTTGATTAGCTATTTAGATCAAATGGTGTGAACTGCTTTAAACGCGTCATAATAATATTTGATTTGGTCAGCCCAACAAATCCTTATATACACAACATTTTTTAAATCATATAGTGTATGTATTTCCAATTACAGGCAAATTGAAGCGATGGCAAGATCAACGGAACACTACTTTTTCTCTTATCATTAAAGAATATCCTTCATATTCTAATCAAAATATCATGTTTAAATTTAGGTCTCCTCACTTTAACATGATTTTAGATATGTGTTATGCATTAGACGGTGCTTAACAAATTCCGTTTTTGTTGAAGTGAAGAGATCACCTATATGAGACTATGATTTGAGATTTTACGACTAAGAGCAAAGTAATAATTAAATGCCAAATAAAAAAATTTAATATTTTAAAGAGGGGTCAAGTGGCCATATTATCCATCCTTGCTAAAAAAAATACGTGCGTAGTCGAAGTTCCTTCTTACGGAAAAATTCAAACCCAAACGGTTTGAATGATTCATTTACTATAAACGATTGTATGTCCATACAATTATTTGAACCTTATTACCAATTGTACCTTTGCAACGTGCACTTTTTTTGCCAATATTGTAACGTCTCTCGGAAGGGTAGTAACCGAATAACTCAATTTTAATTTTTATTGGGAGGAGTTTAGCGAAACACTTACAGCTTTTGTTGACATAGTTTACTTTCACTATAAGTTCACAATAAATAAAAAGGTAAACGAGTGAATATACAAATAATACTTGACTCAATCAACCTGAACCAAAAATTGAATAATCGCAGTTCGATTCGACCATTACTACATCAAACACTATACAAAACCTCGTTAGTTGGTAAATTATATAAATTTCAGTAAATTAAATAATTTCTAGCAGCATGATAAAGTTTGATCCTTCTCTATTTTCACCAAGATTTTATATAAAATTAAAAAAGATGGTTTAAAGGCTGTAAACGGCCCTAACCTCGTCTCAACTGAGTCCTTGCGAACCATTTATACGTATTATGGGGCGCATTGTAGGAAGTAAGCCCAACGAATGCTGTTACACAACCGCTGTTTATGTTATCCGGTGCATGTTAATTTTTGGAATCGAACTCGAGACTGCGGCGTGATTGGAAACTCTCTCTTAACCATTAATCTACACCTGGAAAAAATCAAATATTAAACTAATATTTATCTGACCTTATAACAATAGGTTAAAATGGCCTTATTCTTTAGTTTTTTAAGTGTTCCAATATCCATCATAGCCTCTCAAGCTCTGTTATTATGTGGCTGGTTATTCCACTGATTAGGCATTTTCAACCGTTATGTCTGCCATATGAATACATAAAAATAACGTTCTACGCAATAAAAAAATGCTACCAATATACATTTAATCTTCTTCCATGTGGTTTCTTTAACCAGTGCAAACAGGAACTTGATCATTGTTCTTGACGTTGAAAAATAATGCACTGACATTAAAACCCAGTATCTCAACTCATTTAAGAATTGTAATTAGATCTGACTAAAATCGAGCTCTATTATATAGTCATCAAAATCACTAATAAGGAAAAGGGCGTTGTTTAATTTCAGCATTGATAAAATTTCGAGAGTTTATTTAAAAAGAATATTCGAATAAGTGAGAAAATTTAATTGAGTAATTTAATTGAATGAAATTATACAATGGACAGTTAGAATTTATAGTTCTCGAGTCCTCTGGACGTAAGGTACATAGCGAGAAAAAAGACCATTAACTCAAAATAATGTTGCTAATGTTTAAAACAGCAATAAGAATTACCAAGCTGAATAAGTAGTGCTCCCAAAATGTCGGCGATGAAAAGCTCAAATTACTTTTATAAACCACATTGACATCTATGAGAATAAACATACATTTTACTAATTTCAAGTTAATTACGAATCAAACTTTTATATTTACAAAAATAAGAATAGTTTTGAGTTTTATTTCGTTATTAGCCGTGTTTCTTGACGCACAGTGATCCGGATCAAATCACATTTTCCATGCAAACCAAAGACACATTTTGATCCAAATTTCATTTTGGATCAAAATGTGTCTTTGGTTTGCATGGAAAATGTGATCTGATCCGGATCACTGTGCGTCAAGAAACACGGCTATTATTGGAAATGTAAGTAGTTGCGAATTTTTCTAAGATTAATTTGATTGAATTAACAAAGTTTACTATTGTAGTTATATATTTTCTGTAATGTATTTACTATCCAGCGACCGAACCAATTGGATTGAAACTCGGAAAATCGGTACTGTTTTGTAAGGCTTATATGTAATCTTTGCACTTAATTTGAGTAGTCATTTAATATACAAATGTGGATCCAAAAAATAGAAAAGTGCGGAATGCGGTCCAAATCATTACGGTGCCGCCTCTAAATTGCTCATTGATAGTTTCTTATCCAATGTTAAATTATGGTAGTAATACTTGAATCAATCATATCTATCTAAATGGTCACCCCATTTAGTTAAAGTTAGTAGAACGATATTTGGATTACTTAGTTGTCTGTATAGTGGTATTATTTTCTATCCGCTTTTACTCTGTGGTGATGTTGCCTTATATGGTATGTTTCAGGAAAATATGTCTATTCTAAAAAGATGTTTTAATGCTTGCCTCCGTTTTATTTTCGGATGAGGAAATTTGACTATATTTCACCCTATACTAGGCTTGTTCTTGGTTGTAGTTTAACTAGCTTTTATGAGTTTCGGATTTGAGCTTTTATTAGCAAGCTATACTCAAAACTAAAGAACCAAATTATCTATTCAATAAGTTATTATTTATTAGGTCGAATTACGCCAATCTTCGATTGCTGCCCGTTCGAGATTCTTCTAGGTTTTTAAATTCATCATTTTTTGATAGAGGTATTTCTCTATGGAATTCTCTTCCGTTCATTATTAGGAGTTTGAGATTTGCCGATACGTTTAAATCAAAATTTCATGAATGGCTTACTAGAATAACAAAATATAATTATTTTAAAGTTAATTGTAAAGATTTTTTTAATATCGTTTGATCGCTGCTGCTCATCCCATTGTAAATGAGCTTGTACTCAAAATGGAATGCGTGCGTATGGTGTTGATTTTTTGCAGTAAACAATTTAAGAGGTTTAATGACTAATGAAAGTAATAATATTTTACATGTTGCTTCCATATGCGCTTTAACTTCTTAAACAAAATTATAAGCAATATATAAATAAATTAAAACTTCTCGTTCGAGATTCCATTTAATCGCGATTCGTTTTCGTTTATTTAATTGTTGTGAACCGTTCGTTATCTGCCTAATTTTATAGCGATTTGTAGATTGGAATGCTTGCAATTCTTGTAGGCTCCATGTTTCTTATTTCTTCAGTTATATTTGAATTTTTTCAAAATTTTATAAAATACCAACTAATAATGTCACTAATTAGAAAACTCGTTAAAATACACTAATAGTAAACTAAGTAGATCAAACGTCTAAGATATACTAACTGACTTTAATTGAATTTATTGATAATGCATAAGAATTTGGAATTTCGTTTGTTTTTTCTTGTTCAAACATGATGCATTTGGATTACTAAGTTTTCAATTTTATTTATTTATGCTTGTGATTCGTCTACAGCATACAATTCTCATGCACACAATTCGATTTTTAATATTCAATGAAAACTATGTCTATATGGGTGTATTAAACATACACAAACGAAGATTTTGTGTAAAAATCGTATAATAAGTTTGAGCTTTCCGTCACCAATATTTTTGAGCACTTTGATTTAATACTTTTTGCTGGAATGTGTTTTTATATACTATAAAATATGTAGTATACTTTGTTATTTGTTTCGTTTTTCCAGACTAGCACGATGAGCTATAATTAATCGACTTGTCGTATCCATTTAACTAAAACAATTGGAGGCAGAACATATATTTCTATAAAAACGACAAACCTACACTAAATTTCTTGATTAACTGCCATCATCAATTTAATCTATAATATACATTGTTATAACTTATAAAATTTTAACTAATTCTTATTTCAGTCGAGAACTGAGGCGCCAATATAAATTTTCCACTTATAAAATATTCTACACCTCATCATTAAATGATTTAAGAAGATGCAACACAAAAACGAAAATCAATTCAAAAATAATTAAGAATCCATATGTTATCAAATACAATATGAAGAGGATCCATTCGAATTTTGATAACAGAACAGTTAATTAACAAATTTTCATTATTAGATGATAATTAATTGAACGTATAGTAACAAACCTACGAAATTGACACATAATTTTCTAAATCGAAATTAAATTCAAAACCACATAAGTTATCCAGTTCAAAACCTATATATGTGTTTAGCTTTGTGACTTTTCTTTTCGTATACCAAGAGTGTTGTTGTTTACAATAAACAAACCTCTTCAAAAATTCTTATTGTTCAAAAATTCCCACGATCATTTCTTTAATTTTACGTTTTCTTATTAAATTTTTGTTTTGTTTTTATTTTTCAACACAATGCAAGTATATACAAGAACAGATATAAAAAAAAACAGCAGATATACTCGTAGCAGCATACAGTTCGTGTATGCGTTGCTGCTATTGAATTGTGTTGTACAGATGCCTCTAAATTGTGTCTGGAGTTTTATTGAGTTGCAAACAGTATTTCTAATAATTATGATTGTCATTTTGACCCACATAAATATTTATATTTATTCTATAAGACGTTTCGAGTTTTATAAGCATCATGTTTTTCTTCTCATTATGTACCAGCCGAGTAACAGGTTTCAGTTTACCAAAATTTATTATGCGCTACAAAGTTGAATTTCCTGTCTATAATAATATTGCGTGTCCACATACAACTTCCTATAAGAGTCATACATATTGACATACAACTATAAGATTCAGTCAAAAGAAAATTAACTCGAAACCATTATAAAGAAGCCGCTGATGTCTAAAAAAAAAACGATGAGTATGTGCCATAAAGAAATCTTTACCTCATTTCGTCGTTCATTTTTACGTTGAGACAAAATGGAGAGAAAGAATGGCCAACAACAAAGTAGCGAAACTAATTTTACATAACAGAACATGACAAAAAATTGTACACATAAGAATGCAAAAAAAAAATATATTTATTGTTTCTTGGAAGGATCTCTAAACCGTGCATAATTTTTTATGTTAGCTTCAACTTTGCGTCTTCCTACCCAAAATTATTATGAGCTATATTTAGACATGCCAAGTTTTTAATTGAGATATGTTTGATTGATTGCGTCTTACGGTAGATTTGTTTGTGGTAATTAACGTAAAGATGTCTGTTTGAAAAAATCAAATGGCGGAAGGATATTTAATCATCTCTTTTATTCCTTCATTATTAACTTTGTTTCAGGACTGATAATAAGTGCGATTGATAAAGAAATGTGTGAAAATTATTTAATGTTATCATCTTTGGTGTCGAGTGAACATGATGATCTATCTACATTGCCACCAAAGCAATGTATGTAGAAGTGGTAGCTAAGTTTTCCATAACAGTGATCATTGCCACGTTCAAAAGATTTAAACGAGGGTTATAGCCACCAACCGCAGCTAGAAATAATGTAAAAAGCTGCTGTAACAGTTAACTTCGGTTAAATATTCCACCAATCAGTATCGTCTCATTTTGGTAAGATATTGGAGTCGGCGTAAATTCAGTTCAAATCCACCTAAAACATAATTTACCTCCTAAATGGGTAACGGTCTGAACCAGTTTAAAACGTTCGAGTCGGTAAAGTGTACATGGGGCTGAAGAGAGCTTTCACAAAAATCGCTTTTGCTTGGAGAGTTATATGTCGGGCTCCGTTGGTTCTCGTTGGTAAAACATTATCCAGAACAAAACATATTGAAAACTTAAACCAACCTAGGTCACTAAAAAATTAAGTATGTCTTCGACAAATAAATAAACAAAACGTAAAAAGTCGCAAGATATGTCCATGTTAGCATGTCATGTGGCTTGCTTAGAAATTAGAAGCAACTTGAACGCAATACAAACAACTTGATTCAATTTTAAACAATTTAAAGCTGTCAGAAAGTATAATTTGATTTGAAAACAAAAGGACTGTTATGGACACGGGTGACATCTCTGGGCCAGTTGAATAATTAAACCGTAAATAAACATGATCGCAGTAGTTATTTTAGTAACAAATATATTTTTTTATGATGACCAAGTAGCAGGCGGATTTGGGTATAGGTACGCGAACAGAATGCATATAGTCGAATAATTTGAATTTAAACCGAGAATAGAATGAATTTTACTTTGGTTTGAATCTCAGATAGGAAAAATCATATAGCAATATACAATTTTAAAAATAAAACAGTTAGTCAATAAAACGAGTACTAGATTTAAAAAATTAAGAACTATCTGTAAATAATTATACACAGCAGTCAACTGTAATCTTCGTTTTTTGTGAACGAACAATAAACCATGGTTTAAGGAAATAATCAGAGATGTCTCTGATCAATATGAAATTGTGGTCACCAATTTAAGTTAATGTGATACGTACAACAAAATGTGATTCGTCACGAATAATTGAATCAAGGTTGAACGAAAACCTCAAAGATTTGTCGTTAAATGCACACTATGCAATCAATGGAGTCTAGTATCTTTTGGCGATAGTATGAAAATTGTCTAAACGACAGTAAAGCTCTGTTAAACACCTAAAGAAGAGTCAAGCAGTAATCATCCACACATATAAGAACGTTGTTCTAACCTATTCGTACTGTTACAGCGAGACGGGCCACCGACCTTAAATGTGACAACTTATCCATTCAGTGTAAAAAACATTAGTCTTTTTAAGCACGTGGCTATCCCTGAAGTTTCTTGAGTGTTTCGTATGGAAAAGCTCCGATTCGATTATTAATAATCAATAGCTGTTTGAAATGCAAACTGGCATAAATACCGTAAACGATCCAAAATTCGATATGTTCAATCACATTCTACATACTTTCATCAAGAAAGTGTAGATTCTTTCATGTTGACACCACTTCAGCTTCACGAGTGGGTCGGACAAATGATTCAAGATCTGAACCCTAAGACGCAAAATAGCTAAACAGTTTTATCACAAATAGAAGAGTTAGTTATTTAACATTAAGAAGACACTTAAATGAGTCTCAACTAAGCGAAAATCTATCATAGTGAGAGTCTGATAATTTAAACAAAGAACATGCAAAATGGATGGATGCCGAATATGGACTTAACAACTAACAAAACACTGTCTTTTTGACGAACATACAAAAAAGTTGGGACTAATATCTAATAATTTTTGTAGAAGCTGGAAATGGAATAGAAAGAAGACATATGCGCTTGGAGTGTATAACATGTTAGACTCCCTCTTGATTCTTGTTGATAAAAAATGATCCAGCATAAAGGTAATATAACAGTAAGTCAAAAAGGAAGATTGTCTTCGACAAATCAATGAATAAAACGTAAAAGTCACAAGATATGTACATGTTGGCATGGCATGTGGCTTGATTAGAAATTGGAAGCAACCCATTTATTAAATCTACAATCAAGAGTAACTATTAACCTCTGTAGTGATTGTCTGAGATATGATTCGTGAATTGAACATAATCGACACAAAAACATCAAAATCTGGTCGATGTTACTAAATAATATATGTGTTTTCTCTGATATCCCGCAAATTAAGTTAAATTGCTCCGAAAACTGATTTTGATTAATAAAATGGGGATAACATAGAATCACTTCAGATTTTTCACTCGAGATTCAGATCACTCGAAATTTTTAACTTTACTGGAACCATCATATAGGTTAGGAATATAAAGTTAAAAATTTCGAATTGGTAGTTACTGGACAAATCAGCAGTCAAAAAAAGGTTTCAAAAAATCTACAAAACACTTGAATCCAATGCAAACAACTTAATTCCATTTTTAAAGAATTTAAATATGTCAGAAAGCATTATGATTGAAGGAAAAAGAACACGGATGACATCTCCGGGCCAGTTGAATAACTAAACCTAAAATCAACATGATCGCAGTAGTTAATTTAGTAACAAATAAGAAGTGATCCAGTAGGAGGTACTTTTTCCAATAGGGATTCATACGTGACAACTGCCATATTCATATGCATTGACATTTCACCATGAATAGAATTGCGCGAAATAAATTTCCACAATTTGTAAAAACGTTTACAAATTGTGAAAATTTATTTCAAAAAACTTCTGGAAGCTCTTATTGGATCACCCTTTAGAAATTTTTACGATGTCCAAGTAGCAGGCGGATATGTGTATAGATACGCGAACAGAATGCATTCAAACCGATGGGAACAGTTTGAATTTAAACCAAAAATAAAAAGCATTTTATTTTGGTTTGAATCTCTGATAGAGAAAATCGTAATAATATAAAATTTTGAAAACAAAACTGTAAGTCGATAAAACGATTACTAGATTTAAAAAATTAATAACTAATTTTTAGTTATAATATACAGTAGAAACTGTAATCTTCATTGTTTTCCAACTCGTCATGTGAGTTCTATTTTGTCCTATTAACCATTTACAAAATTTTACAGGAATCGAATTTTAAAGTTAAAATAAAAAGAAGGTTACCTTCTCAATGTTATGTCTTAGGTTGGTTAGTTTTTAAATACAGATCCAGCATTTCTTAAATGATTTCAGTGATAAAAATGGAACTGGCCTTAATTCCGAAACCAGGAAAATTTTTAAGAGGAAAAATGGCAAAATTGGATATAGGACAACCCCCATAGTACTATAAAACAAATTAATTTTTTTTTGACAAATTAATTGGAATAAAGGACAAAATAAGAAAAAGATGAAAAAAACCATCTATAGAAAATTCAGTCTATAATAGTTTTTAAATCACATTTCAATAATTAGTCCAATTTCGTTTTCGGTGTGGCATTTTCAACATTACCCTATAGAAATCCAAACCGCACGATGCGGCATGTAATCGAACATGGAAACTTTATCCTTTATCTTTTCCTTAGAAATTACTCCGGGCGACCTAAGTTGGGTTGGATTTGGTAATTTTGTCATCGTGGAAGCTATTGTAGATTTAGCTCGCCCATTTGATTTAACAATCAGTGGTACGGTATTTTCCGGTTGTTCCATTTCACCGTACGTTTCTCTATATTTAACTGATAAAATATATAATTTTTTGAATGTGATATTTTGGTTGCTGAGGTAGATTACTAAAAAGTAACCCCAAGGAAGCCAGATTATGATTTTAAAAATCACTAGGCTGCATCTGCATTAATTTTATATATTTACTTTGTGCGCTTCTACCACTTTGGTTTTCATACCAAAGAGAACAGTTGGTAGTTTTGTTTGAGTGGCAATATCCGGTTAAATTATAGACATTGAGTTAACGTTTATAAAAAAATAGATGTATTTTCTTTGGGTAAAGAAATACATTGTCTAAATCATAAGCTATTGATGCTATCGAATTATTTTGTAGAGCAAGTGCTTTGTCAGATTCTTTACGCCTTTTTGCATCGTCGTTTAATTTTCGATGTGTCTCGAATTCATTAATTTGCTTTTCAGTACGATCGGTCATGAATTTGTTGCAAGAATCGCAAATATCTGTTTTTGGCACGAAGAACGATAAATTACACTCGGTATTGAATATGTTTCTGTACATGCCATATTTCAGTTCTTTCGATCCTGAACAAAACATGGACTATTTATACTTTTTCAATCGCCGCAGGTTTCTTAATTGGATAAAGGATAAACAAAAAAATATTACATGTTTTTACAATTTAACTTTGTCCATGTGATTTGTGGCCCATATCTATTCAGTTTTGGATATAGGTCACTAAAGCATTCAAGTACAATTTTATGTACATTACGCATGTGTCCTTGGAGATTTTTAGAGATAGGACACATAAGAACAAAAGCGATCTAAAACAAAACGATTTTCAGGTTTATAGGACACTAAATTCAAAAATTATATCCAAAACTGTAAGAGATAGATCAATTTTGACAAAAAATTCTGAAAGAGCATGCTCGAAAACATAAGACAATTCATAACTCAATTTCGCAAAGAATGGTCTATAGAACAAAATATAACTCGCATGATGCTGTGAACGAATTTGTATTGTGTGAACGGACGATATATTATGGGTTTAGGAAATAGTTAAAGGTGTCTTCTCACCAATATGAAGTTGTGGTTACTTATCAACAAAATGTGATTTTTGAAACATGTGTTGAATCGTCTGAACACTTGAATCAATGTTGAATGAAAACTTCAGAGATTTGTCGCTAAATTTTCTAATTTAAAATAAAAATTGTATAAACACCTAAAAATGATTCGAGCAGTGTTATCATCTACACATATAAGAACGCTGTTCTAACCGATTCGTACTATTTGAGCGAGACGGGCCACCGACCTTAAATGTGATGTGACAACTTATACATTTGGACCAGAAAACATTCACTTTAAGCACTAATAATCAATAGCTGTTTGGAATGCAAACTGAACCATTTATACAATATTAGTGGTGCTACCAGCCAAACGAATGCGTTTTACACACACAAACACACAATAGATTTTTATATCATACGGACCATGTAACTTTTGGTACACTGCGAGAATCGAACTCGAGAACACCTCGTCATGCGATACTCTCTTCTTAAGTGAATGTTAATATTATTGGCGGTGAACTCAAAAACATAAATTTCTCGCTATAGGTCAAATTACTATCAAAGATCCAATAAAAGCAATTAATTTGTCTTGATCTTGTGTTTATACATATATTAATGTGTCAAGTCCAAACCTTAATATGTATTTATTAATCTTATCACACCCCTCTTATCCATATATACGAGTACACTTTATTTTGGTGACATACCGCCAATAAATTCTTAAACTCTTAACATCGTATATGAGTACTTAAAGTTAAAAAAAAAATCGTCTTGTATAGACCTTCGGCTGAAGATTATAATAATAAATTATTCTGAGCAAAATGGACTGTGCACAACAAACAACAACAGTCAAGCAGTAAAAATAGTTACTTTCAACATTTTTATGTTGATTTGTTGTCAAAACTAGAGGTTTGGTTTAATTAATTATATAAAACTTAAATTGAATAATGCAAGTTGTAATCAGTTGTTTGAGAATTAAGTCTTACAATAATGTTTTTTTTTGTTTCCATCGATAAAGCAGGTTTACGTACTCATATACATATATTGTACATATAATTGATTTGTTTTCGAAATCGACATGTGCAGCACATAAAATAGTTGTGAATAAGACTTAATAAATTAGACATAATCTAAGTCCCAGATTTTATTTCTTACATCATTTATAAATATAAAAAAAATGCAATTAAAGTGATTAAATTTGCAATTTTAAATAATTGTTATAAATAATATTGAATTAATTACGCGCCTAGTTCGTTACTGTATATACTAGGTGATCTCATTTGTTTGTATATAAGAATGTGGCGGGAAAGTTTGTTATGCGGAGTAAATTAAGGTTAAACTCGTAGACACAGTGGACTCACCGGTAATTATAAACTATTAGACACTAACTATACATCTTTATTCTTGACTATGCTTGTATCGAATCGGAGGAGTGTACCAACTAGTTTATTTATAGATTTTTGATTTGTTTTACCTTTAAAAGTTCAAAACAATTTTCCTAATATGGATTGTCGTTTTTCTTGTATTTTGAAGTCAATTTTTCATCCTCGTCTCATTCAACTACACTATATTGTATACATACTCGTATACCGTAATGTTATATTCTTGTATTGTTATGCTCGACGAGCGCGCGGCGGTGTAGGTAGTTTAGAATGCATAACGTCATTTTTATCATCATCATATGATTATAAATTGATAAGGTTTCTGTGTACTTTTATATATACGAGTGTGTATATAAGAATCAACATCAAAATGCGTTATCAAATAATAACTTAAGATATATTTCTTGTTCTTGTATATCTGTATGCGCGAGTGTGTGTTTTATAAATTCTGGTGTCGCGTTATGAAATTTATTTACAACGAAATGAAGATTGCGTGTTGGCAGTTACTCTTGGCTATATGCATTATTTTTATGTTGTTTTTTTATGTTTGATGAACTATATATATGCTACGTGTGAAAAAGGTTGATAAACTGTTAAACATAAAACTATTCATAAAATAAGAAAAATGCTTGGTTAAATCATTTCATAGTTTGAGATTTTTAAGATAGCAAAATGCTTCTGGACAGTAATTCGCTTACGAAGGGTCTTATATATAGAGTGGTGCAGATGGCAGTAACACGATAGTGATTTCAGGAGAGATATCAATTCAACCCAAATAAGACATGGTTATACTCCCATTCACTAGAAGCATAAAACTGTTAAGGCTCTTGTTGTTCTGAAAGGCATACAACGATTCAATGAAGTCAAATTTCTATTAAGGTCTTTTATAAAGCCACGTGTGATTTTTATGGTATAATATTTATGGTATAGTACTTAGGTATTGACACCAAATGTCCAAACGATGCAGAGATGCTAAATTCGTAATCAGTATACTCAATAATGTACAACAAAGCTTTTTTTTATCACTCAAGCTGTATATTTTCTTCGTCTAGAAACCATCTGCACGTTGCATAGCTATTTGTTAGCCTATTATAGTACTGACATGGAAGATGAGACGGCCCATGTGGGTCATCTTTGAGAAATGAATTTCACAAGTCTTATAATGTGGTATTTATTGGTCACGATGAGTGTTGTAAGTTGTCGTAAAGTTTTATTAGAACGTCGAATGTATGGTATACAGATGAATCAAAAACTAAATGTTAGGGCAGTGATAGGAGTCTTTAAACATTACTTGGCCATTTCTAATCCTCTGAGCATAAAATTTTTAGTATTTTATGACGAAGTCCACATTATAGAGCTCAGTGTAAAGGATCGGTTAAACGAAGAGATTAACAATGCAAAGATCTATATTCTATCGGACAACCAGGCAACTTCAAATTTAAGCGATTAGCTGGGTGTGATGAAATTAAGGAAAATATGAGGGTACTGATGGATTAACTTGTGATAGTGTGGCATAGCCACATAATGTATTGAAACCTTTCTGCGGTGTTTTGCAAGAGTACAGATATTATGTCATGCACATCTATACTGTCATCTTACAAAATCACAACATTACAAGCAGAATAATAAGTCCCAACGGATTAATAAACCGGCCAATATGGTCGGATTCATTTCAACTCTTAATAAAGATTTGTCAGGTTGCTTATACAAGAACTAGCACAAAAGATATTTTAGGTTGCAGAGTTTTGCGGATTCATGTCTGCCTTATAAATTAAAGGCGATATACAATTGGTGATCGATTGATAGTTTATAGTCCAAGATATATCAAAAATCATTTCCTATAGATGGTCTGTGGCGTTCACAAATACAACGAATAGTCACGCCACAATAGTGAAGTATAAACACAAATAAACGAAAAAAAGATTTCGAGTCAAATTCTGTAAATTCGCTAGAACTGTTGCAACATAGCCTTCACAGTATATATAGAAACGAAATGCAACATACATCAAGTCCGGTCGCATATGCCTGATGAGATGGATTTGATCTTTTCGATCACACAACGAGTCAATGACGTCATCAGATCGAAACCGGCCTAGCGAAACGAATATTACAGACTTACATACAAGATAAGATGCCATATATTTCAAGACAAACGTCTTCGGCTGGTTGATCCAGCGCCCTAGCTGTCAATCAATGCCACTCTGTGGAGTCGAATGTTTAACTCCCGCCATTCATCATTAGCTGTCACGCTTACAGCTCCCTGCATCACATATCACACTTCAACATTTGGTGACCCCGACGACCCTGTTTAGGGCATAGCACGTCAATAACCTTCTCAGTACACGACCTCCCAACATTTCCAAGTGCAACAATTAGCACACAACACCCTCCTGCCAAAAAATCCGGATTCTAAAATTACTGCAGCCTACACCCAATACATTAACAATCGCAGTCGAAGGGGGAAATCACTTTCGGGGGGGTAATGTGGCGTTCACAAATACAACGAATAGTCACGCCACAATAGTGAAGTATAAACACAAATAAACGAAAAAAAGATTTCGAGTCAAATTCTGTAAATTCGCTAGAACTGTTGCAACATAGCCTTCACAGTATATATAGAAACGAAATGCAACATACATCAAGTCCGGTCGCATATGCCTGATGAGATGGATTTGATCTTTTCGATCACACAACGAGTCAATGACGTCATCAGATCGAAACCGGCCTAGCGAAACGAATATTACAGACTTACATACAAGATAAGATGCCATATATTTCAAGACAAACGTCTTCGGCTGGTTGATCCAGCGCCCTAGCTGTCAATCAATGCCACTCTGTGGAGTCGAATGTTTAACTCCCGCCATTCATCATTAGCTGTCACGCTTACAGCTCCCTGCATCACATATCACACTTCAACAGGTCCAACGGGTTTATCGTGCCATTTTGGAACATTAAAAATGCTTTTCTCTGCATTTTTAGAGATGTCAGGTTATGAGGTTGTTGGCATAAATCTTAGAATTGAAAAAAGTTCCAAAGTGTTCCACAGTGTAACTACGTCAATTCTGGTTGCCAAAACAACACGACCAGGAAAAGACTCAAAAATTGCATTTTAGAAGAATGAGCCAACGCCGATTCACTCCGAAATCCACACTAAAGATGTCACTCTTGAATGGTTGAATGGTTTAAACTCAATTAAAGAACTGATAGCCATATGAATATAATGCTACAATACTACATACTACAGTTGAAAAAAAACAAAGCCTGGTTCGTTGTAATGTGGCACAGATAATTAGTAAAAAGGGACCATTCTGAGAGATTACTGGACATTGATGTTGATTGAATATTCCAGGGCTTAAGTAATCTAAATGTATGATTGATGGATCCTTGGACCTCTTGGTTGATGGATCCAATCAAGTAACTTCAAACAGCACTAGGCAAACTAGAGTTGCGGTTATTATCTGGGTCCTGGTCGTGTATACCTTTAAATACCAGCAAATACTTTTATTCCTATATCACTCGATTCTTGCAATCTATAGGCTTCATTAGGATATTATCCAATTAATCTGAGACATTTCAGCTTTTGTCCAGTTGACCCTTGTATCTATAAATGTGAACCGAAATATAGCGTGTTGATATAATGTTGTTATTTCATACCACTAGAAAGTTGGTAACCGGTGCACTGTGAATTTATCGTTGTAGTCACGATTTTGTGAACTTGGTCCTCGGTACCATGTTATTTTCTTAACCAAATTTGATGATCCGGAGTATTATGTTTTCAATGCAGAATTGACTTAAGCTTTTTGATAAACATTTGTTAAAAGAGTACAGAGAAGGTTGTACGAAACTTCATGTCTAGGTGCCTCTTTGATTTCATATTTAGTATGATCCGAATATTCTCAATTGCTTTGTGGTGTGTTAAAAATACACAACTGGATGTAGGTAGCGCAGTTGTAGTAACGGGTTCATATATGTATTCAATGGTTTTTAAAATGTGAAATCTATTTCACAATTGGTTTCTCTGAATACAGTTCAAATGAATAAATCTCATAATATAAGCATATTGGTTATTATTCAAGCCCGGTGACTTCAATTCTAAACTTCTGAGTTTATTGTTATATTTATCCAGAATATGAAGACAGATCTTAGCTTCTTTTGGCAATTTGAATATATTAAATCATAAATTGTGCGCCTATAAGTTGGCTAATTGATTTGATGTCCATATTGGAGATCTCGTCTTGTTTGTTACTTTGGGAGACCTCGTTTTCGACTCATGTAATCTTTCACAATTGTACTTCGTAATTTCTAGTACTTAACCTGGTACTAATCTCCGATTTATATAGTTATAAAACAATCGGTACACAGTTGCATTACAGTACCGATGATAGTAGTCTTAGTTTGATAAAACTTTTAGTCTCACCCTCGTAGCAGATTCTCAAAGATAGATCACTGTTTTAAATGTAAATATAGACGACATAAAGTTCATTGAATTAACAATAAGCGATCTTTACTTATAATATAAGCAAACGGTTTGATCGCAAAACAGAAATAAAGTAGAATTAAAAAAACCGATTGTGATAAACTAAACAATAACATTACTGCAGGTTCATTCTTTATAATTCAATCTTAAGTGAAACTTGTTAAATGGAATAATTGTATATAATTGTATATTTATATACATTTGCGACAACGTATACAATTATAATATGTACATACAGCCAAGGTAATCGAGAGGTGAATAATTATGACACGATGGAAAACTGGGTGTCAGAGACTCTTATGTATCCGCCAATTTGTTGGTTTATCTACGCTTCGTCTACTCTGTGTGTACACGAATCGTTCAATTAATTATGTCGAAAGTTTCATTTTTCCAGTAGTCAGTATTTTTATGTATATTATATATATAGCCTTAGTGGACGGTATACGAATTTATTGTACAATAAATTTACGATACAGAACAAGAAATTTATCTTAAAGTTCTCTTGCTTTGCTTTTGTATATAATGTAATATATTTTTATCTTTTCGTTTTGCTGTTTTCATCGTTTTGTTATTTTGGAATACCAGTAGCTGCAAAATATGATCAAGTTTTTGGATTTGTTGTTACATCAAGATCAATTTATCATATCACGAGGGGAAAGAGGAATAAAATACTCTAAACACAGAGATTGAATGACATCATATATAGATTAGTCGATATGATTAGTTTTAGAGATTAGCCATCTATCGAACAAGTCATAAACCATTTACAGTTTTGTTTATATATACTCGAACGATCGTTTATAATAATAATCGATTTACACTCCCGGGCAACTAACTAAAACCCGATTTTCGTAAAATAACTTGTTTTTGACAGCTTAGTATTTTATCTTTGCATAGATTTTAATGATAAAGCTATCCTATCGTTAAAATTTATACAGTACTGTGGCGTTCTGAGCAACTCCAACAAATATAACTTAATTATCTTACGCCACAATTAATTAATAAAAATATTTCGAGTTAAGTTCTTGTAATTCACTAGTACTATCGTGTCACGACTTAAAGTATATATACGAATCGCACAGTTTGAACATCAAGTCCGGTACCATATTCAATGACGTCATCATCATCAGATTGAAACCGACCTGGATTTACTACAAGATACAAGCAACGACTCGGATTTACCAATTTCTTCAAAATTTACATTGAGCAATATATGCTCAGTACTTTTCAATTAAAGCAATCGTAGCAAAATATGATTTTTCGGTGAAAACATTGGCGTGCTGCGGGTAACCTACCTGTATATAATAATACTACTACGTTGAACGATATTTTAAATCAGTTATTTTTCAGTCGTTGACCTGAACCGATCTCTCGATACCAGTGTTTTGTTATACGGTGTTTTCTCAAAACAAAAATAGCCGCACAAATAGTTGTTTTATTTTGCAAGAAGGATGCAATCAATGAGAAGTTGCTCTTTGCTCGTCAGTGATCAAAATTGTACCTTTTTACCTTTTTATCGTCGATGTTCAGCGAAAGCTATGACTAGTTTGAGATATGAAGGCAATCGACAGTATAAGAATACGTTTGAAACCTCACTTCGATCTTGTTTTCGGAGGCTGTAGAGGAGGTCGATATATCTAGATCATTCTGTTTGAGTATTTAGTGCCTACGTAGGATCTATAAGACTCGAAACAATGAAGTTGCCTTTATGGACTGAGCCAGAAATGTATATCACTGACCCCTCACATCAGTTTGGAATTAGGGAAATACATTCTTCGATAGAACCAGTACATCGAATTACTGATGTAATCGAAAAATCGCTAGAAAGCAAACAAAAGTGCTCAACCATATTCCTCGATAAAGCGCAAGCATTTGACAAAGCACCATGGACAAGAAGTCAAACTTTACCGAGATCTTCCGGAGGAATTTTGTCAAATTTTAAAATCATACATATATCAGAGAGGCACTTCCGAGTTAGATACGAGAATGAATGCTCCCAATTAAAAATAATATCAGCAGAAGTACCACAAGTGAGTTTTTTTGGACCTATCATTATTTCATATATAATAGAGTTATAGATACCAATTACAGAAGTAGCAATGGCGACTTTTGCCGATGAAACGGCAATACTTGCAACAAAAAAGAATATCAATGACTCCACTAGTAAATTATAGAGGGTTACTAACCTGATATGTAATTGGGCAAAGAAATGGCGCATTAAATTAAATGAAGCAAAATCAATCCAAGTGAACTTTACAAATCTCAAAGTTAATCATATACCAATAATGCTAAACTCGAAAGCAGTACCCCATGCAAAGGATATGATAATGATGCTAAGATAGCTGTGAACGTTATACTGAATGTGAGTTATACTGGAACTCTCCGAGGTGACATTGATTGACAAGCGCTAGGGCGCTGAATCAACCAGCAGTCGAGAAAACGTTTATATATAAAAAAGTCGTTTGAAGTTTTATGGCATCTTGTTGTATTCTGTAAAAGTTGGTTCTCTAAGGCCGGGTTCCGATCTGATGATGACGTCATTGACTATGTGATCGTAAAGATTAAATCCATTTCATGAAGCATATGTGACCGATCTTGATGTATGTTGCATTGTATTTCTATACATATATGTTGTGAGTCCTTATTGTAACAATGCTAGCGAATTACAGGTATAGTTTGAATCGAAAATCTTATTCGTGTGATGATATTATCTTAATTTATTTTATTTTTGTTCTTTGTTGTGAACGACAATCTGAACTAGCGATCCACAACAAACTGCTATTTCACAAACAAATTCTGAAACCTGTATAGCCATATGGTAGCCAGCTCTGATGTTGTGTCAAGAAGATAAATATCAAAATCATACAAACAGTTCAAAAGAAAATCTTGCGATGTATTGTTAATGCACCGTGGTACATTCGAAACGACAACAACTATCAAGATCTGGAGATCGAGCTTTGCCGCGGATGAAATTAAGAATCATGGAACAAAACATCTCTACATCGTCTGTAACCAGCATGCAAATCTGGAGATATTCGCTGTATGCTGACTACCACTATACTTATTGCAACCAGGTCAGTACAAGTAAAAAGTTAAAAAAAAATGACCTCAAGATGGCGTTGAATGAGGAATAAAGTGCGAACCCCCAAATCGTTGTCAAAATAATTATACGGTCAATAGGGAACCGGACATTTGGCATGAGGTTTGAGTCGGTTTAGTTGCTCGACAGTGTATAAAGTATAAAAACCGGTAGTCAGCCACCTATATTCCCAATTACATTCTAATCGTTTACGGCTTATCACATTAATATGGATTAAAAATTCATCTCAAAACTAAACAAATAATTAATATTTACATAACAATGATGCGTGTCGATAAATCAATTCTTTGTCACTGCGCAACATATTATTTGATATACTCACATGTTCGTCGAGTGTGGACACGTTCCATAAGGGCTTAAAACCTCTCTCTCGATATATATAATATATTCGTTTATAACGAGTTCGTGTTATACACATTAATCTGCGGATTACTAAATATTTTATACACTTAAAACGAGGTTCGAACGAACGGTGATTTTTTCGTTACGAGTATATAAGAAATTTCACATTTCATTGTTATAAAAGATTAACCGGTAATGCATTTTTTTTCACAACAATATAACCGATTAAAAAATTTTGGTAGAATATTAAGAAGTTTAATACCAACTTAACTTATATATGTAAATTTTTTTTCGGCGCGTATACAATCGGACTGGGAGGGTGGACCTAACGATTTACACAGACTCGTATCTAAAATGGTTAAAGTCAGACGAAATCAATCAAACGAAATGAATTTTCTTTTCACTTTAATACCATCTTCATTAAAATAATAATCTTGTACGTATATATTGTTGTGTATAGAAATCGAAGAAGTGATTGTAAAATTGATGACTCATGAAATCGTAAAGTATAAAAATAAATTCTTGTTTTTTTTTTCTTAATTCAGTTTTGTGGTTTGGTATTATGTTGCGGATGATGAGTATATGTAAAAAGTATCGACCTAACAAAACATTGGTTTCGTTACATATATGTATGTAAGAGAACACACATAGTAGTTTCTTGAAGTGGAAATCTGTGTATAGCTATGTATGTATATATCGGTTGTGCTTATCTTCGCTTCTTACGTTAATTCAGGAAATCAAGTTATTTTATTATATGTGTATGTACTGGTATTATTGTTTAAATTACATATTTTTATGTTTAGTTTTTAGTATTCAATTCAGGTTCAGGCATATAATTTTTTTTTATTTTTAATTTTTATGTTAATTTGATGGTTATCTTATGTAATTCGAATGAGCTACAGCATAATCGTAATACTCGAAACACATATACATATATAACATAAGACGAAAGAATATCAGATTAATGGGAAATGACCTATTAAAATCAATTAAATATTATGGTTTGAATGAACTTTCCGATGAATGATTGAGTTTAAGATTTGTATTTAAAACAGAGACGGTTGCGAAATATCTAAAAATTCCAGAGCTGTAACATAGTGATTCAATGTTGGCATTTAAGTATGGATGTGTTGACACAGACTCTAGATTTAATCAATGAAATTATCTTTACCTGAAGTGGTTTTAGGTAGACTGTATGATTCTGACTATTACAGGATATTAGTCGATCTCCTATGTAAGAGTCAGTCGTTGGTCAAAATCTCAAAGGACTGGCCGGTAAAGCTCATCTAATTTCATGAAAAATTTACTTCGATGTAATTCACGCAAGAAACGTTTGTTAACCTTCACATTGTCAATATTTACCTGGGTTAAGATAGCAATTTTTAGTTTCCAGTATCTCGGTAAATTTTAAAATAATGTCGAAACCGTTTTTATTCACTTACCAAATTTGTCTATTTATCCGAAAATTTGAAAAATTTGTTAAAATTATATTATACAATCTAATTTCCCAGTTTTCACATTTTTCCAACAATTTTGACTTATCACAATTCAATTTCATAAAAACAAAATAAACTTAAATAATAGCCGTGTTCATGACTCCAACTAATTCAGATCAGATCACTTTTTCCATGTCAACCAAAGACACATTTTGAGCGAAAATGAAATTTGGATCAAAATGTGTCTTTGGTTTGCATGGAAATGTGATCTGATCTGAATCAGTTGGAGTCATGAAGCACGGCTATTATATAACTAAAAACGAACTCAGTTCAATCGTTCATATGTCAATCTTGACACTCAGTTTCAGTTGGGCTGTGTGTCTGGCATATCGGTTTGAAACCTCGAACACAAGCTATTCTCGTAAATCGTTTCATCTCCTCTCTGTAACACATAAAACACTGATCTTTATGTGTTAGTCGTCCAGATGAATCTCGTTCGTCTTGCTGATATGGTATGAAAGGAGCATTGGGTTTTCGGAGTTATTAGGTTTGAATACCTAGGATACATTTTATTACACTTCTGATAGTAAAATGTTGCACCAATCTTCGGTTTAGTGCACTCTTCTATATTAGCGAAATGCAGAATTGATCTCCTAATTCTCTGAAAAATTGTCTTTGACATAAATTTTTAACAATTTTGTTAGAAGTTGGTTTTTTGTATAAATTATATATGCTGCAATATCTACAATGTTGAAAAACATTGCCAGATGCCAACGATTAGTTATCCGTTTCGTAGTGTATTGTGACAATATTTTGTCCATTGTATCCACTGCCCTTTTTGTGGAGTTTTAGTATAAGATTAGCTTTGGCTTTTGCTTCGATACACCACCATCACTAATTAGAATTCAGAATATCAAAAATTTCGCTTATGGGTGCTACATTATCTGTTTCCATCCGCATCTGTCGAGTAGCATCAAAGTCAAATCAAATGACACGAGTTATATTGTAGACCCGAACCGACATTGTGGCTCGATATAAGGAATAAGCGTTTTTCTTCCACAGTTCCGTCACTGGTTCATAATTTGATTTATGAGTTCCAATTACAATTTTGGCGGACAATACACTGTCATGTGAATATGGCGGGTGGGATATAGAGCATTTATTATAGCACCTCCAAAATTTCATTGACGACTTTTGCAACATGTTGTCTGACATTGTCGTGGTCATCAAGTTGCCATCTGTCGTCATCAAGTTGCCAACTTGGCATATTGTGGGCATTTGGGCTTCAATGTTCGACTTAATTGCATCAATTGTCATTGAAAATGTTCACCAGTGATGGTTTCGTAAGGCTGGAGTAGCTCATACTACAGAACTCCGATCTAATTCCATTAGATTCACAGTATTAGCTTCTTGTTATGAATATTCCGTTTCGTGGTTGATTTTGATGCATGACCTGGCATACTTTCAATTTTCTGTGCTTCGGGTTGTCGTAGTGGATACACTTTTTGTCCCTGTTGTCTTGAATTTTTATGGAACTAAATTTCTTTGTTTTTGTACCATATATCTATTCACTTGAGACGATTGGGAATCTCTTTGTTGAGTCACTCCAAAAGTTGCTGAGAGCTCCTTTCGGTATGAATCTTGTTCTTTGTCACTGGTGTCAAAGTCGTTTGAATCGCCGAAACCAGTTCTTAATCGAGCATGTTCCACATATATGCTTAACACAGTATTCGATGTCCACCAGCTGCACTTTTCAAATAAAACCCGAAAAGGTTTTTGGTATATGTATTCTGGTTGCAAACCTTAAAAATCTCGGCGACGATGCTATCAATTTTTGAAGTTACGCTGAAATTTGTGCACGGAAATAGTTGATGTACTTTTCGATAAAACGTATCCATCTCTAAAAAGGGAAAACGTAATTATAAACATTAATTTCATCCTGAACTATAATTTTAACGATTTAGTTCTTAATTATTATATACAGAAACACAATTTACATGTTTTCAACTTTTGTTCGTGATTGAATGGAGTCAAATATAATTAGAAATTATGTTGTCGCTTACGAGCAAGTCTACTTTCTTCTCGTCTTTCCGGGATTTTTAGTCATAAATGATCTGTTACTGGACATGGAGGAGCAAAGCCAAAAGCTGGTAGCTTAAGTGGATGATGTTGGTATTCTAGTATTCCATAAATATTTCTGTACTGTGATTGCATGCATGCGATGAGAATTCAATACTATTTCCAAATAGGCCACTAGTTGTGAACAAATATTAAAAAAAATGTAAAAAAATATTTCACAAATCAGTCGAGAATAATTACAGCGAGTACAATCACCGTGGCATTCAATTTGCAATCGGTTGATAAAGCCGACTACCCATTAGTCAGTGTGAACAATACGAAATATCAGGATTCTCAACCAAGTTGATCAGAGTATCAGACGATCTATTTTTTGCTAGATTTTGATCATTACATAGCCTATTTACTTAGGAGCTTTTAGTTTAACTACATTGGTACATGGATTTTATTTAGGTCCTTTATCACGATTTAGCCGTTTTGACTTATTGTGACACCTTTCGTATCACATTACATATGGTACCTATACGTTAAATTCTAAATTTTTGATTGACAGTAAATTCTAAGCTTGAACTGCACAAACACAGAGAATTAGTAATATGATATCTAATACATGATTGTAAAAAGTATTATTTACTAAAATTACATATTTTATATTATGTAATATTTAATGTAAATAAACAATTACATTACAATAAACACAAAAATCGTTGCTTTAATAAAATTTGAACTTTACAAAAAAAAAAAATTAAAAATTCTGTTAAAATTTATTACCTCACGATCGCAAAAATATTAATTGCAATAAATCAGTTTTAGGAGTGTTTTCATTTTTTTTGTGGTGTACATACTATATACATAATTATAATTATAAAATTATATTTTTAAACTTACATGTTAAACATAAAAGGGAAAACGAATCCAACAATTAACGTATTAAGATAATTTAAGACAGACTTTCGAAGAAATAACAAGAAAATATTTTGATATGATTTTGTGCAATCTCGCAGAGTGTGTATAAAATCACTTTCGAAATAATTGAAGGCGATTAAATTAAGATTATACTTTGAAGATAAGGCCGTCTTTTATTTACATACTCAAAGAATCGCTCACTATAAATGACCATTCCGATTTTGCAACAAACGACATTTATTATATAATACTTATACTTTTAAAATAAGATCATCAACGATCAAAATATCATATTACAAACAATATGCTGTGATTTAATCTTAAGTGATCTGTCTTCTCCGGCTAAAAGTAAAATTCTTATCACGTTCTATACGCTGTTCGTTTAGTTGAGTGCAATTTCTGTTGGTTGTTGTCTCACACATCTAATGTCTTAATATTTTAAAATTGTGTATATCGTGACAGATTGTATACATAGCAGTGGTCTTTGATATATCATATAGCTCTATAATGTCAATCATATGGGTGATATCTTAATATTTTATGTTTATTGTGGGTTTCGATTACAAAACAATGAATGAATTTCAATTTTATTAAAATTTCGTCTAATAAAAAATTAGTCATAATACAAAACTATATTATGACTGATGAAGTGATGATCGTTCAAGACGCGATTTAAATGTTGTTTGTCTGCAAATTTAAAGGTTGGGTTACAATATCATATTATACACTCTGCCAAATTCCATTGAGCCCACTCTTAATTTTAAAGCCAGAACCACGCTTTTATGCTACTAAATTAAGTTGGTGTATTGCTTCCCATTATTATAGACCTTTCGGACTACATTGCTCTTTAATTTATCGCTCTCTAAACCAATCAATCATTTCCTTCAATTTGTGAATGGGAGCATTGTCCTGCTGGAAAATCTAATTGATTTGGTTAACTTTTTACTAAAATTTATTAAAATTTCATCTAACAGCTCTATTACCATGTTTCCATGACAGAGTTAACCCAGGGGGTCTATTATGAAATAAATCCGAGTCGAATTTTTGTTAACGGATATTTCCGTGCTATTATGAAACTAAAAAGCAAAATCGAATCGGATTTTTTCCGAGTGCACAAAACAAAATCCGACTGCTATTTAGGTGTCGTATTTTTTCGATTAATCGTATTTTGACGTTTCTATATGAAAATAAGCCAAAAATATCGTAATTTTACGTAAATGTTAAAAAAGATAAATAATAATTATTAAATTGATAAAATAATTACTTAATTGATATATTAATTTATATAGAAATCCGACAATACAAGTTTCATAATAGGGTAAATCTGTGTCGAATCGGATTTTTTCGTTAACGGAAAAATCCGACTCGGATTTATTTCATAATAGCCCCCCAGGTTTACTCAGGTTTACGTGCATGGAAACGCAGATTAGGTTAGAGTTTCGTTAAACCCAAATTAACTTAACGAAACCAATATGTTTGAGTTAGGTTTGCTTGACATTTTATTTTATTTTGTTGTTGTTTGTTAAAACATGTCTCATTGAAATACAAGAAAACTGCACTCATTGAAATACAATAAAACGTAATAGAAAATATATTGAATTGATTTTTATCCTTAAACTCATCTGTCAAATTAACTCTACTCTATACTTGTTCATGGAAACGATACGGATTAGCGCTACCATGTTATAACTCAACGAAACCTAAACCTAAATTAACTCGGTTTATGGAAACATGGTATATGTTATCTTTCGACTTAGTTCGAGTCGAAATTTTACTCGTCGTGATATTCCTAAAACAGGAAAATGCGGTTCAAATCGTATCTAACCTTAAAATCATGCTGGTAATACTTAGCTTATCATGAAAACTTGTTTCATTAACCTTTTGACCAGTTTAACCCGGAGAATGCAAATTATTTGCATGTTGCGCGTAGTAACTGGCAGATCAACTTATCTTGTTTCGAAACAATTTTTATTACCGTCGATTCGCTCGTGGGTCTTTTCCTTTGCCCATTTTTATCAAAATTTCATAAATTACCGATTACAATGACACTATTTAGAAATTCGTTAAAAAAACACTAATAGTAAACTATTTAAATCAAACGCCTAAGATATACTAACTGGTTTTAATTGAATTTCTCATTTATTAATGGTTCATGTAAATTTTGAACTTCTTTTGTTTTTTCTCGTTCAAACATAATGTGTTTCGATTGTTTAGTTTAAAATTGACAATACCGCTATTACCCATTGCTCAATTTTGTTAATTTTGAATATACTTTGTTTATGATAACCAATAATAGATGGGGTGGAGGTTGGTGAAAAGTTATTATTTAAATAATTTCGTTACACTCCTCCCGGTACACAATCATCTTGTAATGATATAGACTTTGTTATTTATTCTACCTGTCGTTGGATCAACAATTTCAAAGAATACTTTTTCAAAAGGTTTTCTCAAAAGATCCACATCTTATAGTGTAATGATCGATTAGCATCAGCATCTTAGAGAAATAGAAGTAAACTTACTATTCTGTATATACGAAGCTTGATTGTTCTTAAAATTGTAGTTTTCCATTCTGAGTCATAATGTAAAGTTTACTCGAATCGTTCATTAATTCTTTAAATTGATTTTAAGTGTCACATTTTCTTCTGCTGTTTGTCTCGGGGAAGTTGAAATATATGTACTTTCAGGGCGTTCTGCAAATAAGTCTGCTTTTTGGTTAGTACTTTCGCCCAATCGTACCTTCTGGATACAATTTCGAGTATTTACATCTCTGGTACGTGGGTCGATTATTTTGTCCGATTGTTCTTTTTTTCCGTTTTTTCTGGACTTATCCTTTAACCTGAATAGTATAAATAGTAATTTTGCAGATTTCATGTATTTGGTGTACTTTCACATGCTGTTTTATATTATTAAATAACACCCCGAGCTCAACTTTCAGGTGCTGAACCTGATAAATTGTTGCGTTCAATCAGTTTCAGAAAGATATACCCAGTATATATTAATCCCGCTTATTCGTGCAGTCTTCCATAGCTTTTACATATGGATGACGATATTTTTGCCCCTGTAGGTATTTGCAGTCTTCCTTTTCTAACTTATCTCGAGGCTGCCAATATATTGAAGTTAATCCATATGAATTCCAGATTACCATATTCTTTAAATCCTATAGTCATCTTTCCTGATCCTGCGTATTCTATAAATTCTATATTTCTGAGTGTCTTCTAATTTTTGAGAATTGTTGTGAAATTAAAAAAGGGTTCATTTGTATTAGTGATTTGGTATTTTAAGACTACTATATTTTCTTCTACGATCTACGCGGCCGATCTCTCTATTTTTGTAGATCTACGTCGCAATTTCTGTAGTTTGCAGTTGTGTTGTAGTTTACAAAGAGTTCAATCTTTATTGCTGGACATGCTTCAAAACGATTGTCTTACCTCCCGCAAATCGAATCGCTTTTTATATGAAAATGTTTTATTACCGTCCATTAAATAGTTTCGAAACCGACCAAAGCTGTGATTGGTTTTAAAGTGATGCTTTTAAATTTTTCTGAATCGTATGGTGGCCATTGTGTCAGAAAGTTGTTGATTAAATGAAATCTAATTATGGTTCGTACTTTGTAAGTTATAGTGGCTTTAATACTTATTTGTTAACACTTTTAAGTGTTTCGGTTTCTAGTTAATAACTAACACAATGATGTAGGTGGGCATTATTATTTAAGTCATATAACACTACTGTAAAAATGTCCAGTTGTACTAAATTAGACAGAAACAAATATTAAAAGTTTCAATCTTTTGGAATATGGATACATTCAAAAAAATACAGAAAACGATTTCCGGAAGTAATCTGTTTGCCATAGAATTTCGAAAGAATGCATAATATGTCCTTCTCTATAGTCTGCGGTATACAAATGGTCAGACGATGATAATCAAACTATTAATCCCATTAACAGGGGACTTTTATAATCCACCACGACTCACCATATCATACAAATAGAGATAAACAGATTAAAAACAAATAATAAAAATGAAGACCCTAAAGTATAACGACCCAAATTTTATATACATATATAAAAACCTCAATAATAACTCCGGAAATATATCAAATTGTGAAGATAAATCAGACCAACCACAAATTCTCGTACTTAATTATATTGCAGATCGCAGGCATGGGAAAATATTTTAGCTATTACTCATCGACCTGCGAGCTGAAATAAGGGTAATGCACTCCTGGAATATATACTTATATTTATTGAAATCGACTTAATCCAAAAACGTAGGCGCCTTTCATTCAAATTAACCGAAAGTGCAAGTGAAATCAACATTCACCCATAATTGTTCATGTATGGTATATAGTGATCGAAAATTCTCAAATTACCACAAAACGTTTCTAGTCGATATAGAAATTCCATCGAAATAGATAATATTTCATTGACTGTATACTAATTGGTTTTGACGCACGTTTTATTTTGTCTTGAAAAGAATTATATTTCATCAAAATAAGACTGAAAAAAAAAATTTGAAATTAAAGCAAAACCTCAATAAGTTGCTTAAGTGTAATTCGAAACGTTTGTTGTTGTTGTCGTAGTTGTATAAGTTGTACGACATTAAGTATTTTATGTTATATGCTATGTTGTTAATGTAATAATACGATCGACACTAATATAATTATGAGTTTTAAATCCACTGGAATATGAAACCATTTCAATATGGAACAAGTTTATATAATAACATAATTATGCACCAACTGTTACATACCGCATCTGACATTAAAATTAAGTTTTTACGATGTTTAGGCAATCGATTATTATTGTGGTTTTTCAATTAGCACAAATCATATTATTATTATAAAGACGAAGGTTGAAATCAGTATTTTGTTTAGTTGCAAAAGTCATAAGACGTTCAGATTTCTATAATTGTGTATAATAGACGTCTGGTTCGTTTACAATTTCAAGATAATAAAAATATCTGCTGCGTCTCTTTTAATAGTATCTCAATTTAATCATATTTTTATTATAATAGATAATAATTATTAATTGTATATGAATATTTATTTAGAAGGTGAGAATAATATTATGGTAAATAATAAATATTTCCGGTTTTTTTTCTTAAATACATAAATAGTTTAGTTAAGCCGAGTTTAAGTATTATTATCAGGTTTTTTTGAAGGGCATTGATTTTTAAGTAGAAAACCGATAAGAAAATCGAAATTATTATGACCATATTATTTACGAGGAAGTGTGTTCTATATATATATATATTAGGACAAACATTAGAATGTCAATATAATCGACGTTGGTATTATTGACTGCGGATTATTGAATGATAAATAGTTTGCTGATAAGCCTATTCATATTTTTCGGTAGTTAAGTCAAAATTCATTTAAATTTTATTATATATTATATTCCCTCTGTGGGCTAATTCTTTACAAATGTCACACATTATCAACTTGATATCCTGCGGTTCTATAAGCCAATTCAAATGCGAATGGAAAATTTCATAAGTTTATCAGCCCTTGATAGCCCTTAATTATTTATCTTTCTTATCTGTTCAATAACACATTTCTTGAACAATAACCACAGCAAATGTCTTCCATCATCAATGACATTTCCGATTACTGCTCTTAAAGTGTCATTTAGCTCAATATTTGTGAAAAAATTATTCTGTTACCAAATTTTTGTGTAAGCAAATTCATCATGTTTGTATGAGGCGGCTTGTTAAAACTCGGATATTCTCGTAAAACTGCACTCCAAACTCTATGCAATCTTTCGACTTCGTTTTAGTCGAAATCTTATCCGAACCTTAATAATGCATGTCAACGACAACACTTTAATATGACGATATAACAATATCATCGAACATTTAAATGTCATCCCTAAAAAATTTAACTGTCATGACAGTTTTTGACACAGCCCGAAAAAATTTACAGTGACGAACGTTGCTACTATTTACTTGAAGAAAAAAATCTCTCGAGAAATGTTAACCTCCCAGCACGTGAAGAATAATCATAAAGAATAACTATTAACTGTACCATCTCGTCAAAGTCGTCAGAAGTCATACTAGATATGGATTATGTAGGTATGGATTATGTAAGTAATCGATACACCTTTGATCTGGCGCATAATATGAAAAACATTCTATTAGCCGAATTCTAGTTATACTCGTCTAAAGGCGTATGGATCTAGTATGACTTCAGACGACTATAACTAAGATTCGGCTTTTAATTTTTTGTTATACTTATACCAAAGGGAATAAATATAAAGAGGAATATCTTATATGAACCGCGGTTGCATATAAACTAAAAATTTTAAAATAATTCTAGTTATTGGTGATGGCGAACGAAATAGGAAAACATATATTTTTTATTTCGTTTTCTCTTACAATATTTTTTTACAATTTTTACAATATTTGACGTACAATTTTTACAATATTTGACGTATTCGACAATACGTGTTTTACAATATTTGACTAAACTTCGCTTACTATTTCATATTATAATTCAATTGTAAAATGTAATAAATTATTATATGAAAATATATCTATTCCATTTTACAATCGAATTATAATATGAAATAGTAAGCGAAGTTTTGAAAAATTCAAATATTTTTTTTTTGTTGTCGTTCGAAAGAGGAAACAAAATAAAAAATATAATATATGTTTATCCTATTTCGTTTGCCATCACCAAAAAACTCAGTACTATTTTTAGCTTATATGCAACCGAGATTCATATAAGATGTTCCGCTTTATATTTATTCTCTTTGCTGATACCATCTATAATACTATTTTTATTTAAATTTTTTGTATAACAATTATTATTAATATTTAACTATAACAATTTTGGGGGGAAATTTTCGGGCCAATTTCACAGAGGTTAATCATGCTAGTAATACTTGAATCCATCAGGTCCATCTTTAGTGAACTTGTTCACGCCCTACGAGATAGCATTTTGCCAAATTGAACTGCTGGTTTTGTTAACCTTTTGATCAGTTTAACAAGGTCCATCTAATGCAGAGTTTTTAGAATGTCGCCATAAAATGTTTTGTGGTCTTTGATCCGGTTGTTTCTTTTGCTCATTTTTATGAAAATTTCATAAAATACAACTTATAATGACACTATTTAAAAAACTTTAAAAATACACTAATAGCAAACTTACTTTAATTGAATTTCCCATTTATTAATGGTTCATGGATATTTCG
The DNA here is from genome assembly GCA_963932295.1 of Tipula lateralis. Lineage (NCBI taxonomy): Eukaryota > Metazoa > Arthropoda > Insecta > Diptera > Tipulidae > Tipula > Tipula lateralis. The sequence goes on from OZ010737.1 coordinate 128,876,721, forward strand.
AACTTGTTTTGTTTATTGTGGTTCAAACATGATTTGTTTCGATTGCTAAATTCAAAATTGACAGTACTAATATTGCTCAATTGTGTTAATTTTGAAAATATTTTATTTTTGATAATCAATCATAGATGGAGTGGAGGTGGTGAAAAGTTATTATTCCAATAATTTCGTTACACTTCTCCCGGTAAGAACAAGATCATCGTGATTGTTATGACATAAATTTTGTTATTCTGTGTACCTATCATTGGATCAATTATGTCAAGGAATACTTTTTCAAAAGGTTTATTTGAATGGGACGAAATCCTCATTTGGACCTTGTATATTTCACTGTGCTTATTTGTTTGATATTGTACACATCTTCTAGTGTACTGATCGATTAGAGTTAGTATTTTAGGAAACAGAAGGTTCTTTCCTGTACAGGAGGTTTTATTGTTCTTAAAATGTATTAAATTGTTACTATTTTTTGAGTTATGATGAAGTTGTCTCCATTGTGATCTAGTCATATTATAAATTTTACTCGATTAGATTGATGAGGTATTACATTTTCGTCTGCTATTTCCTAGTAACATATATCATTTACGAGGAAGTGTGTTCTATATAAATTCATTTAAGTTTGATTATATTATATTGTATTCCCTCTACATATCCTGCGGTTCTATAAGCCAAATATAATAATCACCAAAGGTTCAAAATGTTGACTGTGTCAAAGGTGAATAGAAAATTGCGTATAAGCTTATCAACCCTTTATACTATTATGTTAGTAAGAAAATGTGTGATGGGCTATAACGTCTTTAAAGAAAAAACAGAAATGATAATGAATTTCTTAGAACTACACCACAGCAAATGACTTCTATCATTAATGATATTTTCGATAATTGCTTATCGAAAAGTGTCTAATCGAATTTCTCTAATTAATATTCTAATCCCATAATTTAAAGATAATCTTTAATTTAAGATTATATTTGAAATAAAATGTTTATTTCGAAAAAGTTATTTATGCCTAACCCTGTTTGATATAAACGATAACGTTATAAACACAATAATTTTCAATAAGTATTAAATTATTCATCGGAGGTATAGCTGAGTGGTCTGCGTAGTGCTCTCGAGTTGATTCTTGCTGTTTACCAAAAATTAACAACCACTGGATTACATAAAAATCGATTGTGTATAAAGCATTCGTTGGGCTGTGATCACCTACTAAGTGCAACAATACGTATTTTAATGGTTCGAAAGGTTTCGATTGTGGCGCGGTTAGCGCCGTTTACGGATTTTAAGCTATAGATGACGATTAAATTACAAAAAATAGTGGTTTACAATTTTATCAATTAGACCATCGGAATTTAATCCACAAATATAATCTAATAAATTAGAATAAAGACTTGTGATATTGATTATGATAAGGAACTCTGTTGCCAATGTAAAATCAGCAACTTTTTACGATTAGTCATAATCGAATAATTTATACTATCGTAGTATAATCTACGGCTTAAAGGCTGTAAATAGCCCTAACTGCGTCTCTAATCATACGAACAATTAAATACGTATTGGTGAACATTGTAGGTTGTCAGCCCAACGAATGCTTTTACACACATTTGCGCTTTATGTGTTCAATATTCGTAGTGCCTCAAATGATAATTTAACCCGTGGATCCTACAGTTAGTATTGAAACGAGCAACTCAGCTAGATAATTCACTAATATCCAGTATTCAATAATTGCTAGCAATGTACAATTTAAAACCTTCATTAACTTCTATTTTTAACTTAACACAATTAGAATGGTGGCCTTTTGTTATAAAGTTAATTTTTCTACTTTGACGCACTCTAAATATTGACCCCCTAGTTTATTCTTCAAAGGTTCTAGTTTAATTAGCACAAAAAAGTATTTTTCGATCACAGGAACAACCAGACAATCCCACTTAATAAAATCCAAAGCTTACGCAAAACACAAAGTATGACACTCGAAAATTAGCAAAATGTGCGAGAGTTCATTTAATCAATCTACTCTTGGGTATGTTCTTCAATAATGAAGCAGACCCTTTCAATTCTATACTAGTACAGGTATGGATTCCCAGAAAGCCGGAAAATCCATCTCCCTATCAAAGAATGGAGAGTTGCTCGTTACAAAAGTGAAGGCTAATCGCCAATCGATAGTATACAGGACCGGACATTCTCAAGTACGTAGAAGTTTTAATTATTTTTCTTTTAGCTGTAGATAATATAAACTCAGATGTCGAATGTTTATGATGACAAACGTTTGTATTATTTGGACCTGGGTCCGTAATTCAACTCTTTGCAAAAAGCTATTCGTTTCGTGAGAGGTCAACAAGGAAACGTAAACAGTCTCGTCAATTTTAAGATTGCGCTACTTATAGATAAGTTTGGTAAGATTGGTGTTCATCTGCTCTCAGAAGACTAGGAGGTATTGGTTAAATGTTTAACTTGCAACATGATAGCTCACCTTTATTTTAATTGCAAAAGCTGCTTGCTGTAAAAGATTTATGTTCTTAGCTCAGGAACCATCTAAAGAGGCATCTTAATAGTTTTGTTTCTGGACTACCAGTAATATATGTTCCTTATGAATTTTATCCGTTAAAATAGTTGCTTAAAATATTTAAGACTTATTCATCAATGTAGTTCAGATGATGTGACAACTATCTTGTTTTTCATTGAAGCTCCGTGCTCTATAGCGTTACTGAGGTTTGCATCAGTTTATATGCTATGTGATTCTACTTCACTTTATTTTCCAGCCTACAAATCTAGTAATGTTAAGTGAGGGCAAATACGTTTCTCTTATTGTCGGATGTGGTACAATCGATATAGGGTACTGGTAGCACAAATATTAACTCTGTTTAATGATATATAAGCTATTCCGAGTTGGAAATTTTAAATAAATGACCCATTATTGGTTTTATTTTTAATTGAAAGGTGACGAATGACAATCTAATCTGTAATTAAAGGTGAATCACGTTTAAAATAAATCGTTGTGGTTTATATTAAACGATTGGTAGTTATTCTCTTTCGAGCTAGCTTCTGTTCTCTCTCCACTGAGTGAATATTCGAAATTCAGCTAGGAACATTGACAAGGAATCAACACTGACATTTCGGCTTTTTTGAAAATTCATGTCCTTTTATTTGTAATAAAAAGTCCCGAAACAAACAGTTTTTGATTGGACTGATTACGTAAGAGGTATACTGTGTTGGAGTCTTTTCTTGTACCGTAATCCTGATGGAATTTTCCAAGCTAAATTACATCATGGTTGCCCTTTTATTCATAAAAATGCACTTATACTCTCTCAAGTTGCATTATGTTTAACACTGTTCCTTAATCTTAAAGTAGAAGCAGGATTGTCTTTATGTCTAAAGCTACGGTAAGCCTTAATAGTTTCGGCGAATTAGTCTCTCTTTAAGACACTATAAGACATAACAGAGATATATAGTTATTTATCTGCCTAGCAGTAACATGCAACATGGTCATAGAGTGGGTAAACCATGTGAAACTGCCTTACACGTTACAAAGATGGTAAAAGCTCTTAATGATAAAGAGTTCCTCTATAGGAAACTTCTTTTGATGTACTTATGTAAATTTCTAATCTCATTGCTAATGCAACTAAATGACTTTGGTCTATGCTCAAGTCTCGCGTTACTCTTGGTGGCTTGGCGATTATTCATTAAAGCTTGTCTTCTGGAGAGTGTGCTTTCAACTCTGATTTGGATCTTTTCTATGACGGGCTCTCAATTAGACTGAGGCAATGTGGTTTGAGAATTCCGAACTATGCCGATGATCATCTTTCAACTGTCTCAGATAAACAACTAAGTGTTTTATATGAATTGACGCAGCAGTCACTCTTTATTATTGTGATAAGGTATTTTGAGAAGAGTAATCAAAGATGCACTCGTCTTTTGGCAAAGTACAGAAACCTATTTTGCTCTTCTATTGTGTGGTGTCCAATGGTCAAACTAAAGATGTCAATTGTTTGCATAGTTTTTCAATGCCACATTGTCCAAATTTTTTACCAAATCGGGATAGGTATGTTTGTGACATAAGGGACCACTTCAAGCTATTTTCTAATAAGCGAATGTACAAGTATATAGCTACAGGAAAACAACATTCTACAATCAACATTTTTTTTAATAATACCATAATGATATTTCAATTTATTCACAATATAACATCTTACTATATGGTATTCCCACCCACACCCATTTCAAAAAGAATCTCATAAATCAATTCACACGTTTATTATTTTAATTTCGATTTTTTTTTCCAATTCCAACCCATCACTAAATCATTATAAGCGATGATAATCTTGTATATATAAATGAAAATTGTTTTCATTGAGAACAAGTTTTAATTTTCCGTTTAATCTGACTCTTCGTTTATATGCATATTCAATAAATTGTTATCTAAAATCAAAATCTTAATCGAAAATATAGTTTCTAATCGAAAATCTTTCATGTAAACGTAACACGAGCATTACATCATAATTAATCGATCGCAATTTTAATTGAATATATAATAAGTGGTTGCGTACACTACTCTCGACCAATTACAAAAGTAAAATTACAGAAAAATGAATTTAATTGGTATTATGTAAATGACGATATGCATGTGAGAGAGTGCATTAAGTCATCCGTCGAAACTGTCATTTTATAGCGGAACTTACAAGAATATTATACACAAACGCAAATGAGGTCACCATAGATAGGAAACCTCACCCTTTGTATTTTATTATAAAAGTATTATCTTAATTACATGTACCGCGTATATATACCGAACACGTAAGATACGATACTACACTCACGAGCATCTAAATCGACTCAAACCGCCTCGCACACAAATTTATTTGGCAGCATCTAATTTTGTTTTACAAACCACCTTTATCATTAGACTCCATATTTTCCAAATTAAAGCAATCATAGCAAAATTCAGTGTTTCGTGAAAACAATTGACGTGCTGCATTTTCGTGTATTCGCTATAGTGAACCGATAGTAGTTCGTTGCGTGTCTTTGCTAAATTAATAGTAAAGACACGCAACGAACTACTAGCGGTTCACTAGCGGGTACTAGCGGTTGGTCGATTAGAAAGCAACTAATACCACGCTGACCGATTTTTTTGTTTAGTCAATTTATTAGCCGTTGACATGAATAAATATCTCTATAACAGTTTCATTTGTTGTTTACCAACCGGTATCGGTGTACTGAGAGGGGTGATTGATTTATCGTGCTAACTACACAGCCAAATAGCCATCTCATTGGCGGCATCGATGTATACCAGGAGCTAAGACAAGTTCGAGATGTAGCTGTTAGTCAATGAACAGTAAGAAGACGATTGAAGAAGTCAAATTGGCATCACGCCATCGCAAAGAGCAACTCAAATTGGAAGATCGTCTATTAACGGACGAGGGCAGAATATGTCTGCATATTACAGTAGAGTTCGGGTCTCCAGCGTCCAGTACGATGGTGGTTTATAAATGGTATTGAGCGAATTTTGTTTCCATACCGAAGGTTGTAGATGAGGGTTTACTGCTGAACCATATATCAAGGATATTTTCTTCGAAACGACGAAGTCAGCCCTCAGTCCAGAAACAAATCAAATTGAGGATTTATATTGGACGTTTAAAAACAAATTCTGATTTTTGTGAGCGGTGAAGATTTTTAGTCGGATTTAGTTACTCGGGAGTGTAGTTTCATTAAGTTGTTGCATGCAGGTGTCTAATAACTATATGCACACACAAATTAGTTATTCTGTCATTTCTAACCAAGGTTGTATCGTTTTATTATTTTCGCGAGAGATAGCTATGTACATTGTGCACGTTATTTTCTTTTTAATAGTTGAAACGACATTTTATTTAGGTTTTTTGTTCATATATACCAATCCAATTAGAAGGGACGCAAATCTGATCAATTTTTTAATCGTTTTTCAACAAACACAACGTGAATATATTATACTTATTTACGTAAACAAAAAAGTTGATATTTGAATTTTTCGCGAACATATACCATTCATGCTGTGTTACATTATGCAACAGTGCTGTTCAACCTATTATATGTTTTATATAGTCGCATATATGTATGGTATATAAATCCTCCACCATTATCGATTTAAATAAAGTTTAAGATCGTTAACACGCGGGTTTATTATATTAGTTTGACCTGAGTTCATCAAAACAAAGAAATTGATTAAAAGTGCCAGAAGCGAGTCCGCTCCCACATATAGTAAATCAAATCTTAATATGGTAGATAGTATATGATTTTTATGTTGTACAGTAAACCTGGATCACATGACATTTACGCCACACCTTTCTCATTTGTAAAACAGTATGGAATGGTAGCACTCACTAATGATTTCCATTTGACTCATACTCTGCAGTTTTACTTATATACACAATTCTGTTCAGTTGATTATTTTGCCATACAAATAAATTAATTTTCTTTTCTAATTTTTACCTGCATGAGGTGGTTCGATCTTTGAAATTAAGTGTAAATAGTGTATTGAATAAATTGGATTTTGTATGAAAATAAGTGCAATTGATTTTCAAGAAACCGTCACGACATCTCAATCCGAATAGCACCTCTGTCGTTTAAGTTTCATACTGCAGTTGCTTTAAAAAAACTGTCCTGCAGTACGAGTTTAACTTATGAGCTTCATCTGATACTGAAGACTAATATAGACATGGCCAGCTATAAGAAGTTGCTGTATTAGAGTAATATGGATTAATACCAATCGAAAATCATAAAACAGATTATCATTTCTGTAAGTGTTACCTTGGTGTTTCCAAATTTATGAGTAATGCATTCGGGTTTTAGGACGCCTTTGGTTGCACTTTTTCTGGTAATGCTAAACATCAACAGAATATTTGGTTTATTGGAGTCGCCGATATTAATCCTACTTTCACTTATAGACTAAATATTTAAGCAGTTTTGAAGTGTTCCATGATATCAATGGTACAAGTGATTTACTAGTAATGCAAAAATAAAAGTGACAGGAGAAATAATGCCATAATCATAGAAGAATACTTAATAAAAGGCGGAATTGAAATACTATCCAGGTCAACAGAAGATCCCGATATAATTCAACGAAAAACCTGTGGAGTTAAATGGAAAGTAAGATTCCCTAAGATTGTCAATCCATGTGATTAATCGTTACCTGGCGAGTTTTATACAAACATTCCTAATGTATTTTTGTTGGGTTAAGCTCATTAACCTATGATTTTCAATTAAAAAAAATTAAAATTTTGTCCTATTTTCATTTCTAGAGCGTTAGTTTCATCATTTGTTGTAAATTCAGACGAATCATTTGAAATTAGTTTCTGGGTCGTTGTTAAAAGGTTTGGTCAAATAGGTGCAAGATACGAAAAAAGTAAGAATTCTACAATCTTTCGTTAAGACAGTAAATATGTATATCATGAGCAAGCTGAATATTCTTCTTATATTCAGGTGTTGGTGGTATCATCGAGTTTCTCATGTAAAAAGTGACGTAGTTTTAAGTAAATAAATTGGCAGTTTTGGTCAGTACAATATCCGTCAGTTGAAATGCGAAAGTGGTGTTTAACCATTAACCTGGATCAGTTTTAACCAGGCCAAAGAAGACCGTAGATTAACAGGCATATTCCTGGAGTTGAACACAAAATATTTCGTGCGGTTTAAAGCTGGACAACTGCTGATGAAGTGTAAGCTAACATCAACATATACAAGACATTCGTCTCATACGGCATCACTCGCAGGTCCCATGCGATAAAGGTGACTTTTGAAACGGCGATGGCCAGTAAGTACAGAAACTAATATTCTCAAGTTGTCCTTTTTTCAATGAATTGATCAGCTTTGGGTTAGTTCCTCTGACAAAGTATTAGGCCCCCTTATTCGATAGGGCAACTGTTTTAATTGTTTTTATCACTTTATGAATAGGTAGAGGCGCAGCTGTTTCAGGACCTATGAAATATAGGCGAGATTCAGTTTTAGCCAGTCTGCAGGGACTTACATGAATGTTACCTTGTTATTACAACCAAAGAGGTTCAGAAATTTCTTACAATCCTCTACCAGTTTGGAGCTGGTGAGAGGGTTGTTCAAGGAGTTAAGGACAGTTTTACATAAAAATATTATCACTTTGTTATCGGCAACGAGATTAAAAGTTGAAACCACGCAATTAATTCCACTTGAAGAATAGCACAGTAGAACGTCAGACTGCCTGAGATTCTCAGATCATGCGATGGACAGTAATAACCTAAGCTGGTACCGTGTTAAGAGACAGAGCTATCTGATAACAATATAAGCGGTTCGGATATCTTTTTGAGTTAATCTATAGTGAGAATCACATATCCCGGAATAAATAAAACATCTCAAATAATCTGTGGAAATTAAAAACAGGCAGAAGCCTATCAATAACCATGTCGATTTCTGGCATAGCTAGTTTATTCCTCAAGCGTAAAGCAGCCGAATAACCTGTACCTTAAATGAAGGATTGTAACTGTGATGTTTTGCAAATAGTTCAGTTTACCAATAGAACATTTTACTTTAACCACTGGCCACCAAACAACAGATGCATATGTTAGCATTGGGAGATCCAGTTATTTGTAGATAAAATATATCACTTTAGAGAATAATACCCAAGAATTACGAAAAGAACTACGGCATTGCCAAAAAATAGCAGTGGCCTTTTGTAATTTAAAATCCAGATGATACTTCCAAGAAATTTTATTATCCAAGAAAAAACACCAAGGTGGTTGACGTAGGGTGAGCTATTAACCTCACAACCGAAAAGTGATGGTACTGAAAAAGCTTCAGTGTTCCTACGCCTGGTAAATATAACCAGACACCACTAATCTATAATGAGAAGAGCGTGTTGAGTTAAAACTGAAAAGACAATTAGTGCTTGCCTGAAACTGTCAGAATCAGATCATAACCAGCATAACTTTGAGCGATAAAACCGGACTCACGAAGAAGTTCGTCAATTACCAAAATCCACAACAGGAATGAAAGCACACCTCCTTTACGAGCATCCTCTGGAAGCCTTGACTGAAACTTTATCTCTAATAAATCTATCAACAATCCTTTCTAAAGATTTCAGAAAAGTTGATGACAGACAAATAGGCCGAAACAATTTGGGGTCGGTGTAGTCCGATTTGCTAATTTTTGGAATAAAAAATACTTTACTTCTACTTCAAGGTTGTGGAAGAGAACTAAAAGTGATACATGCCTGAAACAGATGCAATAAATGTCCCTTAATCAAAGGATCTGACAGCTATAAGTCACGGTTTTTAAGATGTACTATCATCGATCTGTTTACAGTCGTAAAATATTCGGTTCGACGTGTAAATTTAGTATAGTTTTTGAAGCTTACCAAGGAACCTAGCAATTATACAATTTCAGATTATTAATAGGATTCTGACATAAAAGGGTTGTCTTAACCCTTATACAAATTGTGAAAAATAAAATCTTGTGGTGTAAGATAACGATATCACTTCTACCACCTCATAATAGGTTTTAAATCACTGCACTCTATATAATAAATGCATAGTAACGAATAGCACTGTTAGTTTTCATTCATAAACTATTATTGAATATATATTTTATAACACGAAGCACGAAGGATATAAGATAACACTATCTTACAATTTAAAATACATTTATATGTTGTGTTCGCACTGTTCAATAGATAAATTTTATAATATATAGCGTGACATGATGGTATACCTCTCTACCGCTATGCATGTATGTAAGACATAGAAAATATTTATAACTTGTTGAACAGCTCGATATATAAATGGCACAAAGATGACATGCAAACGAAGAAAAATGTTTGTTCTTAATATCCGGGATTTCGTCTTGCAGTGTCATTAATATCTTTATACGTATATGTATATATATGCAACGAATATGTTTATGATAAGTTACAGGCAATTTTTTAATTGATTGAAGAACTCGTCCAAGACATATACGAATATAAAACGGGAAATAAACTATTATAGTGTGGAGTGTGGTTGACGAACGCATAATTTGGCTTTAACTTTTCCAATACTGTATCCATTTATTTTTCATCTTAATTTTCCAAACCGCCTCTTAAAGCGTATATAGAAAAAATACTTATTATTCCGGTTATATGTTTTCTTTTTGGTTTTGTTTGACTTCATCCGGTGGTTTAAATTGCCAGTTTTACATAAAACGTATTATAAATATACGCGCAAGACGCGGTTTTATTGTGTGTATCGTTGTACATTAACCCTTATTGCATCTTGTGCTGTACACTATGTATTTAGCTAAAATAATGATCTGGGCAGGATATGGTTAACTTCATTACAATATGTAAACACCTACTTCTTGGATCACTTAAGCAAAATTAAATGAGAAATGGATATTATAGTATCTTTAATAGATATTAAAATTGACGCAATTTATTTTATATTGAGATAAAGTAGACGTCTTATTGTCTGTAATTTCAAGATTGTGCTACGAGTTAGCTTATATATCTATCGCGTTTTTGCAGTAGTTGTATAGTTATTGTCTCATAAGTAAGATAAGGTTGTGATTAATATTGGGCTTACAATTAGCCTTACCTCTATTGAAGACTATGAAGAAGTTGGTGGATTGACTCTCCAAGAATCAACTCCACAAGAACCAATTTGATCGAAAAGCGAGAAATTAATAATAGAAACAGAAATTGTTCCCAGTGTCTTTATTGATGGAAAAATGTATTCGGTTCATGTCCATAAATAATATCACTGATTCACTGCATAAGTTGAGATCTAATTAAAGCTACGAAGGATTGCCTTTAAGACACTCACCATTACTTTGTAACACACCTCGTGGTTTGGAAGACTTTGAGTATTTTGAGTAGTTGTAATTCGCTAGGCCGATCGATCTGATGATGACGTCATTGAATTCCGAAAAGCTCAAATCCATCTCATCAGGCATTTGCTACCGGACTTGATGTGGGTACCTGAGCGATTCGTATGAGTAGTGCGCAACAGTGCTAGCGAATTACAAGAACTTAACTCAAAATATTCATTTCATTGATTGTGGCGTTAATTGTACGCACTAATTTATCTAGTAGTTCTAATTTATCCAGTAGTAGCCACAACTTCGTTGATTTGAATCTGGATTGAAATCAATTTATCACCAAAATGAAAAAAACTCATGCACGTTTACTTAAAAGCTTTATGATAGTACTTGGAGATTGAAACCAAAGATGGTCTACTGGTTATACTTACTCACTACCAAACCCATGAACTAAGACATAGGTGGGTGAAGTAAGGGGTTGAATCTTTAAGCTATACTCAATAAAGATCAATGCATAGCTTCCATTGGTTCCAATTTCACATACATATTAATGACGGATGTGAAGTTCTTAGCAAATAACAAAACATTTGTTGTTCTTAGCAAACAAACAACACACCTCGTTAGTAAATACACTGTAAATATTTTCTAATCAGAATGTTGCGTGTAAATAATGCAATTAACCAAAATTATTTTTCTAATAATTAGAATAAAAAAAAACATCATGACATGAACATATGGTATGATAAAATGAGAGGTTCGATAAGTGTTTTCTTAATCGGCCATTAACATCGAAGAGATTGGGGTTTATACAAACCTTGAGAAAGAGAGTACAAGAAATGTTTTCGAAGTAAAAAACAGGGAAATGGAGATCCTATTGTGGATAGCCTTATGGGGATCACTAAACTCAAGAGTTTTTCTGTGCTAATATCGGAACTCTAAAGAAAACCTGGTGAAAGGTAAATCTATTGAGATAGCTCCCCATGAAGTCATTTAACGGATTGAGAGTAATCGCTGAACAACAAGGAATCTGCCTTGGGAGCGTTTCTTGACATCGAAGGTACGTTCGATAACGCTTTCTTCAGTGCGATGATCGCTGCAGTTGAAAGATATGGCATGTAAACCACACTTATTGGGTGGTTTGGCAATGTCTGCAAATATAGGTAGTGACACTTTGACGGTGACCGCCCGAAAGGTTTATCCTCAGGGTGAAGTTCCATCTCCGCTCTTATGGTGTCTTGTGGGCAACTCACTTCTAGTCTAACTAAACGACAACGGATGTTACTGCCAGCGTTATGCCGATGGCATCTTAGGTAAAAATCTGGATGTACTATGTGATCACATGCAAACAGAGCCTATTGGTCAAACCTAGGCAAACGGAGATAGTTCTTTTTATAAGACGCAGGACTTTGGGAACCATTAGCCTTCCGAAAATTGGAGCTTCTACGATCCCAATTTCTTCGGAAGTCAATTATCTGGGAATCTGGTTAGATTGAAAAATTACTTGTTAGCAGTGATATGCAATAAAGCTTGTAACATTCACTAGAAATGCAAACACTCTTTTGGTAAATCATTGGGCCTGTAACCCAGACGCATGTAATTGTTATACGTTTCAGTTTTCAGACCCGTAATCTCATTTGCCACACTTTTTGTTGGCCTAGAACAATGAGTTGGGTTAGAGAAAGGCCTCTTTATAACCTTCAAAGACTTGTTTATGAAAGTTATGCACACCACACCCAATGTAGCTTTAGAGATGAATGAGGTTCTGCTGCCACTAGATCTTTGATTCAAAAGGTGTGAAGCGCAAAAAACTGTTAACCTTAAAGGAAGAGACATCTATCGACGAACATAATTCACATCAACTCACATTTTGTCATCTTTTCATGTCAAAATAAATGATAGTGTTCCCCTCCGTTGGGAAATTTGGAGCAGCACATTGGGTTCATTAGTCATGTAGAAACCATTTGTATTAAGGTATATGGCCGAATATATGGACAGTAGAACTGAGATTATTTAGACAAGTCGTGAAAACATTCAAGTCTGTGAGGATGAACGGAGTCATATTTTGCCGAAATCGATGCGATAGAGCTCCTTGCAAATGGCGGCGAAAGACCAGTTTGAGACTGTTAAAACTCGAAAAAGCAACTGGTGACCAGGAGTAAGATAAATATTATGTGGGTTCTTTGGTATTACTGGCTTGAGAGAAATGAGATCGTAAATGAGTTGAAACTATGCACTGACTTCTTCGCAGGTCACACTGCCTAAAGACATTTAAAGATCTTGTAAACTAGAGCTGAGTGCTTCCGGATGTTTTCGTTTTTACGATTGGGAAAGATATTTTGGGTCGCGTTTATTTAGGGCTCAACATCCACTGGCCTATATAATTATGTATTAAAACTAGATCGTTCCATACACCTTACAGCTATCGTCACCGACTACTTAATTGATCTAGTGAAGGTATAGAACTTTGGACCTGAACTCTTTCATCTTCTTATTGGTGGTTTTATTACCTAGGTCATCGTGTATGTTAGCGTTTTGAATACAATAGACAATATTTGTGTATATTCGAGTATTTGTATACTATTGGTAGTTTGGATTATGATCGTTGCAGTACTTCTTTATTTGATAAAGATTGGTTTTATAGTTTTCTAGAGGCTGTTTAAATATGGCATTTAAGCCAGTAGTTGCTCCATTTTACTTAACCAGATATTGCTTTAGGTGCAGGTAGTTTTACAGAAGTAAGAGAAGGTTCTTTGGCAAAACTGATTTTATTTTTTAAATAAGGCCATTAACTTAACAACTTAACAAAGACTTAGTATAGGACATTAACATTATTTCCCAGATGAGTAGTAAATCAATGCATTCAATTATGAAAAAATTATCAATGAATTAATCATCTCATAATGAGGGCTCAAACATACCTGTTAAAATATTATTAATTACCATTTATTACATCCCATCATTGACGAGTTCATTTACATTAACGTCACATGGAGATGTACATAATGAACATAATTGCGTTGTAACGATATGAGAATTTACAACTTTCTTTTAACCTTTATCACAAACGATAATATTTTATAACATATAATCGAGTCTGTTGTTTAAGAAAACAATTCCGTTTGCTAAGCCTTCGACTGAGTCAGACCACGATACACACTATATAGTACTACACAATTACACCAAGGTTGTCGAACAAAATTCGAAATAAATCAATATATCCATAATAATGATTTGTATTAACTGTAGGTAGTCGCCGGATTGTCTCTATATAAGCATGCAGAAAAAAAATAGTCTGCGTACATTTCCGTTATGGAAATAGGTGTTAACTATGTCACTTATTGTATCAAAACTAACAACACACATTTTTTGCACTAACATTATATAAGCACAAGAGTCACACAAGTCTAAGCCCACCTTTATAATTTCATTCACAAAACGCCAACGTATTTTGTTTTTTAAACAATTTGAGTAAATACAACAGAAATGATACTCTCTTAGTCTCTTATCGAGAGAACGACTTAATTCTCATTTTGTTTTGACTTATCTCACCACTACATGCATACATGCGAGTAAAACAAAATATTTGTTATTTTTCAATTTTATTTTGTTTCCAGTTTTTAGTTTAAGTTTAACAATCGTTGCATGTGGAGTAAACTTTGTTAATACCGCGATACCGACACCGAACCTAGTTGTAAAACATTTAAAAAAAACGAAATTTTAGTTTTATTCAATCGATTTTTTTCACTAACTTATACTAATAAATAATAAAACTACTTCTTGTGCTAATTTAATTAAGTTAATTAATATTAGTTGTTGTTGTTGTGATGTTATTCGATTTTCGAGCTTTTTACGTGTTCAACAAAAATCATATTTGGTTACTTAAGTGAATAAAAAAAAGTGTGAATTTTCATTATTTTAATGGTGGTGGAATTATTCGAAGAAAAATTTAATTTAATAATTTGCAAAAATGAATTAATTTGTGTCAATATAATAAATAAAAAAAATAGTTTTATGTTTAAAAGTTGTTGATATAATTAAGTAAGAGCTATGCCTATATCAGATGATAAGAGTAAAAAATTATCTGCACTACATCGGACAAATACCAATAGTTGCCGACCAGGAAGTGGATTAAGCTTAAGTGTTTTAGGTAAATATTTCGAATGTTTTTAGTTTCTTTTTGAAAACATGTCATTGTATAAAATACAAATATATGTAGTTTTACTCGTACATATGTTGTTCAACAGGTGAAAATTATGTTTTATGTTTTTGCGCTACATACAACAACTCAAGTTTGTTGTGTAAATATGCAATATCATGCGAAACGTTTTTGTACTTAATAATATGTGATGTTACAGTACAACTCATACAAGTAGTTTAAATAAGTTCATTGGCCATATATATATATAATATATAGTTTGATGTGCGGCGATGTTATCTTATCGCGGGCACCCATGTATTTTAGTGATGGGCTTAAAAATCATGTCAAAATTTTTGATTAGATCTATACGTATACTTGACTAGACACCGTCTAATTAGGTAATTGGAATTTATTTTCTTAAGTTTAATTTAAGTGTAACGTAAATCTAAGTTTGCGTAACGATAATTTTTTTATGAAGTGTTATATTGCATCGTCTTATCTCGATGAGTAAGCTTGGAATTTTTTATTTTATTAATGAAAAGTGAAATTTGTTTGAAGATAAAATATTTTTATAATAAATAGTTATT
Source organism: Tipula lateralis (assembly GCA_963932295.1). Taxonomy (NCBI): domain Eukaryota; kingdom Metazoa; phylum Arthropoda; class Insecta; order Diptera; family Tipulidae; genus Tipula; species Tipula lateralis. The sequence continues at coordinate 128,892,216 of OZ010737.1, forward strand.
AATTGAACCAATCTGTTTATTAAGTGGATTACGTTTACATATAGAGGTTCTAATATGTTCTAGAATGTTCTAGATTAGTAGGTTACAGATGACCACGACCAAGTTGAGTTTATGACGTAATATTTACCTGCAATTATCATTTATAGATTTATTAATACCATTTTGTTAAACTTTGACAAGTAACTAACAATTTGGCATCACAGCGTCCCTTGCCTATATTATTCTGGTGTATTTTATTATATCTCAGCTCAACCAATGCATTCTCAGGAAAAATAATCTTTAATAGAATGCTCTGTGAGAATCTTATCATTCATTTACAACACTCAATGTATAAATTAAATCTCTGTTCTGACAAAGTTGTTCCGAATGAAGCATACTTGCAGTTAATAAACAATTATGAGCTTTCGAATTCATTCCACTTTATACTTTGACAGAAGCGAAAAACAATAAGAAATTTTTCATCTATTTTTTGGATTGGCTACAGTTGCAAATACTATTAAGATCTAAAAATACTTTACTCACAAATTTAGACAGTCATAGTTTTGAATATTTATTTAAATAAGTGTGCTTTGATAAAAATTGAATGTAAAAAAAACAAAATAAATTTTGACCTCAGTAGGATTTAAAACTGTGGCCAATCAAAATTAAATGTCAAACATTTGTTTGAAAGTTCTTGATGTTTTGTTATTATTTTGTCGCTTAAGTTTAAATTAAACGTTTTTTTAACTTTAGTGAAAAAACTTCACAATTTAATTTGTATGTACTTTTGCCAAGAAATATTTTTTAGTGTCAATAATATATTCCTGATGATATGTAGCCAAAGTCGAAAACTTTAAATTTTTGGACACAAGTAAACGATTTTGTGATTAAAATAAAAATCTTCCATGTATGTTGGCTAAAGGGAAGAAAAAATTCGTGCAATTGGAAGGTGTTTAAAACTTTTCTTTAATAAAGTTGCTTTTTCTTCTAGTAATTTTTTACTTTGGTTAACAATGAAGTCAACCGTAAAAGATGATACGCCTGTGGAATTAACATGATTTTTCAGATATTTTCAATTCTGGTTCCACTTTGGTAATATCGTATGGAAACTTTACGTGAAATCGATCTTTAACGTCCTATTGCGTATGCCATTACTATAACTGATATAGGGATAGTCGAAAATCACTATAAGCACATGTTTGAGAGCAAACGAAATTACTAAGATGGTATCTGCTTTTATTTGAATACAATAACGCTCGTCAATGTGGTCAATGTATTTGCCACTCGTAAATGGTTTACGATATGTGAGGGTTGGACTGGATAATGGACTGAAAAAAAAATTATTTGTGCCAACGAGTAGTTGTTTCAGATTCAATGTCTTTTAAATAAGATTTCACACTTAGGTAGCATTGTTTCCGTTTAACAATTCGACCTAAGTAGTATTCTTAAAGAAGTTAACCGTTTTAAACGTTATTTTTTGATGTTATTCCCACTTGTCATTTTACACAATTATAACTTCAAAAGCATAGATCGTTTAGTAAATAAATACTTGTTTTTCTAAAGCACATTTTGTGAAACTTTCATGAACTAACGAATTACTTCATTATATACGATTTTCGTCATTGTCTTATACTTCTCAACCGTAATCAACTTATCGCATATACTTATTTTAAACATTTTGAAGTAAAAATTAGTGACAGCAGTTAAACAATAATCTTAAGTAGATTAATAAATATCATCGTGAGAGCCGATTAGTTTTGCCATTTCCACACTACATTTACAGGGTATAGAGGTAGCATAATTATGCACCCTTAATAATAATTTGAATCCTGTCATAAATTTTGACAAATATAAACTGCTGCGAACTATATTTAGACTATATCATAAAAAGTGTGTAAATCGTTCTAACTAGGAAGTATATATATATATTTATGCTATAGGCTAGATACAATAAATCTAAATGACATAAATTATTCGTGCATGCATTCGTTTTGCATGGTTAATTCTAATGCTGTATTAGGTGTATATATAACATAAAATATCCATAAAAATTAACACTCATAAATTAGGCTAGATATACCTATTATATAAGTATCTCTCACCTTGCACAGTATAATATAAAATTTGGTATGGTGCTGTTAAATCATAATGTATATATAGACATTTCGTGACCAAAATCGCGCGATAATTAAGCCATATTCTCTAAATTTACTCAACAATACCGCGCGAACATATATGTATAAATTAAAGAAAATTTAAAATCCAAGTTTAAAGCTCTTAAAAAAATTATTAATTTAATTAACAATATTATATGAATCGAACATATATATAATTTAAATGTTGTATGCTATATGTTACCCAGTCACAAAAAAGGTAGTCTTGAGTTGATAGACAAACGCGAACGACAAAAAACACAACAAACAAACTAAATTTCCATATGATTAGATCATTTGTGCGGTATACTTGGGGACTATCTTCAAATAAAATCAACAAACTTAACTTAAACCTTGACTATAGTTGTTGTTGTGCGATTTTCAGTTGACTGAATGAAGAGGTGGCCGAAGTCAGTTAAAATCCGTTGAACTTTTTGATGTTGATAAATTTCCTCATTAGATATATTGACGTGTTAAATTGCATAAATTATTGAGTTGAGATCTAATCTGTGTGCGTCTGTAACAATACATTTGTATGACATTCAATATATTTCTAAGCTTTTATTTTTGTATTCATGCGCGATGATATCATTTTAAGACGATTGATGACAGTAATTGAATAAACGTTTAACGTATTTTTTTTGTTTTTTTTTCGGTTACAATAAAATCACGATATAATGCGATAGATTACATAAGATTTATGAGTTACAGGATTTTGTCGAAATGTTGGTCGAAATTATTTGTAGGTGTTTCGCGTAACACATTAGGTAGCCACGATATAAATCTTGAAAAAACCGGATAGACGACAATCGAATCTCAAAAACGAGGTGATCATCTTATATTGCGTATATAAATCTTTTAATCTGCACGCAATAACTTCTCAAAATATAAAACTGGCCCTTCTCGTTCGTTATATACCTTTTTGATAAATATAATTGATGAGAAATAATTTAACTTAATGTATGGATATTTTACAGAAGGTACACGAAACAAACAGACAACTGAACATAAAAATATCGAAATTATATATGTTGTTTTGGTCTTCTTTTCACAAAACCGAACAAGAAGTTGTTTTTAATTGTCTTACATCAAAACAACTTAAATATTTTTACATAACGTTTTATTAAATTACAGGTAATTATGTATATATTTTACGAATTTCGTGTCCGACACGAAATCTTAAGAAATCGGTAAATACTTAGACGATCAGTAGAACGTATCTGTTGGTAATTAAAATGTATTAAGTATTTGTTGTTTTTGGTATAGAGTAGACAGTGACCGGAAGAGGAAATGTGTGTTTTTCAATTTATAAAAAGGGCAAACTGCATTAGATATATGTCGAATACACGCATACAGGTAGAATTTCGAAACAGTTGGTTGATTGATATGTAGGTTATATTTATAGAAAACAACAGGATTGTTTCGTCATGAATCATGATGCGATGTGTTGGGAATCCACCGGGTTGTTATACAATACTGTGAAATTAAAATACCGAGAAATATGAACGAACTGAACAAATATCCGATTGAATTCACACCGATTCGTATTATTTACTTGTTACATAACTTATATGTAACATATGTTCTACGTATTTTGATTTGCGTAGAAAAATCGCGGTTAAATGAATTTTATGTCAATAAATCCTAGCCTGTGCCATCGATTTAATGTTCACTTAAACATTATTTTTTCGGATTTTTATCCCCAAACATCACAACAACTAGCTAATTGGACACTCAAATATTTGCCAAACGATGTACGATATTCCCATCATTAGCACAACAAATCATTAGCGCATATTTATGTATACACGTGTACATAATATATTCATTTGATATTGCCAATTAGCAAAAATTGTCTGTTATTATTACCTATCTGACATGATTTTTTGTCGTATCTTGAATTTAATTGAAAAACAATCATAATTTATGTTGTTATTACGCAACCATGCGGCTATTAAACGGTTCGCTGTGTGTAAACCAGCAAAAATTCTTAATGTAATCCAATATTGAATTAACGATTTTTTTTTATTTCATTCAATATTCATTCCCTCTAGAGTCTATGTGTATTTGTACTCGTATTTTTAGTTGGATTACATAATCTTAATTATTGTCTTACAAAAAAAAATGTATATAAGTTTACTTACTTGAAGTAAGTTAATAAAATTATATGTATGAATTTTTTTATATATTAGAAATGTTGAAATTGCTTTCAAAAATCTAAGTTGTTTATGTCTATCATTATTAATTAGTTTGCGTGTTATGAATTTTTCGAAGAGTTATTAAGATGTGTGTTCTGTTAGTCTTAACTCTAAACGAAATTGATATGCGTAAACCGTAATCATTATGAGTCATATGGGAGATGCAAATATTATGTATTTTTGTGTAATTAGGACGTTTGACCTTTAAACGAGCCATGCTGTCAATCTTAAAATATTTATGGTTTCGAGACCTATATAAGGTCAATTTGATATTACAAAATGTATGTCATACAATAAATTTATTAATCGTATTAGAGAAGCCCTTAATTTAATATGTAAGGTAATATAATATAATAGTTTAGAGCCCCAAAATTCTTGTTCTAAACTAGGTAATTTACAGCGTAAACATCTCTTTTATTTATAATATGTTTTGAGGGTCGAATTCGAACGTCCTCGACTGTAAATCCGATTAACGTAAACCATCTGGAAACTACATTGCTCCATTCCAGCCTATGGTGCTGACATGCAAAATTCATTCAACCAGGGCATCAAAGTTTTATTTAACCTTGTCACCAATAATAATGAAATGGTGAAGAGTGACTTTGGTAACCACACCAAATCTTTCCGGTCTGGCAAAAAACATGTATACTTAGTTTACTAAATGGACTATTTAATCATAACCTCCAAAATATATTTAAGACAGGCTTAATTTTAACCAAAAACTGAAAGATGAGGAATTCTTAGAATTCGTGGTTCTGGGTTGACCAATTCAAAATGAATAGAATACAATTTCTATTAATTTTGCTCAAAAAGTATGTGAAAGTTTCGAGTCATCTACTGCTTAGATTAAGCAGGTTACCTCACTAATATAAAATTTGAATAAATATAATTGAGTTTTAAAGAAATCTGAGGGGAGAAATTTTTGCGTCACCCTGTATATTCTGGTTATTTTGCATATACGATAATCTTAATAGCCTGATGAAACTTATATTTATTTATTTCATACCAGTTGATTTTTTAACGAAAATGGAATAGCTTTTTGGTGGACTGATGAATTATTTGGGTCGTAGAGTGTGTTGCGTAATTCGACCAACAACTCTAAAGGAACAAGTCAACGTGCAATGACGATTCGAATAACAATTAGTTTTTCAAAATGTACAGTAGAAATAGTCTTAGTCATGATGCTGAATTCATGACGTGAAGCAGATCTTAGAAACGATTAATTATTCAAAATTGTTGAGTGCAAAGATATGACAATTCATTCTTAGACTTATTCTTAGAATCTTGTAGGCTTTATGTTAATGCTGCCGAGTTGTCATATTATTTTCTAAATCTGTTCAAAATTTATTGGTATACTCGTACGTGATTCTACACAAAATTGACTTACATAAAATATAGCAAATACTATTTAAAAATATAAATCAATTTTTTATCTTCTTTAATGCAACTTGCAATGGAGATGGTGGGAATGCATTTCTAACAACAGTAAATTAGTGCCAATAATTGAACAAACGAAGCTCCTTTTTCAACAAAATTCGTTGTACCTCACTATTTTATTTATTTACGTCATAAATCGTGCTTACGAGATTTGCTAGCCAAAAGTTTTTGTAGTAATTAGCTTTAACAAGTTACTACTACCAAAGATTATTTTACATAAAGAGGACACAACCAAAGCAAAAATTTACAATATGAACGATTTTGTTTTGTTTTAGTTTACTATAGGACAGAGGTAGCCGTCACTATGTAGCGGTATCCGGAATTAACAATCTTTATAGTATATAATAATCTTTGCTACTACTGAGTACTTACACTAGACCTAAGTAAAATTTCATTTCACTTAGATCTAGTACTCAGATTTAAGTGGCGGTCTCCAAAAATTAATTTATTTTCACGTGAAATAGAAATGAATTTTTTGGAGAATTTTGGTGTTTGACATATCACAACAACTTATCACAGAAATACAAATCACAAATTATTGGTAATATAACAAAATTTAATGTAATTTTATCACATCTATATAGAATAAATCATAAACGTAAATGTCGAAATTTCACGTAACAAAAATAGTTATGATCATTATTTTCGCGTGAAGCTAATTTGTAGAGTTTATGCCCGACATCTATGATGCATTGAGAAAAATATAGTTTTTTCGCTGGTGAACTGAGTACTGTTTAGCAAAAACAAAAATTATATTTTTCTGAAATTGTATGGAAATTCCACGCGAAATAGATCTGAGTACTGACCTTTAACCTGTATTATTTCTTTCAAATTATACTGCACCCATCCCTACTCTTAGTATTAGCATCTGTGCTTTGAACTTAGTTTCATGCTCCTTGATTCTTCACGTTATCAGGAGGTCGCGTTTGTGGTAATATTTCATCACTGATTGTAATCAAAAGTTAGAAATTACTTTTTAAGATCTTGTCCCTGTTGGTGTTCGTACTCCACCGTGGAATGTAAAGTAAGCGGCTTAAAATTATTTCTTGTTTCTCTATACTGCCCAAAAGCAGTTGTTTTGTTTGTTGCTCATTTCAAGAGAAACTACCTTTGTCATTCATAATTTTTTTTTAAATATTGGAATTATAATTGTCGGTCGAACAACAACATATACAGCCCCGCAATTAGTTAGTGTTGTTCTTCGAAGTACAAGCCGCTCTTCCTTCACACCTTTTAATAATTCAGTAAATTGTAGGCTTTGAAGGCACCATATTCCTTACGAGACCTTCTCATAATTTTCTTAGCGTTAATGTGGTTGATGCTTGACTTGTGTAAAATGTTTCCACTATTAAAACTCGTTATTTAATCGAAATGTCAATTTATGTTCAGTCTGCGTATCGTTCCAAATTATGTAATCAAATTATGGCTATTACCTCATAACAAACCAATTGGTCTAACCAGACTGGTGTAAACATAATTCATACTTCCCGCATAAAAGCTATAGGATTCACGGACAATATAAGGTATTCCTAATTTATATTTAAGTGTCTGAATATACTTAGATCATCAAAATGTCAAACTAAGATTTCTGTTCAAATTCATAATATTCTTAACTACTCTCGTTTTGTCAATGCAACATAAAAATATTCGAATTTAATTCGTTCGCCTCGTTCTCAGCCCCAAGTCATCTTATTAATTTTATAACGCGATGTTGGTATGTATATATAGGTTATGATTTTATTCTTTTATCAATGTGTATTATGTATTCGAAAACAAAAAAAAACATATTTTAAAATGTTAGCCACTTCCAAGAAGTCGTTTTATAATTATAACATATATTTTGTTGTTGGACTTATGTGTAAAAGAAATATGAAAGAAATTTGAGATGAGATTTTTTTCTTTTATATTTTTGCCTGGTTTCCAAATCAAAACATGGATGATATTTTTGCTTATGATTTTATGCTATATCTGTATATATATGTACATATATACATAATATACAGTGTGGGAATACATGAAATATATAGCGACGCACGCGGGGACGAAGATTTATAAACGCAATAGGTATTTTGATTTTGTTGCATTTAAAGAAAACAACAAAAATCAACAGGAGGCCGCATAGCATCACATATATACAAATTACAAATAGAAATTTTATCATTTCGAAATCAGTATTTTGTATATTATAAATAATTTTCATGTAACAATTTTCGTCGATAATTATTTTTGATTAAAAACAAAGAATCATCAAAATTGATAGAATTATGGATGGTACGTATATAGGTAAAAAAACAACATATTCTTTTATTACCCACAAGACACCTCAAACTCGACCTCGCATCTTCGATCATCCACCATTCTAAAGATGTGTATATTAAGATATAAATTAAAAACAATTTATTTTGTTTATAACTGTTGCTCGACAGAAACGATGTCTTAAACATTATCTTCACGATTGTTCTTTTTTTATAATTACATTAAAAACCATTTTTTTTATTTAATAAGAAATATTACAGAAGAATTTCCAAAAACAACAATATTTTAATTATGTTTTTAGTCTTTAATGCATTAATGATGCATGCCGATGATTATGCTTGTGGATAATTATATATTATGGTATTTATGGGCATGGTTTTGTGTCATGTGGATAAAAACTATAATTTAGTTATAGTCTCTGACCCTTAAAAATGCGGTATAGATTTATAAAGCCTAATCATTTTAATGTAATAAATAATTTCGTTTTAATGCAATGAATCGGGCACTATATAGCGCGTGAAACTGGAACGTACATTCTCGATACACATTTAATTGATTCACAATAAAATTGAAAATGATTGGTCATCGTTCGACAATTAGATCTTAATTGATTTGACTCATTGTAATTTTTTGTTCATAAATCAAATCAAATTTATATGTACTTGTAGGAATTTATAATTAAATTAAATATTTGTAGATATTATGCAAAATTTATTGATTGGATTGAATTGGTAAAAACATGACATCATCTCAATGATATGAAAAGATTATTTTGGCGACACTTTGAACGCATAATAAATCTATTAAATTTTAGGGAAAACTTGGTGAAAGTAAATTATTTGCTCGTGTACTGTAGCCATTGTTAGTCGATTTGTCATGTCCTACTATGGTTTACTGATTGAAAACAGTTGCAACACTCATCGTGTGAAAAAAGCTTTTATAACCAACTTGATGTCGCGTTTTGAAAACGAAAATGTTTTAATCGCTTTATAACTGATATGAATCTGTTGAAACTGCTCAAAACGTTTCAAATACACTTGGGTGCAAAATCGTACATTGCTCAATTTTCCACAAAAGTTCAAAAATACCAAAAAAATACTTAAGTAGCTATCAAGTGGTACCTTTTTTTATTTATACTTGCCGTCAAACAGATTTTCGGGGGTTAACTGAGGTACACGTTTCCTGAAGGTACTGTTATACTAGGTCTCTCATTATTCAGCTTGAACCGAAATTTTCACCAATAAATCGGGCAAAAGGTACGACGTACTTCTCGAATATACTTTCTCAATGTAAACCGTTTAGAAGTCATATTCCTCTTGATCGGCAGTCAGGATTGGCTCGGGTGATGAATAAAAAATCTGTTTACACCTCTAGTGATATACCTCCCCAGAACAAGCACGATTCACCGCCATACGAGATACTTTTTTTAATGCAACATTGTGCATATCGCTTTCCCTGTCTTCTATATACTCTTTTGCATTCATTGGTGCCATATAAACACATTCTGCATCAGGAAACAGGACTTTTCTCCAATTCTGTCCATTTCAAATGTTCTTTAGCGAACTCGCAATGGACTTGTTGGTGGGCTGCAGTCAATTGTGTTGGCTAGTTTGTGTACAGTGAGATTAACTTCTCGAAGTTGCCTTCAAATTGTTCACCGACTAACTTCGATTTCACGAACTGACTTCGCAACGAAGTTGTTAGAAGAAAGCGGTTATCACGATGTGTTTTAGCGCGAGGTCGGCCAGATCTTTCCTGATATCTCTGCCTCACTTGACGAACAGAAAATCGGCTCAAATTTAATTGTAGAGCCACTTCACTTTGGTGCGGCCCCGTATAAATTAGTGAAACCACTTGTGCGGCTACCTCTAGTGTGGTATCCTTTTCATTTTTTTTGATAGTCTTGAACTTTTGTGGAAAATTGAGCAATGTGCGACTTTTTTGCACTCAAGTGTAGAACTAAGACATTTATAAGGATTTTGATACTGACGTTATAGAATTTTGTGTTTTCAACATACAGAAAATATCTACAAATTTTCGCCAATATATATATACCCGCAATTTTAAATGCAACAGCGCAGCGACAGTTTATATTTTCGATATTATATTGGATAAAAGTGACAGTGTTAATTCATAACGTTTGCATTTTTGTGATATTGATACTCCATAGAAATAAGACACAGCCAGAACCGCTTTTACTAAACAACTGCATAAACTAATAACCGTGAAAGCCCACGTTATATAGCCCAGAGAAGAATATATAAAATATATCAAAATTTTTGGGACAACCTATAGTAACAGAACGATTAAGAATTTTACCATGAACTCTTATCGTATAAGTTCATTATTAACCATAAAATACAAAACAATCATGCGAATACATAAAATATCCAATTAAATCGATTTCGAGAAGACTTGTTAATTTATTTCGATTGAAAATTACTACTTGATTTAAAAGAAAACAACTAACCAGTGCTGTGCGCACACGATACAATAATTAAACAATTCAACATTAAACAGATAATTAAAAACCGCAAGAAAATCAATTTCTTATACTATCTACATGTGGGCGTTATGATTTGTTTTAAGAACTCTCGTATTAATGTATATTAATTCAATTGCAATTATACATATAAATGTTTTTACGTGTGCCCACAACAATTAAAACTGAACTAAAATAAAAGCCATCGTAAAATCGCCTTCGTATACAATTACATTGCGCGCGATCACCCACTTTGAATAAACGGGTATATATTATGCGTCGATGTATAGCCAATATATATATGTGCATATTTATATACTGTATATAGTTAGGTACTCTGATTTGAAAAGCTTCGTCGTATTTCTATACACTCGTCCGCTACAATTTGTAAATATATTTAGGTCGCATACGGATGAATTTAACAATAGAGGCACCACATTATCTTAAAATTACCATTTCTGTCACGTTTATTTTTTTTCAATAAGAATTGTAAAGCCTTAGTCATTTTCGTCTTATTTGTTTATGTCGTAATATATTTGTTTGAATTATTTTATTTGTTTGTGCTGTTGTTGTAGTTTTGCAGAGGTGACAGAATTTCATTAATGAAATATTTAAATATTTTTATAGCTAAAATTGTTTTAATGTATGTACACATACAATGAACGAGGTGGATTATTCATGGTTAAGATCTCAAAAAAAAAATCCACTTACAGGCATTGTAAACAAATCGTGATCGCGATTTTGATGACATTTACCAAAAATTTGATCATTCTATCTTATCCCTTATTTTAGGCTGTACAACGTTGACGTTATCTTTAGGTACGTCAATATATTTATTCAACTAAAATTGATCTTAAAATGTAACATGTTGTTGATACTAGATATTTATTCAATTCTTAAATCAATAAGTCTCAAACGTCTAATGATATCGATACAAACTACTTTCTCTTCATACATGTAAAACAGATATATACGAGCATACGCCGCCATATGCATTGGTCGTGTCGTTGAGTACATTAAGAATCTTATACCCGTATACATAAATGTAATTTAAGACCTGTGCGTTTTATATTTATGCGAAATTGCGAACATACAGAATAATAATAATTATAAATATTTTTATTTTATTGAAATGACAACTCAAGACATTTTTGTGAGTGAGGCAAGTCTAATTATTCATGTTACATCGCAGAGTAACGAAATGCCAAGCAAGATAATATAAAGCAAAATACAAATTATGATGACGGTTTGTTGTGTTGTCTTTTGGGATTCATGATTCAATGAACTCAGAATACAATATTCTGGCATACTATCAAAAGCTTTCAGTTTTAGAAGTTGAATTGTCGAAGTTGAATCGTTTGTTAAAAAGTGTAGTAGATATTGGATGCAAAGTATCTGAACCGGATATCGAACGGGTCAAAAAACGCTAATAATTGTCTTATTTATTTGCTGTGTGCTTCAGTGACAACTATAGAGGCACATTCATTTATTATATTTTATATCCAATGACATCAGAATAGAAATGGTTAGAGATTTGGGTTTGGAAGTGTATAGAGTTCATAATTTAGCAAAGACTTAATTTGTTTTGTCATTCTAATGCAAATTAAGTAATTAAACTGTGTAATTGTAAAGAAAGTGCAGTAATTACAAATTCCGTTAAACTCTCAAGTTGTAAAATTTGTATAATACAAGTACACTTTCTATATAATTGCACCATGTAATGGAATGTGTCAAAGCAGATCGACATATTTATAAGTTAATTTAAAATTTCAACAAAGCATGACTAAGGATTATAAAGGTTCCATAAAGGTAGGTTCACTATAAGAGTATCTAACTAAGATCTCAAGTTTGAACCTTTTGTGAAAACTTATCGGGCTATAAATAATGTGGAAATCGTTCGTTCTCATTTTGATATTCATAAAAAAACTATTTTATTACACTTTAATTTTACGTCAGTGAAAATGGCTTAAATAAATATTTAAAGGAAATTAAATGAAATATTTTATTATTTGAACAATTACATATTTTATGACATGGAGAAAGTTGTACACAACTCATTAATGTTTATTGTTATCACGCAGCATAAAACTGAAGAACAAACAATAATTAAACATTTGAGTTTGCGCTACAACACAGGACATTCGGTCCATTAAAGTCTCTGTATTAATTGCCACAAATATTAAGACGCCGAAAAGGAAATACAAGAATTTTAAGATTATATAACCAGACAGTGAAGACACAAGCATTCTATCGAGTCAAGAATTTTAAATGTTTCAAGACATTCTGTTCAGACGAATATAGTACACAAAAATTCTCCAACGATTGTAAACAATAAAGAACAACATCCACGAAATTATGGCAGAAATTATATCGTGAAATTGACCCTATAGACCTGTGATAGTTTCTTAATTGTCGTGTGTGGTTATATATATATATATATATATATATATATATATATATATATATATATATATATATATATATGTATATATATATATATATATATATATATATATATATATATATATATCCATTTCATCTTTAGTCGATTACATCCATTTTATCTGCTCTCATATGTAAACTAGATTTAGTGGGAAGTTTCCTTTTCCGAAATATGTTTACTCCATATTTACCAAGAGTGCACTCAGAATAAACTGACGACTCTTGTCTTAACATAATTGATAATTTATAGTAGATTTCTTTGATGGTTCGTTACCTGTAGTAAGATCTTGTTGAAAGAGATTCCAAATGATTCTTAGTTTGTCCGTTTCATAGAAGCGCAGCGCTCTGGTATGGAAAACAGCAAACTTTAGTTTCATCAAATTCCAGGTGAGTTACATATATGAAACTAGTCTTTCATATCTAACCTATAATTTTCATAAAACATTTTCGCTTTTCTGTTCGTTTAGAGCACAGTATACTATGGATAAGGGCTAATAGAACCAAACATTTGATTGAATGACCTTTTTACTAAAAGTTTATCGTATTTCAAATGATCATTACGATCTATAACCGCTTTTATCTGAAAGTTTGCTATTACTTGCAGAAACTTTGTATTACTTGCGCATTTCCCGGTTTGATGCGTAACGCGTCCTTCCCCTCACTGTTTTTCGTAGAAGCACCTCTTCATTAGAGGCACTTGTGCGATGCGTCGGTTATTTATGGCTGGTATAAGAACAAGACAGTTATCGACGTCCGTAAGCTCATTTTCTACATCATCATCATCGTTTGAATCATTATTGATTGAGTCTATACAGCAGAAGGCATACTACTTTGCCTTCTAGCTAGTTCATTCGTCCTTTGTTTCCGTCTGAGTAACGAACACAGATTATTTATATTTTAAATCGCTGACAATGAGGTACCAAATGGCAAATAAGGTGATTTCAAGAACTTGGTTATTGCCTAATATCGAGTGAAGATACCGTATTTTGCTCGTCTAAGGTAACTCAAAGCAAAGTATACAGTGGTTCTCTCTTTAACAGTCTAACTATCTGTAACTTTGCATTGGCTCTTAGAGTCACGTCTAATGTATAAAACTAAACCAGCTAATGTTTATTTCCAACAGTTGGAAAGATGAATTAAGTATTTTGAAGAAATGACTAAGACCGCAGTTCTTCTATTGTTTAAAGCATTAATTTGTCCTTTAAACTGTACGGGTTAATTTTAGTTCCAATATCAACAAGTTATAGAACCGATGTGTTCATGATTCGATGAATATGAAGTATCCGTTAGTGACGATATCACAAATAAAATGTGTGAAATCGAAAGAGAATTTGTGTACACCAAAATAATTTTGAGACAGTTTTCATGAATGAGCCCACTCGAACTTATAGTAATGACTTCTTGTTGGAGTCCAGAAGTCATGATAGTAAAGACAAAAAATATATAGTAAAGACAAAAAATAGTGAAAACTCTTTGGCTACCCAATACGCTTTATTAATTTAGAAATTAAAAACTGTGGCGCTAGTTGTACTATAAGTTATATGAAACGTCATCGAATAAATTACTATACAAGTCATTTTTAAAGTTGATTTCCAAAACTTTGATATTTATAATACGAATAGAATATTACTTTTCTAAACCAACTAAAATTTAAGAGTAGTTTGGTTCTTTTAATTGAAAAATAGTACTTCAGAGTTGTTTATTCTTTGATTGGTTTTCACCTCAGAACAATCTAAATAATTATTATACTATAAATTGGTTATAAGTTAGGTAAACCTGAAATAGTCGCATATGCTTGAGTAGTCCTATGTTGCTCGTTGTAATTGTACAAGATGCACTTAAATATGGCCTCAATGCTTAATTAACCAGGAGTATTCAAAGTTGTATAGATAGTTCTTGAAGTAAATTAATAATTTTAGGTTTTCTGATTTATGTATTACCATCGCCTTTTTTACTTAACTATTTCCTTCGGCGGCGACCTAACATATTTAATCACTATTCTTTGGTAACACAAAGTTGGATTGTAATCCAGTACTGTGAAATTAAACACAAAGATATTTGAATTTGATATATTTAGTTTGACGGAATAAAGCGCATTCGTAAAAAATGGAAAAT
This sequence comes from Tipula lateralis, assembly GCA_963932295.1. NCBI lineage: Eukaryota > Metazoa > Arthropoda > Insecta > Diptera > Tipulidae > Tipula > Tipula lateralis. The sequence continues at coordinate 128,907,278 of OZ010737.1, forward strand.
AGCCCAAAATTATGAGCTATTTATGAGCAAATTAACATTTACTAATAAATAGCTCATATATTATGGGTTATTTTCCATACTTAACTGAAACACAGAATGAACTTCAAGGCAAACAGTAGACTCAAAATCATAGTAATCCAATTACAATCAATATTCTAAACAGTTCAGTTTGACTTTTTGACGTCTCAAATTTGATCACTCAAATTTGATCGTTGCAAGGGTATAGTAAAAAGACTAAAGTTTTGAGGGTGAACATGATGTTCAGGCTCACAACTTTGCTCTTTTTACTATATCGTTGCACCGATCGAAGTGGTCAAATTTAATACATTAATAGTCAGACTGTACTTTCTTCAGAATATTGCTTAGAGAGATGACTGGTGGTGTGGTTTTGATTCTACTGCATATCATGAAATCCATCCTAGGTTTTTCTTGATTGCCTACTTTAAGTGCCTACAATATATAGTAGTGTATACTGGAGCTGTAGGTCATAGGTAATATTCTAAAAATTCTCTTCAGTTATAACACTGATAGGAAATACAATATAACTTTACCAAGTTATTTGCGGTAACTTTTTCTACTCAAGATTAATGGATCTCTACGAACTTTTGTGAATGAGTTATCTAAATCATTTGTGTTTTCATGCGGAATTAATAACTCTGACATATATAATGATGTTAGTGAATCTCACTTGAAGCCATCTTATCATGTAATTTCTTTGAAAAATGATTAATTGGTTTTGGTGGCGAACGGGTCATGCTCAGTGGTCGTCTTAAAGTTTATCGAAATTGTATCAGTTTATCTCAAGATGTTAGATGTGAGAACTGTCTTGAAAAGAATGATGTCAATTAGGGTTAGTCAGTTATCGTCCCTTCTTTGGACACTTTTCCAAGGTACACATCTTGACCATGGATCCTTCTTGGTTTCTAGCCAATTTTATAAGAAACAATGTTTTTCCGAAACTTATAATTTAAATCGTGTTATGAACTTACGAATTATTTAGTATATATTTTTTCAACTATTACAAATTTGTATTATTATTTATTTATTTTTAAATCAAACAAAAACTAAATTAAACAAAAGTAAAATAATAAAATATCATAATTTATCAGAAATTTACAAATAATTTTTTTGATTAAATTTAGTAGCAGATTTTCCATTTGTGTCCTCACCTCTTTCACTATCGTTTGAATCAGACGAACTTGTATCCGTCAAACTCGAGCATGGTGGATCACTTGAACTGCTACTCGACGTAAATTGTCCTTGTGCCACATCAACATTTTTAACTTGGTTTTTTCGTGAAACCAAGTTGCTCCGTTACATTTGTAAATGTTTTTCTAACTTTTGTTTTTTCTCCGCCATTTTTTCAACGTTAGATTTTACTGACATTTTTTGTAGTAAAGCTTACGAGTTTTACGTAGACACGAAGCAACATATAGGTGCCTAGCTGTCGCAGCGTTGAAGGCTTTAATGTTTCAAAATCAATTTCACTTTCACCTGGATATGGATCACGTTACGATGGCTCTCTACTTTGTATTATGTGCGCAACACGACCCAGTCCCTGGTAATTTATTTTCATCAAGAGGTTACTGTCTCTTTTCATCGTACGACATAGGTTTGGCAGTATCCTGTTCTTCTAAATCGAAAAGGTGTGGGGTTTTTTCTTCTTTGAGAAACCACTCTACATATAAATGTGTTTGTATTTAGTCAATTTTGTACACACATGGAAAAATTTAGTTAATTCCAGATGTATCAAAGTGAACCAAGGCAGCTCGTGTAAAAAAAAACAACCTAAAATTGCATAAAACTTAAAACTTACTAAATAATCAGCTATAATATTATCTATGAATTTTATAATTGTATAGGATTAAAGATTACGACATTTCGAAGTAACTTAAAATTTGTATTTTAAAACGTGAATTATGAAATTTATATTATACTTTGCTATCGAACAGTTTATCTAATAAAAAAAACACTTATATTTATAATTTAGCAATATATCGTAAAATATAGAGCCTGAGACCAATTATCATTAGCAAGTAAAGTATTTAAATCACTTTCATCTATTTATTTGTGTAGTAATATTACAACAAAAACAACGACAGCAAAAATTACTGCAAAAATCGTGATGTAATACAGTTTTTTTGTTGTATATAGTTTCGTTAGAGATTAGTTTCTTGTAGTTAACTGAAACACGATTATAACTTTTTTTTTTAATCAATTAAATTTATATATTATTTATAGTGCAAAACATATTCTTGATGGAGAATTTTATTTTTTATTAATAATAATATTATTATTGTAAATAAAACGGTTTTACATTTGTATGTGCTCAACACAGTAGTGGGTTGTTGTGAAATGTGGGATTTTCCAATTTTTCAGACACGGTGTATACAGTGCCTACCAAATGGTTATATATACATACATATGTAAAAATTTCAAAAGCCAAGGATATATAGAAGTCGTACATACCTATATATATGTGCATATAAACACGAGATTTAATTACATTGAGATTTATGCAATATATACAATCTAAAGATTTGTTATTTTAAAATACTATTATTTCTTTATTTGATGTTTGTGTGTTCATTAGCATACATTTCCGTCTTTAAACCACACAACAAAATTAAATAAATAAATTTAACTGCGATATAATTTATTAATCGATTCTCAGGCGCCATAATACCGCGTACAACCAAAAATTGGATCACACATATCATTATTAATGTCTTAATCCAACTCGATCGAATTGTAGTGCCGTATATATAAATCAAAATCGAACGAAAAACAAAATAACAAAACTAAAAATCTGACATAATTAAGTGTCAAACATAATCACAATAATCATAAAAAATAAAACCATCATTTCATTTATAACGATCTGATCTATCATTAACAAGACCAAAAATTTAATTTTAAATTAATGATCGAGATCATTAAATTTCATCAAAATTAGTTATATGTCTATACACGTACGAATATATGAAAGGTGAGTTTTTGAGATGTTGGGAAGGAGGTCATATTTATATATGTATATCGAACACAGTTTTGTAAATTTTCACAATCACAAACCGCCTACATATAGCTACACACAACTATCTCATTCATGAATAGGAACTTGCAAATTTTTATCAATGAAATTTTGTGTTTATACTCGTATGACCGATTTCTAATTTCGACATATTGATAAATTATAATACTGCTGTGTATAGTGACCTAATATTTATTTATTCTGCTAACATCTAATCGAACGTAAAAAATTCTTATTTCAATTTACATATATTTACGGATTGATTTATGTGTTTTTACGTTAAAAAATAAATGTTTTGTTTAACATAAATATACGAGTAGTTATTAGATGGTTATATCATGCAGATGAACTGCACACTCGTTACAAAAAACCACAACATAAAAAAAATATATATATATGTTCAATTCAAACGGTGGATCGATGCCTAATCGTACTCTCACAAGACGTTAATAAATCTTTTCCAATTTTCTAATGTGGTTTTGGTTGGAAGGTCAAATAATTATAATTAATTAGAAAATATTTTGTTAAAAGATAATTAACATTTTGAACTTCTTTCATTACATTGTATACGTATGGATCGTACTTTCAATACAGCTATATGATTAGATTTATATAGTGTGTGCGTGCGTGTATGATTTAAGGAGCTTTGTAATAAATGGCGAATTGTTATTTAATTATTATAAATTATTTAATTTTATTTGTTTTCGTTTTATATGCTCAAGATGTTATCGATTTTCTGTATAGACCAATGTCATAAGGTCAATGTGAGAGGTAACTATTTTTATTGGTTAACCGAATTCGTATACACACGCGGTAATATATGTTGTTTATTTTGCGAATGATGATTTATGACTTCATTTGTATATTTTATATTTATTAGTGGGTTGGAATTTATTCATGTTTATGGTGTAGTAATTAATGAATGGTGTCGTTTCAGTTTATGAAAGTTATTTGATATTTATTAACCTCTTTCGATGTCCAAATGATTTGCGAGTGAAAAATTACAATGATTTGATATATCTTGAATTGACTCTGTGTTTATCTGCATTAACATGAGGGTGTTTCAGGCACTGCAATCCCTTATTTGATTGGAATTTAACCTACACAATTCGAAGTTGTAGAATCATTTAAATTAGATTAAGCTTTTTTTTGAAGTTCTAACCACCCCGAAGTAGACTAGTTCCTTTATTTTCTGCTCAACATTGTGCAATATTATAAGTATGCCCACTTTATCTATGTAAGAAATATTTGTATTATTATAACTTTTAAAAACGCTTTAAATTTAATTATAAAGATGTACAACCGGTTAAAAGTTATGTTATGGTAGACATCTAAAAGGACGAACCGTAGACATACAGTTTCTACAGCTATACCACACATTTTTCGTTTTTCAGTACTATCACAGAGAAACCATTTATTGAGCCCGTATAATAGATATCCCTAATTATCCTTCCTTATCAAGTTAGCCTTCCTCATTAAAAATCATTTATGTCGGTTATGCAAATTGTGGTTCTATTCATATTCCAGCTAGACAAAAATGTATTTCGGACTAATCACAACTGTTTTGATTTTTTTTATAAGCAGTAATCACAAGAAAATTAAATTGTGGAGAGCTGGAAAAAATATCAGGTTAAGTTCTAATAGGTTCTAACGATAAACTTGATTTTCAAATTTAGTCCAACTGGATTTTATTATTCTTTCTAAATATCTAATATGTTTGAGCTAGCTAGGCAACACATTAGATATCAATTTGGCCTTTTGTTATTTAACTTGTATTAGCTGTTTCCTGAAGAATCAGCAGGAATAGGTGGGGTAGACTACAATAGGTAATATCTCTGGAACTTTTGTTGAAGAAAAGCGTTGATATTTATTTAATTTAATTTACAACAGTTTTAACTATATACAACTTATTTTGAGCTTGTAGGTTCATTAACAGAAGGATGTGCAGTTTATAGATTTAGAGACCTGATATGGAATGGCCATGAAAATTTTCATATCCCTCGCATTGCTACACATCCGTTCGTTATTTAAATCATTGGTATGTACTGAGCGAGCAATCTCTTCGTCTCTTTTTCAATATTATGCACTACGACTAAGTTGAATATGTACTTTGATGCTTGAACATTTTGATACGATTGGACATGGCAGAGTGCAATGTCAAATAAAAATCCAACCGCCTTTTAATTTTCAAAATTTTACTGCAGAGACATTTTTTAATCGATTCAGGAGTTGATGCCTCGACCTCACCAACTCGCTTCATCAAGAATCCATACCTCTTCGCTTCATTTAGTTCATTTACAGCGGCTCCACAGTAAACGATTTTGGAACCAAAATATTAATATTTTACATTGGACTGCGTCACAAATTCTCCTGGGAGTTTGTTATTGCTGAATTGTCTATGCCTATTATCGGCTCGGATTATCTCAAGAACACCGGTTTGCTTGTGAAAATACAAAATTTATAGATTCTTTAACCTTCGTGTATTTACACGGTGCAGTTACGTCAAACTTTCGGTGACAATCAAGCCCGATATTATCAAAGATAACGTTAAGCACAAATGTGCGACAAACCGACTTCTTATTGCATGTAAACCACGACGACTGGCACCTGACAAACTCATCATTGTTAAAACAGAATACGAACACATGATGAAACTCGGGATTTGCAGAACTAGTGGTGTATCCTGAATTTGGGGCTTTACATTTTCATATAGAGATTGAATACTGAAGCTGACTTAAATTTAATTATTTAAATAAATTTGATTTTTTTATAAGAGTAAAAATTACTTCGACATGAATAATCTACGCGGTTGTCAAAACGTAAAACTAAATCGGCCATTATTTGACTTCATTTGGTGTCGACAACTTTGACTACATATAGAATTGTTCTATATAACAATCGGTATTCATTTTTTAAAGTAATACGTAAGGCTTGAACCCTGTAGAACAATTCCCTGTAGAACACATGTAACGAACACAAATGTTGCCATAATGTTATATCCGATAAATCTGATAATCGTTTAAACTGCAATGAAAACAATTTTCCAATTACTGTGAAAGCAAGAAATTAAGCATCACAAAACAGTCTTATTTACACTTAAAAAGAACATTCAGGCATAATTTAATACACTATCACTGTAACACTGTAAAATGAGTGGCATGTACAAAATTGATCTCAAACATCACTAGCAACCTGTCTCACCAGATTAGAATACTTCTTCATTCTGATGTAAGGACGTCTTATAAAAGACTTTTTTCTTTATCTCTAATCTGTTTGGGCACAAGGCAAACCTACTTGTTCGCGGTTCGCTTATTTACGTCCTTACCCTACGCGATTACAGCCAATTCGAGGACCTACGGCTATAGGTCCGATTTTCCTAACCATCTGCACATTGCATAGCTCCATGCCAGCCTATAGTGTTGACATGGAAGATGGGTTCCATGCCAGCCTATAGTGCTGACCTGGAAGATAGGTCGGCCCATGAGTTCTGCACTCCAACAGGGGGTCAAAGTTGTGTTCATTCACACCACAGATCGTAATCAAGTGGTGAAAAATCCCTTTTGCATCCTGCCCCTATCGGGATTCGAATCCAATACCTCCCGCTCCATTTGCCGCAGCTTTAACCACTGCGTCGCCTAAGTGGTTAAGAGGTTTTCGATTTACATATACAGTCAGGTAAATTATTAAATATTGGTCTTTGAATTAAATATAAGCAATACATTTGGTTTAAATCCATGATTGCCCAGTCCTTCATCTTCAGAACAAACACATTTGCACTTTTTGTTAAATTTGCCTCTCAAAAATGTTCGTGGTCGACTAGACTTTCAGTTCGATACTGATATACATCTTTTCATCTCGGAATAACTACAAACGCGGCTTAATACCTCCATTGTTATGTATCAGACAATTGAGTCTGTGCAATATCATCTTTAAGAATCAGTTTACATGTAGCATTTTTATATCAAACGGTTGTTGAAATGATCAGTGAATGACGTTATTTTCAGTTGTATGATTATACCACCCAGGTATTACGTCTTAAGTTATAAAAAGGAAGGAATACTTCTTAGTTGTCCATATCTTTTCTCCATTCTTCCACTTTATTGAATGGCAGTGTAAAGCACTTTACGATTCGTTTTGGAAGTGAAGCACCCCCAACTCTTAATATTTTATGTAATTCCTTTTATAAAAAAAACTTATCAATTTTATGTTTTATTTTTATTTTTAGGTAAGTCTTCTACATTTGGTAACATCTTTTATTAGCATCGAGGTAGGAATTAATCTTAACAAAAAATTTTTTAAGCAAACATGTGCAAATAATGTGGGTTTAATGTTATTCATTCAACACATTGTGCAATATAGTGTATAACGAACTAATTTGACTTGCCAATATAACACAACACCGAACTTGGACCGTTGTGCCTAATGTGGCCATACAATTTCGCCTATATATAAATCGCGCACGTATACCTAATTTTCATACATCCAAAAACGAATAAGAACGAAATCCTTGAAAAATCAATTATGGTACACACCCTATAAGCATGACTAAATATTACATCATTTGGAAATATCTAAAATTTAATTTAAATAGATCACGTTGCCAAATCTGTATCCTTATGCAGGCAAAGTTGCGATGATGAAATCTTGATTTGTGTTTAATTCCAAAATTGCATAAAAGGAATGGTCATCCAAAAATTGATAAGATCACTTCCGAGTTGTTAATTTAAAATAAATATTTTTTTTATTTTTTTTTGTTAATTTATTCATTAAAAATATCGCTTTGTAGGTCGCCAATTTATGGTCCACGCGCGAAATCATGATTTTCATCTTTCTTTGTTTTTTTTTTAAATTTTTTTTGCGTTAACATTTTATGAATGAAAAGTCAACTTGACGTAATTTTATTATTTTTAATTTAATTATCTCATTATGGATTTGTATTTCGTTCAACCATGTGATGTTTAGTTTAACGATATTCCAAATGGAAGAGAAAGTAGTTTATGTACTCGTACGTATATTGTGTGGCATAGTTCAATGTTATATACTGCATGTATATCGTGATTAGAATGAGACTAATTCAACCTGTCTACGTGTGTAAAAAATGGATTTTTTTAAACAATTTTAAAATATAGGTGTGTCCAGTATATTTCCACTATTCTAATCACTGGTTCTCCATCGTTGTACAAATAGTTATCTATAATTATACGGTGCACATATTTTATTGTGATGTCGAGCAGTAACAAATTAAATAGTTAAGGCATTGGTTATTTATAACAATAAAATACATAAGATATCACGAAATCATTATCCATAATTGTTAGCTAAGATTTATAGTTCTCTAATTTCGTTTTACAGTCCTATTAAATTCATAGTTTCGTCTTATTTTATGGCATTGACGGCTGTAAATGTATAGACTTGAAACCACAAATTGGTTAGTATATACATAGTTGGAATTAAATAGGGTGTCCCATTTGTAGTTTATGGGGCCACAAGACTCATAAGTTTTGCTTTGAATGTATTTTGATTAAAAACCTCGATATTTCAGTACTTCTGTGAACGGAAATACAGAGATAAAAGTATGAACCTATACTTCGAATTACTAAATCTCGAAAAGGAAAATCGAAAAAAGTTCAGAAATGATCCCTATTTCCATCGTATGCATTTCGAATAATTATTGCAGATGGTCTGATTAAGTAATCTGCCAGAATGCCTGTCAACCTCTCAAAACATCGCACTCTGCTCAATTGTATCTAATATTTTAAAAAAAAAATTCAGTGGTAGCTTTTTGTATTTCCGTGCCAGCAAACTGATTTTTGAGGGAAAAAATATGAGATACACGTTTTTGTGAATACGTCAGCATGAAAATTAGGGGAAAAATCGATTTAAAACATGGAAAACAACAAAAAAACAGATGTTTTAATAACAAGTATTCCATTCGATTCTGCATTAATTTCACTAAAGTTCTCACAAAACTTTGAGGTATCGTCTTCCATTCATCTACGATCGCCTGTTGCAGCTCCTGGAGATTCGTTGGAGCAATATCTTTGGCTCGAACTCTTCTTTTCAACTCATCCCCAAAATGGCCGAAGAGATTGAGGGCCGGGTTTCGAGCTGGCTAATCAACAACAGGCACATCCACCTTTTAAAGGTATACCACGCCAGTCGTATGCGGTGTCCATGTACCGTTCAGAAGTCATTCGCTTTGATCGACTGCCGGTATTGGCTCGGGCGATAAATACAAGATCTGTCTTCGCCTCTAGTGATATGGCTTCTTAGAACATGTACGATCCACCGCCATACGAGACACATTCTTCAATGCAACATTGTGTATATAGCCCTCCTTGTCTTTTGTATACTCTACTGCGTCCATCGGTTCCATAAAAATACATCCTCTCCTCATCAGAGAACAGGACTCCATTCTTGTTCTGTCCAATTCAAATGATCTCGAGCGAACTCACGACAGGCATGTCAGTGGACTGCAGTCAATTTCGGCCCGTTTACTGGTCTATTAATAGTCAAATTAACTTCCGAAGTTGTCTTCTAACTTGTCACGGATTGACTACGACTTCACGAACTTCTTGGAGCCGCCCGTCTCAGTTGACCCTCATTGATGCGACGAATTCGCAACGAAGTTTTAGAAGAAAGCGGTCATCACTCTGTGCTGTAGCACTAGGTCGATTAGATCCTCGTCGCCGTCTAAAGCCACCAGTTTCCTGATATTTCTGCCACCAGAGGACCGTTCAGGTTAACCATCGGTATACGACTGATCATAATTCCGAGCGAGATATGTCATGGCATGCTATGATCATTCCAACGTACTGCTCTTTATAATGCCAAACCCATTATTCAGCTAATAGTTCAGGGCATGATACAAATCTCAGGCTTGGAAAGAGTTGTCTATTCTGCAGTACGTTAAACTAAATGATCTATCAATAAGAGATATAATCTTCGTTATTGATTTAACCGGTCTAGGTTGGTCCTCAGTTATTCACAGGAAGAACGTGATTGTTTCCGCACTTCCAACTGTCGATCTTGAAACACCCTGCTCAGTATATCTATGTGGTGATATCGGTAACATATATAATCACAAGCACACGATTATAAAAAACATTACCATAAAACGATATTTTGATCGATCTAACCTTTCACCTTCGATATAATTGAAATGAATAATTTTACCTGTGATGCTAATTCTGAACCATTTGGCCACAATTCTCTCCAAAAACGAAAACAAATTTATTATATTAAATATTTAATTTTAAAAATAAAATAAATTTTATTAAATGAACGATTATTTATCGTCTTTTGAAATGCAGAGCGAAGAAAAAATAATTTTTAAGATCATTCGTTTACGTACCAATATGCCATCTTAAGCCCAGAACAAAAGAGTTCGTTGTTATGATTTTGTTTTATATTGTTGAATTGTAATTTACCATAAAATATCGTCTCTTTATAATTTTATGTGTGTGTGTGTAGTGTAAAGATGAAGAATCGCAAGAAGAAGTCGGATTCATAACAATAATATCTTATATAGCCACTAAAAATTTATATATAAGATGCTGACATGAAATTATTATTTTTTTTTGTAAGAAATGTATGTATTTGCTATATAATTTTCGTTTATTAAAACAAATAAAATTATAACCTCAAAAAAATAACATAAAAATCTTAAAGAAAGACCACAAAATTTAATATTTGAATGATGTTGGGGGGTTCTTGAACCGCGTCAACCATTGCAAAACCTTAAAACAGATCTTAATAAATTTATATATGTATACGATTTAGGGTGGTCCCAGGTCATACAGTGTTAAAACAAAATTTAATTGGTAATTTTCGCGAGAAAAGCAAGATTTTATAATTGAATTTTCCATTTTATTTATTTTTATTTGTTTGCGTTTTTGAACAGTTTCTTTAAGATTTGTAGATATTATACGTGGACTAATATGAGCTGACAGGTAAACAGATCATGTCATAACGAAACAGAAATGCCTAAATATTTCCGGGACAACGATATGATGTGGTTAATAACTGAAAAGTTTAACTAACGAATGATAATCAGGGTTGAACATATCTTAAGATATTAAATCACAGTATGTGTGTGAGTGTGGGTGGGCGGGAAATATTTTCATTTCTCTTGTATACATCGTAAAAATAATTTGCAAGCTCATCCCACACCATAAATCTACATAACAAAATCTAACACTCATCATAACAATGATTAGTAATTTAAATCTATTAACTTTCATTGCCATAATTAGAGTTTGATTGAGTTCTTATTTATGTTTGGACGAGTGTATATATAATTAAAAGAAAGCAAATTGTGTCCATTTCAAAGCTTTGTCATACACCGACAATTTGGATGCATAGCGCCATATGTTACGTAATGTTGACGATATATTTTTATACGATTCGATACTGTGTGACAATTATTAATAGCTGAAAGTATTTTTGGCGTGTTATCAGACTGGTGATAAGTAAACTATATGTGTACATTATAGAACAATATTAGTACAGACAAATCCATTTTAAGACTGTCAATATTTGATTTACAAGCATTTTATGGGGTATTTTGTGTGTATTTATAGATAAATACTTAAGGGAAAATTGTTATTGGTTCAATATGCGTTGAAATATATAAAGGGTTTTCCAATAAGAGGTTTCATTTTGAACAGCCTCCTATTTCAGAAAACCCAGATTTGTCGATTTCTCGTCGATCTTTGGAATATAAATTCCACAAACGACATGTTACCGTATTTTGCACAAAGACTTAGGTCCTGAAACTTTTAAAGTTCAGTAAACACAAGAACTCAAGCGCTTGGATCCTTCAAATGCATCAAAATGATCTGGGTTTTCAACGAAAGATCATCTTGAGTGATGAGGTCCTAAATTTCACTACAAGGATATAGTGCCGCAAGTGTAGCTGCGGTGGCCATTTAACTGATATCGTTTTCATGTCAATGGTATACCTTCCTCTTTACAATGTAATAAACATTCAATAATTTCTCTTAAACAATACTCCGTTTTTTTAAATATCAAAATGAAACCTCTTATTGGTAAACTCTTAAGTTTATTTAAAATTGTTTGTGTAACAATGAAACGTATATGTGATGTATATATACGGATTACGCAATTGATTATAAATGAAAATTATCGGTTTTAACAATATTGCATTGATTGGTCAAAGGAGGGGTTTGTTTTTATTCTAATGTTTTTAATCTTCGTTGGGGCTCAAGAAACCCTCAACTCTCGCGGTTCGCTTAGCTACGTCCTACTTTAGGCCATAATAGCTTTATAACGAGGACGTACGGCTATTGTTCCAACGTATAACCATTTGGGCATGGTAGATGGATCGGCTCACGAGTTCTGCAGTCTATCAGATGATTTTGTTCATTCACACCATCTACACGCTTTAATCACTAGAAATAATGAAATAGAAGTGTTCGTCAACAAAAGTAGTGAAGTGTGTTTACACATGGGTAATGGTATTCATCGAAATTTCAACCATTTTGGACCAGAAACGCGTTCGAGTGTCATTTTCGACGCTTTGTTAGTACCGGTTAGGCCCAATAAATCAGTTTTGGCGCCTACTTATTACTGTTAATGAAACTTGGATACACCATTACGCTCTAGAATCAAATACACACGCATAACATCGCCAAGCGGTTCAAAACATCGCCAAACGGTTCAATAAAGGCTGCCTGTTTTGGCTGGGACAATAACGCTGACTACGAGGGTAGTAACAAAAGTTTGTTGGCGAAATTTTTTTTTATATTTATTCGTGTTTGCTTCTGTTGTGGTCAATACCATGGACTACTATTTAGTTTTCGGATCTTACTTATAAAACCAAGATTCATCTCCAGTATCGACTTTACTTGCTCCATTTTCGGATTTGTTGAGGAAAAATTTAGTAAAGTACACTCGAGCCTCATTTAAAATTCGTGGGACCTATCCAGCAGATCGCTTTGTGTTTCTAAGTGAAATTTCTTGTGTGAATCGAGAATCTTTGTACACTTTGGACTTCACCAGAAATACAGTAGGGTCATCAGTGGAAGATTTTGGACGCCGAAAACCGAAGAGAATCATAAAGTGAATTCTGTTTGCGTTGGTGGTGGAATTTCATCTCAGCTATTTCTCGTCTCCATGTTAACCGATCGTTCTTAAAACAGTTGCAAAGGGTTTAACATTTTTTCGTTTTTTTTAAATAATCAAGAGTCGCCTTCTAAACGAACTTTTCACAAAGCCCTCATATTTTCTAAATCAGACGTTGAGTTATCTTAAAAGATTTACTTTAAAAGTCAAAACCTTAACAGGAGCATATTATAGACATTATTACTTGATAAGCTGAAGCCAGACAAACATTAAGGTGAAATTTGTTCAGAATAGTGACATTATTTACCACGTAAATGAAGTGACAAACTATGATAGATACATAATGAGTTACCTTCCCATTATTATTATTAAAGTTGGCTGGAACCCTTTAAGGTTCCGCACTCAACCATAGTAGACTATGGTAGCTTACCATAGTCATAAAGTACACATTCAATATTTAGCAACATCTCATTCAACATTGGGAGTAAAACTACAATCACACTTTTCAGAATGCTGTTAAAGTTAGTCGAAAAAGATAGAGACTATCTGGATGATCCATTATTTGTTTGGATAAAACCGTTATTGCAAATTGAAATAAAATTCACTAAAATTACGCAGGGATGTACTCATATACCACAGAACAAAAATCCACATTTGGTCGTACAAACAACCAAATGAAACTATTTCTAATAAAAACGTGTTATGGCTTAAGTACACTTACTTAAAATAGTTTTAAATGATGTAAATTATATCATGGGGCAGACTCACACCCATTGTGGGCTCCTCAAAGCCGGGCACTGAGAAAACAATTGAGATATAGAATATAAGATAATTCTATTCAATGTTTACACAATTAATACGGATTTGTTTTACTATACAGATCACAACTTACCTAAATCATTCCTTTAAAAGATGATAATGATCATTAAACACAAACATATTTATGTTTGATTTAAATAAATAGACGGTAGACTTGTTTTCTCTTCATTTTATCTGTGTACACAGGCTAGGCAGGGTACAATATGTACATACATATTCTTGTACATCTGACACAGTACCAGTCTATATATACACATATATCATGTCTTTGAGATGAAAGATTTTTACAAGTTTTCCATTTTACCTCGTACATTATATGCATAAATATGCTGTATTATTTATTGCTTTGTTGAAAGAAATTACAAATTTATTTCTTTACAGTACGTTAATGTGTTTGGAGTGTTAAGGATCAACATTAATTCTATTGTGTATGTGTATATACTCGAACACTGAACAAAGATGTCTTTTGTCTCTAATCGGGTTAACATAATTATGTTTAAAGCGCAACGTGTACACAAACAAACTATACTTTTGAAAGGACTTGATGGAGGTTGCGTGCGTTTTATATATTTCGATTCAATTTCTTATGTAGGTGTGATTTTTCGTTAATGAAACGAAAGCATTGTTCGGTGGCACAGCTAAATATTTAATCTTAAATTTTATACATATATATAAAGATGCTGAAACTTGATCCTCGTCTTATCGCTATTTATATACACGATATATGTGTAAGATAATGACGGTCATTGAGCTTGACTTAAATTATATATATATACCAGTCTTGACCTTAACTATATATATAAACGAGAGTAAACCGCAAATATATAGACAACCATGTGCGTGCCGCTAACGAGAGCTAACCACATTGTGTACTGGATATGTACAATTTCACACCGGAAGCAAACGATATATTAATGCATACCGCATGTGTATTAATAAAAAAATCTTTGCGAGATGAATAATTAAACTTATTGAAGTTGCAAATCTTTTAAAGTAAATATCGAAACTGTTTAAGACTCATACTATATAAGTATTTACAGCAAGACAAGTGGGATTACATCATGTGTGATACAATTGAAATTGAATCATATATATAATAAATTTTGTTGTTTTTGGTTTTCCGATCTCTCATTTGCATACCATATGAGTAAGAAATTGGAATGTTCAAGATTTGTATACATAAAAGAATGTCACCAAAAATTTTAACGATTGACATTGAATTATTTCACTCTCGCCCGCATTATTAACTAGCGGTTTGTCATAGTTGATGGCCACTTGGACTTTTGTGACCTACATATGTATATACATAGGTTCGATTCATTTAGTTAGACGTCGCGATATGGTGGGTGAATTTCGCATTATGATGTAACTATCCCGCACACGCACATGTTTATTTATATATATGGTATATATCTAAATTGTGCGGTAATCGTATACACGTTATTAATATAATTAGAACAGGTGTTTTGTCGAATATGGACATACATAATTTGTGATGGGAATTTTTATTTTAGGGAACTATCAACAAAGACATCACATAACAGTGCGAAATTACGCAACTCACTTATTTAAATATTTGATTAGATATTCGTCAACTAAGAATAGTTCCCCAAATTAAAACATCAAATTTCAAAGTTCATTAATTTGTCAAATGGCCATTTGAATGCTACACAGCGGAACGTATTGTATATATGTTACTCATGATTGGCTTTCTTTTATGTCCGCATGAGTACAATGCAAGCAACACCTCGATATTATTTTGTATTGTGACATACTACCCATATAATGTGATGTAGTCTAATTGAAAAACTATTGTATGTACATCGATTCGAGTATATAGATTGTATATTCGACACAGTGACGTAATTTAATTATCTATTTAACGTGAATTTCCGGCAGATGAAGAAACCAACGATAAAATTAGCACAAAAACGCCATAAATAATATAAGATGTGAAAGATCTTGTATATACTCTAATTTGGTGGTCTGATTGTTGTGACAATTTTCTCACAACTGTTGAAATTAGAAAACGCGACAATTTCACTTTACATAATCCGAAACACTTTATATACAAATTAATTAACTATCTTTCGTTGTACATCAATTATAATACAAACTATATATGTACCTTGATAGAACGCACAGTAAATATACTTAAATTGAGGACAGACACACATTTCTTGTTAAGTTATAAAGTGTTCACGATTCCAAATGATCGATCGATCACATGAAAAATTATTCAAAACAATTTTAACTCGTTCGATTACGATATGTACGAGTATGTATATGTGTGAGAAGATTGATTGGCAAAAATTGTTAACAATTATTCATCGCAGAAAGAAGTTCAGTTTCGAACCATTGAATGATCTGTTTTATTTTTATAACGGTTAATGACACAACGTATAAGACGATCACGATCAATCAATTTACGAGAAGAAAACTCTGTATGCATATAAAGTCAGAATGTTTGTGTGATCTTTTGAACTGTTTTAATGATTGTTTTTGGTTTTTTTTCGTTGGTAATTCGATAGCGTATGTACCAAATGTGAATTGGTTTTGTTTTCGTGGGGTTAATTAAATTTTATTGGAGAATTGGTGGAAACTGGGACGATTATTAATATTTATGTGCGGTATGAAAATAAAACGAAAATTATAATGATATATAATTAAGTTGAACTTCTCGTTGGTCTTTTTACAGCTTGTAGCCTATATAGTATATACCAGCATCGAGAAAATTAAAGAATACACACTTTGGTGGAACATCTTCTAATTGAAGCAGTTCTTCCTTGGAAAGAGGTTCGCGATCGTCTTCAAGCAAATCAACCACATCAACGTCTTTAAATTCGTTAAAACCAAG
Organism: Tipula lateralis; assembly: GCA_963932295.1. NCBI lineage: Eukaryota > Metazoa > Arthropoda > Insecta > Diptera > Tipulidae > Tipula > Tipula lateralis. The sequence goes on from OZ010737.1 coordinate 128,924,071, forward strand.
TTCTGATTCCATAGGTTCAGTATATTTTGTCGATTTGCCAGAAGAGACCTAGCTTCATCATTTGTTGTTATATACTACGGCCATATTTTTTCGTTACGCCGTTCATTGTGGATGGACCGCATCTTTGATGTTATACTTTTTCCTAAATTTTGTGAGCGAACATTTACCATCTATCTCGTTAATTAGTTTCCGGAAAGTTCTGCGTAAAAAAAATGCTTTAAACGTAACTATTACGGCCTGATCCATTGGCTGGATTAAGGCTGTAGTATTTTTAGGCAGTTTATTATTTTTGTTTTTAGAAACGTAAGTTCTTTCAGGCATATAAGAAAGCGAAGACCCCGGTTTCATCGACATTAAAAACTTGTTTTAGAACGTATTCACCGCTTTCAATAAGTTTTTTCAAAATATTAGGATAATCTAGAGCGGCATCTTTAAATCATGTAAATTATGTCGATTTTTGAATTTTTCAAACCAACCTCGGCTGGCAAGAAAATTTACGTCTTTCGAAGAATCATCTAGACCATCTCTTTTCTACTTTTCAAAAAAATTGTTTTGCTTTTTTTGAACAGTCATAAGACTAATCTTCGATGAAATCTTCGTTGGTTGTTGTCTTCAATCCAAATGCCTAATAACTTCTTTATAATTTCAATTATACTGCTTCTTTGACGAGTTAATTTCGAAAAACGCTGCGTCTGACTGTAAATGTTCTTTTATTTTCTCCTTATTATTACAAATGGTTTGAACGGTAGATTTTGCAAGTCCCAACGTCCTACAAATTTCTACATTTTCACCAACTTCAATTCTACACAAAACTACTCGTTTAGCCTCTATTTCAATAGACGCATATCTAGTTTCGTAACCATGATTATAAAACTATGATTTTCGAAATGCTAATACATGAGACACTACAGTTCTCATTTCATTTGACAGTTTATTCATTTATAATTCTTATGTTAACTGTGTGGTTTGAAAATATTTTTTTTTTCGCCCTCCACCCAAATTTTCCTATTTCTATTTTAGTTTTTGTTCCGTTAATATATCGAATTCTGTATTAATTTATTATTTTGAAAACTTCAATTTTTATAAAAAAAAAACAAATACATAAAAAAATTAATATTTATTGTTTTCACTATTCACTAACTGTATAACTTGGCACTGTCGTCACAAAAATGCCATGGGATGAGAAAAAATAGCTTATTCCGAAACCATGTTTAAACCAAGTTGCAAACCATGGTTAGCAGGGACACATTACAACGAAATCATGATTAATTCGAAACTGTAGTTACGAAACCAGATATGTGTCTATAGTATAATGTAACTGATTTTCGTCTAATTCTAAGTCTATAGAGGCCGTTATAACGAAAACCCGTATAAAGAGCGGTTGTATAGCGAGGAATGAGTGTATGAACATTCCCTTCTCTATAATGCTGAACATGGTAACTATATGCTATCGAAGCCGTTTTGTACCTCAGGGTTTTTTGTAAAAAGCGTTTATCAAATTGTATTGGTTTATACGAGTATAGTTATGCTTCCAGAGTTCTTGATGAACTGTAACAAATTGGTTGATGTGAACGAAAATGTGTGTTACTACACCATCACGGTGATAAAAATATGGTCTAAAATTCTATACAATATAGCTTGAAACTTATGCTGTAAATGCAGCTCGTTTTCTTAAAACGTTACTTAGTAACGAAGGTATCGTTAAATTTTTGTTTAAAAGTATCGAGAACAGTATCGCCTTTTTTCGTGATCTCGAAACATTTATACATTATTTACAAATAGGATTATAATAAATCAAACGACTAATGGGACTCTCTTTTGGAACGACATATGTTGGACGGTAGCTGGCGGATAGTAAAAGTCAATATTTTAATAGAAGAATAGAATCATCTGGTTTATCAAAAGCTTTAGAAAAATCGATGTGAAGTTTGTTCTGTTTGTTAAGGTTATACCGCCAAAGAAACTAAAATTGTGACTGTTGATCTGCCTGAAAAGATCTGTGTTGCTCATATTTATACCGTTGGTATAAAATGACTATAAATAAAATGGCTATACCAACGGTAATTGAATAACTCATTCTTCTTCCCTAAGAGAACGAATGTATAACCGAAATCTTTCAGGCATCTGAAAAAAATATTCGAGAACTTTGAACATAAAAGAAATAAGTAAAGCCAAACTCTTTGTACAATCCCTGCATAATACGGCTTGGACTTGGAAACCCAATATTAACGTTAACAACGTTAAGTTGACAAAACCCATCATATACTGTTAAACTGTTATGATTAAATTTCGAGGTACTATAGTTATTAAGAAGCAATGGATGGCGTGTAGGGTTATAAACTGATCCTGTTTCTCCATTTTGTGGTGTCTCTTATTTGTTATAACAGCCTCGACGACCAATTGGGCTTATATATTGTATACTGATTTCGGCTTTAATGTTATTTTTCAATACATAGCAAAAGTACTCTATCCGGTCCAAGTCGCGATTAGTTGACGTTTTTAATCCGAATCGGCTCGTAATCATTCTTTTAATTTTTGAATAATATGTTTTTCGTTCAACACTGGAATCGTTAGATGCAGTCTACTATCTAAATCGAGTTTTCGTGAGTTCAATAGAGATCTGGTTATTATCAGTTAAGTACATTGAAGTTAAAGGATTATTGCTACTTGTGTGAAATTGTAGTTTGGAAACAGGCAGACAAAATTCGTCAGCCACCGCACTACAATAGGCTAGTTTTAAAGTTTGGGTTAAAATTGAACTGATTGATTTAAAATGATTTCCAAAGTTGCTTTTTGACAAGAATGTTATTATGTCATTCATGATTAAATAGTATTTTATTTGTCAGCTCATTTTGGTATGGAAGATACTTCTTGTAATGTCAATTGCACTAGCATCATTTAAATGAAATGCACCTCAGTTTCTAATAATTGTTGCAGAAGTTAGTTCATCAGGTACGTTTCTCACTCCGATGACATTCTCAAAATATGTCAGGGAGAATATTATGAAATAATTTGAAATCGGATTTATTCCTAATTGTTTGGTCGAACTTGTCAAATGTAACCATGAAGTTAGGAATAATGTGTTTTGTCATTCACTGAATTTGCTAAATTTTATTTTGTTGTTCTCTTTTAACTACCTAATAACATGTGATATAAAATCTATGAAGTTTTAGTCCTTAAACTGCAGAACATTCAAAAACACCAAATCAATAACTCAAAATGAAATTCGTTTACTAAATAGCAGTCGAATTTTGACATTCAATTTTCAGGAAATCCGATTTCGTTTTGTTTCATAATACTGGATTTTTCGATAACGGATTTTCTTAATAGCAAAATTCGCTTTCGAATCCGTTATCAAATACCTCTCAGGTAAATATAATGGTATGCTAGCAAAACTTTATTAACCTTATGCAGCTCACTTTATACACCTTACTCAAGTCACTCGTTAAACTTAGTCGGTATTTTAACAGATTGAGGTTGTCATTACGCAACGAACTTTATTGATTTTATTCAAATAAAAAATTCTATCTTCACACACCTCAAATTAACACAATGGGTTAGTGAAACAAGATGATCTTAAAAAGCATTGAATTTCGAAACGATTATACTTCTATAGAAGCGGAAGCTTAACCGACGCAAACTGCTGAATGTATTACGGTTCAACAACTTAGAGAATACAAGATACTATAGACACCAACTGTTAATGCAATATCGGATGTGTTACTTGTCCAGTTGCAGTTATTCTAATGTTTTCCCAGTCTTCAAAACAATTAGTATATCCAGTTTGTGGTGTAGTCTTCAAAGTGGCCAGCGTATTTTGTTTTTGGCTTGTATTGACTCAAAATGATATTCACGAAGTGGTGAAGAATCACACTCAGATCTTGTGGATCGACATTCAGTTGATTTTTGCTGAAATACTGATAAATAATGATTACAAGACGAGGAACACACTGAGACAATATATTAACAATATCTGATGTACATGGTGGGGCAAAAGTTCCGCTATCATTTTAATTGCGCGTCATCTTAGTTATGTGACGTTTAGCTCAGTCTCGCTTTAACCATTGTATTGTGTAGACGCCCCAGTTTTATAATGAATAAATATACGCCACAAGAACGAGCAGAAATATTGACAATATTTATTAAAATAATCGTACAATTATTACCACTTCAGCGGAAAAATATCCTAATCGTCCAGTGCCCCACAAAATCACAATTTATCGTTTACATGTGAATTTTCGAGACCGGACGTCTCGTAACGCTGAACATTTGGCTCTGGTGCGCGATAGTGTTGCTGAGTCTCCAGAAACATCAATTTGGAGACGTGCGAATTTTGAAAACTGATTTGAAAATATTTCCGTACAAAATTCATTTAGTCCAAAAAATGCTACCGAGTGATCCTAATCAACGAGTTGAGTACAGTAATGCAATCCTAAGGCTGTCTGGTGAAATTGAAGATTTTTCGTCTAAATTGATAATGAGCGATGAAGCCTCTTTTTAATGTCAGTGGTCACGTCATCATTGCATCCACTTAAAATAACTGTATGATGTGGTATTCATGCTGGTAACATCATTGGTCCATTTATTTCCACGAAGACTAATTTCGCGAAATGGCGATTTAGTATGGCCAGCCAGATCTCCGGATTTTACAGCACCAGACTTTTTCTATAGGGTTTTTTAAAATCAAAAGTTTTTGTGAATAAGTCCCAAACGATTCAGCATTTTAAAGACAATATTCGCCAAGAAATTGAAGAAGTTTAGCCTGAGATGTTGCAGGATGTCAAGTAAAATTCCCTAAAAAGAGCTCAAAGTTGTATAGTGAATCGCGGTCACCATTTAGCCGATATAATTTTCCAATCATAACGGAAAAAAAATGTAAAGACCAAAAAAACTTTTTATGAAAACCAAACCTACTTATCTTTTCTCTAAACAAATGTTATAGGCAATCAAAATGGTAGCGGAACTTCAACAATATCTACAAGCCCAAGTATACAAACTTCTTCATTTTGTTGATATTTTCATCAGTATAGTGGCCTTCCTAAACGACGTTCCACTACTATACGACCCTCGCCAAAAGATTTGCACCGTTTAAACACATGAGAAGTAAAAATGTCTAACCTAGCATGGTAATAATCATAAAACTTATGTCAGCTGTTCACAATCGTCATACCTATACCTATACGCATCGATAGCGCCTTTCTTGTAGATAACCTCTATCGTACCAATTTTATAAATTATGATTAAAACAAAATATCAATTAACGTAAAGCCCATTTCGTCACACTTAGTTTGCTTCTAATTAAGTGTATGGTATAATGCGTACGACATCATATCACGAACAAGAGCTTATCAAATAACAATATTCAGTCATAATACAGTCTGTACACATGTTTGTGTAAACATACCGAGTTAAATTTCCATGTCGAATTCCAACTATATAGTCGTTAATTTATTTCTTATCAAATTCTTAATTTTATTCTATTTAACAATAAAATTTTGCTTTAATTTAATAAATTTTCTAACAATTCCATTGTAATTATAATTTTTCATTCAACGAATTGCACTAACATTCGGATTGGCTTATCAATATATGTGAATGATCTCATCGATATACCTCTTAACGTTGTTTGCAATAAAAATGTTTATTAATTTGCAGTCGTTCGGTTTGTTTTGTATACATCACACTCTGTGTAGTCGATACCGGCACGTTGTTGTTCTAAGACGTTTTTATTTTGCATTAATATTATGACTTAAGTATATATACATTCAATACTGTGTTTTTCAATAAAGTGTGTTTTTTTTTGACGGTGAACCGATTTTGAATTATTTAAATTAAAATGCTAAAATTATGTTAATTATAGTGTTGAGCTTATAATATAGTGTCTGCGATCTCAAAACATGCTATAACATTATTTATATAGTGCTGTCATATATGTTGTGTATTTTTTAAGTTAGTGCGGGCGCCTTATTGTCGTTTCGCGCGTTATATGATATTTTAATTGTGATAAGAATTTTTTGAAATTCGATTGTTTTGTTTATATTTATATTTGGTTGGTGTAAAAGTTTTGAATTATTATTTATACATTAAAATAGCAAAAGTGTGAATATCACAATAAAATCCTAAGATGTGCCATTAAAATATTTATTAATCGACTTTGGTTATAAAATTTGGATTAAACACAAGATCAGTCGATAAAAAATATGAAAGGTAATAATATATTATAAAACACTTTTCTATTTATATTGTTAAGTGATTTTTAATGGTATATAGAGTCGCCTTTGTGTGACATTTTGCGATAGTGCACGTTTTCAAGATTAGATAAGATTATAGACTATAAACAAGAATTGAATGATTCATGCGTAATACATATACATATATGAACTTGGAATATGTTCATTCATTAATTTTAAGAAATTTGTTTAGACATGAGTGGTATAGACTTAAGCAAAATTGTAATAAGAATTTATTGTATTTGATAAACGTCTAAGCTTTATGAACTATTCTAGATAAATAGTTCATATATCATATTTTGAAACTGAGTCAATATAGTATAATAAAATAGCAGTAATATACAGTGTCCCAATGGGAGCTGTGGCTGGTCTTGAAATACTCCATTCGGTCGGTCCAATTTCTGAGCTCAGTTTAGATTGTGTGTGGATCTATTTCGGCAATGGTTTCTTTAATATTGGTTTTCAAATGCTCAATTGTTAGTGGATTGTCCGTATAACACTTGTCCTTCACACTACACAAATAAAATGCAAAATCGTCAAATCACAGCTCCTTGCGCCGGAAAATTCACGTCACCATTTCGACTGATATACGGTCAAATGTTTGACGCAGTTTCACTATTATAACGCCCGCTGTGTGGCATGGCGCACCATAAGTCTGGAACCAAATGTCGTTCAAACCAATATCTTCAAGATATGGCCACAAAAAAGATGTTTACATGTAGTCACACCGGCATCATCATCGAAGAAATACTGTCCAGTATAATGCCACCACGCCAAAGTCCGCACCAAACAGTAACACGGAATGGATTCATTATTGGCTTCATCACATATTCTTGTGAACTTTACGATTCCCAAATGCGACAATTTTGCTTGTTTACGAACCCACTGAAGTGGGTTCAATTTCAAACAATTTCGAGTACCCACACAGCGAATCGATATCAAAGTGGATGGTCACAGGGCTTTCATTACTGGACCAATTGAACTTTATAGAACGACCACAAACGAAAATCTTAACAAAGAATTCGTTGAATGGAAGACCGACTGATGTTCATTCCGATGCATCATGACGAATTGATGTTTTCGGCCGTTGGTGGACATTTTCGGCCACCGCGACTATATTTTCGCCTAAACGAACACGGCGAACAAGGGTACGCATTGGATTGTCAACAAGGTAGCCCGAATCACGCACTTTATCCACAAACTCTTGATAACGTTGGGTGTGAGTCCCGTGTTGCGTTAAGTTTTCTTGCGATTTCGAACCAATTGTGTTTGTTGTATATGTAATTTTTTAACATTTCCCACTTTTATTGAAGCGTTAAGCTAATCATTTCGTCCACTAAAAATAGAAATAATACACAGAGTTTCTGTCAAAAATAGAATCGCAGTATTGTTGCCAGAGCCACAATAACCAAACTGCAAGTCTGAACCGATTATTGGGACACCCTATATACACTAACAACAGTTCTAGTGGTGCTTCGATGTTTGAGTTCGATAAGCGTTGGTTTTCACAGTATCCATAAACTGTACTTTAAACCCGACTCAAGGTTATTCTTTCTTAAAAGGTGTTTCCTTCCAAAAGTCAAATTGTATTCGAATCTTCGATATATTGAAACGATTTGACCTGCTATATAGGTAACGTGCGTTGACTTAATTTATGTCTGTGTTGTGTTTTACATTTTAATTAATTTTCGGTCATCGTCGATTAAAATTCTTTAGCCAGGTTGTATATAAGATAGCCAGGTTGTATATAAGATAGTTGAATTTTTCCAATCCGATTTTTCAATGCATAAAATACAGTTATATACCATTACGATGATTCACATATGTTTCGTATAAAAATGTTTGCGATTTGTGATTCGTATTGATTTGTAGAGGATTATATATGAATCAGTTATCGGTTTAATTAAGCCATAGTTAAACAGCTGACCATTAAGTGAGAGTTTCTGATTCATGTGAATAGTGAAAATAACGTGGGGTTTGAAAGAGCCAACAGTTTCAAAGATGATGGTGGTACTCATTTGATCAATCTAATTTTTTTTTATAGTTCTTTCATTGATTTTTTTATGAACTGCACTCGAACGTTCCTTGGACAGAAATCGTATTTCTTTTATCCAGCTTCATTAATTCTTGCAGCTTCTTTGCGCTTTCGTGATCTTTTCTTTTTAATTGTAACTAAGTACAATTTAATCTGAGGTCGCATTACATGTTAATGCGGCATGTTAACTTATATGTCTGGTCTAGTTCGATTTTGATTCAACAGTATATTTACCGTTTACGCTTCTTCCTACACCGAAATAAATTTTAAGTATTAAACAGCTGGGTTGCCTCAGTAATCACGTGTTTCTAATGTTTTCCTATATATATCCCTGCATTGATTTAGATATAATTTGAGACTTTAGTCCAGTTTAACGTCTTTGTAGAGGTTTCTTAGATACCACAGGGTGCATTCACGATGTTTCTGAGTACATTATTCTGAAATCTTTCGATAATTCCAACATTGCTGAAAATTGTACAGCCTTAAAGTTGAATACCATAATGTGTATGTGTACTTTCCATCGTATCATAGTGTTCAGGGTCAAACCCATACATACTTGGTTGTATTTGAATTATTTTTTGATTAATGGTAACTGAAATATGTTCCGAGTTGTTTATTTGTGAAGTCGTTGAAATCGGTGAAAAGACATTATTCTTCTCTAATGGTTTGTCAATAATATTGGTTATTCTGGATACTTGAGCAATTCTATACTCACAAGTCAAAGTGGCTAAACTGAATATTTTTAAATTTTCAGGAAGAGCATTTGAATTAGAGTACTTTCATATTAGTGTTAACCATAAATGTGAGAAAGTAAAAATTAGCAATAAAAATATTGTCCTTATCAATTTCAGTTAATTTAACTATATAGTTAACCATAAGTATACTTATACTAACTTACACTAAAATGTTACTAAAAAGGTCACACAATAATTGATACTTCGTACTTATATATCATCTTTGCAACTAATAGTAATTCGTTTTTGATCTAAATATTGCAGGGTTGAATCATAGATCTACGTTTGCAGTCAAAAATTTCGTTTGGTCAAAACCTTTTTCGTTCGGTCGACTGGTTTCTGCTTTTCGGTCTTAACCTGTACAGTATCGAATGCATTTTCTTTCGAATATACGTAATCTATTGTTACATTTAAACCGTACTGGACAACCATATGATATGAAGAATTTTATCATGATGTGATAGCATATTCTGTTCACTTGTGGATCAATAAATCTAGAGTAAAAAATTGTTTTTATCGAATTAAATTTTATTCAATTTATAAATTAATTCATCTAATCAGACAGATTTGAATGCCTTTTCTATAGGTAAAAAAACGGCGCCCGTACAGATCTTGTTGATTAGCTTATTGCATATGTGCGATGTTATAGATTGGTGATGTCATGGGTTGTTGTGTGATTATGTCGATATCCGAACTGGCTATTTGACATTAGTTTTTTTGCAGTTGTATGATTGTAAATTTTGCTGTACATATATTATTATTTGGAATACTTTGCTTAAATTTCATAATAAACTGCTGGGTCTATAATTTGTTGGATTGACTGCGTTTTTTATTTGGAAATCCCCGGGCTAGTCTCCAGCAACGCTGCGTATTTTATGTATACCATACGACATACCCATTTTTTTCTATTTGAGCAGGCCAGTGCGTTCTTCAGTTCGCCAATCGTTATAAAATAATTTTGCTTAGAAATATTGATCCATGAATACAACTAGCCAGCCCATCAAACAGAAATCGAACGCCTGTTTGGAAGCTGTAACCGAGAATCGTATCATAAGAGTATGACAAAATAGAAGCTTTCCATTCATGCTATTCGTAATCGTTTCAAAGTTAAATGAAATAAAAAATGTGGAACGCTTCACGATTTTGCGTGTCATCCTTGCGCAGGGGCCATGCTAATCTTCTCTGTATCGTTCCAATTTTAGTATATGTTCTGCCGAAGCAAGAACATGTAATTAACAAAATATTTTGGTTATATACTTAAATATCAAGTAGTTGTAGTTCTAGTGAATTTCAAAAACCAGAACAAAATCGGCATCGTAATATAAAAACATATTGTAAATAAGGGATGACACATTTTATATGAGTATAAAATAAAATGTTTAGAATTGTAAAATGGGGTCGTCCCCTTACTCTTTTTTATAACTTTTGAGAAGTATTATCTTTTTAGTTGTACCATAAATAGGGTAGACAGAATAAGGGCGTATCTCCGTAAATATTTACAATTTGTTTTTGCGTTTTTTTTCGCTTTTCAATAATTCGCTAACACTAAAAATGCATGTATGAGAATTATATATAGAAGATTTTGATGATAACTTTTGTTCTTGCTTCGGCAGAACATATACTAAAATTGGAACGATACAGAGAAGATTAGCATGGCCCCTGCGCAAGGATGACACGCAAAATCGTGAAGCGTTCCACATTTTTTCGTCAAAGAAATTAACCGTTACATATATGCACGTGTGATGATGGTGATGATAATCCATATATTTGGTGATGATAATCCACCCGTGAGTGGTTTAATTTGATTGGTGGATTTCTAAATCAGAAACTAACATTTGAGGACATATTCGTTGTGATAGATATATGATATGATATATTTATAGTTGTGTTCGCCTATAAACAAACATACGCAGGATCGACAAAAATCAAATGAAGAAATGTCTCTAACCTTCCTAGCAAGATTAAAATCAAAAGTTGAATCTGGAAGCTTTCAACTTCAAATAATCAAATACCCGGTGAAGTGAAGATTATACATAGTCAAGATAATATATTGCTCTTATCAGGTCCAAGTGTAATTTTAAAATTAATTTAGTAATAAATAATCACTTTTTAACGAATGTCTCAATGAGAACTAACACCTTAATTCACTTCGCATAACCTATTAGCACTTTCATAAAATATCTAACTAAAATTTCAAATCATCTTTCTGAAAATTAGAAAATATTGAGCTTAGCCACTTTGACTTGTGAGTATAGAATTGTTGAATGTTGGGTCCGAAATCTGAACTGATTATTTGTAAATAAAATTGTTTCTCTTGATTACCGGATATAATCTTTTGGCCAGTTATAAATGATTGTTTAGTGTAAGGTTGTTTCAGATATAAAGCAAACATAGTTTTTTCTGTGTCCAGGACTCTGCAATTAAATTTGAGGTTGTAGTAGGCCATTAGCATTCCAGCTTTATATTACAAGGTCACAATACAGGCTCTGTACTCTTATTTCTTTAGTCATTCATCAAAAGTATTAAATTTAAGCCATTATTTCGATTGTTCTAGATTGTTTCAAACGTGTGCCAAGCATGTCCTTCTTTAGTTAACAGTTTTGTAATTTTTCTGTAGCTTTCACAAAATTCAAAGTTGTTTTTATCCACTCGGTTTTTTCAACTTTGGGCAAATATTCTCCTTTGCTTGGAGTGTTTTAGCCTCAATTTTAAGCGTCTGTACATCCTTGTGCCCCAATTTATTATCCAATGCAATATTAGCTTAAATTACACCCCGATTCCGTTAGTCGTGTGTCGTGTCACTTAATTCGTAACGACAGTTGTCGTGTCACTTCATCAGCTATAATCTTGTATTCTGCTAGTCGATTGAAGTGACCTAATGCAACGAACGTCACTTGCTGAATTAATCAAGGAATACTAATAATTTCAACTGAATATGTCGATTTAAATTTTCACGCGCCTATAGTTGTTGTTCCAAGTGACAACAAATTTTTTAAATGACTACTAGAATAAAAAGTTTGTTACTTCAATTAATAATTGATCTCTCGTTGGAGACCTATAAATATAAATAAATTTCTGACTTATTGAGTAAACGTTTATATCCCACAACATATCATGAGATTGATTATAATATTTGTTGTAAACATTGCTAGGGAAAAGTGTTCTGCATTCGAATCTAGTGTTTTGCCTGTATTATCGGCCTGGATCGATGTCCTTAAAATAGAATTCTCTGGGTTATAACATCCCATTAAATTATCATAACAATTATATCTCATATAGATTTGAAGATAAGTCGGATAATAGCGATACTGAAGGTTACCTCTTCAGCGTTCGATATCTTCTCTGTCTTCAATATTGGAGGTCTTGGAGATAATCGTAATAAATCCAATATAATTTATAATTATTTATACTGTCAAATGATTTACCTATAAGGATAAGCAAACAGCTACTATAAATCATTCCTCTTTTGGTATATTTTCTACACAAAAAATTCCGAAAAATTACGAAAAATCCTCTCATTGATTTGTTCGTATTTCGAAGTGGTTTTCCGTTTAGCTCTATTTTGAAATCCAATTGTTATGGAAGAATAAAGATAATCTCAGTATTTAGTTGAATTGTTATCCCAGTAAACTTTATGTTTCGAGATTGTTTTATAGAACCAACAATATCGTGTGTCCTTCAAAAATATTTGAATAATATCGCACACTCAAAAACGATTGACGTATTTTTTTTAGCAAAATCTTTTTCCACACTTTTGCTATGCAAAGTCCAAGGCCAATTGTATAGTGATTTCTAGTATCAATTATTGATACAACTATTTGTTAAGATCGATACAATGTAGATAGCCAAAACTGAGGTCGGTCAACATATGCTGCGATCGCCAACAAACAAATAAATTATATGGACACTGACGAAGCATTCTGCTATATGGTATAAATACAAAACATTGACATATTGATCTTCTGGTAAACAATCATATATATGCACTAAACAATAATTAGTCAGCACATTAATTACACTAATTGGCAGTTCGGCGTTTAATAACATAAATAATCAGATTGAAGGCGATTTTATGACTCAAACTTTTAATATTCCAGACATGTATTAATTTAATTAATGACTATCATGTTTGTGTATTTATGTACCAAGCAGTTAATTATAATAATTTAACTTTACTATGTACCGAGTTTATAATCTAATTAATGTTCTATATTTGTATAACTAATTAATTTGTTTTTATTTTTTATCATTTCAGGTAAGTTCCTGATTAGTGATTAGTATAATCATACTATATATTAAGGTATTTTGCAACTCACGGTATAAAATCAATCTGACATCATATAGTTCTGTTATCAGATATATTTTAAGCACACTTTTTTATAATAAATATATAATCGAGTTAATTAAATCCACTCATTAGTTATTAATTCAACGGATACCCATTCCACTCCATTTTGATTAAAACTAAAATGATTGATTGAAAAAAAATCTGCTTTCGATCAGTCTTTTGTCTAAATACTAAAATTATTTAATTAATAGAAATTTTATACTGTCAGTTTAACTCCATTTGTTATAAATACATAATTAATAAGTTAAATATTTCCATAATTACATATAAGTAAACGCTTTTTATGTATATAGTAGTTCGCGGCTTCGGGCACAAGCTATCACATTCGAACCAGTTATTTAACATTACTATAAAGACGACGACATTTTTGCGAAGAAAATGGCGCGAAAAGTGAAAATTTGTCGACTTGAACAGAGTGTATGGTTGGATTTTGAAATATTCCTGCATATGTGGCGTTGAGAATACATTGAACAGCGTCATACATTGTGTAGTGCGCGCATGCAAAGTTATGTGACAAATTAGTGTCAATCAAACCGATGTTTTTTTGTATAATTAAATTAATTAATTAAATATTGTACATATATATATATAATTCTACTTTAATTCCATATAAAAATTACAACTTATGTATACTTTCTTATATACTTGTATACTTATACAGTTTATAGTTTCACTGCGTGTAATTAATCTTGAAACGGAAAAGACAAAACCACTATGTATATACGACTATATCATCGTAATGATATATAATTTTAGTTGGAATTAACAAATCCAAAAATAATCTAATTAAGTGAAATGATTAATTAATTTTGTTGTTGTTACAAATATTAACCCCTTTTGTGGATAATGAAGCGCGTGCAATGATGTTCCGGCGAAAGTATTGAATAATTATGGCGATTATGTGGAATATTTTGTGGTTGAATGGTATGATAAGGTTGAAATGATTAGAAAACTTGTTACGAAAACAACCCTACCGGTATATGTAAAAGCTGGAGGGCTTATCTAGAGGTTTTCTATATCCTGTGAAATATTTTTCGGTTCCAAACTCCTTTTTGAAACCCAGCGTGCTCATAACATCTTTGATAGGGTTTTTAAAGCTTTTCTACGAAACATATATTTTAGCATTGATATAGGTTAGGTTAGATTAGACTGTTAGTTCTGAGAGACCGGCACACAACTTGGTTGCTAGATACTACTTGGTGCTTAATCTTACCACACAGTACTTTTCCCTCTACCGTTTCGAACCATTTTTAGCTTTTCATTGAGCATTAAATATCCTTCAATTAAGCGAGGTACTCCAAAAAATGACATCCTGTTACGCACAATACGAGGAGAGAAAAACAGTTTATTTTAGTCATACAGTCCTATAGCTTCCTCGTAAAGCAAAAACTTACTTGAAGCGAGAAATGGATGTTGACTACCTTAGACTTAAGATAGTGTGATTGAAGCGTTATAATGAAAGCTTGACTGTTCTTAATGATGTGAATATTCATAGTATATATTACACTTTACCTCAACCGGTTTACAGTTTTCATTATCTCAATTGATTCGGTTTGAAAAATACTGCAATAGTCATATAAAACGGGATGATTGATCTGAGAAAGTTTATATTTTCTAGAAAATAGTACCAAAATCATCCACATACATCATAAAACCGTGCCCTTCCAGGTAATGTAACAGGTTATTTATGTATGCAGTCAAATCACATAGATGAGCTGTCACGATCAACACCAAAGAGACCGCCTCTCGTCATACTCACAAGCGTTCGTGACAGCTTTTGAACTAACTTTGTTAAGAGCACCTTCTATCTATATATTAAAAAAAATTATCATTGAGTATTCCTTATACTCAAGAAAGTCCTCAATAGGACTAATTATAGTGTAGAAAATGTTGCCCCAACTTTTCCTGTTCAATACACCAGTTGAGATTTCGTCAGCTTGCTCGACTCGAGCGAGTCTCTAGTATGATCTTCTAACTGTTTTTCCAAAGATTTTAGTAGGAAGCTTATTGCAACCCAAAACACTTAAGACCTATAGGTCTAAAGTTTTTAGGGCTGCAATGAGGAAGCTTTGAAGATAACATTTACTCCATTCCACTTTTTTTGGAATATGACGTAGTTTCAGGGTTTTTGCAGATAAATTCGAGCTAAAGTACGATTATGTCAGCAGGTATATCCACAGTAATGATACCAGCAAATTGTCGCGTGTTTTTTATTTGACTAGAACAACCTGCAGCCAAATTAATCTTTATTTTTCTAGTGGTAATCCCATTTATTTATTACTGTTTGCAGTCCAGGATCCATTCGGTAGATTGACTCCTGTATACCACAGAATATTCTCCAGGTTTCTCCTTGACTCTGCTCAGTTCGTATTTCAGTCTTCAGCAGTTTTCTTACCTTATATTCTGGAATGCTCATCGCGGAAACTATCCTGTTCAATACGCTATCCTAAACAACCAATGTTCAACAAATCCTTCAGCCCTAATCTTGAGTAGGAGAGCAATCGAGACGATCATGGCTGTATCACTTCACTTATAGACAACGATTCCGAAAAATGTCTCGAATGACTGTCGACAACTTTAACCAACGGCATTTCAGCATGATTAGATTTTTTACTATTTCCATAATGTTAGATTTATAGTTTAGTTTGCTATCCAAGATCCAAGAGAGACCCAAGTATTTCCTGATGTTTAAAATAATCAAGCTAAAACCATTTAAAACTGGATGGTTGATCTGAGAAAGTTTATATTTTTTACAGAATAGTACTTAAAACATCCGCTAACACCATAAAACCTTGCCCTTCTTTAACAGGTCATTTATATGCATATGGCCATCAGTTTTAGCATAATGGCTAAGGGAGTTTCTCACCACGCCGACTCTCGTGTTCAATTCTCACCGTTGACCAAAAATTAAACATGCACCGGATGGCATAAAAAGCGATTGCTTGTTAAAACATTCGTTGGGCTGACCACCTACAATGTCCACCAATCGTTGAAATGGTTCGTAAGGTATCAGTTGAGACGCGGTAAAGACCGTTTACGGCTTCTATGCATTAGATTATATATTATATGCATACAGTATAATCACCCAGATGAGCTCTAACGATCCACACCACAGTGATTGTTCCTCGTCAGAGTCGCAAGTGCTCGTGACAGCAAGGAGGTTGCAGATTTATTTAGCTGGTTGCTAAATAAATCTGCAACCTAATTAATACTGAGCTTTTCTTCTAGAAGTAATTCCATTTATTTATTACTGGTTGCATTGTGGAGCCTACAATGTAGTCCGGTCAATGTAGTCTCGTATATTACCACAAAATATTCTGCCGGTAACTTGACAATTCTTATTTCAATCTTCAGCACTTTTTGTTCCCTATGCTTTTTTGTAAAGCCTCATGTATTCTTATCTTAAATTCTGAAATTCTCTTAATCAAAGTGAAAGAGACTTTCTCAGAGGCATGTTTTTCGAGCAAGTACCATTCCTAAATTCTAGAAAGCATCTGAAAGCTTATCCACTAAGCTATAAAGATTTTGTATTGGTATAAGTTGTGTTTTGGGGTCGAAATTCATAATGAATTACTCAAAATAGTTCTATAAAGGTATCTACGTCGTTTTTTCTGATAAAACAAGGTTTTGTAACTAATTCGACTAGGAAACGGAAAGGTAGTCGCAGACACTATCCAGTTCGGTACGCTATCCTAAATCAAAGGTTTAAAACAAACCCTTCAGCCCCAATCTTAAGAAGGAGAGCCGTCGATGCTGCCTTACTTTGATGGAGGTTAATCTGGTGAAACTTCTGTTGCATCTTCTGTAGAAGACCAAATCCACGCGTGGCTACGTTAGTCCTGTAAACGAGCAGACTGATGCTTCAACAATTTCACTATCCCAGAGTACTCTCTTTCTAAAATGTCTCCACAAACCATCAACCTTACTCTCCTAAACTTCTGTTTTACGAGCCTTGCCTATTACTTCATGGAATGATTTGGACATTATTGATCGAGCTATTCATGAAATGGGGCTACATATTCGTAACATCCCAGAATTGCTACATATAATTACACGATCGTGCATATACATAAATTCAATCAAAATGTTACTTAAGAAACAATATATACTTTCCTTAGGCCATTTTAAATGCTCAACCACAAAACAAAAGAAAGCAACTCTCACCGAGATCCGTTAGGTTAATTAAGCGAGGTACTCCAAGAAATGACATCCTGCTACGTACAACATGGAGCAAGAAAACACAGCTAATTGTATTACAAATATTTGCTAGGTTCCTCTTAAAACAAAAATGTACTTGAAGCGACAAATGGATGTTGACAACCCTCAACTTAAGATAGTGTGATTGAAGCGTTTTAATGGAAGCTTGACTTTACAACACAACTTAAAACGGGAGGATTGATCTAAGAAAGTTTATATTTTCTATAAAATAGGAGCTAAACTATTCGGTAATACCAAAATAACTTGCCCCTCCAGATTATGTAACAGCTATCACGATCAACACTTAAGTGTTCTAATGGCACTTATCTTTGTTAAGCGCACCTTCTATATATCTAAAAACTTTATCATTGAGTATTCCTTACACTCAATCAAGTTCTCATTAGATAGGACTGATAAGGGTGTATAGTACTGTTTCTCTTAGTACTAAACACCTTTATCAGTCCTATATAAACCCGATCGAGTTTATCATGTGATCAATCTGTTTTTCCAAATATTGTAGCAGGAAGCTTATAGGTCTAAAGTCTTTAGAGTTGCAATGAGAAAGCCGATTTTGACTGAGGTTTGAAGATAACATTTACTGCATTCCACTTTTTTGGAATATTACAGAGCTCCAGGCTTTTTGCAGATAATATATGACTTAAAACTGTTTGTTGCCCACAAAATTGTCCGCCTGTTTTTTTATTTGACTAGAAAAATCTGCAGCCAAATTATTCTTTAGCTTTTCTTCTAGTGGTAATTCTATTTATTTATTACTGGTTGCAGTCTAGGATCCATCCGTTTCATAGAGTTCTGCATATACCCACAGACTATTCTTCAAGTTTTAACTTGACGCTGCTTAATTCGTTTCAGACCTATCCAGTTCAGTAAGCTATCCTAAAACCGAAAGTTCAAAATAAGCCCATCAGCCCCAAACTTGAGCAGGAGAGCCGTCGAGGCTGCCTTACGGTGATGGAGGATAATCTGAAGAAACTGCAGTATTTCCTGCAGAAGTCCCACCCACGACTGCCTGATGCTTTAACAATTGCGATATTTCAGAGTCGATCGAAAGTGTCTCCACACTCTTCATCATTACTTTCTGAAAAGGCTTCACGGTATCCCAGAATTGCTATATATAATTACACGATCGTGCATATAAATAAATTCAATCAAAATGTTACTTAAGAAACAATATGTACTTTCTTTAGGCAATTTTAAATGCTCAACCACAAAACAAAAGAAAGCAATAAAACTTTTTAACCATCACTTCCTTTATATAACTATAAAATGGTTTTATTATATACATTTGGTTGTGGATCAATCGCCTCGTAATTATTGAAATAAATAATAACCGCACAATATAATAATAAACATCTTAATTGCTGGCAATTTCTTATACAGTTCACTACATACATATATATAAAAATGTACCAAACCAAATATTTATAACTTAAATATCGCTCTTAAATCACTTGTTGGTTCGATCGGGTTTGATATATGTAAGTACGAGTGTATATTGTTGCGATTTTAATTGTCATCATAAAAGTTGAATTAAGAAACTTGTAACAAAATTTGTTATATGAAGTTATAATTTCGCATTACCTCTTTCGTTATAAGTGTACTTGCACAACTATATACACTGTAATTGAGGTCAATTAATCACTTAAAGAAAATAATCGGTGAGAGAAGAAGAAAATCTACAGTTCTTATATTTATAATTTTGGTACTGTCTGAATTGACGCGTAATCAAGTTTTCTTCATACATCGTTCGTGTATATAGACGGTTTATATACTCGGACATAAATAACATAATGGACTATAATGAGAGATAAGGAGGTATTGTAATTAATTTCCTCACTAATTAATTTGAGAAAGGGCTCGTTTCAAATCAATTTTCAAGAAATCGAATCAAAATGAAAATTTCTTCACATTTTAATGATTATTTTATTAGTTTTGTACCTTCACAATCTATAATTATTGTACATAAGAAAGATTTTATTGTTTTAGAAATTGAGCTTGGTTTTTAATAGTTCCTCCTTCCCCCAGTTTATTACATGTATTTTGCAAACTTTACAATGTAATGAAAACTGCCTGGGTATCTCTTATATTCATAAGAGTATAGACATTTGATATACTTG
Organism: Tipula lateralis; assembly: GCA_963932295.1. Lineage (NCBI taxonomy): Eukaryota > Metazoa > Arthropoda > Insecta > Diptera > Tipulidae > Tipula > Tipula lateralis. Next base: position 128,943,750 of record OZ010737.1, read on the forward strand.
GTTATGGGGCACGATCCCTCCCTCTATTTATGCCAGCACTGTTTGCCTCTTTATTCGGATTTTGTTCGATCATAATCTTTTTGCATCCATACACTACGATTAATCACGGTTATGGGTTCCTTGTTCAGTTGGAGGTTGAGATTCGCTACTATTGTATTACTGTCATTAAACATGGCCCGTAAATCTGAAGTATATAGCCGATATATAAAAAATGGATTTTAGATTTATATTGAAGATCTGACGTTTTTGGAGGTAAGAGATGATCGATGCTCGAAGTAATAATGTTCGGACCAACCGTCATGGGGAAAAGATCAGTTAATTACCGCAACTCTACGTTGGCGGTTCTAATAATCGTTCCATTAGACAGGCTGTACGTGCTATCGGATGTTCCTGTATCAGTGAGACAACGCACCGGTCGAAGTATCGAAAATGAGCCAAATCCCACGTAGTCCCACGTAGTTTATAGTCGATCCCACGTAGTTTATAGTAATTTGTAATATCTGAAAACAAAATTCTAACGATTTTAGGTTAAAAATCTTGACCTACACAATCAAAAGTTAAAATACCTTAAATATAAAAACTATTCTATTGGCCTCTGCTTAAGTTTGAAGAGAAGCCGAAATTTCATTGAAAAATCATTTCCAGCGATCAAGCGGATTTTTGGCTTTATGAAAAAGAAAACTGTTCGTTATTAGACAGAAACCAACTCACATGTACTTCAAGAAATCTCATTAAGAATAAGTGCATGATGCGGATTTCTTATTGGTGGTATGATTAGATATTTTTAGGATCGAAATGAATTGGATCGTGCTATGTCGGAAGACTAGTTTGGTCAGAATTGTATGAACTTGACTGATATACGGCTCCAGCGATATGCTGCCAAATTCCATTCATAACTGATCAACCATTTGACCTGTTAAAGATGAAGTTCGGAATGGCACGGCGCTTATGCGATTTAACACTATTTTCACAAACTATTCGCAGCATATGCGGCTGTATTTCACCAATAACTCTTCCAATGTTGATTTCCAGGTGTTCAGTTGTCTTTGGTTTATAGACGTAGACAAGTGACTTTACATAACTCCAAAGCAAATAATCCACTAAATCCCATGAATTATTCTTTCATCAAAAGTTTCTTTGAGTAAATTAGTTGTTGTGCGCACTGTGTGGCATGTGGCTCTGTCTTGTTGGAACCACATGTCAACAAGATTATAGCCAGCTAATCGAGAACGAAAAATTGTCTAAGCATATCCCTATACCGCTCACCATTGATTCCAACATCATCGTTTTTGAAGACATACAGACCAATGGCTCCGCCAGTCCATAAACCGCACCATACAATAGCTTTCTGTGGATGAAAAGGTGTGAGATTAAAACTTTGATTGGAAATTCAACATCAATATTAATTTTTTGATACAGCCAATTCGCCGAATTTGTGGCCCATACTATCTTCTGCACAAGTTGAATCTTGAAAGCTTTTAAGCCAATATCCTTTCGTAAAATCGTCCAAAAAATGGACGGACACAACCCCAATTGCTGAGAAAAGCGACAAATTGATTGATTTGGATCTTCTTCAATACTTTCTTGTACAGCGGCTACAGCTTGTTTAGCACTGGTCGGTGTCTCACGGGATGTACATTATCATGCTGGTGCAAAAACGATCTATTGTTATTCGAATTAGACGCTCTGAAGGATGATTATGTACGCTTTAAAATGGACGAATGGCACGATAAGTTTGACGAACAGAACCATTATAAGCGTTGCTCTGATGTAAGTCTACCCATAATGAAATGTCAAACCAAATAAACAAAAAGCAACTATCAGCTGTTAACTGGGTTGTCAAATAAAATAGTGTTGCCAACTCAAAGTTCTCTAATATAATACCCTTTACAACCACATGCGAGTCAGGCCAACGATCGATTACGCAATAACTTTTTTATAAGAGATACTTCCAATAATGCGGTGAAAATCTCCTCATATTTTGCCGATATGTGTCTAATACCATAGACACATATCTGGTTTCGTAACCATGATCATGAAACTATGATTTCCTAAATGAGAATACATGACACACTACTGTTCTCATTTCATTTGACAGTTTATAATCATTCATTAAAATTCTTACTTTAACTATGTGGTTTAAAAATATTTTTGTTTCGCCTCCCGCCTTAATTTTCCTATTTTCTTAAGTTTTCCTTTCTTTTTCTTTGATTTTCCATTAATTTATCAAACTCTGTATTAATATATATTTTTTTTAACTTCAAATTTTATAAAAAAAATTAACAAAAGTTTTCCCTATTCACTAACTGTATAATTGTGGCACTGTCATCACTAAAATGCCATGGGATGAGCAAAATAGCTCATTCCGAAACCATGTTTAAACCAAGTTGCAAACCATGGTTAGCAGGGACACATTACAACGAAATCATGGTTAACTTGAAACTGTAGTTACGAAACCGGATATGTGTCTATAGTATAAGTGTGATGAAAAATTGTCTCCAAACAATCATGCTCGCAGTGGTAATATGAACGAGATCAAATTCAGACTGCAATAAATTTCAGACTAATATTTTAATTCTTCAATTGGTAGATTTCCAGGAATTTCTCTAAGAAATATTTTGACAGAATTTAGTCCATGTATTCCACTAGTTTCACCATAAATGCTATTCCATTATGTACCATAACTTCTTCCACAGTTAGTTTTGTATCTTATTGAGGGACTTACAATCTTGTAACTAGTAGAGTTACTGTTGGAATCAAGTATATCCCGAAATTACCAAAATCCCGAATTCCACCATAGAAATGGCCTAATTCGATTCGAAACTACAGATAGCTAATTGAAGATTATTAGTATATATCGGTATTTGAGTTACATCGTGCTTTGTCTGTCAGCGTTTTGGTTCTGATTCTGGTGATGTTAAACAAATAACTGATAACCAAATACAACATTGGTATAAATGCTACGGTTGCAACAAGTGTTTGTTACATTTCCCTTCTAGAGTCACTCCAGGTTGTCCCCAGAGGACAAAATTGCAGTACATTAAACCGCAAAATCTAGGCTACTAATCGTATTTATTATTTTGCTTTGTGGTATGTAACTCTATTTACAACCCTGGCAGATCGGGTGTTTCCACACGAAGATTTTCATAGGCCCAAATGCTAATTTCTGCTAAAGATTCTGTTTCCAGGGCGTCGCAATGTGATCAATTTGAAGGTTTGAGTATAAAGATTTGAGATCAATGACCTATAAATTGACTTCCAACCAATCTACATAGTTTACTTTATCAGTTTTTCACTATCTGAAATCACACTCAACATAATTACAGTATATAATATATACAGAAATTTATGAATCGAATACAAAAAATCTACATAATTAATTATATTATACCAAACACATAAATATGTATCAAATCAATAATTATCACTACATAATCATTCACTACATAAGTTCCCCATATTTCCTCAATGGAACATAATAAACGTGTAATTCCAACCTACACGTATTCCAATTATACATAACAACAGAGACTCTATATACATGTAGTTACCACGAAACTCAAACTACAGTTATACAGTTTCTAGAAGAAAGGAACGCTCGCGACATTTATAACCAATAGATTTTCTTTCATTCAGTCTGCGATGATTGATAAAAAAGGTGTTATCGATCGTTAGACTATAGTGGATATGTGTGATTGTGAAATTTCTGAACACCAAAATGTGTTCCGTTTATTTGTTGAACTTCAAAAGAACTCGTTATCACCAGTGAGACAACAATGATAACACCTACGTGTTTTATCGACACACACAAAACACATATACACACACAGTTAGCTGTTCATTCATAAAAATTTCTTCTTATTTATTTATTAATTTTATTTTTTCACGTAAGACGTAAAATTACAACAACAAATCGTTATTCTCTTATGTGGATATATTGAAACATAAGACAAGAAATTATATGCTGTAATTGAACTGAATGAAACGATACAGAACATATAAAACAAAAATAAATACAAGAGATTTCTTGAGACCACGCAATTTTTTATTGGGTTGTTTGTGTATTCGTGCCAAATGTTCTCATTTTTTGCATCACATGATATGGACGATAAGAAGAAGACTTTCAATTTGTGACAAGTCCGCATATAGCGTAAATATATACGAAACCTACACGCTCTGTCAATTTGATGCCCCATTCACATGTAAATTTTGATGAATCAATTATTGATATTCGAACCGATACGGCTCGCATAATTCATATATAATACAGATTACATATTCCAAATACCTATATGTATGTAAATCAATATTTGGACTTTATAAATTTTTTTTTATTGATGAAAAGTCAAATAAATAAATAAAAATAAATTTTCACATCGACAACCGAAAAAAATAAATGTAAACAATGGTGGCTTATTAAATACAAAAATATTTAAATATTTGATTAAATAAAAGAGAATTTATTTGTTTTTGGAGACACTATGATGACTGATTAAAGTGTTCACCATGTGAAATAAATTGTATTGACTTAAATTTTCTATTTACACTCGTTAATACCGATTTCCAATGAAAGATGGCGTGACTGCCTGAATCTGGTGGGGTGTATCCCTCAAGGTTGCATAATTTAACCCGACAATAAACCTGTAATTAAGAAACGAATGAGTTGGGCTAAATTACCCAGATCATATCAACGCACAGCACACATTATCAACGAGCAGTCCATAAAATGCTATTTACCACTGTAACTATTGTTTATGAACTCCGGGTGGGCATTTGATACAGGACCGCAATACTTGTGGATAGTTATTAAGAAAACGAAAATGATCACCTTGGTTCTATTCTCTAGCAAAAACTGGTCACTCTGTGAAGATATAAATTTACAGATCAACAAATCCAGGACAATATTCAACATAGTCTGAAACACATCTATGTACTATGCAGAAGGATTTAATACATTTCCGGATGAACAAATACTCTGTTCAGATTTACTACTTCTCGAATATATTCATTATTGCTAATCTGTTCAATATTTTCTGGAAGTTCCTTTTTTATTTATCCTGATGTTTATAGAGTATAATTATGATCCCACTTCGCACTCAAAATTCAGCTGATCAATTTTCAGCTGACCTCTTTTCAAGGACCGAACGTGTAATAGTTAACCACATATTCGATTGAGTATAAGCAAACACTTCATATTGGAAGCATGCCATACGTTCTTTGCCCGAAATGGATTTTTTAAAATGTTCTTAACACTATTAAACGCCAAGGTAGCTGCTGGCTCGATCATTTAGAATCGGCAAGCCACTTTGACCAAATAGAATCGGCGGGTTTCTACATTGTTACAGTTTGCTGGTACTAAGATGATCGCTATAATATTGTTGTAACAGATAAAAATAATAATATGTTTGTAGTCTTTGCCACCAGTTTGGAGATGGTCAATGGATATTGGATGTTGGAACAAGTTGACATCAGATTTACTGTTTGTATACAGAACAATAATTTTACTTGGATTTCGTATGAAAAACAGAACAGTATGGACATAACTGTCATATGATCTTAAATCATGTGAAGGACAGTTAGTTCTAGTATAGAAGACTTGAAGTAGGTTGAAAGTCTCCATAATTGGCAAGGCGTATAAAACCTCCATTCTCTCTTAAGATCGAAAAGAAAACTGTTAATGCTGACTAAACAATTGGTTTTTCGAATTTTGTCTTTTCTAATATTATTGTATCTAAAAAAATCACTCAAGGATGTCGATAGTAATAAAACTGTAAAAATTTGGAATAGGCAAGACTTCGTCCTTTTTCCCAGATATTGGTTGATCCCAATATAGCTTGCAATATGACTTTAACTTCTTGCGAATAATTATTTCGATTAGTCCAAAATTATAAGGCTTCACGGTTTTTTTAACAAAGTTCAATAGGTGTCGCACCAGCTAGAATGGTAATGGAGTCAACCAAACCAGGTCTATATGCCTAACTAGTTTATCGAGAAGATTTAGGATTATAGTTCATTCAACAACGAACAGTTTATAAAGTTGTGGCACATATATAATGCAGAAAGTTTATTTTTTCAGACACCAAATTTTGCCACCTACTCTTGGTCATCCAAACACGTTTACTGTTGATAACCCTCGACCAATTTTTGGTCACATGACCGTTACACTGTTATTGGAACAGAAAAGAATAATAAAAAAGTTGAGTCAGAATTTTACAACGTATTCAGCACAGTGTTTCTGTCTACAATCAATCTGTTTCGGGGCTCGAGACACTTTTAGCTCTTTCGCGGTTTGCTTATTTACGTCCTTACCTTATGCCATTACAGCCAAATCGGGGACGTACAGCTATAGGTCCGATTTACGTAGGACCATCTGCACATTGCATAGCTCCATGCCAGCCCATAGTATTGACATGGAAGATGGGTTGGCCCATGAATTCTGCACTCCAACAAGGGGTCATAGATATGTTCAATTACACCACCGATCGTAATCGTATGATGAAAAATACCTGTTGCATCCCGCCCCTATCGGGATTCGAACCCGGTACCTCCCGCTCCAACTGCCGCAGCTTAAACCACTGCACCACCCAGGCGGTCAGAGTCTCTGTCAGTACACAATATTTTATTTGTACTAAGAGTAAAACACCTTACAGTATTAATTTAAACTGCAAAATAATTTTAAATTCTGACCCGCGTGATGTTTCATCTGAATATATACACTGAAAAAAATAGTGACTCTAAAATAGTGACTACCCGGGTTATGATGGTTAAGCCGCACTAAGAAAGATTTATCGAAGTTAAAATCCGATAATAAAGTATTAAGCATATCAACTTTTCGTATAGTCTTTGCTCCAAAGTCATACCGAATCATAATTGGCGAAATATATAAAACTTACCCAGATATAGATCGCAATTCTTTTGCAAATCGTTTACATGTATATGTTCAGAAAATTCTTACGCACAAAAATCGGTGACGTGCCTACATCTTATCAATTTCCCGCGCATCCGAGAGACTCATGTGCTTAAGAGGTTATAAGGAGTTATAAGTTATATAGAGGTTATTATTGTATCATAAGACTACGCTCCTCTTTCCTCACATTGTTTGATCTCCAGAAAGCTTGCCATATGATTTTATAACTACTTGCGAGTAATGATTTCGTTTGTTCCGCCGCTGTTTGGAAAGAAGTTAATCATTTATTCTAAATAACTCCTCTTGTCACAACTGTGTCTGAAACAACAGACACCAAATTTCCAAATACTATTTTCTCCATTTACTCTTGGTCATCCAAACAGATTTACTGTTGGCAAACATCGCACACTTTGTTTTCCAACAAAATCAATTGCATCCGCTTCTGTGGATTTTGCTCATCTCGATATGTGGATTGTACCCGATAAATTTTGCAGATCAACATAATATATTTTCGAAAGTCAAAGGTGTTAATGTATAAATAATCCACATTCCACCAATGTTATCCAATTCGTGTATAAAAATCTATTCACTAGTTAAAGGAGCAAAAATAAGTCTTACAAAAGACTTTTTAATGGACTGTGGGATGCCTCTATAAGATTGTGTAAGTGATGGAAATTATAGTGTGATCTCTAGGTGGTATTGATTCCTGAATAATATTGAGCGATATGTTGTTATCAATACTGCACTTCTTGTGCTCTTGTTCTTTGTATTCTTCCATAGACTGTACTGCTTTGGATCACAAGTCCCATTTGAGGATCAACTGACGACCTTAAGGATACCAGATATCTTGGTCTTTATTACAAGAACAAACACATTTCGACACTGAGAGTGTTGGTCTGGGAAAGAATATCATAATGGGCCAATTTCGATCTGACGACGTCATTGAATAGTGCTAGAATAGAAAAAATCAATCGATCTCATCAAGCATATGCGACTGGTCTTGATACTCTTTACATACTGAGTTCGTATATGATTTGTGTGACGATCATTGTTTTTGAAGATGGCTAGATATCGTTTTACTATACTTAATTTAAATATTAAAAAATAATGATAAACAGAATTGGTGTGAAGTGTGGCCAGATTGGATAACTGTACATTATACACTAGAACAAATTTGGTGGTATTACAATGCGATTTAGCGTGGCTACAATACGACTAAAGGGGTTGGAATAATGTTGATGGATATGCACTCTGCAGTCTGCATCAGATACTGATCTGTCAGTAACACCCTGTAATACCAGCCCAGTTATAGTTTTTTTGTACGATCTAATAATAATTTTGTAATATTTCTGCATTAAACAAATCATTCTGCAATTTTTTACGCTGCTGTCGAACTGATTTTCATTTCCCAATACTGCTAATCATGCAAAATCGAATTTTAATTATAAAATATCGCCAAATTACGATTTCTCGTATTTATTTCTTAGAATCATCTTCAATATAAATAATATGTATATATGTATGTTTGTGTACAAAACTAACGTTATTATTTGTTTATGCAATATAAGATGATTGATGATCGTATAACAAAACAACGAAATGGTGAACGGGCTTAGCTCTAAATGACGTACTGTATATACAGTATTGTAATTAGGTTATGTTTATATAGTTATGAGACGTTAAATTCTTATCATTCCTAAAATATGATTTATCACCTGAGATGCATATTCGAAAACGTTCATATATATAGTAGATTTCGAAACGTTTTAATCGTGCGCGTCTTAATCATGACAATGAAGTTGATTATCAAGCGAACAAATCTTGAGAGAAAATCAAAGTTCATTCGTGATTTGAATTTTATATGTATGTACTCGAGAAGTAGCAACGCGGTCATTTTATATCGTCTGAACTGACAACCAAAATGGATAAAGATACATAATCTTTGTATATAACAACATAATGGATTGTATTTATTATAATTTAAAATAATTAAGTTATTACAATTATAAAAACTATTATTATATAACCGCGCGCTTAATAGGGATTTAATAGGTTTTTTTTATGTAACTTTGATTGAAGTCAATTGAATTATTGTGTACGAGATATATATAAAAGAGATGAGAATCGTATACCACATTATATACAGTATATATGTACATACATAATAAGATCATAAATCTGTATCTCGATCGTACACACAATATTTTGTAATTATTGAGATCAGTGGGACAACTTAATTGATTTCATGCTCTTTTGGAACAGATTATATACAGAATTGGTAATTTACTTAAGTAAAGGCTAATTGAGTTTTGTTGTAATATAAAGTGTGTGCATCGTATATCGTTTTACATAAACACAATAAAGATATATATCTCGGATTAACTTCCTTATTTGCCAAGTCGCACACTTTCGAAAAAACGGTTATCTTAATACTAAATACTTTGCTAATACGCAAATTGTCTATTTTTGGCCATCTACTCATGTATACAAATACTTGTAATAATTTAACACCTCCTCAAAAATCACAATTTTTGATTTGACAATAAAAATTCGCGATCGTTATGTACGTCTTTATATATACGATACGTATATAATATACACATATAGCTCTATTCAAAGATCATCATGTCAAGGTAAATTGTCTCGAAATCCTTTCACAAAAAGACACTGTACAGTAATTGCCACGATAAATAAATAAAAATCCAATCAAAATAATTAATTACATATATGTGTGTATACACATGTGGACCTATTATATCTATATCAGGTGGATTGGAAAGTGAAAACGTTTATATAAATAGAGGACCATTCAATCGAGCAATTTGTCATTTTGTGTATACATAATAATGGACAGTCACTTCTCCATCCAATATATCTCGATATGTCCATATGTGTAGAAAGTTATAACTCAAAATACTTTTGAATGCATCTAACTAAACTATACCGAATAGACAATATGTGTTGGCTGCGATTTGATTTATGTAATCGTACATATTGTAAACTTTTTGAATGAAATGTATGACGATAAACTAATAAAATCGAGTTAGACCATTACATACTCGTATAGTGTAGAAAGTTTCATTCAACTCACGCCGCTGATCAATCGGACAACAGAATTAAAATATTTCACAATTTTATTTTATTTATTTGTGAATGAATTTTTATTTTTATTACTATTATTATTATTTCAAATGTATGTGTGTGTGTGTCCAATGTAATTTTATACATGCATAAATCAATTTTATGTGGATTTATGATTTTTTTTTTCGGTGAAACCAAACGAGTACCTTGAACTCGTTGAGCTTTCAGTTTTTTTTATTACATTCGTGCAATTCAATATTAGCCTCATCCATATCAGTTGACGTGGCAGACGTCATATGCATTAAATAATACATCCATTTTAATGATAACAACAACACTCCACCTGTATTTTGGTATACAAACTAATGTTTAGATCAAAATTGTGATCTGATCCGGATCAATGAAACAATGTTATTAAAACAATATATACAAACATAATTTATCAGACACGGGTCATACTTATAATTAGGATCCAACGTTCAGACGCATACCCACGTATTTTTTGTTTTTCTCTTCTAGTATCTTACATAGAAATGAATGTATTATGAAGCAGTTAAATCGCTGGATTGGTAAAATGAAGAACAACTCCATAATGATACTGGTTCGCCGATTCTCTATCGTTACTTTAAAAATAATATAATTTAAGTGGCTTCTTAGCTTGTGCCCGTACTTCTTTATCCATTAGAAAAATGATGAACGTCTTCGATGTCTATCACATTATCATCGAATTATAACAGCTATCAACCTCGTTTGATCTGTCACAAAAAAATGTAAATCTATCATAAAAATTAGCTAGGTACCGCCGTAGTAGAGCGTACTGGTAAATTTATATGAAATTAACCCAGAATGCATTCCTGAAAAAGGCGATGGCAACACTAATATCAACTATAATGACACTTTTTACTCTCTGATCAGAAAAATTTACTATCATGATAGTTTTCATATACTCAACCCATAACAATTTACTCTCATGATAGCATCCTATACACTCTAGGAATTGAGATATTGTTCATAGAAGTCTCGAACTATTCGTTGGCCCAACTATCCGTTTACATTGTTTAATAAGGAACAGGTTAAGGAAGGACTATCTTCACAAAGGTTACTGGTAACTATATACTAAGCTGAGTATATACAAAACCGTCAAAAACTATCGTCTATAATTCTTGAAACTTCTGTACCATCAAAAACGTTATTTTCCAAAATAATTTTAACACAAAACCGAAGCAGACTTATAGGTGGTAGAGTGGACAAACTAATTTTTGTATACCTGACTAAAATGATGAAGTGTTTTTAAAGCGTAGTCCATGTTTAAGGGTGTCGATGCTTTCGTTTTGTGTGAGTCCTTAATTGCAATCTCGGATTTATTTTACATGGAGCATTAAACACTTTTCTTCAATTCATATCAGATTAGGTTATACACAACCAGTAAAATAAAATAAATTTTCTTCTTCGAATGATCTTCATTATCTCAGCTTGAAATAAAATAATGGGAAAACGATTTAGATATAGATAGAAACTTTCCGCTCTAGGAAGCGGCACGAAAAATTCATATATAATATTAACTATTTAAATTTGTTCAGTCTATCGAACTGTAATGTCAAACAGAGTCCTATGAACTTTGGGGTATTTTATGGCCAGAATTATGACATTGTATATATAGGAGAGACGATGTAGTTGAATATTTTTGGTTCAATATATTGAACAGTGAAATATACTGAACTAACTGATCAAGCTTGTTAATTAATACCATAAATCTTGCCATTAAATGTCGTAGACTTTCAGTTCAAAGTCGTTGAGGCATATGTAAGTCGGAAATTGTTGCACCTTACGATTCGATAAATTGAACAAAATTTCAGTATTTAATATTATTAAAAAATTTCGGCTCAACTTTTTGCTCAACTTTCAACTTATACAAAGATTGGCGTACACTCGCGTAAATCTAAACCAACAAAATTGTATTAGTAATTACACATTGATCAGAATCAATAATGATTCAGAAACCGGGTAAGCCGTCGAAAGATAGAAAATCGTACCAACTAATCTCGGTTTTTATTATGACTTCGAATTGGGTTCCATTCTACAACATTACTTTTGATGCATAATAGTAAATTCATTTGAAAAGAACAAGAAAGTACACACATTAATGACGGTATATATAGGAAAGATCTATTCTGGAATCTTGAAACTTCAAAAGAAATTCACCTAAACGTTCCATATGATTTTACAGTCATATTCTGTTTCTTGATGCTTTCTTTCTATTTCTAGCCACAGTATATGACTTGTACACAGTATATGTCTTGAATAATTCTCTAATCTCAGCGAAAGTCCCGTCGAGGAGTGTCTTGGGTCTGATACCTACGATCTTCCAGTTTTACACCATAGCGAATCACATCTAAAAATCCACAAATTTAACATATTAAAAATTCTGTTGAAGACCTATAGTTTTTAACGACTAATATGTACTTGGCAATGATATTTGATATAATAAGCCCATAGATTGAACGAGCACGTTCAAAATAGAAACAAAAAATGAATTGTCTTTTAAGTGAAAACTCCGAATTCTCAATACAAAAAAATTGTATTTGTACATCAACAAATTCAAGGTGCTGAAGCCTTATATAGCCTAACGGAATACAGTTGTGAGGTTTTACAGTAAAACTAACATTAAAATGATACAAACATTCCAAAACATGGTGCTACGATGTACACAACACGCATTACTTAATATGTGAATGTGGAGATGCGATGGGTCGTTCTTATATATGTTGCGCTTAAAATTGAAAATCTCTTTAATCGATCATTATTTTTGTCTCTAGAGGATTCTTTGTCATTATATAGTACTTTCACAAAAGTTCAATAGTGTGATTTTTATCACTTGAATCAAACATGTTCGAACCCTTATCCGAAACACTTGCAATATAAATCTTCTGACATGGTTTCCTGAAAAAGTTGTATATCCCACATGAACAACTGTGTGTTCTTAATCATATAGTTCAGAACAATTTTAATGTTAACTCAACACTTTTTGTCTTTCAAATTTCCCATAAAGTTCACTCGTAATGTATGTTGACGACGATCGAGTTGTAATTTTTAGTAAATTATGGAATGCATTTGTTACAGTGAAGTAAGCCAATCAAATACAAGTGGCGTAATGTCTAACATACGATCAAAGACAACATTGATATGTGGATGATAAGTGGAAAAATGCTGTCAAATCTACCGGACAAAAGTATCAAATTAATAACTTATATATTCAACGCTATAATAAAAATAGACCACTATCCCGAAAGCTGGAAAACTTCAAGTATTATAATGATTCCGAAACCTGGCAAAGATGAAACAAAAGTTAACTCATATGGCAAAGATGAAATAAAAGTTAAACTTAAGCCAATTTTGAACGAGTAAAAAATCCTTCCGGATCTTCAATTTAGATTTAGAGAAAACCGTAGAACAAGTTTACAGAGTCGTATCTGAAATCAGGAACTCCCTTGAACAAAAAAATTACTGCTCTGCAGCATTCTAGATATAGCCCAAGCTTTCGATAAGGTATGGCATAAATGACTACCACATTCAATTACCGAAACAAAATAACCGACAAGTTTCTGTTAAATTATTGAACATTATTTGCAATCCTCTTGATGTCCATCAAAAAAATTCCACGATAACAACAAGAATTCTACAATAACATTTAGACAAAATTGAAACATGGCTAACAAAAGGAAGAATTAAGACCAATGAGCATAAATTTGCGCTCATTACATTCACCCTCCGTAAACTCACCTATCCGCCTGTCAGACTAAATAAAATCATTCTACCACAACACGAAAGTGTTATAAATATCTTGGACTACATTTAGAAAGAAGACTCACATGGAAAAAACAAATTGAAACTAAACGTCAACAAATCAAATTAAAATGCATCAAACTAAATTTAATAATTGGAAAACATTCAAAGCTAAGTATAGACTGTAAGGTCTTGCTGAACAAAATGGTACTTAAGCCCATCTGGACATATGGTATTCAGCTGTGGAGTTCTTTGTGTGCTTCCAACATAATAAAACTGGAAATAATGCAGTCAATTCGAACAATGGTGAACGCAACCAAAGCAATCTTGATTGATTCAAGCCGGAATGTTCAAAACGAGCTTTATTTAGTGTAACAAAAAAAACAAAAATCAACGTCAGTTTCATACAAAATGTATGAAAGGTAAGGCTTTACCATATAGAAGATATTTGAATGACAAGTAGTTTAAATTTAACTTAGGTTATATTCAATTGAAAACAGAAATTTCAGTTTTCATCCTAAAATTGATCATTTTCCGATTTATTTTTCCATTTTCCTCTATTCATTCAATGAAAATATGGTATTTTAATAACTTAAAACGCAAATAGAGACAGATGCATATTAAAGTTACGAGAACTATATTTTATATCAAGTATGCTCAAAAAGAGAATAAATAAAAATGACACCACACGCACAAAGCCAAATCAATTTCATTAAATTTTAAGTTGTATTGCGATTTGTATTGCATTTACGTAAAAAAAGACCAATACCAATACACAAAATTACATAAACACATTTAACATTATTTTAATTTTATATACACACGTATGATTTTACACGAATGGCTTGCAAAATTTTTGTAATACAGCAACGCTAGTTCTTCGAACTGTCTTTCCATATAAAAAAATATTCTCTCTCTTCCATTGCTATGACATTTATGTCATTATGACAATTGGTTTTGTATTTAATGCATAATTATGCAATTAAATATTATTCTTATGTTGAGACACCATCAATAAACCTTTTTTAATGATTCTCTGTATTTCAGGATTGAGAATATAGTGTAGTGTTGTGCTGTGATTGTGAATAAAGTCGGATTTCCATTATGAAAAAAATGTTGTCAGTATTTTTAACTGAAAAAACCAAAGCGAGAAAAAAAAAACAAAAATACCATTAGAGTGACAGAGGTCGTTTTTTTACTTTCTTCTTTTTTTTATAATGGATATATATATATTTTGACAGATGCGTGTAACATAACCAATAAATTTCAATTTTTTTTTTTGTTTTTGAAAAAACAGACAAAAACACAATTAATTTAAAAAAATAAACGTAACATAATTATTCGTTTTTACAATTTTTTCCACAATGAATTCAGATGAATGACATAAAACGAAATGTTAAAATTATGAATTGACCATAAAAAACCATCCATATTTATTTTTCCTATAAAATATTTCTCCAGTACTGAATAAAAATACTTCTCTTGATATATTTTGTCTGTACTGCTATAATTATTTTCTCAGCATCCATAAAAATTTATTCAGTACTGAATAAATTTTTTGTACTGGAAATATTTTTTATTTCTCTCGCACTTTAAGAAAAAATATATTTTTTATCCTGCCTTGACTATTTTGTCAGTATTTTTTCATAATGGAAATCAGGCTTAAATGGGTAGCAAAATAGAAATTGTTATTAGGTTATGTGTTCATTTTGAAATGTAAACATTGATCAGCGGATAATATAATTTATTGACAACTGCATGTTGAAAATACCTTTTGAGCTGATTTATGTTTATAAATTCGGTTTTAGTTAATTTTTTCAATATTATTTTTCTAAATTTATTTAAAAATGAGTTTGACTTTCGTCGTACGACCAAGAGAGAATTAGAGCGAGTAAATAAATCTTAGAGGATATCGTTTATATTGAAATAAAAAGCACAAAATTTATAAAAATATAGATCAATTTATAATTAAATTTGATCGTGATTTATTTTGATTTGAAAAAAAATGATATATGTTCAGATATAATTTCACCCTTTCTTAGTCATTTTATGAAATAAAATGTTAAAAGCTCTAATTTGCAATAGCCACAAATTTAAAAAAAAAATTGTACATTTCGTATGAGTTTCTTGAAACGTACATTATTAATACACTAAATAAAGCCCATCTCAAAAACTGAGTATTCCGACTTTATATATCCAGAGGGCTTTGTTAAAACACACATACCAATAAATTTTAAATTTTTTGGTGAAACACACGACTGCATCTTCCAATTTATAAACGAAGTTCATGATGGAATGCCACAACACAGTGTGTAGCATCAAATGATGCAGGATCAGCAGGAATCGTCGGTATGCATTAAAACGCCAGATGAGCATTAGATAAACGGCAAAATTAAACAAACTTGTCCGACTAAATATTATCACTTTGCTACAACACCATACATCTTATTTGCCTCGGACTACACGTTATTCAGGAAATATATGTAATTGTTATGGGGTTACGCATGTCACGTCCAATATACTAAAATAACAAATAATGCAATCTAAAAAGAATGGTAAATGCGCCCTGGAATAAACTTAATCGAAGCATATTTATACTAGCTGTATAGGTGAGCTAGATTTTTTTTACGTTTAGTATAAATTAGATGCAGGGCGGATTTTTAGACTGTCCTAGCTCCTTGTTACTGTCAGAAGCTCCTATACCAAAAGGGCTTAGGATACTAGCTACTTCTTTAAGAGCTGAACCATCTTGAATAGCGTAAACATATTCCCTTATCTAAAGCTCTTGTTAGTTGCAACTCTCCTTAGGTAATACATAGCTGCGGTGACTGTGTATATAAACCCAAGTTTATGTGCTTTACCCTAAGGGAGTTTACAAAATATTCATTGTACATTTAGTAATGTGCCTCTCCACCTTCTCCTATAAACAAAAAAAAATTTCATCATTATACATTGTAACAATACAATCCACATAATTTCTACAATATAGTGAGAATTATCACTACTATCCATCTTAATAGCTAAATGAACCTGCAAGACCTTTACAAATGTTGTTTCACATTAAAATATAAAATCTGATAAATTTCTTTCTCGCATCAGCGCTCGCGCAATATTATAAAAACATATATAAGAGCTTTGCCGTCTGTAACAGCACAGTAAAAAGTGAATGTTCAAAATATACCAGCCCATATGGGAAAGTAAAAAATTTTCATTCATTTTCACTTCACGTATATGTGAAACAATTAATTTTCCTTTTTAAATTGGAGGTACAACAAAACAATTGTTTATGCGTTTGTGTAACGGTGGATACTGATGATCGCAGAGAAAGTGTTGGGTCAAACTCAATTCCAATGTATATATTTGTGTATACAGAAGATTACGACTTAAATAAGACAAGTAGATAAAAACGTGCCCAAATCGAAATTGTATATATGACATTCAACTGTACAATGTATTACATCTGTATTAATGGTGAGACGCGTACATGACACAAGTAGAGATATCTTTAATTAAATTGTAATATTAATGTCATGTCGAAAATCGGATAAATATTTGGGAGTTTTGTAATTTCGCGCGGTTGATTTCAATTAAATTGAATTTCGTTTTTTATATATGGGAATGTTTGACATTTAGTGGTTCGAGATAATTGGTCACGTATATGAACTTAATTCAAAATAAGATTTAGCACCCTGTAAAGTATTTTAATCGATCTGATGCAATTCAAAATGCACTGTGCTGAATAGAATAGCTAGAACAATGGGTTTACGATTAACTGGTATCATAAGCGGTGATCATACAGAATTTGAACAATTTTCAATTATATTCTTATCGTGGAGGAGGTAAACAATTTTATATTTTGCTCGAGGATCGTCTTATCTTAACTATTTGTATATATATTTTATAAAAGGCTTGGTCTTAAAAAAAATGAAGATGTACGTAAATATATGTTTAGATAAATTCCACGTCATGATTTAATCAGGATTGTAAATAATTTTCGCCATTTATTAATGAATGAGTAGCGAAAAAAAACCTCAGTATGATGTTGAAATAACACTTTGCAATTATATATCTTATGTTTTAATCCCACTTAACATGTAGCATTTATAGTTATGGTCCATGGTCAACCGAGTTTTGTTTTCGCCAAATCCAATCTTAATAGACATTTTGTAAATGTTATGTACGAAAATAGTTAGAATTTGTATTTACTTTACGTTGGCTTATAATGTATAAAGGCGGTATATGGCATAATACTTGGCGGTTGGTGTGTTTGATGCAGGTGTATATATAGACATTGTGTGGGAAATCGCAAAAATTTGTTAGATGAACTAATTAAATATTTTAAAAATATTTTTATGTCAGTCTTAATTACGTTTAGAATATAGAATAAATATTGACTTATCGTTTTGCTGATGTATTAGCCCACGAAGTTTGAAACACAACCAAAACTGTGCTATATGAACAAACAAAAGTGTGTCAAAAAATCGTTGTGGGCCCATCTATCGGTTTAAATTTGAACCACCGGTTGTTTCGAATCTGGCAATACTTATGTCATTATATTCTGTCAAAAAATGTATATTATCTCCACTGAACGAAATAAATCGATTTACGCTTGAGTAACGTTGGGATTTATTGGTAATTTATTTCCAAAACAAAGACAATTGGTCCGAATTTTGCGCGTAAATAACGTTCAAAATTTGGTCGCAGCGAAGGAACAACAGTGCCCGGTATACGCAAGTTTATTGGTAAAATTCTAACGAAACTGGTTCAATTGTTGATGCGCCAAGATGTGAGCGTGCTTGTGCAGTGCGTATAAACCCGAAAATATTGAAGCTGTGGCTGAGAATGTGCGTGAGAATCAAGCTTTCGTTATGACGCATTAGAAATTTCAATTGGTTCAAGAGTTGAAGCCGCATGACCATCCGCTTTGTTTTCACTTTGCTAGATGGGCCAACGTGAAACTGCACGATGATGTCGATTCTACAAAAAAAAATTAACTTTTCGGATGAAGCTCATTTTCATCTTGGTGGATACTTTTGGTGGAATCCAATACACTCATTACGAGTGACTGTTTCGTGTGGCTTGTGGAGCGAGGGCATCATTGGCCCATAATTCTTTGAAAATGACGGTCAATGGAGACATCTATCGCACCATGATGACCGATTGTTTTTGCCCCGCTCTTCGTGGTATTGATGTGAACGATGTTTGTTTTCAACAGGATGGTGCAACTTACACATTTAGTGCCACAATCGATTTATTGCGTCAAATGTTTGATGGCCGTTTAATTAACCGGAATGGTGATTTCAATTGGCCGACAAGAAACTTCGATTTAACACCATTGGACTATTTTCTGTGGGATGCCGTTTAAGACAAGTGTTATGCCGACAAACCAGAGACAATTGAGCATTTGAAGGCCAACATTCGTGATTGCCATCAACATTGTGTTTGAGTCGTAACTTACAACTCAGACAGGCCTTCGACTCGTAAGTCTGTTTGAAGCCAATAAATCGACTTTAGCGAGAAATATCCTTCTACTGGCATTTCTTCCAATACCGCCTTCAGAATGAATATTACATATAAATATTTGCATAGTATATAGTTTAACCATACAAATATTTCTAGGATTTTGTATAAAGTAAAGAAAGTTCAAAACTGTTTCCATGATCAAGCTCAAACATGCGATAGATCAAATCTACTGAATTGTCTTTTCTTTTGAGACAGATTTCGTTCTATCGAGTCCATCTAATCATAGAAATATATTGATAGTTTATGACTCACTGGAGATAATGAAAACATTCCTGTAACGATATAGCCTCGAAATATTAAGCTATGGGAAGTAAGACATACTGCTTCTCGAAACTTTCGATTCGAAACGATTATACCATGTCTTAACCGACAAAAGTGATACATCTCGAGTTTAATGTAAGTGTGCCCAAAGTCCTACGCGAATCACAAAGATAAGATCCGAAATAAAACCCACTCTGAAATTGTAAGCATAATTAAACTTTGTAATGTGCTTAATGGAGATCGTACGGAAAATATAAGAATGGTAACTTACTGATAGCTGATCAGCCACAGAATTATTTCTTCTGAAAATACGACACATGCCTTACGTGTCTTGTATCATACACCTATAGATATTTAATTGTGGTGACGCGTTCAATTAATGTTCCATTGATATTATAATTGGCAATTATTGGATATGTTTTCCTATGATATGACATTATCTTTCATTTATGAATATTGAGTTTTATCTGATTCACTTCACACCATGAACAAATCTTGTCAATATCCTCTTGAAGCGTGTAAAAGTCACTTCTATCGTTAATTGTTCGGAATATTTTAAGATCATCAGCAAATAAAAGCACGGCAGAGTGTTGAATTATTTAAGTGATGTCGTCAATGGGGAACTACAGATTTTGCCAAAATAGGACTGGACTTTTCACCAGCTATTGCTCGAAATAGGTATATCTTCGTTAAGTAAGATTGAAACCATTTGACAAACATTGACGAAAAACCTGTCAAGTTTAATCAATATCCGGCGATGTTGAATGAAGTCAAAAGCTTTACTGAAGTCAGTGTATATGGTGTCAATTGGCTGATGATTTTCTAAAGCTTTAGTAGTAAAGCTAGTAAACCCAACTAGGTTGGTGGTAGTTGATCGGCCAGACATAAATCCATGTTGATAAAATGATAGATGGCTTAAAACTGTTTTCTTGAAGAAATTGCAGACTAATATTTGAAATAATTTAGGTAAAATTGAAGTGGTTGCAATTCCTCGATAGCAGAAAATTTCATTTCTTTTACCAAATTTGAAAATCGGTGCGTGAGTCTCGAAATTTTCCATTTATCAGGGAAAATTCCGGTTTGCAATGATTTATTAAAGATGAGTTTTAAAGGCTTGCATACTACATCAGCCAATAATTTAATGATGGTGAAGGGATAGAATCAGATCCACAGCCACCTCCTAGTGATTTAATTTCAGCTAGTATCTCCTCTTCAGAAAAAGTTTGGATATGTATTGAACAATTTGCGGAGCTCGGAGGGTGATTATTACAAGGTGAATTATCAGGACTGTAAATTGTTTGGAAAAATGATGAGAACAGGTCTGCTATTTCTTTGGGTTCTGATGCACATGATCTATCCAGATGCATAGTGGCCGGATATCCCTTAGTTTTCCTCTTGTCACTGAAAAAATTCCAGAAATAATTGGGATCAATTTTTAATATTATTTTGAACTTTGATTATGTATTTCTTGAAACAATCATCATAGTACGCATAGACAAAGATTAACTTTGAAACGAAAGTTTCGAAGACGAAAGTGTCGGTTAACTCCAAGGATATCGCTGTACCATTTGTTCCGGATCAGCACGCAGAACGTGACTGAGCCAGCGTATTCTCTATCCTTTGATTTTATGCACAATATGAAGAATTTATACTCGATCTTGTGATTGAATCTCTCGTACTTATCTGTGAAGATCAAACTATCATATCCATTCTTGACAACGGGTTCGATCATCTCTTTGTACACTCCTTATGATTATCCGCATTTGTAATATATTTCGATTTCATAAAGGAACGTCGAAGGTATAAAGCCCAATTGCTAGAGGTAAAGTAGACCTTGATATCCTTTCCCACACTATTATCGACTAGAGATCAGATATTTGGTTTGGACTCGTTAATTTTGAGACCAACGGAAGGTGAAAACTGTTCCAGTGAGTCAAGTATCTCTTTCACTTCGTTGCCATTTAATTCAATCACACAGATAGCATCTGCATATGCAAAAAGTTAATTGAATTGTTGGAATAAGATATTGTCTTGAAGTGCTTCACTTATACGAAGGATGTAATCTAACATGAGATTAAAAAATGTTAAGGACAGCGCATCTCCGTGTCGAACACCAGAAGTAATTTGTAAAATTCTCGTTAGCCTGTTCCTAACTATATAACACAGCATTGTGACTGTGTTACTATCATTTTACACAGATGTACGAATTTGTTTGGTATTCCTAAATATTCAAGTGCATACCATAGCCTCTTTCGATCGATCGAGTCACTGGCATGCTTGAAATCTAGGAATACCTGGCGACATGTACATCGCGAGATGTTTCGTAACACTTGGAAAGAATCATTCGTAGTGAGAGAACTTGATCAGTGACTGACCGATTTGGACGGAATCCTCCTTGGTAGTCACCGACGATCTCCTCCACCAGTTTAGTAATTTCTCCCAAGATAATGTATGACAGTAACTTGTATGCTGTGCAAGTGAGAGCTAAACCGCATTATATTTATATAATCGCATTATTTAATCCGTAATCGCACGATTATAACATAGCTTTTGCGAAACTTCATGTCAGAATCGTGTTCGAATCCGGTTACCTGCCGTGTACATTGACATAAATCCAACCACCAACACACGTTTAGGTTGTTTGTGTTAGACAATGTAGAAATATTCTAAACGACTTAAACTAAGTACTTTGAACTTTCTGAATTTGGATCACTATAGAGTTAACTTATAGTGATGAATACAATAATTAACTCTTTCACAATGAAACACTTCTAAATGTTATTAAAATATAATTCACAAAAGCCAAGTCTCACGTCACACTGCCCCAATTAAATATCTCATAAATCTAATAACTATATAGTATTATACCAAAGACTAAATCCTTTCAAAAATTACGCAATTTAATCTCAAGTTTACCAGATCACATATAATAATAGTAAATTTGATTCACAGGTAGTTTCTGACCTCGTGCGCACACGGTAAAATTTCACAATTACACCGCGAGAGTACAATTTTTTTTTTTTAACCAATCGATTGAATTTTCTACTATACAGACGCGTACATTAAAATTTATGATTAATGAAAGTCATTAATAATTCCATCTAACATTAGTTCTGTGTGTGTATATACGAGTACGAGTATACGAGCAAGGGTACCAACGTTGTAATAATAATAATTTATTCATTATATCCATGAAAAAGCCATTAAACGAACGAGCATACTCATAATTTTTATATTATAATGACTTTTAATGGTATTAAGTATATGAAACGAATGGGTTGTTATATTCGTACATATATGTTTTGGGCTGTATACATAAATACATGATATAATGGTATACGCTAGCGCAGGTCTTTAACTTTAAAACAAACATAACGATGCGTGCAATGAAACGGGAAGAATATTCGCATTGATGCAGTCATCATAATGTATGCGATGGCATTTAAATTCTGTCGTTGCACCACATAAACTACATAAATTACATCATATATGTATATACATGTAAAGGGTTTTACAATAAGAGGTTTCATTTTAATATTTTCATATCCTTTTCATGAAATTTTCCATGACCAATTCGCACATTTATCCTTAATATGATTGTTCTTGCACAACAACCACACATCACTACTACTAAAAAGGATGGGAAGGTAGTAGGAAGGATGGAGGTTGGAAAGGAATAAGGGTTTTAGTCTTCAAGTTTCATACTTTTGATATTAAGTTTAAATCTCTGTAAATTATACGCCAAGGGAAACGCTCCACAATTCAGCTCATGCCACATTCGCGCGCTCCGAACAAAAAACGAGTTCTGGAATCTATTGGTCCTGGCGAATTTAATTTTCAGATTATATCTGTGTAAAGGTCTTCTTAAGTTGCGCGTGGGTCATAAACCAGACATAAGCTCGTAAAGTTCCGATGAGCAATGACCATGAAAGTATTTTTAGAAAACACATAAAGCTCCCACATTCCGCGGGAAAGAGAATCGAGCTTAGAAGATAAATTTACATCCGCGATCATTCTAGATGCTCGGCCTTGGACTCGATCGAGTGCAGCCAGATGTGTTTTTGGTGCTCCAGCCCAAATGTGAGAATTATACTCTAGTCTGGGTCTTATATAGGTCTTGTAAATTGAAAGTGTTTCAGATGGTGTAAAATAAATCTAACACCGTCGTAGAAATCCAAGGCATCTAGCTGCACTAATTGCTGCTTTGTTTATTTGTTAAAGTCACATTTTCTTTGTTAAAGTCAAGCCGAGAATCGAAAATGATTCAGATGTAGCCAAAACTGGATTCGCCTATCAGAAAAGATGGCGAATAGCCATTATTTCGGCCAGAAAAAACGCAGGATTGAAATTTGTTGGGATTGAATTCAACCCTGTTGGCTTCACCCCATTCCATTATTGTAATGAGATTACGCTTAAGGCGATCCTTCATATAGCAATTCTCTCTGCGAGAACATCGTTTCGCGATGAAAAAGAAGGTAAGCAGTATGAGGAGGAGAGTGAGCTGTCATCAGCATAAGAATATATTGGATTGAGCGTTGATCATCGATGAAAATTAGAAAAAGAGTTGAAGAAAGGACGGATCCTTAAGGGACACCAGCGTTTAAAGAATGTGGAATGGAAGTCGTGCCATCCACCACCATTAAAGAACCGTGAAGGTCAACTGCCCTCAGTTTGCACAGTAAACCCTTGTGCCACACGCAATGCTTTCGAAATGGCAAGCGCATCAAATAAAAATGCCAGAAGACATAGATCGGTGGAACAAACATGAAAGTGGCTTTGACAAGGATTTACAACAATATTTGAGTACAATTGGATACCATCCGGACCGGCTAACTTGTTGGGGTTAATGTTTGCTAGAACTTTGTCGATAACTCTAGATCGGAAGCTAATGCGGCGCATCGACGAGCTGACTTGTGAGATAACTGGTGGTGTTGAATTAGATTGAGCTAAGTTGGAGTTAGCAGGCTGTATGCCCTCGATCTTCACAATTTCCATCGTTTAGGGCTTGAATCGATTGTAGAGTATGGCATAGACCTTATCATTCACGTGGCCCCAAAGAAAAAGTCAAAAGGTGTTAAATCACAAGATATCGGTGGACATTTGTGATTACCTCTTCGAGAAATAACGCACGGTCAGGAAACTTTTCTTGCAAAATTGCCATTGTTTCGTTGTTTGTGTGGCACGTCGTCCACTTCAATATCATCCAATTCCGGCTATTAAAAAACATTAATCATAGCTCAGTAGCGCAATCCTTTGCCCGTAGCAGTTGCACCAACTTCATTTTCGAAAAAGTAAAGTCCAATCACACCGCAAGCCCAAAAATCGCTCCAAACAGTGACACGTTGAGGATGGAGAGTCTTTTCAACAATCAATCTTGAACTTTCTGAGTCACAAACGCGAATATTCTGCATATTAGCTTAGCCTTCGAGGTCCAAATGAGCCTCATTACTGAAAATAATTTTTCGCTGAAAATCCGGATCATTTTGATTCATTTGAAGGACCCAATCAGCGAAGATACGAACTTTAACTAAATACTCTTTATACAAAATACGGTGTACTGTCGTAAATCTAGTTTTTCTTCAACACTACGGTCTACATCAGCAATATCGTCAGTTCTTGACCGACACACACGGTTTCGGTCACGACGACCAAAAAGTGCTTAGTCTTGCCAAATCATAATTGACAGTCGCCCAAACAGGCTATTCTAAACGAAACCTCTTATTGGAAAACCCCTTATTTACCAAAGTCAGGTCGTTTTATTCAAATGAGACAATCGCAACCAACTGTAGACATACATATGTATGTTTATGTATTCGGTTCGGTGGTATATAAATGCAAATTATATTTTGCGCCACACTGCACGATTCCACGTTTAGATAAACGTTGAGTAATTTTGATCAACGGCTTAACTATATACATACTCGTATATATGTATATGCATGTAAACTGCATTGAAATTTGCAAACCTATATACACATACCCATGTGGATACACACAGGTGAGATTGATAATATTAATTTGAGCGACCCGAGGTGGGCGAACAAGAAATCTTGCATGTTTGTTTAGTTTCTGCACTCTCTCCACAATTGAGTTACTCTTGAGGTTTTACTATAAGATTTGTCTACATGCATATACATATATTTAAGAGGTGTGACGGATATTGTGTAGGTTTTGCTTGTTGGTTTGTTTGTTTTCTGCTATATGCAATATGTACAAAAAAAAACAATTTTTTTCTATAAAAACTTAAAATGTTCGTTTCGAGATCAGTTCACCACATATGTATACAACATTCTCTTAAACTCTTAGTCAACATTTTTTTTTGTTGTTCAATTTCAATCCATGAATGAAATATTATCATAATGTGGAATAATAATTGTGTTGTTACTTTTGTCTTTTATGAATGAACGAAATTACAAATGGTAACGTCTCGCGGAGATAATCGTCGTCATCAGTGAATATATGTCTCAAGTGGAGTTGGTTGTTTTAGTATATTATGTTACAGTATTTGGACATGACTAATGGATTAATATAGTTTTTGTGTTGAATCTTCCGAGTCGAATCTAAGGATCTAGTTCTTACGATCAGCACGCATAACGTCTCCAAGTCAGTGTACCTCATTCGTTAAAACGTATGACAAAGTTTGATTAACACTCTGCTTTATAACACTGTTAAGATGAGTAATGATAAATTCGAGATGCTGGAATCTCATCACTTATCACGTTTTGGTCTATATGGGTTCAAATCTTGAGACCAATGGAAACTGATACTATCTGTCTGTTTCTATCTTTGTAATCTGTTTAGGGGCTCTTCCCACTCTTTTGCAGTTCGCTTATTTACATCCTTTACGCCATTGCATAGCCAAATCGAGGACGTTTGGCTAAAAGTCCGATTTACGTTGAGTAAATGCACATTTCACAGCTCCATGCCAGCCTATATAGTATACAGACATGGAAGATGGGTCGACTCAGGGATACTTAACTCAACTGGTGGTCGCAAATGTGTTTATTTGCACCACCGATCGTAATTAGATTGTGACTAATTCCGTTACGATTCTTCAATTTCCGCAGCTTTAAACACTACGTCATTTGGTCAGTAACTGACACTATATATACGAGTAATAGATACTTGAATCTCATCACTCTCTCAAACGACTGAGAAGACCACTGAAATTAATTACATTTTGGTCTTTTTGAGCCAATCACTCAAGCATCATCTGCATATGCTTACTATTTTTTGAGAATAACTTCATTTCGCTAAACCAATCGAGTTAATATGAAAAGAAAGTCGATAAAGTTACCTCTTCGAATATCATCAGCTCTAATTAATACAATCATCTCCAAAATGGATCTTCAATGAAGGTCACTATATCACAAAATGCTGTAACTGACAAGTTCTTGATATTTAACTGTCCTTCCTTCTTCGTATCATAGTTGTCCAATGACCATTAAGTGATCACTTCCTATACTTATTTGTTTGAGCACCGATGCGATCTCAGTTCTTAGACAACTCGAGCCCAAAATTTTGTAATCAATACATGGTCAAGGTAACTTCGAAACGTGAAAGTAGAATGGACTTATCACTTTCTGATCATGAATGTGCTAAGGCAAGTTCCATATACCACTGCTTAATATCGGGGTATTGGGTTTTTAACGGAGGTTCGGTGTTATATTGCCGGTATACGTTTACGAACGCTTATCATTTTAAGCACTAGCACTGATTTTAAGATTAGCCGTTTGCCACTGCGGTTAAGACTGACTTGAACATCAGCTCAATGCTCATAGCACACCACAACAAATCGACCATTGATGTTTATGATGTTCAATTAATTGACACCTACAAATGTTGTTCTATCTCTCGGTATTAGTTAGATTATGGTTGGTTCCTCAAATGGGTTCCTCTAGAGAAAAATTACGATTTGAAAGGATGATTTCAACATTAAAATGGTTGAAAGTTATATTAAGTGTAGTGTAACCTGACGATTCAGATCGGTAAACGGATACCCGTGATATACGAACCCAATGCAGCATATATAGAGTCCAGTCGCATATATATCTGATGAGATGGAGATCTCTTTGATCACATAATGACGTCATCAGTTCGAAACTGCGACCTAGCGAAACAAATTACGGATCGTACACAGATGCCAATACACTCAAATTGAAAAGACTACGTGTTCATAGATTGCGGTTGATTGCTTTAGCTTTCAACCTAACGTTGAAGATCTCGTTAAACTTTTTGGATATGATACTGCATTGTCTTGTTCTAGATTCCATATTTATTCGTAGCAGTTTTCTAATCGTTCTAATCAAATTGACTCATTTATAACTATACATTTTGAATGGGTTTTGGATTTCGACACGATGAAATTAACTTTCGGATTTACGAGTTTGTCAAAATTGGACTATTTTTCGCTCAAATTTTTTATATACATGTTGCAAAGTCTCGGAAGAAACGGCTCTCATCATTTGTACTTTGTCTCTTCGTTCTAACATATATTGATTAATCTCGGTTTTTGAAATATTGGCCAAAATTCATAATTCCAGAAACTTTAGCCCATCCCACCTGAATGAGTCTTCCGCCTACGTTGTAGTTCTAACAATCAATCCAGCACAATAGTAGAATCGATCCATTAAACAGTTGATGAACAGGAATTAAGTAACTACTGGATATACTTCATTAATTTGACTTTATGATCAGTGCACCATTTAGCTCCAAGCGGGGTAGAAGGATTTATTATATTTTTAATGGGAGCAATCTTCGTTTTGGCGACTTCCAAATAGATGACATAGTTGCCTAACACTTCAATTAGTGGCATAGGAAGTGTTTATGCTGATGAGACAACATTAATTTCAGTAAATAGCTCGTTTGTATTGGAGGATAATCTCTGTCTGCTTCAGAGACCGCACGTGCTCCGAAAAAAATTCTCTATTTGTTGGACAACTCTTGTGGCCAAATATAGTACTCAAGACATACTGTAGTTGAATCTTGTCAACTAGAAAGGTTTGTACTCGTAATACAATAATTATTGTTTGTATATTTGTTTGATTTTTGTAAAATAACTCGATGCATGAGACGTAAATAGTTTCAACAAACGATTCTGTCAGGATTCTGCCAGAAGACATCTTTTAGATCAATCCTGGAAATATACTTTGCTTGATCCAAACATCGTAGTCTTTCACCTACAGTTGCCAATATGTGCCATTACCCGTTTCCACAGCTCACCGATAGTGCATCGAGATATAGTACCACTGTGAAACTCAGTTTTGTGACTACTATCATCAAGAATCTCCCAAAATGTTTTTTCTTTTTTCCGTCTTCCTACTGTTGAAATATGTACAGTTGAATTTGAGTCTTCTATATTTTTCCAAGTTGCAAGCGAACGTAGAGGGTACCGTTGATAATAAATAGCTGATGATGGAATGTGTAAAGTTTTCAGTTGATTTTCGACGAGTCATGTACTCCTATGTATTGAAAGTTATTTATTGGATCAACTATTCGACGTTTGGTGGTCAAATTCCAGGTAACAGGTTAAATAATCAGCCAACATCCGTAAATCACTTGAAAACAGAAGTCATAATCTGGTGGCCTAAACTGTATTATATAGTTACAACAAGCTGGCGCCAGGGATGTCACTTTACAAATGCAGCGGATCTGCTTCGACTTTTACTGTTTATAAATTCAGTATCACCTTATTCAAATCTGCAACATTTAAAAAAAAGATATTGACTTCAAAAAGCTCCATTCACCTCATTTAATAAAAAATCAAATCAAAATACGAAATTTTATAAATTTAAATAACGCATGTATAACACACAGGCACGTATGCACAACACATAGGCAATAAATTAGTCGGAGATGCCACCTACATGTGGAAAGTATAGAGCAGAAGCACCCCAAAAGTGGAGCAAACTGACACACCCTGGAGCGAACCCCATACAAGCAAAACAAACACGATCCAAATTCAACGGTCAACCAAACATACATCTTTTAGTAGTAAACAAACTTTAACACAAATAACTCAATTGTTAGCATCCTAACTCATTCAAAACACCCTCAAAAACGGGACAGCAACCTACACAAAAATCAAAAGTGCAGACCTATTTCAATTGATATTCAACAAATTGAAATTCATCCGAACATCCCTACATTCCCGCAAATCCTCTAGCTCCCAACAAATCCCACTCGTGTCCAAACCCCACATGCAAACAAAGGCTCCCAACCGCTTCCGCATCTAGATCAACCTTCCCCTAACCACAGCAGTACCATGAGGCCAAGAACAAATCACCATCATGCAGCTACAAATATCGACAAAAACTGGTTCCTCCAAGATACTCTTGTACAACCCCAGCCCACCCCAGAATCCGGTGACATCCTCCATAAATCCAGCCACAACACCAAAACCTCCCATCAATCTACAAAAATTAATGTTTCCAAACAACAACTGCAAAATTGCTATAATCTCGCCGACACCTACATATTCTAATAGTTCCAACTCCCCGCCACTAAAATCAAATCTGCCCCTCACCCGTCACAAACTTCAAGACAACAACCCTCAACCACAATCCCAAAATGCACCTCCGTTAATAGAAGATACAAACCCGTGTCCCGCATCAAATCTAAACACTCCGAAATGAATGGAAAATCTTGAAGTCAACTACAACTATTCCTTTTAAAAAATGTAGCAAATTTGAATAAGCGGCTACTGAACCCATAAACAGTAAGAATCGAAACAGATCTGCCACATTTGTAGCAAAGTGATATCTCTGTATCATATCCTTAAAAACTCTACAAAACAAGAACACGCAAACCCGATACAACCCACAAACTTGCATTATCCATCATCGGAAACGCACTCCGGAACTACGGCTGAAAACCATCGAATCCCGAAACCCGTGACCAAGTCAAGCGCAGATCCGATTCCAACGACGAAAAATTTAAACGACCAAACACTAAAATATCAACGAGACTGTAACAACTCCACAATCACGATTTAGAAACACTAAACAATAAATCCTGTTGACAAATAGGAAGCCCCGATACTGTGACTAAACCTTCGGATGATGTCACCAGATTCCGGACTGAGCCTAAACTAGACAATAATATCTTGAAGGAACCAACGTATATCGATACCTGCGCAATTTAACGCCGGCAATTCGCTCCCCACAAATGGTGGAAATTCAATTAAATATTGAATCCAGACCGCGCCTGCTCTACCCAGACGGAACTCACTACAAAATATGTCAATCCACTCCACCCCAAATCGCCTCCGCTCCACACACCCCACATACAAGTGGAATCCCTGACTGGCGCCCCTGTTACGTATACAGTCAACAACTGACACCCTCAAAGTCAACATTACGAACGCCATGCAGCACATTCAGCCAGATTTAAGAGAAAATGTGCGTCGTTATTAGAGATCCTTGAATTTAGGTAAGTGAAACGAATACAAATATTCCTGATACGGCAGAAGATTTAAATCCCCATCGATTCCAAATTGGTTGCGGCACAAAACGTGAATAAATCAAATTCATAATATTTTGCTGCAAAACATATCTTCACCTCGTTCGAGCGGCCCTTATAAACATATACATACATAATTACGTGAAAGTTTATTTCCGCGATAAATTCCAACTCATCCATCTGAAAATTGAACTGGAGGCTGTATAATTTGAGGCTAATCAAAAATTTCACACTTGCATATATGTACTT
The DNA here is from genome assembly GCA_963932295.1 of Tipula lateralis. Lineage (NCBI taxonomy): Eukaryota > Metazoa > Arthropoda > Insecta > Diptera > Tipulidae > Tipula > Tipula lateralis. The sequence goes on from OZ010737.1 coordinate 128,975,014, forward strand.
CGAATCGACCACTGCGCTTGCAAAACAATCGTAAAAATCCATTTTCCAATTCGATCTCTTTATGCTACGATGCTGTGTGCTAGTAAATATCTACAAAAATTGAACACAATCACTATATAACGACGAGAAAAGTCGTGCGGCTTGTTATTTAATTTAAGATAAAAAAAAAATGAATTTATTAAATATTGCACAGATTTGTGTTAGAAATTCGTGTATTGGGTGTTTCTGAATATTCTGCCGCATAACGACACGTCGAAAGATCGTTGTTGAATATCAAGCAAGTGATTGTAAAATACGATTTTGTTGTTGTTGTTGCTGGAAATGTTAAAACCGATCGTCATGATTAGAGAATGCATCTTATATGTCTTGTATATGTATAGCTACAGCTAGAATATAATAAGGTCGTGAGACGAAATTTTTTGCTGTATACGATTACACAATTCAGATTGATTTGTATACGCGACTACTTACAAGACTCGGTAATGTAAAATTGAAATTAGGTCGTGGGAGTTTGTAAACATTTCGATCTACCTTCCAAAAAAAAACAATAAACACTAATATCTTATTTCTTCTTCCATTTACTTTCAGACTTACAAGCAATAAAGAAATTGTTAGAAAATGAAACAGGTGGTGCTACATGTCCATGTTGTCAAATGCCATTTGATAAAGGTAAAAAACGTAAATTAATTGATACATGCGGCCATGAGAAATGTTATACATGTGTTTTTACAAATGAACAATGTCCACTATGTCAACAACAAATGGCTAATACAGAACATGGTAAGTGTTAATAAAATAATTTTAAATATTGGTTTGGTTTATGTACAATTGGAGAAAGAGTTGTGGCACACATAAATAAGCGCAACAACACAAGCCAAGCGAAAATATATATACGAGTGAGTATATGTAACAGGTCGTTCAATAAGTCCGTAGGATATAAGAAAAAAACAAAAGTTTTACAAAACTCGATGTTATTCCACTTTTATAGTACGATTTCTCTCGTCAAAATAGGCCCATAGCATCCTTATAATACAAGCAGCAATGCTTGACCCTTTAATTTTTTTATACATATTTTTGTTATAATCGGTTCTAAACGCCGTATAAAAATATATAAAACGAGATCAATGACGTATGAACTACGAAAAAGAAACATATACTTCAAATATTGGATGAGAGATGGCACTTAATAACTTTAATAATATAAATCGTATTTATTGATATTTTAAAGCATATTGTTAATGCGATAACAGGAAGTACACAATTAAAATACCCAAACATGTTAATGAAAGTGAATACTTCAATAATTATTTAAAGTTTTTTTTATTTCCATTCATTCATACAAGATGGCATCATAAAAATCGTTACGATTTTTAACAATGTGAATTTTTAAAACAATTTTAAGTAATTGAATTGTTTTTTTATTAAAATTTATTTATTTAGATACAATATTAATTATTAATTATATATAAACGTTCTATTATAATAAATAATTTATTATTGTTTACGGGTATAATCTATAAAAATTTTGTAAACAATTTTTGACAGCAAAGGAAAACAAAAATAAAAAATATTTTTTTATTTTTTGTTTGCTGTACACTGTCCGAAATTATTTAGTAATAAATTTGTGTAGGGCGATTTTATTATTCATAATTTATATATTTTTTTTAATGACGTCACAACTTATTGATGTGTTAAGTCGACTTCATGCTTGCCTTCGTCGTTCGTTTGTTCATTCGTTCGTCTGGACTATTTTTTTTTGCGATATCATGCTTGATGGAAGAAGTACATTAAGATTTTGCTGCCATCTATAGGTTAATAATTTAAGTCATTGTCATTATTCGTGATGGTTGCCATTTTTCATAAAATTTTGTCGATTATGTTTGGTGATTTTGATTACTATAAAATTTTTGTTTTATGTTTTATAAAATTTTAAAAACTATAAATGTGATTATTTGTGATATCTGTGATAAATATTTTAATTTTATATTTGTGGATATTAGAGCGGATATACATTTTTATAATTTATCATAACTGGTTAATAATGATAAAATAATGTTAAAATAAATTTTAATTATTTTATTTTTAATAAATTTGTTATTAAAAATTTATTTTTTTTATATATGTTGTTCTTCCCTCGATATACCGACATAAAATGTTTGACATTACATTTGAAAGCATTTTATTTTCGTCTCTTTTATTTAAATATAATATTATCTCTTTCTCGCCTTGTTCGTTCCGACAAAAGATAAAGTGAAACCATCTTGATGAAAAAATTTCACAACAAAGAACACGTCATTTTCAACCAATGAAATTGCTTAAAAAAATGTCTGGACGAACGAATGAACGGACCAAGGCAAGCTTGAAGTCGGCTTTAGTAAATATGAGGTATAGACTTTTAAGATCCGAACTGACTGTTTGAGATCCGAAAACAGGGAAAAGTCACTGGGGGCTTAATTTGGAGAATATGGTGGGTGGGTAAGAAATTAGAAGCCCAATTCATTCAATTTTTCCATTGTTTTCAATTTTCATCGATCTGTGACACGGTGCAAAAGAAAAAAGGTGTTGGTGGAACAACACTTTTTTATTTTGCAAATGTGGCCATTTCTTTACGGTTTCAGCCTTCAATCGATTCAAAAGTGCACAGTAATAATCACTGTTGATGGTGGGTAATTTTTGGAGATAGTCGGATCCCAAAATACAGTTGCCATTACTTTACCGGCCGACTACTGCGTCTTTGTTTGATGCGATTTGTCGACTGCTGTCCACTCAGCTGACTGTCTTTTTGATTCTGGTGTGTAATTGTGAAGCCATTTCTCATCCATTGTCACATATCGACAGTAGAATTCCATTTTATTGCGGTTTAACAGCGGTCTAAACACTTCTCTGGAGCATCGATTCGTTGTTATTTTTGGTCGACTGTGAGCTGACGCAGTACCCATTTTGCACAGAACCTTCGCATACCCAAATGTTCGTGTAAAATGGTAACAACACTACCATCTGATATCTTTACAATCTCAACTAGCTCGTGCACCTTCAATTTGGGATCGTTCGTAACCAATTTGTGGATTTTTTTGATGATTTCTGGAATAACAGCCTCATTTGGGCGTCCACTGCGCTCTGCACCGTTTGTGCTGGTACGACCACATTTAAATTCAGCAATCCACTTCTTTCCCATTTGTCTAGATGGAGCAGAGTTCGGATAATGTTTATCAAGCCATTGTTTGGTTTCCACTGTATTTTTTTTCGTTTGAAGGTTAGTACTAAATAAAAACCATATGGAAAAAATTCTATATTAACGCCATCTATGTGTCATCCTACGGACTTATTGAATGACCCTGTACGTTACCTTTATATATTACGTACATTAAGAACATGATTAGCTGTATGCGTGATTTATTTATACACAGTCGATTGTAATTAATGTTGTTTTTTGTCGTTGATACGCTGTTGTACGAATTGTGTCAAGTTGATTATGGTTTTAAGGTTTTTGTTATATTATAGATTAACTTCATACCTGATTAAGCAATTGTTGTTTCGATATGACACGGGTTTCACGAATAAATGAAACAAATAATACAATTGAGTACACTTTCTAAAGTGTTGGAGAAGTAGTGCGACCTATATATACCTACAGTAATGTTGTTTATCATACAGTTGGACCTTTAATCACATTACTAGATTTGGATGTGGATAAAAGTTATTCCTACTGGACGAACATCTGCAGTCTTGCTCTTTAACGTTCACGAACAATATTACATATAGATAGCAGATTTTAATTTAAAATCAGTAAATACCGACATTTATATCGACTGATAAGCGAGTATTTATAATTGAATGCTTTTATCTCAACACATGTTGCGATCTAATTGCCCATCTGAAGAAATGATTAGTGTCTGGGAAGTATTGAAAACCTCGGTTGTTGAGGATGGCCAGCACGATCTCAGTATAGTTAAAACCACTGTTGGACGTGTAAATTACATAATTGTTTACATTCTACATGTAAAAAACGTAAAATATTTTATGTATTTAAAACTTACTGAAAGTGAGCGCCATCTCTTATTAAATGTTGTTTGACGGCGTTGTCACTGAAACTCGTAGCGCTGCAAGAAACTCGATGACCTAAAAGTGGAGACCATGTGTCGCAAGGCTAAACGTTGCTACACAGTGGAGATGACCTCGGAAATCTTGGAGTTAGATTCCTCATAAGGCCACAGGAAACAAAATGTACTGGACTTTCAGGTTGCCGATAATCAAATGTGTAAGCTTCGATTGCTCATGAGATTAGCCACGTGAGATCTTATCGGTGAGATCTATCGCCTTTCAGTGGGCAAAGACGTAGCTATCGGCGACGATGACTCGTGATCGTAACCGATTGAGTCAGATTGTTAACACAATGGTACGGGCTAACAATAGCCTATAAGAGCGATTAAAAAAAAAAAAAAATCTAACACATATCAAAACGAGAACTTCATTTATTTCTATAGATATGCGTGTCAACCATCCAGATTTTGTTTTTGAAAATCCAGAAATCGGTTTAACTTCTGAAGCTGACTTATGAAATATGAGCTGTAACTTTTTTTTATATGTTGAAAATCTTACCTCACAGTTCTGTCATCAATTAGTATCATACCCAGACAACATACTCAGAAATCTAGAATTATGCAAGAGTGTTTTAGAACCCATTGTATTTTCATTTGTGTATATGAAATTCTCTGATTTGTTCGACATCAGTCTGGTACGAACGAGATAAGTCTGAATGTCGTAGCTTAACGTAAAGAGGCAGAGTAAGCTAGTACTTCCCGATTGGTAGTTTCGGTCTGCGGTATTTTCCGATTGGTATTATCATCTTTATGAACTGTTTGATATTTTAAAAGTCGATTTAAGTTCCATTGTTGCTGGAATTTGAAAAGTAAATCCACCTAATTTCAACAAAATTGGCAAGGTTTTTTACAACGAATGGAAGACCGTAAGTTATAAATTCAGTTATAATCCAGATGGATCAAAAACACAATTCTTGACAGAATTGTGATGTGATCGAAGGTTCACCCATTTCGTGTTACAGATACACATACAATTCAGCTATACAACCAGTTTTACAGTCGCAACCTTACAACCACCTTTTAATTCTACCATAATTTACATATACGTTCTCCATCTTCGCAAATTGGGGAGGTTTGAACACAACTAACCTCTTTGCCCTGGGTTAGTTGATGTGCAGATGAAGTCCTAGAGTTGAAAATAAGCCTAGAACCCTTTGTCGAAAGTGAGACAGCTTCCGATAAAATGAATACTGCAATCACCATCTTTACTGAAGTATCGCACACGGTAACTAGTCCCATACGATTAAGTCTGCAATTATTGTAACTTTTATTGTAGCCAGCTTGGAACTGCTCAACGGGTTTTCAACGAGTCTAGCACAAATTTGTACCATTAACGTCAAGACAAACAGCTACAATTATATAATGGATAATCGATACGTTTATTTGAGCCATATATATCCCTAAAGGATATTGAATTGGTTCAACTTTATGGAGACGAAGGGTTTAATTTACAACCGATGGTACAGTAGGCTTGACAATCGACAGCAAGGGTAGACTATAGAATTGTAAAATGGCATTTTAAGGGTCTTTCACCAAACCTGTTCAACATTTGTAATAAAAAGAAGGTCAGTATGGACATCATTCGACAGTATGGACTTTGAACAATGATAGAAGCAAATATGTTATTGCCCTTTACAAAAACTTTAATTAGTCAATTTTCAGCAACCATCGATAGTAATATTTGACTTAAGTCGTTCGAGACTTGAGCCATATGTTAAGCTTAAGTCGAATATAACAATTAATAATCGCAAACAGTAGTAGTAGAAAGTGATCGATACAAACTTTTACTCACTCGGCTCTAATATGGCCACGACCTACATAATATACCTTCTCCTATATAACATAACCTATAATTATCGCTCACGGTCAGTAAAACAAAATTCGGTCGTCGGCATTTTTGCGCGCACATATCAAACATAAACAAAATAACACTTTATGTAATAAAGTGGCGCGCTTGCGCTTATAAAACAATTAATTAAATTAACGGTAAACGCGCGTATACGTAAGAATTTGTAATTATAATGATTATTGAATTGATCTTAAAGATTGTTATAAGCCGCGTTTCTTCCAAATAATATTATACAAAACGCGAAAACAAATCAATATTTTGATTGTATGTATGTATGTATGTATGTAGATAGAGGCTGCGGTACACAGTAACATATAATAAGAGTGTATACTAAGTGTAAGAGAATGGAAATTGATTAATTCAATGGCAATACGAGTACGTAAAATAAATCGGATTGCTGGAGGTGTTTTACTCTTACAAATGCGCGAAATTCGCCAATTTCGTTTTTTTTTTGCTTTGTTTTTTTTTGTGAAAAGGTGAGACTGTTAACCCAGTTGTTCAACAACATGAAATATAGTGAAAACAATTTTGTTTCGGTTTCGTATTAAATGTCTTTTGAGATAGTGTCTCAATTCGAACGAAACGTCATTTTTTGATTAAAATGTCGAACTTAAGTATGTATATACATTTAAGTCGATATCGTGAACTAGACCTTCAAAACGATGTTGCGTCGAATTGCAAAAGAATTTATATAGACTTAAGATACATAAATTGTTTGTTGTTTGCGACTTTAATTACTTAAAGTGCGCATCGCATACATTTTATTTCAATTAAAATCACAAAAAGTACTTAAGTCGACATTCTTGAATGCAGCCAGCCAGTCGTCTATATATGCATATTGTATGTCTGTATAGCCGACTTAAGATATTCATCTTTTAATGTATTCAATCGTTTTTGCAACAAATTATTTGATTATCATTTTTCGTATTAAATAATTTAATTTACATATTTCTAGACCTACATGTGCAGTGTATGTACAGTGCAATGAAATCCAGACAATTTTAACCGACCAAATAAAATTGCCTTCGTACATAATTTGTTCATTGTACACATGTGAATGGTATGCGATTCCGATAACCGCTCTCCAAAACGATCAAAAGAAACGAAACGGAAAGCAATAATCTGTTCGAGCAGATTGCTGAAAACATTTCACTTGCATCTGCAGCAAAATAGAAAGATTGCAGCGATTTGTGGAATAACGTTCAAATCTACATGAATATACTTGAAAGCTATTTGGAACCATAATGAACTGTCATCAGAGCACAGGTTTATACTTAAAGTTCAACTAAAGCCTAAGTCACAAAAGCTGTGGGTCTCAGCAAATCAAAATATGTATTCTTGATTCAAGAACCGTGGATTCACGGGAATGACCTTTAGTCGTCGTTGAAGTAAAGGAAAAGGATTTTAAACGTCAGATTCTAGTGATCTCTGCTTACTTCCCATATGAATTGGAGCTTCTTCCTCCTACTCAAGAGTTTAACAAGAAAATCCTAGAGTTATTTCCTAGTTTAATGTGGGCAATAGACCGTCCTTTTTGACATTCTCATGGCACGTTATTGATATTACTCTCGCCTCACAGAGTCTAAGTGGAAAAGTCTTATCTTTGATGGGCCTATAGATGACGTTACTCTCTCGATCATCGCTACAACTTATTCTCTCTAACCAGGAATTAGAGAATTTAGGAACCCAAGAAATACTGATTGGTAACAAATCTTCACAACGACAGTACAAAAAATATATTCGAAATGAAGATCTTTCTGCATGGAAATAGATAGCCGAACGGCGACCTCCAAACTCAATAAAGTTCTCTATGATAATATGAAGGTCAATATCGGATCTCTAGTAAAAACCAAGTCCAGACGGAATATTTCCGGGTCTCATACATGAAGGACTGGAAATCATCCTAGACCACCTTGTCAGTATGGCTTAGGGATACTTGCCAAGATCATGGAGAAAAGTCAGGGCAGTAGTCATTCCGAATGATGTTCAGTCTTTCTGTCCTCTTTTTTACTGAAACGTTTAGAGGGATTGGTTGATAGGCATTTTATGGATAATGCACTATTAGTAAATTCCGCATACACTCCAAATAACAGGCATACTAGTAAGGCAGATCTGTTAAAACAGCACTCCTTGAAGTCGTTGAATGGATTGAAAAATCGCTGGACAACAAAAAATCTGTCTTGGGAGCGAATCTGGAGACCACACTTGTTCGGTGGTTAAGTGTCACGCTTCGATCAAGGAGAATTACAAAACAATTGGCTCGGTTTATTGATATCAAGGCAATGCAAAAGGTTTCGATCTTAAAGATCCGTCTGTAGAAAAATTTAAGGCTGACAAAGCTCTACATCTCTTTCTGTTTGTCTGTTGCTATCTGTGAAATCTGTTTTGGGGTTCAAGACTTTCCCAACTCTTTTGTGGATGGCTTATTCACGTACTTCTTTACACCATTACATAGTTAAACTGACGTACAGCTATAAGCCCAATTTATGTAGAACTCATAAAAGATGGGTTGGCCAATGAATTCTGCACTTCAACAGAGCGTCATAGATGTCCACATTTACACCACTGTTCGTAATCAGATGGTGAAAAATTCCTTTTGCATCCTTGCCCAATCGAAATTTGAACCCGATACTTTCCGATTCGTTCGGTTAAGCTCTACATCTCTTTGGGCAAGTCTTGAGCAAGTCCGGCTTTAACGCTAAAAGTTATGCTGGCGATCTGATTCTGATAGTTTCAGGCAAGCACCTGAATGTCTTATCAGATTTAACTCAACACGCTCTTTTCATTAAAGAACAGTGGTGTCTGGATAAGGCATTACACATGATCCCGTCGTAAACCGATTTGGTTTTATTTGCACGGCGTAGGAATAGTGCAGCTTTTTCTGTACCATCACTTTTCGGATGTAAGATTAATAGCTCAGTCTACGTCAAACACCTTGCTATTTACCCAGATAACAAATTTTCTTGGAAGTATCATCTGGGTTTTAAACTCCAAAAAGCCACTGCTATTTTTAGCAATGCTGTAGAGCCCTAATTGGCAATTTCGGGTTGTGACTGAAGCCATTGCTTCAACTCCGCTCCTAGGTTTGGAGCTCATTCTCTCTCTACCCCAGTTACAATCCTTCAGTTTAGATACAGCTTGTTCGGCTGCCTATCACTTGTCGAGTGCTGGGGCGTGGAATGATTTCGGCACCACTTCAGGCCATAAATCAATTTTTAAAGAATTTATACGAACTATATGTGAGAAATCGACATGGTTATTGATAGGCTTCTACCTGTTTATAATTTCTACAAATATTGAGGTGGATTATTCGTCCAGGGATATGTCATTCTCATCAGACTTGCTAAAACAGATATCCGAATCAGTTGTATTCTTTTCAGATCGCTCTATCCCAAGACAGCGTGCTGTCTTTGGTAACTACTGTCCATCGCATGATCTCAGGAAGTTAAGGGATTTACTGTACTTTTCATCAAACGGTACCAATTGCGGTTACTCACTGCGGAATTTCAGCTTACAATCTCCTACCAGCTTCAAACTGGTAGGAGATTGTAAGAAATTTCTGAACCTCTTTGGTTATAACAACAAGGTAACAGTCATGTGGGTTCCTGTCCATTGTGACATTGAATGCAACGAAATTGCAGACTGTTTCGCTTAAACTGGTTCTCGCTTATAGGTGCTCCTCTGCCTCTTCACAAAGTGTCAAAAACAAAGCTAACGTAGTCAGCTAGCCCTACTTATCGTAAGGCGAAATACTTGGTCAGCCTGCTTAACCTAAAGCTCACCAATTACGTTCTTTCATTCAAAAAGGACAACTTGAGAATATTGGTTTTTATATACGTACTGGCCATGGCCGTTTCAAAAGTCACCTTCATCGTACGGTACTTATCCGTGAAGCCTTATGTGACGTAGTTGATGACGGCTTACACTTCATCAGCTGTTGTTCCGCTTTCGATCGCATAAGATTCTTTGTGTTCAACTCTGTGTTCTTACCCTGATTCAAACTGCTCCGATTTTCTAAGGTTGTATAGATCGCGTCTGTGCTGGATCGATTTGAACTCACAAAGTACAGTCATTAATTAAGATAATTCACTGCAAATTGAACCATCTCAAGTGTCTCAAATCATTCCACATATAGTATAGTGCCTCTATATGCGTTTATGAAAGGGAAGGTTTGATGACCCAGAATCACAAAAATTTACAATTAATTCTTTTGTAATCACACAAATTTATCAAAAAATTAAAATTAATTTAATTTAAATGTCACAATGTGGAGTCGATTATTATCGATTTAAACATAATTGGATAAACTATATACATACGAGTACATACTTAAAACATTAACCCTTTATGTACAAAAAAAATCGCCGAACATATAACGTTTATGAAATTTTCGTCCACACCCCACCATTGGGTTTATTAATTACAGCCTTTTGGCATGCATGTACTCGAATATATAATTTTCAATTTTCAGTATTTACATTTTCATTTACTGTGTTGTTCGGCGGTAATTAAATTTTAAATGCTTGTTTCGCTTTCATGTGAATTTTGGATGATGCGAGCTATTTGTTGAGCACGCAAAATTAAACAAATCCACTTATCGTTTGTATACACATATACTTGTGGGCTTTTTGGATGAATTTGCGTGTGTATTATGGGTTGCGTGTCGCGAAGGTTAAAACCATTAACTTTTTTTTGTTTTTTTTTAATGTGCACGGTGGTTGATTAACAACAGGATCGCTATAATTATAATCAATCAATAAACATTTTTAAGCTCGGTATAGTGTATATCTGCGACAACGACCTGCGTCAATAATGTTGAATACGAGAAAGTATATCGCAAAATTGTAATTAAAAATTATGTTGATGAAAGGTACGAATTATGTGCTGGGTAATTATAGAATTTGAAGGGAACGTAAATACGTAAAATTGAACATGCGATTGCGACAATAACCTCAATACTGATTAATTTCATCTAAAGCTAAGTGTAAAACTGTATATATAAGCTGTAGTCATTAAAGCTAAATGTATAGAGAAGAAAGCTTTAATTAATGAGGTACTATCTGGTTGTGGCGTTAAGAAATTTCGTTAAAGATGTATGGTGAAATTTTTGAAACGACAAGGTACAGCTCCGATTTCCGTATCTGCACGTTTCGCTCACTTCCCTACGTCGTCGTTGTCGTTGGCCACTATATGGTTCACCTAATTCGTGTGGATGGTGTACAATAGGAGTTAGTCCTGGCTTCATCATTCCGTTCAAATGACGAACTGTCTCTTCATTATTTATTTATTTACATAGATAATTAATACCTACAGCTTAATTGCAATCGACAATAATAATTATCATTATACAATTCTCGGTATAGTAAAAACTAAGCCGAAAAATGATTGATTTGATGAGGAGTGTCGTCTTGCTGTTGAGCAACGTAATAGCCCACAATGAAGCGCAGACTCGGTTTACAATTGCAAGAAGAAACAAAGCAGTTCTTATTGCTAGGAGCACAGCTTAACGCATTTGTAGACAGAACAAGTGCAGGAAGGTTAAGGTCTTAAGAACACAGCAACTCAGCAATGAGTTTAATTCGCATGGTTTCTTTAAAGGAACCACTGAATTGCACCATACCTTAAGATCTCGGTCAATTGTCATTCGGAACCAGGATGGAAACCTCTGTGTTAACGTCGATGCGGTACAGGATACATGGCGTGAACATTTTGCTGACCTATACTTAATGTTCCACATGTATCATAAGCTGTATTTGAATACTCTCAAATACAAACCGCGGAGACGTCCATTGAGAATAAGGAGAAATCGTAGACTTTAACATATGGCCATCGGTCCGAAAGATAAGATTGCACTCACTTAATTAGTACAAACTCGTTATTCAATTTCTCAAGCTTGTTCAAAAGGATTGAATGATCAAGCACCTGTGAGAGGTCTGTGTTTAAAGTCATACCCAGTCTGCTCCAAGATGAAAACCTTGTTGAGCTGGAGCAACGTCAGTCATGATAAGTCGTCAATTCCAAACCAACAGAATTACGAAGAAGCGTTTACACTTACACTGCTTGGTAAAATTGTTGTGGTACACATTGATTAAGTGATACTGGGTTGTGAGTAATGGAACTGCGGTATGTTGTGTACCTGTTGAAATTGTTATTGTTGCTGAGAACATTATGGTGATAAATGTTGTGATAGTTGTTGGGATGATAGTTATGAAATTAAATTAGATTGGAGTTGAGCTGATAGTAAGGCAAAAGCACGAGTTTTACGTTGGTGACACATACGAATGGCTTAATTGCACATTCTAAAGTTCAAATACATCCATCATATAGGCTATATAGAAAATATAGGGCTCCAGGCCGATATTCAAACCACATCTGCTGTGCCATCATATGGCCAACGTCCTTTTCTTGTCACCAGCCCTTTTGTTACTTATTATTAATTTAAAAAATTTGCCATCTCTTATGATTTTGAATTTAAAGACCAAGAAATGTGGCAGCTTCTATGACGACAAGTTTAACTTTATTTTGATCTTTGGTGGATGATATTGCAGCCCATATAGAATACTGGAAGAAACTTTTCCTCTCTCCTTTTCTCTCTCTCTTTCTCTCTCTCGCTATTTCTCTCTCTCTCGCTATTTCCCTCTCTCTCGCTATTTCTATCTCTCTCGCTATTTCTCTCTCTCGCTATTTCTCTCTCTCTCTTCAGTACGGAAACACGCATTCTCACCTTTACCATGATCGTATATGAAAATTGTGTTTGTCCTTAGTTGCGATTTCTTTTCGTCGTATCATAATGCATCAAGAAATCACTCTAGAAGTATAGATTATAATATCTCCCAACGACTTATTGCCACTCTCCAACGTATGAAAATTCTTTTGATCGTTTCACAGAAGAATTTTAAATTTGCTTTTGGTATCGCAAATAATTAACTAGTCTTGAATAAAAGATACACGAGAAACGAGAACTTCATTTAAAAGGTAATCTCGTGACAATAGACTTATACGTTTAAGAGAATATGTAATGGATTGTCACTTTTGGATATTCCAATCAAGTTGATTTCACACCAAATAAGAATATTATTTAAATCATTCTCTGAAGGTGCTGTATATCCCGAGAGTATGGAAATTACCGTTCGATGGCATTAATAGAGCGAATAAAAATCATAGGACCTGTAGATATGCTTGTGGTACGCTGAAGGTTGCTAAAAGAGAGATTGCATAGTCATAGTTTAAACTGTACTCAAAACCTAAGGCATAATGTAATGGAACACTCAATCCAAAGTAGAAAATCAGGTTAAAATCAAGTACTCGGATCACCGCCCAGGTGGCTCAGTGGTTAAAGCTGTGGCAGTTGGAACGGGAGGTACCGGGTTCGAATCCCGATAGGGGCAGGATGCAAAAGGGATTTTTCACCATCTGATTACGATCGGTGGTGAAAATGAACACATCTATGACCCCCTGTTGGAGTGCAGATCTCATGGGCCGACCCATCTTCCATGTCAGTACTATAGGCTGGCATGGAGCTATGCAATGTGCAGATGGTTCTACGAAAATCGGACCTATAGCCGTACGTCCTCGATTTGGCCGTAAAGGCGTAAAGTAGGACGTAAATAAGCGAACCGCGAAAGAGCTGGGAGAGCCTTGAGCCCCAAAAAAAGATGGCATAGATTAAAATATAAAAAAAAAAAAAAAAAAAAAAAAAAAAAAAAAAAAAAAAAGTACTCGGATCTTATATAGTATAATATTGTGGTCGACATTATCAAAAGCTTTACAAAAGTCAGTACAATGATTACATCCAGTGATTTGAATGTACGTGATTTAAATTCTATCCCAGTTAGTGGTTTTTGAACTCTAAAAACCACACTGTATATAGGTGAAATTTTAAAGCTACGATACTTACTATATATACGATAATGCTTTCAAAATGGCCCTGCGAGGATGATGGGAAAACCGCAGTTGATAACGAGTTTCGGAGAAGGGTAGAGTTGGACTCGTAATAGTTGAACTTAAGTCAGCCATACATACCACATCATCATTCTGATCCATTGCATTCGACAAAATACAAGCCCATCAATGAGTTTAATAGGGATTACTAGGACGATTAAAGGAGCATGTGACGAAGAGAAATTTACCAGTAACACAGTAACCTTTATTTATTTTGACACGCACCAGTTCGGTATTCGCTGTAAAGGGAGACAAAGATAGAACCAACAACAACATCGGAGTTGACACTGTGGCGTAACCCAAAAGTTTCGCAAGTATAATTATCATCACATCAACAGTAAAATCAATTACCAAATCGATATTTCGAGTTCAATTCATGTTATTCGCAAACACTGTCGCGTCACGGCTGAACGTCAATATACGGATCGCATAGTACGAACATTTTGATCATAGTCATTCAATGACGTCATCATCGGGTCAAAATCGGCCTAGCGAATTTTAACATACATCAATAACACGAATTTTACAAAACACACTTCAAATACTATACAAATTATTTAAAGTTACCAAACGCTTTATATTGCTACACAACCTCCCGAAATTTCATCTTACCTCCTGCTCTAATCTAACACGGTTATACATACAATACAGTATGAAGTCAGGTTCGTTTCACGTCGCAACAAAGCTAAGCGGGAGAAACCAGGTACCCAACCCAACGCGTTGCGACATATAGGTAATCATAATTAAAACCAGAGGAGGGAAATTCACTTGCGGGAGAGTAACAATGGTTCACAAGCAACCCAAATAATTTGCAAATATAATTATCATCACGTCCCACAATCAAATCAATAAATAAATCGACATTTTGAGTTAAGTTCTTGTAATTTGCTGGAACTGTCGTCGTGTCACGACTAACATACATATACGAATCGGACAGTACGAACATCAAGTCTGGTAGCATACTACAAACGATGAGGTGGGTTTGATCTTTTCGATCACTTTGATCGTTTTGATCTTTTCGAACACATTCAATGACGTCATCATCAGATCGAAAATGGTCTAGCGAATTGCAATATACCGATGCATCACCAACTCAAAATATGTTTATATTTTATCAAATTATATCTTTGTACTATTAATAAGTGGTCGATCACTCTTCTCGACTCGAGAGCAGCACTCGTCCGCCGTGGTAGGATGGTATTTTCAATTAAAAATGTTTTGAATTGATAAATAAATATTCTTAAATTAAATATTCTCAAACTTAAGCCGAATTTTTAAATTGTGACTTAAAATCTACTCGCTGTTATGTATGTGTGACTCATATTTCTTATTGTATTGGCATTAAATCGCAAACCAAATCGTTTACAAATTCAGTCCTCATATATCTTAATTTTTAGCCTCAATTTCGTAAGATGCACGATCCACTCCGATATACACACAGGTCATTGAAATTGTATTAATGCAGTCACAACCTGTGACCAAATTAAAAGCGACAGTAACTCTGTTCAGCATATATGGTATACTCGCATAAATTTTGCTGTTCAAACTGTCATAATTCTTTGTTTCATTTATCATTGAGTCTCGCCTGGTGCTTGGGACGTACTCAACCAGAATATTTTTGCTGTCTGTGCTCGAATATCAACAACAACATCTTGTGTTCGTGATTATGTAGATGTTACAACAACAAACACATTCTTACCCACATTTGGTTGGAACTTCTTAAGCTGTCTGTTTTTATTTTTATTAGTCTGTATATTCTGTTTGTCTGTCTGTCTGTCTATACACATATAAATACACAAGTATGCAACTGAAAAATCTGTCGGACGATATATTTTGGATAACATCATTAAAATGGACCATAAACCATTTTGATTTGTTTTTTTTGTTTGTGGATTGATGGGCTCTGCTTAATTGGAGAAAAGCTCGTTTGATTGATTTTAATTTTATGTTTGCGGTTTGAAGCGTACAACAACAAATACCCAGCACAATCGGTAATTAATTTTACATTAAGATGAAGGAATTGTGTGCGATACAAACTATACAAATTTATAATTACATATGAATATGCGGGACGTAAGATGCAACTCATTAATTTATAACGTGAAAGCAACATTGTAATCGTTGCAGGACTAAGTGTGTATGCTGCATGCAAGTATGTGACGTCGGATTAAGAGATTTTTTGCAAAATTTATACGAAAGACAGTAATAATGACATTATCCGGGAGTCATCGGGTACATAAATAAAATTTAATTTTGTTTTAATTAAAATTAACGAACAGATTTTTGTACAAAACGGTATCCAATTTAATGGTTAATTCACAAAACAGTCGTTCGTCTCTGTGTGTAGACAAACAAAGTTGAATGATTTGGTATGACTTTCACACTTTGTTAGGTTGGTGCGGTTGGGTAATGTGTGAAGATATATGCGCTCGATGGAAATGAATTTGTTCTGGTGATAATCGTTAAAACAATGTGTTATGTGTGTGTGTGTGTGTGTGTGTTACCTACAGAGACGTATATATAGCGCTAAATTATATATTTAATCCGTTTGAATTCACACATATAATGTTTGTGGATCATTGCCGTCTCTATATGAGTCATTTGCATTAAACAAGATGATGTTGTTGGGTCGATCAAGATTGGGAATCATAGAGGGCAATATTGAATCGGCCCCATGCTTTTCCAATAGCATCCTGCGAGAGTATATTTAAAAAAACGGATGCCTTCATTTTGTATATTACAGAACTGTACAATTCGTCTGAACTACATCGAAACCTCATTCAATTGTTCTCTAAACGTCCTGCTGTATAAGTGAACCACTTACAAAGTGCTGGGTTTATACATTTCCCCGTTTATAAACTACTCATCGTAGTTAGTTCCAGATGATGAAAACGAATCACTCAAAGTTAATATTACGAACTAAAACTTAACTTTTTGAGTGAGGTATCTAGAGAAATATGTCAATAGACAAAGGAACTGTTCTCTGTAATTTAATAATTCTATAGAGAATAACCAGGGCTGCCACATACATTAAAATAAAACTCACAGCTGAGGCTTGCAGCCAATATACAGTTTGTGGTCTCCTATATATCTTTCTTAATCCTTCCTAACATGCTAGACTTCCAGGTTACGTTTCTGTCCAAGATGGGCCTCAATACCATAACTCGTGTTTATTAACTTAACCTGAACTCCATCGAAAGGGACTGTCTGAAATATGCACTTCCTTTAATAAAAACAGTTCGATGATCTATGAGTGAACACTCAAAGCTAATAATACTCTTATAATCCATCTTCCAAATCAAAAGCGCTATGCATTAAGCAGCTCTACGTTCTCGATTTGACCTGAACCGTCTTGGAGTAAGTACGTTTCTAGTGCCATCGTAATATATGGAGGGGAGTACAAATAAGTTTTGAGTGATTTACAAAAGATGGCGTTACTTAGTATAAAAATGCATCGGGCCATCATTCATGCTAAAGTGTCATCATGCCCCTCTATTTTTTTGTTTTACTTTGAAGAAAAGTGCATCTGGTGGAAATCGATAACTGTGTGAAGTATGCAGAGAGTATGCTCCATCAATCAAAACATGTGAATCCTGGTTCTGGCAAATTTTGCCACCGTTGCCAAAGGACGCAAAGGGAGATCCGTAAATTATGAAGACGCTGAGTTGGAGATGCCCACTCAAGAGGAGCTTACTCGTTTCGGAGCGACTCAACAAGCGATTGCAAACCATCTCAAAGTCATGGGTATGGTGTGAAAGCTCCACAGCTCCAAAGGCAAAATCGGAAGTTTTTATTGCATCGAATTATGACGAAGGATGAAAAGTAGATGCCCTAACCGAATATTCATGGCAAGAAGTTAACTTGTCGTATTGCCAAATTATTTGTAAGAGAGCTTAACCCGAAGCTGAGCAACTACATTATTTCACTGCGAAAAAGAACAACTTGAGAATATTGGTTCCTTTGCTTACTAGCCATGGCCGTTTAAAAAATCATCTTGATCGCACGGGACTTGCCAGTGATGCTGTATGCGACGAATGTCTTGGGGTTGTTGGTGATAGCTTACACTTCATCAGTAGTTGTCTGTCTTTCGACCACAGGAGATTCAACTATAGGACTATTTCTGTAAATCTATATTGTCTTCTCTGCCCTGGTTTACACTGTTCCAGTTGGCTTAAGTTGCATAACCACCTGCGCGCTTTGATGAAGTCCAAGGTTTGCACCATGGGCTCTTTGTGGCATTGAGTGTGGAACCTGAAAAGTTTCCGCCAATTTTAATAAGATTAGTTTAATAATAAGTGGTGGACCACAAATGACATAATGGTTTGAACTCATCTTCGACTCGAGAGCAGCGGAGGATGAAAAGTAGGTCCTCTACGAAAGCCAAAAGTAGTATATGAAACGGTGGTATGAATGAACACATCCGGATCCTCTTTTGCAATTTTAGAATCCATAGGCCGTCACATCGTCCATGTCAGTATTGTATAAGCTGACAGGAAGCTATGCAATGCGCAGATGGTTCTACGTAAATCGAACCTATAGCCGTACATACAGTGATATCACAACGGACCGTTCCCGGTCCAAGTGTGCGGTAGCAGCCACCCAACAAAATAAATACTATATGAGCTACTCCAGCCTAACGAAACCATTACTATGGAGAACGTTATTAACAACAATTGATGCAATTAAGTCAAAACACAACTAACTCTAAAAGACATGAAAAAAATGTTGATCAATCCGACAACCCTCGGCCACACATACGCTTTACCCATCCGCTGTAATCACCAGATTTTGCTTCTTCCGACAACCACTTGCTCTGGTCGATGGCTCATTGCCTCGTCAAGCAGCTCCTCATTACCAAATAACTTATTTAACGAGAAGTAGATATTTGGCTTAAAAAGCTCGCCGAAGGTAATACCCTGAAGGTTAATTTTGTTGGTACTTTAATCCAGGAGGTATGGCAAAAGGTTCAATTTACAAAGACTATCTGCACGTTTCATAGTTCCATGTTAGCCTTTAATGCTGATATGAGATGAGTCGCCCATTCACAACGTCTATCCTCCTTTTGTGTTTGTAATCAAAACCACCACTCACTATGCAATTTTGTGATTGAAAGATGGCCCCAAAAATATAGCGTACTATGCGACATATTTTGAAACTATCTTATGCTCCACCATTATGTTTTGGATTTCTCGAGTGACCTCGAAAACTGTTTTCGGTTCTAAATGGCTATGACTTACCAACACGAATAAGGCCATCACCCCTTAGTTCTCCTTAGTTAAAAAGTTTATACAGTTTCAAACAAACTTAAATCTTCGTTTGTCTGGCCTGAGCGTCTTCAAATCTACTTCGTTATCCGATAGCGTATATTCTTCCACTTTCCTACCGCTTTCATTTCTGCTTGGAATTTAAAAGCCATGTTATGTCCAAAGACACCTATTTTCGTTAATGTCTCTTTTTGACCTACTCGTATACCATACTATAAACCTCTGTTCCAATTAGGACCCTTTAGCTATGCTAACCCTGTTTGGGAAATATCATGATCGGCATCCAGTCAAAAGGAATACTTAAATTCCACTCAAATACTGAATGTCTTTCTTTACTATATCTTTCGGGATAAGATGACTTGTTCTACACTACAGCAGAGGGTTGTAGATGTATTAATCCACGTCACCGATCCTAATCCAATGAATAATGAAAAATCGCTATCAAGCACCTATCGTAATTCGAACCCATACCTTCTGCTCAAGCTACCGCAGCTTTAACCTCTTCACCATTTAATTGGCTCAATGTAGGTCTACTCTTCTCATTACTTCTCAAGTCTCAGATATTGTTTTCGGTCATATATCTAACCGATACACAAAACAACATGTTTCCAAACCATCGATCGCACACGATCTCGATTTTGGGACCAACACATTTTACAAGTGTATTGAACATCTTTTATATAATGAAGAACAATAGAATTGGCACAACTTCAATTGTATAACTTTCCGTTAACTATCAAATGATTGGAACATATTTTGCTTCAACAAAAGAAATATTTTATCAAGATCTCATATTGGCTAACCCTTTATCGTGCTCCATTTCAATATGTACTATGAATATTCAAAAAATCGAATATCGTCTTGGGTTACACATACATTGAGATTTTTAAAAATGATCTTAAATACAGAATGTTAAAAAGGCGCGGGCCTACGTATCGTACCATCGATAGTGATCATCATTAAAAAAATATATATTTAAACAATGCTCGTATGTGTGTGTGTGTGTTTTTATATAGAAGATGGTGGAATTTGAAATTGAAACCAATAATCGAGAGATCATTATCAAACGATCTTTTCATTTTGTTTTTTTTTATTTATTTATTATTACAGATATGCTGTTACAAGGAAGCCATCATCGTATCACCGACTACGACACCGGCATTGGAAGTTCGAGTACAATTGTGAGTCCGATCGGATCGCCGTACGGCCAAATACGATCGCAAGTAAAAACAAATGGACATTTTACATCATACATGCAGGTAAATTGCAACAGTTCCATTCGGCTATAATTTATAAGGTGACTTGTTTGTCACAACACGATAAATAATATTGTCGTTTAAATGTATGACGACATGGTGCGCAAATAAATAAGATCCCAATCTAATGCGGAGACAAATTTTTGTTTTGTTTATGTAACATATGTGCATAAGACATATATTATGTATCGTAACCTCTGCGCTAACCTCGCGATATATAAACATTGGATAGTCGCGCATGGAGACAATTAGAATAATTCTACTGTGCCTTGTTCTTGGTTTATTTGATCCGTGCGATTCTCTTTTTGTGTATTATATATGTTCAAAACCTCTTTTCGACAAATTGAATTAGAACTGAAGGAAACCATAAACATATATAAGACACAACCAAAACCTATATAATATACAGTAACAATAAGAATCCATTAAAAAAAATTCTAAAAATAAAACGGACAAAACTCTATATATAAAGATGGTAAGAATATAAAAGAAAACTTGTTTCAAAACCGCAAAGTTGATTGCAAATATATAACCAACAACAACAGTAAGAAACCTCTCTAACGTTGTATTGCGCACGCGCAAACATAAAGAAAAGTTTTTTTTTTCTGTCTTCAAAGTTAACTAACTCTCTAACTTGATTTTGATCTTTTCTTATATATGAATGTTCTTATGGATTGTTTGTGCTGTTTGACGATCATTATATAAAATCGACTCGATACGTATATACATATGTAAAGGGTTTTCCGATAAGAGGTTTCATTTTGATATTTATAAAAACGAGTATTTTTTAAGAGAAATCAATCAACGTTTATGTCACATTGTAAAGAGGAAGGTAGCCGCCCAGGTGGCGCAGTGGTTAAAGCTGGGGCAGTTGGAGCGGGAGGTGCCGGGTACCTCCCTTTCGGGATTCGTCACCTTACGATTACGATCGGTGGTGTGAATGAACACATCTATGACCTCCCTCCCCCGGTCACTGTTGGGATTTGCCATGTAAAAAACGTTTATTACATTGTTTATGTAAATTACGTAAAAACAACGTTAATTACATGTAAAAAACGAAGACAATATCATTTGCAGTGCCATCTATTTTAAAATATCAAAAATTTACTGATGTTCGGCAGTTAAAATGGTTTTAATCTTAATCAAAAATTATTGTGACGTTCAGTATGTATAAAAAATTATACACAGTTAATTATTTCACAAATTCTATTCATAAAATAGTAGGAAAATTTTCTAACAGATGGTGTTTTAGTTGCAATTAGATTTAATAAGAACCGTGTAAATTACATCGTGTAATTTACACGGCCAACAGTGCCTCCGGTTGGAGTGCAGAATTCATGGGCCAACCCATCTTGCATGTCAGTACTATAGGCTGTCAAGGAGCGATGCAATATGCAGATGGTTCTATGTAACTCGGACCTATTGCCGTACGTCCTCGATTTGGTTGTAATGGCGTAAGGTAAGGACGTAACGAAGCGAACCGATCATTACCAATTCGCATATTTGCGGCTGTGTCTCGATACCTTCACCAACTCCATCTTTAAGGTCTTCAATCGATTATAGAACATTTTTTTAATTGGGTGCAGGGCCGACTTTACGACTCTCCTAGCCCCTTAATCTGTGAGAGCTCCGGCACCCAACGCGCGATCTTTCAAGTGAAGGTTGAAAGATGCCTTAAACTTGTCCATTTTATACTCAAACGGAAACTTAAACCGGCCAACGAGTTCCACTTCCTAGATGTTCGATAAATAAATTCGCGCTTTGCACCTTCAGTTCGAGGTTTCGGCAGCTTCACAGTAAACATATGCGCATTGGCCGTTCCTCGTGTTACCAATTCTTAATTTCGTAGGCTGTCTAGATCTTTCGTAAGTCTGGAGTTTTGTTTTATTCGGATGGCACGCCGCTGCCATATGCTGCACCACAAACGGGACAGTAATATTCTATACACGGTCTAATAAAGGTTTTAGATATCTGGAGAACCTGATGCGATCTTAAAAACTGTCTGCATCTATTGAGGAACCCGAGTTTAGTTGAAGCGGATTTGGCCAATGCTATAATGTGTTCATTCCATTTTAAATTGTTGCTAATCTGAACACCAAGCGAATTGAGTCACAATCCACGAAAACGTGGCCGTTTACCATAAAAGGGTATTTGTTTATAATTCCCACTCAAATTTTGTACTCAAATTGGAACTAAGCGAAGTGGCAACTTCCAGCCGTTTACCGTTTAACTGTGAAGGAGTAGGCTCGACCTCGAATGAAATATAAGAGTGCAATGTTGCATCATCGGCAAAACTGTGGATACGGTTCACAGTGCTATCTAATAAATCATTAATGTATAACACAATGTTGGTGACAAAACTGATCCTCCGGCATTTGGGGAGTGTTTCGTTGATGATCTCCCATTTAGCACAACGTTGATCTTTCGGTCTTTGAGAAAGCTATTTATCCACTTGATGGTCATCGAATCTAAGCCGTATGCCACAAGTTTACAAATGAGATTCTCATGCCAAACCTTGTCAAAAGCCTTTGATATATCCAAAGCGATTGCAAAGGCTTCTCCATGGTGCTCAAGGGCGAAATTCCATTTGTTTGTTACATACGTCAAGAGATCGGTTGTGGAGCGGGTTTCGCGGAAACCATTTGTGTATCTGAAATTATTTTATTAATCTCAAGATAATTCACCAGTTGTTGGTTACTCAAAAACTTTAGCCACGACTGACACAATTGATTTTGGCCGGTAGTTTGAGGGGTCAGTTTTATCACAAGGACCGGTTGCACCATCGCACTTTTCCAGGCAATCGGGTATTTACCTTGCTTCTAAGAAAGGAGAAATATTTTAGTTATTATGGAACCAATGGAGCACTGGCAAACACCTTCAATATTCGAACAGGAATTCCGTTAGATCCGGTGGCCTTTTTTATGTCCATTGCCTTCAGGTTCCCGAAGAGAATTTCCTCCGAGATGTTGATAGGATTCATTTAGGGAACCACAATACGGAATTGTAGGAGGCGTAACTCCATCGGGGACAACCGATCGAGTTCAAAGTGAAGACGTTTACCAGTAAGTCGGCCCTAAAGAAAAAGTGTTAAATCACAAGATATCGGTGGCCAATTGTGATAACCTCTTCGATAAATAACACGGTCAGGAAACTTTCATGCAAAATTGCGAATGTTTCGTTGCTTGTGTGGCACGTAGCACCATCTGGCTGAAAATAAATATTCCAATTCCAGCCATAAAAAATCATTTATCATAGCTCGGTAGCGCAATCCATTCGCCGTAAGAGTTTCACCAGCCTCATTTTCGAAAAGATCCAATCGCACTGCCAGCCCAAAAACCACACCAAACAGTGACAACAATCATTCTTGCACTTTCTGAGCCCCAAATACGACAATTATGCCTGTTAACGTAGCATCCAGGGTGAAAATGGGCCTCATCACTGAAGATGATTTTTCGATGAAAATCCGGATAATTGTGATGCATTTGGACGACCCAAACAGCGATGATTCGACGTTTATGGTGATCGACCGATTTGAGATCTTGTCGCACATGGTTTCGATTCTTCACATCACTAACTTTTCCCAACAGCTCAAATTTTTCCATGATACAAAATTGACAGCTACCCAAATAGCAGACTATTCAAAATGAAACCTCTTATTGGAAAACTCTTTATATACACATATATACGATGACTCATCTGATATATTCGTTACGAAGGCATAAAAAAAATCGTTTATAAGAAAGTTGTAGGTATACATCCATCGATACATAAAGTGCGAGACGGAGCGGGATGTATACAATTAAGAAAAATGAAAATCTTTTTCGCGAAACAAGTTGTTTTCTCCCCAACGTTGTTGTTGTGTGCTGCACTGCATCGCGATCACAATAATATATTGATCTAATGGGTATATTTGTTTTTTTGCTGCTTTTAATTGGGTTGAATTGAAAGTTTATTGTGATTTATTGGCTTGTGCGGTGATTGCAGGTAGATGTTGTATGTCAGACTCAGAAACAGAAGAGGTGTAATCTTTGTGAATCTTTGGTACTTTAAGAACATTTATTTAAACACTTGGTGATCAAGGATCGATATAGTTTGTTTGGAATAAAGTCGTATCGCCTAGCCTATCCAATACGCCTAACAATTCGTTGTAGAGCTTTTAGGAAAGCATTCTATTGCAAGCTTTCAAATCGATGTATTTTATTTATTATCATTATCTATGGCTAAAAGGGTGTAAGAGGCACTAGTCACGTGACAACGGAAACCTTTCGAACGAATTCTATTATTCCCCAAATCGCTTTTTATATTTTATACATTGATTTCAGTACGAAAGCGATGCCTGACAGTTTTAGAAGTTATAATTACCGATCCGGTTGCCCAAACG
Organism: Tipula lateralis; assembly: GCA_963932295.1. NCBI lineage: Eukaryota > Metazoa > Arthropoda > Insecta > Diptera > Tipulidae > Tipula > Tipula lateralis. Next base: position 128,999,805 of record OZ010737.1, read on the forward strand.
GACGGATTTTGGAAAGGCGATCGATGAACGATATCATGATTTTTAACTACTTTTATAAGCCAACAATACTGACTCCATCGATTTCGATCACTAGCTAGTTAATCTGTTGTTAATATCTGCCTTGAAAGATCGTTGCACTATACTCACTCCGGATAAGCGCGTACAACGGTACCGAGGCAACGTACTCACAGTCATTCGATTTCATGCACGATGTTCATTATATTCGCGATCACGTGATTAAAAAAAACTCGGTCTCATAGAAGCAAATATTAAACGCGTCTCTTGAATGCCAAAAGCGGTTTCTCTTACCCACATTTGCCAGATATAACGCTTTCAAGCCTGTTTAGCTCCAACCCGATCGTGATGATATAAAAATGTCCATGCCGTGCATCAAGTATATAGTATCGGTTAACATAGAGGTTTCTTGGTTTTTTCGTTGCTTTTCTTCATTTATCCTGCACATGAAAATTGCATTGTATACTCCTGTCCTCTCTCTTCGAAGTATCACAACTTGGTCAACCTTAGCATTTTGAAGCCAACGATTAATTTGGCTTCGGCTCGTCTTACATGTTTCCAATGGATGATTTGCCACTTACACAGTCGATTATCGACTTCTAGTCCAACACAATCACTTTACTTGTAGCACAGTGAAAAATTCATCTCCATGGTTTCAACTCCAAGAAGGTTATTTCCACGTAGTAGTTATGTATAGTCTTGGAACGCATGGTCTCTATACTATTAAACGATAAATAAAGATATTTAATCCCATAAAAACAATAAAATTACTCAGATGATCTCTTTAATGCCAACATAACACCAAACCTCGCTTATGTTTCCGGGCACCATATATTCTTGCGTGATTTTAAGTCTAGTGATGACTTTATTGTTAAATAACCCATGCTGTAATCTGGCCGATGCCGGATTATACATACAAAATTCTGAGGTCAAATTATCTGCCCCCCATGGTAGGTAAGGCATTTTATTTTCTGACCTTTCTGACAGTCAGGTGATCTGTTTGATCGAAACATGTTTGGAGACGATAATTGCCCTTAATGCCAGTCTGAATGAAGTTAGACTTCACTTTATATTCAGATGAGTGTCAAGAGAAATGTATTAGCTAATCAACTGACCCAATTGGCTGCAGCTTCCACTTTTGTGTGATCTACACCAGAAGAGAAGGGACAGCTTCGTCTCTTGTCGACTATTAAAAATCTACTTTGGCTCAATAAATCAGCAAAGTCATCGTGAATTATGATAAACGCACTTTGAGTCTGGGTATTCTCAAGGGACACTGTTCCCTAAACAATCACATGTTCCGAATGTAAATTCGGGGAGGAGAAGAAAAAAGAAGAAACGTTTGAGCATTTTTCCTGTTCTTCGTCTTCTTCCCATAGACTGCACTGCTTTTTGATCACAACTCGAAGAATAAATTTCGAGACTAAAAGTGTATAAGTCTGGGAAGGGATATCACTATGGGCCTGAGGAGGGAAACAATCCGTAAGCGTATTTTGGGTAAATCTGAAACTTTTGTGGTTTTGCCAAAGTGTACTTAATATAAGGTCAAATTATTAAAGCTCTTATTTGCTGACTGAATTTAAAAGAAGGTGGAAATATGGAAGATCTACATTGCAAAATTCAGAGAGTTAGGGATATTTATCCAACGAAGTACTCCACAATGACCATAAGCACAATATATTGCTATTTCAAAACCAGTGAAAAAACCATATATAAATTTCCCGTATCCGACGAGATTTCAATCATAACTTCAAAATTATTACATCCCTTCCCAGACGTATACTTTCAGTCCCGTAATCTGTTTGTTCTTCTTATGAAATGCAAGATATCGGGTATCCTCAAGGTCCTCAAATAGGAATCGTGATCCAAAACTGTGCAGTCTACAGGAAGAGTATGAACAGGCGCATAAGAGGTGCGCAACAGTTTCTTCTCCTCCTCCCACATACTGTTCAAAGTTTGTGTTGCTCTACCCAGCAAGATCTTGAAAGTGCGTCTATCATACAAGAAGGATCGTCTATCATTCAAGAAAGACTGGGCTCTTTGCTGATTCATTATTCGAAAATAGATTTTGAGTAGGCAACAAAAGATAAGGAAGCTTGGCTGTAAAAAAAATGCAGATACGACGATTTCTGCCATTGATCTCCTTTGCAAAGAGGCAGTATCGTACCTACCAAGGATAATAGATAATTTGACTTCATAATTTTGTATGTATAGCCAGGCATCAGCCGTAACCCGACTAAAGCATATACTGATCCATCAGTAAAGAGCATCATACCGTCACCGGAAAGGTAGGATGAGCTGTTGTAGTCCCATTTGTGCTTTTCGATAATAATGTCACCATAGTGTCCAAAAGCATGTTAATAGTTATGTGCCGGCACACCTTCTTTCAGTGCCAAGAAGAGCCAAATAGAGTATCCCTGCTTTGTAGATGAGCAGCTGTTTGCGCTGCCCACCTTCTTATCTAAAGATCAAGTGGGGCAGACTTACAGCATTACAGCCTTCTCAAGGGTTGCAGTGGTTGTGGTGTACATAGCTCTCACAATACCCAGACAAATAAAGCTTTGAAGGCGGTTTTGAGATTTAATCCCACTCATTGTTGTAGCCACCTAAATAAGTTCAGCAAACGGTATTATGAATCAGATTCCACTGATCGCTTGTTAAACCCGTTAGCAAATTATGCCAACTGTCAACATGTTTTTTTCTGCCAATCCGCGGGTCTCGAGTTAGGTTACTTTAAGTAGTTTGGTTTTTTATGATTAATGTAACTAAGCATAATCATTTTCCCTCTTGAGTTTCTTGGATCCAGAGTTGACAATTATTGAGCTGAGTTACAAAACGTCGAGTGTTGATCGATAATTGCGAATAGACTACGTTGTCTTTAGGTTTCGATATGTCGGACAACTTGTACCTGGGTTCGCTAAAATATGCGTTCGAAAACATAAACCAATCAATCTATTGTTTATAGGAACAGAGTATGTATCTCATGGTCGTACACACAATTGTTCACACACACACACTGGTATTCAATCATTAGCCTCGATCTTTTTATGACACATGTTAAAGCTGCCTTCAATATTGCAAAATCGATTGCACAATCGAAAAACAACAACGATTTTATATTTAAAAATACAAAATGTGTATTAGAAAGTCATTTAGAAAAAGCAAAACTTTACAAATCCAAAAGATTCTTGTTCCATTTTCAAATATTTCTTACGCGCGCAAAACACGAATCAATCAAAATGACAGCAAATTTATCTCACAGATCTATCTCCTTCGATATAATATAATTTTTGCGTAAATAACCACATTTTTTGTTTTTGTTCTTTTCCAGTCACGCCAAGAATTAATATCACCCGAGCTACATCATCAACATCATCATTACGACATCAGCCAACATCATGTCAACAATAATGTATTGTCGGGTACGCGCGGTTTACAAAAATCATATATAAATCAATCGACACTGGGATTGCCGAGTATAGTAGGCGTTGGCGGCGCTACTGGTGGTGGTGGTGGTGCAGCATCCCAAACCATACGTGGCCTAGGCGATACGACACAAACATCTCATCACTTGCCACCAACAACGAGTTCAATACAATCGTCGGCGGTGTGTGCAACACCACCGCAAAATCGACGCCGCCTTTTCAATCCAAAAAGTTTACGATCACCGTTTGGCCAACGCCGATCGAATACCACCAATTTAGAACATACCATCAATTCGACACTTTCAGGTAAGAAACAATATTGTTACAGATAATTTTTCTTAATACTCACTTTGTGTCACATTCACTCATTGTACAACATAAAAAAGGCGCTTCATCTATGACCACATCGCAGAGTTCGGATGTTGTTGTTAAGAAACGGCAGCGCAAGGTAAAAGGTCACGACGGTGAAAAATCGGCAAATCGATTGAGCTTACACGGAACATCGTTCGAATATGCCGGACACCTCAGCTCGGTTGTGTTTGGTAAAATCAAATCGCTTTGGTCGGCTCACACATCAAATATTGGATTGAATCAGTTGGTTGGACGAAGTTAGTACCACACAAGTTGATGGAAACTTTTGCATGAAAGAGTTTTCATTTTTGTTGTTGTGTTGTTGTTTTTGATCTTATGTTAATTTGGTTTTTATTTTTTGTTCCTATAAGTTGTTAAGATGTTTGAGCATGCAAAATTTTTATTTACTTGGTTTTTTGTTGTGTTAAGTTGTTTTGTTTGAGTTCTTAGCGGAAATGCCATTAGATTAGAGATAAAGAATATGAACAGCACAAGACATTTGGATACTGCCACAATGTTTATCACGAACCTTTTGATTGATCAATCAACCCTCTCGATAAACCGTGAATTGTGCTGTGCCCTGTACGATAATGTCGTAGAAACGTGTATTCAAATCTTATTTCCATTTTGTAACACTAACCTACATAATAACGACATCTCTATGGCTTCAAACCACCATTGATTTTTTGTATTTTTTTTAGTAGTTACGTACAAAGCCATAAGACTGTCATAATAAGTTGACTACATTTCCAATTTCTCATTCCAGATGATGAAGGTGGTAATGTCAAACCATCTGTACCACTCGGCGGACAATCAACAGCCACTAGTAGCGTCGGACCAAGTAGTGGCAAATCGAAGACATCGCAAGATGAGCTACAATTGCGACTGGGATTTTTCCTAGAAAATAATAATTCGAGAAATCGTGCTGGCGTTATGAATGTAACGGGACCATTGCGTGGCCAACAGTCGTGCAGTTCGTTAACATCGGCGAACACAAGTCCTGTATCGACGCTCACCGGTTCGTCGGAAGCAGATATCCGACCACAATATAATAAACACAATAGTCGCGGTTGTGACTCAATCAGCTCATTGATGAGCGTTTCGATATCGGGCCAAAGTAATGACGACAATAATTCCGGTTCGAGTCCATTGAGTCGCCGACATTCGGTTACAGCGACTGGCCAACAAATTGTCTCCGTCAATATCGAGGAACAATTTAAAAATCGTAAAACAGCAATAAGACGATCGGCTCGTGTCGGCCAGGTGAAGGGTGCAATCGATCCAAAAATACGTTTTGCCCAATATCGACCACCCCAGCTAACACTCAAACCATTGTTTTTCGAAGTACCGCAACAGGAACCGGATCCATTGTTTATCGGCCGCCATTGGTTGTTACGCGAAATCTCAAATACTCTTAGTGCAACAGAATCGTCGGGAATATTGATCCACGGTAATTCGGGCACTGGAAAAACTGCCCTCCTCTTACAACTAGTGGAGTACTCGTGCTTTGGTCGACGCAAAGAATTACCCTCGCTCGATACGGATGGCATATACTGCCAGGTGAATGTGGTCCACGATCGTATTCGATCATTGGCATCGCACGTTGTTGCCTATCACTTTTGTCAAGCCGACAACAATGTATACTGTTTAGTTCCTGATTTTATCCATTCCATTGCGGCGCAACTGTGCCAAGCTCCGCAATTGGTTGCATATCGTGAATATTTATTGAACGAACCGCATTTGCAAAACTTGTTGAGCGTTAAAGAATGTATTGCGGATCCAGATCGGGCAATGCGTTACGGAATACTCGAACCACTGTCGATATTAAGGCGAACGGGTAAAATATCCGGCAAAAATTGTATTGTCCTGATCGACGGACTATGTGAGGCTGAATACCATCGACCAGATCATGGCGACACAATTGGAACATTTTTAGCCAAAATGAATGAATTTATTCCACCATGGTTGAAAATGATCGTAACAATTCGCACTCAAATGTTGGAGTACATTAAGGGATTGCCGTACGTTAAAATGTCGTTTGACAATTTGCAACAGAACGAGTATCTACAAAAGGACCTAATGGACTATATAACGTTTCGAATCAATCACAGTGCGGTTATACAAAATAATATGAGTGGAGGTGGTGGGGCATCATCGGCGAGTGGTGGACCTGCCGGCCCTAATAAGCTTATGACGAACGAGAACACCACTGGACTCTATAAATTCGCTCAGTATTTATTAAACTTAACCAAAGGGTCGTTTCTCTACGCTAAACTGGTATTGGATTTGATTGAGCGTGGCAACCTAGTGGTCAAGTCGACGTCATACAAGGTGATACCGGTGACACTATCTCAAGTATTTCTGCTTAATTTTAATTTACGGTTCCCAACACAACAAGCATACGATAAAGTTTCATCAATATTGAGTGTTTGTCTTGCCGCACTATATCCGTTAACGTTGGACGAGATTTATTACTCGATAAACGCTTTGAAATTCTCAAGTTCCAGTGGTTCGACATACGATCAAGAGTACGATCTTGAGAATGGCAATGTGGACGATAAAACACCGTACATATCGTGGAATGATTTTCTAAATAATTTTAAAATGCTGAGCGGATTTTTGATCAAGCGCCTAGATAATACCTACATGTTTTTCCATCCATCGTTCAGGGAATGGTTGATTCGGCGAGACGAAACAGAAAATATGAAATTTTTATGTGACCTTAAAAATGGACATAGTGCAATCGCGTTCCGATTGTCACGAATAAATTTACCATTAAACGCGGAACAAACACTCGAACTGGGCCATCATATATTGAAAGCGCATTTCTATCGGAATCTTATGTTGAATGCTCAACAACTTTCGTCTCGCGATCTACAATCGTATTGGATTGCAAACGTTACCGATGATATTTCAGCATCTCTGTGCACCTTAAGAAATGTTTATAGTCCAAATATTAAAGTGTCGCGATTATTGCTACTTTCGGGTGCATCACCAAATCATATCACAGAGTTTTTAGGCAATGCACCCATATTGTGTATCGCCGCAAATGAGGGAATTGTACCGATGGTTTCGCTACTTCTTGAGTTTGGTGCCGATGTTGAGCTAGCCAATTCGCAGGGATCCACACCGTTAATATTGTCCGCAACTAAAGGACACTGCGATGTTGTACGTCAATTAGTTGCAGCTGGAAGCATACTTGGACAAGTAGACACATCACAACGATGTGCTTTGGTGCATGCAGCTCGTTCGAGTCGACTAAATGTGGTTAAATATTTACTTGCATGCGATTGGAATATTCGTCCAGACACGAATGACGTACCATTTAAGGAAGCGGTGCAGCAGGCTCTTATTGCGGCATCATCACAAGGGTGTATTGAAATTATTGAAGATTTGCTTGACATGGCTGAGATTGATATAAACGCAACGGATACCTTAATTGGTGAAACTGCATTAACTGTGGCATCTTCAAATGGTCGAATCGAAGCAGTAACGGTGCTTTTGTCACGCGGGGCAAATGTAGACGTTAAAAATCGCAAGGATATGTCACCACTTTTATTTGCGGTGAAGGAAGGACATTGGGCGGTTGCCGAACGTTTACTCCAAAATCAAGCCGATTTAGAACAAACCGATACGTCAGGCAAAACGGCACTTATGATTGCGGCAGAAGAAGGTCATGTCGGCATAATCGAATTGCTGTTAAATCGTGGTGTATCGCTGGTTAAATGCGACCGAGAAGGTTTAACGGCACTATCATGGGCCTGCCTAAGAGGACGATTGCAAGCTGCAAAATGCCTATTAGAGCGAAATGCAAATAAGGATCATGCAGATAATACTGGACGTACACCACTTGATTTGGCCGCATACCAAGGTAGTGCTGCCTTGGTTCAAATGCTCATCGAAAATGGCGGTAAAATTGAACACGTCGACGTTAACGGAATGAGACCATTGGATCGTGCTATCGCTTGCCGAAATGTTCAAGTTGTACAAGTATTTCTTAAACGTGGAGCAAAATTGGGTCCTGCAACATGGGCAATGGCAGCTGGGAAGCCGGAAATACTGTAAGTTTATACACAAACCAACAATTGGGCTTAAATTAATATATTATTATTTTTAGATTACTCCTGTTAAATAAACTCCTCGAAGACGGAAATATATTGTATAGGAAAAGTCGGATACAAGAAGCCGCTCACCGTTATCAATATGCCCTCAAAAAGATTCCACTAAACGAAGCCCTTTCAAGTCACAATAACACCTTTATCCAGCTTAAATTTAATTTCTTGTTAAATTACTCAAGATGTCGTCGCAAGATGAGTGTAAGTATAAATAATACCGAGATTTTACCTTATGAATAATAATAACCGATTTTATTTTCCAGGAATTATCTGAATCAATCGATTTAGCAACACAAGCAATTGAATTGAAACCCGAAAACTACGATGGATATTTTGCAAGAGCCAAAGCCTATTTTGAATACGGAAATCTGAGTGAGGCCTTAAAAGATGTCCATCAAGCCATTGAACGATCGGCTGCTATCCAGCCGGAAATACGAAATGTTTTGTTACGTCTCAAAGACGATATACAACAAAAGCAAATGCAGAAATGTGAATCAATCGCAGATTGCATCGATACGATTACCGATTTGTAAAATAGTTTTAGAAAACGCGGCAAAATAATGGCCAATTGTTGTGTGTTAAGTTCCTAGTTGACGGCAAACTATTTGCCGATCACAGCGCCATTATTTTGTTCAGTTTTTCTTTTTATTACTCACTTTTTACAACACAAAGACTGAATCACGATGAAATTATGTAGAAGAGGGAAGAACATCTGCCTCCTCCTTCACCAGGACGTATTCGATTGATGTGATTCTTTTGCTCGAATCAAAACGCAAATCGAATTCTATATACGAACGTTAATTTTTTTTTTTTAATTAATTCAATTATTTATGTTTTATTTTTGCAACAAAAAAAAATATATATTCTGTGTGGAAAATTAATTAATAAATTGTTTTATGGTTTATTATTTATAAATTATTAAATATTAAGTGTGTGCAATACAATACTTATATACATTATAAATTAAATGAAGCATTTTGTATTTGAAAACGAGCATTTGATTGTCGTTTTAACATTTCTTAGAAATTTAAAATTTCTACCTTATGTTGAATAATCAAAGTTGTTGCATTTAACTGAAAGTTAAAAATTTTGAAACTTCAAAACAAAAATTATTTAAATTATTTATCATTTTTAAAACAAAACAAAAATGTTCTGAAAATTAAATTTATTAATTAATCATTATATTCTTCTTCTTCTTAATTATATAATTATTTTATTATTATTTATATTGTTTATATAAAATGAATGAAATTATAAAACAAAAAATGTTTTTATATAATTTTACAAAATATTTACATACTTAAATTAATGTAAGAGAAAAAATTTTTAAAATATAATTTATATAATTAATAAAAATTTTGATTTAAATAAGAAAAGAAAATGTCTTTTGTTTATTGGTTTCTTATCTTCACCATCTAATAACGTTTTTCACTGCGCAAAAAACGAGTGTATGTAAAGCTTTAGGTTGGCTAAAGCTTTACATATACTCGTTTTTTACGGTAGACCAACGGCACATTCTGCATCAGTACAGTGTTAATTGGCGATCGTCTTAAATAATATAAATTTCGGTTACTATAATAGAATTTTTAAAAAGGCCAATCGTTTGATATTCCATCCAAAAATATTTCAATATAGAGACCCAAGCCTGCCCATTTAAAAACAATCACTCAAGAGACTTAACCACAAGCAAACAAACTTCAACACTTAAAAAAAGGAATCAAGAAGCAGCTAAATAATTAAGAAGTAGTGAATGATTTCACTTCCATGATTTATTTATTCACGAATAAGAGTAAAACATTAAGAATCGTCAACTGGAATCAAAAGCTAGATATGTTCCTAAACAAGATATATAAATGTCTAATATCAGCATCTAAATCCATTCAGGAAACAAACAAGAGGAGGATCAACAATATACTTAATGGAAAATATCAAAACTACTCAAAGGGATCTTGACATCCATATATTGTTCATCACGTAATGAACTGACTGAATGGCTTGGATCTAATTTCATAGTTGGGTTGGACTTTAATCCGAAAAGTATATACTGGGGATCGAGACTATCACGATCTTATTAGATTAATACACTTCTTTGTAATACAGAACTATTTGAAAACTACGTGCTGCTATAGAATAGACGTCACATACCTGTTGTCATGCCCCAGTACAACCATTGTCAAGAAATAAAACTTGCCTAGATTAAGAAACAACAGAACAAATTGGGAATTGTTTAGGCAGTTATTCGAGGACAATACGGACTTACATGTTCCAATTAAAACTCCAACACAATTTGGTTTGTCATTTAGTACTATGTATTAGATAAACGAGCGTTACAAAGTTAATCGAGGTTTTATTATTAAAGCAACAGATTAAGCTATTAGTCAAATAAATCAAGAACAATTCGTTTAGTGAGTACTTCATTCATTAGCCTTTCTGACTATAAAGACACTGACTATTCACCCTGGAAAGCAATAAGAAAAGTTCGTACAACAAAAACCTCAAAATGATAATAGAACTTGGGCTAAAAATACCAGAGCTTCCGTGTTTGCAGTTCACCTTGAAATACATATCAGCCACTAACAGTGGATTAAAAAATAAGTCCAGTCAAAAAATGTGTGTAATCTAAATTTTAACACCGTAAGGTTACAAGAACTTAAGTATGAAATTATCAATAGCTGGAACGCAAAAAAAATAGTTAAGACCTAAATTTAGGACAAATAGAACAAATAAAATACGGTCCATGCCAGGTCGCAGATGTATAAATGATTTAAAATCACCCAACGACAAAACATCTTATCATTACTTCCTATATCTTCAAAATTTTTTGAAAGGAATAGTTTAAAAGTCTAAAATTAGTAACAGAAAATGAGATATCATTCCTCCACAGTCGCATCAAATTGGTTTTATAGAGAAGCACTAAACTGTATACAGAACAAGTGCACAATCGCTGGAAAATAAGAGAATATGTTCAAGAATCATTTTGGATGTAACACATGCCAAGAAGTAATATAGGAATAGCCTATAGGAATAGACTTCGTCCTTTGATAACTTAATCGTCTAGTAAAACTAGTCTACAAATATAGCCTACATTTACTAGAGTTTAGTAACAAGATGAATTAAAATTCAGTTGTAATAGATACCTAATAAATAAAATACTGAAAGTGCATGATTTGATCCCAGTAGCTTTATCTACTTAACGATAATTCATATGATACATTTTATAATGTACTTTATTAAAGCAAATATTCGCCTAAATGTTAGTTTTGCGCTATATGTATCATTCTGTACTAAAAAGTGTCTCAACTAAAAAAATTAAGGTCTAAATAAATATAGCGTCTTTACTATATAGTGTCTTTACTATATACAGTGAGTTATAATTTTAAAAGATTTATCGTTGTCGATGTCAAGAATTTTGATTTGGAGAAATAGAAAGTGAACGAATTATAACTTATTTTGTATTCAGAGAAGCATATTGTCCTTACACGGTACAATTAAGAAATTGTATGTTGTATTTAATGTGAATATAATGCGATATATGTATGATGAAATTTGAAAACTGCGGAGTCCGTTGGAAATAGAACCTACTTGGAATATGAAAAAGTAATTTATGTGAATAGCAGATGAAATTAATAGTTATTTACAGAACTATGAAAATGACCAGTTTCTTGTGAAAATTAGTTTCGATTTCAAAGATGTTTTAACAGTTAGATGCTGTAAAAGCTAATTTTTGGTGTTGGTTTCGTTTAATTTGTTTAAAGTTAACTCAATTTGTAAGCGAGCAAAACAGAAAGAAGCGGATACTATTACTTAGGATACATCTTTAACAAGATTTCCACATCGATTACTGCCTAACTATGATGTAAAAAATAAACATGGCTTTATGATAGGGGTGAGGTGAAAATACATAAATTAATATTTGCCAATTATTTAACAAATATTTGTTTTATGTTTTATAGTATGCAAACTGTTTTGGGGCTCAAAGCTATTCCAACTCTTTGGCAGTTCGCTAATTTACATTCTACTTTACTCCTTAATATCCAAATCGAGGACGTACGGCTAAAGATCCGATTTCGCATTGCATAGCTCCATGTCAGCCTATAGTACTGACATGGAAGATGGGTTGGCCCATGAGTTCTGCACTCCAACAGAGCGTCATAGATGTGTTTATTAACATCGCCGATCATAATCACATGGTGAAAAATCCCTTTTGTATCCTGCCCTATCGAGATTCGAAGCCGGTATCTCTCGCTCCAACTGCCACAGCTTTAACAAATAATTGATCTGATATAAAAAGAGAAATGATTTTCTAAAATATCGCGTAATTGACTATTTCATCAACATCGATTGCGTAAAAAACATATCAGTGTCAATCTTTTTTTAGATGGAACTTAATCACAAACTATTCTCATCGTTATCCATTGAAAACAATAACTAGTCGTTATCATTACAAACTTGATTGGGCGGATAAATTTATGTTCATCACGCATTGTAAAATTTTAAATATATAAATTCGTCGATCATTTGCTGTACATAATATTAAAACGCTCAAAAATTAATTAAAACATAATTTATTTTTATTTAGTTTTTTTTTAAATTTTTTGTTTTGTTTTAAATTAATGTTTAATTATTAATTAATAATAATAATTTTTTTATACAGATAATAAAAATATAATATAATTATAATCATAAGTATTTTTTTATAATTTTTTGTTGCTTTTTTTTAAATTATTTTTTAACAGAAAAATTATTTTTTTGTTTATTTTTAATTTTTTATTAAATATTTATATTAATAATAATAATATTTTTCCTCATAAACTGTGCACTACTTATAAAATGTTCAGAAATTATTATGTATTATTTTCTTTTTTTAATAAGATATTTTATTTAATTTCTATATTTAATATTTTTAATTAATTAATAATAATAATAAGTTAAATTTTATTTGTTTCATTAATTTTTTTTGTAATTAATATTAATTTTAATTAGCTAATTTATTTATTTGAATAAATATTTTTGTTTTAATTTTACCTTTAATTAATTATATATGAAAAGAAATAATCATTATTATTTTGTTAATGTTGTTGCTTGATAATTCCATTTAGTTCGTCCGGCGAACGAAAATTTTATTAAATTATATTATATTTATATATAATGTATAATTAATATTATTTTTGATTTTATTTTTTTAATATTTTTGTTTATAATGGCAGAAAATATGAATGCTATTTTATTTCCATATAATAAAAAGGGTAAATAATATTTATATATAATTTAACTGTATTATATTTATATATAGTGGATTGCTATTACATTATTCTTTATTTATATAGTTTATGATGAATTTTAATTTTTTTTATGTTTTTAATTTTTATCACAATCAATACGAATTATTATTATTTTTATGTTTTTGTATTTTTGTTATTTTTATTTTATTTTATGTACACATTTAAATTTTTCTAAATATAATTAATTGAATATAATTTTTATGTTATGTTATTTTTTATTTAGTTTTTCTTAAATTAATTTTAAGTGCAATAAAATGTTTGCATTTTGGGATTTAAGGGACTTTAAATTATTATTAATCTTGTTTGCTGTTTATACTTGTGCTTTTAATTTAGTTTTTGTTTTAATTTTTTATATAATATGTTAAAATCAAATATACAACTGTATTTATTTATTGTTTGCTTTATTTATATACGAATTAAATATCTAACTAAAGCAATAATATATATTTATATATATATTTCTTAGCACTTGTTTGAAAAAATAAAATAAAATAAAAATAAACGAAAAATTATTAATAATAGCCATAATAATAATTTCTAAACAATTGGTTGACTACTCGACTGAATATTTTATAAATAATTAATATTAAGATATTTATATAATTTTTTGAAAATGAATTTTAATAAAAAGATATTTGTTATCAGCCGATTTTATTTTAATGTAGGTATTTAACTTACTTTGATTTTTAACAATTAATTTAATAGTTTTAAGACAGTGATCGATCCTCGTGATTTTTTTTGTTGTTTTAAAATCGAACTAAAAGTATAAAAAAACACATTTTTTTTAAATTTTTAAATTTAATAATATATTTTAATCTTCTTATATTTTTTGTTTGTTTTGTTTTAATCAAAATGAATTACATAAATATTCATCATAAAAGCTGCATTACAATAAAAAAAAATTAAATAAAAAATTTGGAAAAAAAATATTTATTTTAAATATTTATTTTCTCTATTCTACATAATATTTATTTATATACTCATTTGTTTTTTGTCCTACTATTTAATTTTTTTTAATGTTTTTTAATTTAATTTTTTTTCTTCTTTTAATAATGTTATAAAATAAAAAGGATTTGATATGCGTACACGTTTGTTTTTTAAGAAATATTTAATTAAAAATTATTTTTTGGTTTTTCATCAAAATCAAATCCTTATTTAATAAAACGATTCGGTGTGGGTGTACACATGTATATGGGAGAGATACCCTGTGTGTCAGAAGTATACTGATAGTGAATTATATTTAAACATAAAATGCCGGGCCTAATTAATAACATTATGTAGAGATAAGATAGAAAATGAATTACAAAACAAAAACTATGTTTTTTTTTTATATATATAATAAAACGATGATTTTTTCGCGTCAGCTATAATATTATTTTATTTATTTGTTAATATTTATTTATATAATATAATTTTTTTATGTATATATAATATTTATATATTCTTATCATTTTTATTATAGTTTTTTATTTTTAATTTTTCAACATAAATCTGTACAGTTAATAATATTTAATTAATAATAATAAGTAATATTATTATTAATTATAATAATGAACATTTAATTTTTATATTTTTTTTTTAATTTAATCTTTAATTAGCGATTTTATTTACTTTGATAATTCCTAAAAACTAATTAAATAATAATAATAATAATTTTTAATATTAAGAATAATAATTATTATAATCAAAAATAATAATAATATATATTTTAAACAAAATATTTATATAAACATTATTTATTTGAATTTTCGTGGGACTGAAGGAGAAAAAGTGGAGTTACAATGTGTATATATATATATATATATATATATATATATATATATATATATATATATATATATATATATATATATATTGTTGAATTTTTTAAATTAATAAGTTGCGTCTAATTAAAAAAAATACATAAATATATAAATAAATATTTGTATTTATATTTAAATATATAAATATATTACATATTTTTCTGTCATTTTCAATTTTTTTTCAGATTTTTTAATTTTTATTATTTTTCTTAAAAATGTGTGTGTGTACGTGTTATTAATACAATAATAATATAGGACAAGAAAAAAATTATACACTAAAAATAAAATTATAACAAAAAAATATTTATTTATACATATAAATTAAATTATTAAAATAATTATTTAAAAAAAAACATCGAATTTAGGGGAGAGGGGGAGTGTATATATGTGAAAATATAGAAAAAAAAACAAATTAAATCTGGAATTTCTATTTATTATTTTACTTATTTGTAAATGGTTATTTTATTATTATTATTTTTTTTTTAAATTTCTTCCAGCATCCTTTCTCTCTCGCTCTTTTATATCAGTAATGTGTGTTCTGTGTGTAATTATTTGTAATTGTAATTTTTTTATTTTCTTTCTTTTTTTTAATAAAAATAGATATATATTTAACTATAAATCGTAATAGTTAGAAAATATTTTTTCTTTTAATTTCTTTAAATTTTTTGTTTTTGTTTTCTTTATTTAAAAAATAAAATATTATTGTGTGACAGGCTAACCCATACTTGTCGATGTTTGTATTGCAGCCGCAGCAGCACTGCCTCCTGATTGATTACCAATCGATTGATCCTGTTGTGTAACTGTAGATGATAAATCAACATTAGTTGGGAGGGTTGTTTGTATTGTTTGAGTTGGTTGTTCACCTGTTGGTTGTACTGATGTTGGTTGAGAATTACTATCACTATTATCCTGTTGACGTCGTGGTACTAAAATTGAATTTAATGCTGGCTGAATAGTTAATTCTGTAACAAAAATGTAAAAATACGATAAGTATAAACGTGTACAATATAAAAATTAGAGAGCGTTTTAAGTAATTTACCATGTTCTGTAAAATTAAACAACGGTGGTAGTTCCCGACCATTTATAAGTCTTACATTGCCCTCTCTTAATTCATTGAAAAAAGGATGAGCGCAAGCTTCAAGCGGTGTAATCCGTGCACTTGGTGTATATTCCAATAATCTCGAAACTAACGATATTGCTTCTGGAGGAGTTCTCGCTCTAAATACCTAAAATAAACAAAAAAAATAATAAAAATCAATAACGTTTACATCATTTTTGTGTAATTTCACGCTATTTAGGATTACAAACGAATGAATAAAACTGTTTCACTTGGTTTTTTGTGACACGAATAGAAAAACAAAAAAAAAGCAAATATTGTAATCAAACCAACTCAAATAATTATCATTCCGAACATAATAAATATTTAGATATATGAGTTAATTATAATATCATTGAAATTAAATATTAGAAAAGATATAAAACTAAAGAAAATTCACTCTCAATAAGAATTCGATTCAGTTAAGAAAAAAAATAAATAAATACAATTTTTTACTTAAATTATTGTTTTGTGTACACAATCGTATTTTATTTTGAAGCTAACTTTTGATATTTATAATTAAATTAATAAGTTTATGCGTATAATTTTTATAATGATATGGAATGAATGCTTAATAGTTCAGTGTGTTAACTAATATAGCGAAAATTGAGAATAGAAAAATTATAAAACTTAAAAATAATTCTAATAATCAACCATCAACAACCAGAACTGCATAAAAACAAACGAAACTTTATTTTTAAAATAATACAGCCATTCCTCGATTTGAATACTATTTGCGTTATATGCAATCAAAAAGCAACTAAAAAATTTTTGTCAACTTAAATTTTTAAAAGCTACGGATTTTATAAGTGGAATCCGGAAATAGCTCAAGAGACAATAGCTACACATTCGTTCTGATTCAATATGGTCCTCGTTGTCGTTTTGAATTGCTGGTCGTGTTACGATTTTTAAAAATTTGTGTCTACTATGGGGAAATAAAATCTGATAACTATGGCTATGACATTGTCCGGAGATCGCTCCTTTTTTCATCGTCTATCATTCACTGTCTCTAATATCAAAGTTTATATATTTTTAAGTAACTAAATTTAAATCACAAAGCAATAATTTGTATATGCAAACACACAAGAAGTGGTCCTACTATGTATCATGTATTCAAAGAAGAAACAAAATTATTTCTCCCATTTGGTATATTATTACGATGAGTTCTCTTATTCCAAACAATATCAGAGACATAGATGTGGGTTTCCACACCAACAACTCGATATCTCCCTGCTGTCCAAGTGTTAAATCTAATGGGAAAGCGGTTAAAATGTAGTTTTCAACCACTATCCCATTAGATCGATCTGAAAAATGTATTCTGATGTAAATAACATCAGATGCAAGACTATCATGAACAGATAACTCTTCGCCTTCGAAACCCCCTGGAGTGTTTTAATTTTTATCATTTGAATAATCAATTAATCGATAGTAAAATATCTATTTTAAGCAAACAGAATTCATCCTAAAATTCACAATTCGATTCTATTGGAGAAATAAACTGAATCATGTATATGATGTTCAGCGTTCACCCATAATATTTATAACGGCTTCATTTAACTTTAGTTTTCTTATATGTCTCGATTCGTGTCTACCACATCAATACTGATTTGCTAGAAATTATTTTTATCAAAAACATCGATGAGTATTACAATATGATCCTACCTAGTCAACACTATTATGAAGAGCAGAAAATATATCTTGAGTTTGTATAAAAATAACAATTAAGTAAGATTTATAATAAATCAACCTAAGAAACGCTTATTCACAATCTTCAACTAAAGCTTCAGCATTGAGAAGAATTTTTTAAACTTTCTTAATTTTTTTATGAGGCTCTTGAAAACTTTTCATTTAGAGGGGAGGAGGAGTTTGTAAATGAGAAAGATATTATTATTATAAGCAAGATTAAAACCAAGCACATACAAATCTAACGTATGATAGAACGAACGGGAATTAAAATGGTTCTTCATTGAAGAGTTCGTAGGCTTTTAGGCGTTTTAAAATGAGGATAACATTTCGATTAGTTTTTATAATCAGAAATATCAGGTAAAATTTGAATTTTTTCTAAGCTCAAAAGACTCAACTTATAATTGATCATCTTTGATTTATTCATTTTTAAAAGTATTTTTTTTTTATACAACCAAGGCAAACAAGTAACATCTATCGACGATGCTTAAGAGTTAAATTAACATTTGTGGCTAAGCCTAATGTGAATAAATATGGCTAGATCTAACAAAAATGTCGACTGATTTTTTAAAATCGATCACCCCAACTAGATTAAACTTGTGGTACACTAAGAAATAGAATATCATTTGACTAAAGAATTTCGAATCTTATTCTTATAATTTCAACATTTATTATCACATTAGTACAATAAAGTAGAATGTGTTATTTCAATTAAGACAGAAGATAAACATTGGGTACAAACCTTTCGTTATGTCGGAATTTAAAAATTTGTATAAAGCATAACATACGTAAGAAATAATATATGCCTTTTAGTTCCTCAAAACAATTGTTCGAGAAACGGATACATTTACAAGAAACACATAATATTAAGCTTTTGAAAAGAATAATTGATTAATTGCAACATCAATATTTAATTTCCGGACAAGAAAATGTATTTATCAGTATTGAAACTTCCAGCTATGAATTTGTCTTATTACACCGTTGGCTAGGGTTAGTATTCAACAAATAAAATATTAAATGTCTACCCTATATACAAAATCAGATAACGCAACGTTTGTCATAGGTAAAACAAAACACATTTCAACAAAAAAAAAATATTTAACAAAAAGATATAAGTTTAAGTAACAAATAAATAAATAAATAAAAAACAACAAACAATCTTACTCGTATACGTTGTTGTTTATCATTTGTTGAATTTAAAAACGACATTTTTTCGAGTAGTGTCTGTAAAAAATATTATTGGGGAAAGAAAAAGAATCGTAACCGAATTGAGAGTTGAACTTATTTTCTATCTTTTCTTTAAAACTAAATTATTTATTGTTTAGAAAGAGACACTGTTTTATACAAAATTAAAAAATAAAGAATTGTTACATAAAAATCAATAATTATTACCTTTTGCCATGGATGACTCTTTATTTGTGGAAATTTAAATTCCGTGTAATTCGGATTCATTTCTCTGATTTGTTCTCTAGTTGGTGTACCAAGTACTTTAATTATTTCGACCAATTGATCTACACCGGAATCACCGGGGAATATTGGTTGACCGAGTAATAATTCTGCTAAAACACAACCAGCGCTCCAATCATCTATGAATTAAAGAAAAAAAGCCATTAGTCTAAAATTTTAATATTAAATTAATTGAAGTAATTCATATTCGAAAAGACAATCTATTGTTCGCTAACGATTATTTGCTGAAAGAAAATTCGACTAAATTACGATTGATATCTGTAATAGGCATAGTTAAAATTCTTTTTGCTTTAATACATTTTACGAGAACTGCCTGGGTGGTAAGCAGTTTTCCGAACGATAACCAACAGACTGTAAAATGTCATTGTTAGAAAACCAAACAAATGTGTGATTTATAATTTTCCAAATTATTTACATACTACACGACCTTTGTTATATTGATTATTTATTTTCGAACACATGCACGCTAAGTTATTCAATTGATAGACTAAACAGTAAAAAGTATGACTTATTCGTGTTAAGAATAACACAGACGTTATGTATGCATGTTAATTATAAGTAAATTCACAAAATGCATTGAATAATTCCAGAGATACCATGTGTTAATTGGTTTCTATTGAATTGAAGCAAAACTAAGAATTATAAAATGTTGTTCGTTTTCTCAATTAAACGTTTAATATCAAATAATATAACGCATCTAGAAAATTCTATCGAACTTGTCGTTGTTATTTATACGAAATCATATTTACTTATAATTTATAAACTAAATTCTAATTTTGAATCTTTATGAGCTTTAAAAATTAGGTGTACCCAATAAATTATTATAATTATAATAGAATAATGAGTAAGGAAAATTTTTTATACAAACACAAATATTTAACATACAATCTCGTGATAAATTATATTATGTTTACATAAAGCGCAAGATCGTAAATACAAAGTAAATTAATATCCACAAATGCAATATACTTATTTCGGTAACAATATAATTTTGTTAATTTCTTTTACTAATAACAAATATACGCGTAGACATTTCGCAATATAAAAATCGACGCAAAACTATTATAAAAAATCGAAAAAAATGTATTTACCTATTTTTGTTGTGTAATTAATAGCACCAAACACTAATTCTGGTGCACGATAGTATCTTGAACAAATATATGAAACATTCGGTTCACCAGGTAATAATTGTTTAGCACTACCAAAGTCACATAATTTTAGAACAGCTGTTTCTGGATCCAATAGTAAATTTTGTGGTTTAATATCACGATGACAAATACCCAGCGAATGAATGTATGCAAGACTTCTAAATAATTGATACATATATAGCTAAAATATAATAAAAAATAAATAAATATAAATAAAAAAAATTAGATTTATGAAAAATTAATTCTCACCCTTATCGATAAAATTGGTATAGTTTGTTTATTTTTAGCATAATGGCGTGCTACTTTGTAAACAGTTTCTGGTATATATTCAAGAACTAGATTTAGATATACTTCATCTTTCTGTAAATACATTTAAAAATTCAATTAATTCTGTGCATTGCTAAAATATTTCAATAAAAATTAAAAAAATAAAAATTAGTATTTCTCCAAAAAAATATATAATTAGAATGATAAAAATTTATTAAACAATACGAGGGTATATTAAAAGCCAAATTATAATTATCTAGCAAAAAACAGTAGTGTATGAAGAGAACTGATCAATATAAATCAAAAACAATCTAAAAATAATCTAATTCTATCATTCAATAATTAAAAACTATAAAATAAGCATTTTATATGTAGACATAAGAAATTACTTGATTTTCTAAAAAATAAATAAATTATAATTTAGACAGATAAATAATTTAAATCAAAACATCTTTCAAGTAATTTGGAGCAACCATATAAAATGCAAATTCTATTAAATTCAAATATAAGTAATTAAAACATTAGGGTTTTGGTTTTGAAAATATAAATAAAATAAATAAATAGAAAATTATAGGAATATTATATAGAGAAATTAAAAAATTTGAGGGCCTCATATAAAAAATTGAGTTTAATTATCTTGCTTATATTCGGTTTCTATTTTCCGCCAAATGACTTTACTACCTGTGGTTGTAATGCCCCAGCAAACATTCCTAATTCAATTGGGAAATCACGCTATTTGTTTTATTTATTGTATATTAAATTAATAATAATTTGTTTGTTTTAACAATAAATTAAAATTTATTATCCCAAAATAAATTTTTATATCGAATAGAATAAGAAAAAATCAAAATTAAAATCATATTAAATTAAAAATTTAAATAAAATGATGGAAAAATAAATGTGAAATTAATTGACACAAAAAAAAAATCATGTGATTTAGGCTTTACATTTGTAATCAATAAAATGTTTATGACACCCTATTATTACGATAACACTTAGAGAATTGGTCTAAGCAACAATAACGTATTTTTATCGAGTACTGGATGATAAATTACCCATCAATCAGAACAATGTCGATTGATATCGAATATGCGCGAGGTGACTATATATATTTATAATTATTGTTCTGGCAACAACAAGCGTACTTAAATCAAATATTTTTGTATAGATAAAATGACACAGTTTGTGAGATTCTATTTTCTTAAATACAACAAAAATCGTTCAATTAGGTACTTTGTTTTAAAAATAAATCATTTGGTATGATTAATTTATTTAGTAGACATTGAATACACTATTTACTGTCGGATTTGTTGTTTCCTTTGTACTGCAAACATGACATAATTGTGTCGTAAACAAGGGTCAAATGTCTTACTGATAAGGAAGATCATGAAGATCAAAAATATGACAAGTTATATAAATAAACATATAACAAGCGTTTGCCAAATAATGGATTCGCCAATAAAACATTTTTGACTATGCGATATCGGATCATGCATAATTTAAAAAGCATTTTTCAACGACAGTCAATAATATAAGCCACACAAACAATTTTTTTTCTTTCAACCGTGAAATTAGTCTGATTTTCATTTAAACAAAAAAAAATTTCTAATTTAATTTATAATTTTGAGATAAATTGTTTTGTTTCCAACAACAACAAAAAAGATAAAATTCGAGAAAGTAAATGTGTATGAAAGTTATATTATTAATAAAAACAAAACTAATTATAAGAAAAAAATCAAAAAAAATTTCCAGATTCTAAATAAATTAAATTAAGAGAAAAATTTATAATTTAATTTTTAAACCTTGATTCGCAATATGAAATATAATATAATAAAAAAAATGTTATAAGATTCCTTTCCACTTGTGCAGTGTGTGTGTGGTCTATACGAATTTATAATTAAATTAATTTTGTATCAAAAACTGCCAAGCAGAACAGATTATAACTTATTTTTTAGTATTAT
Organism: Tipula lateralis; assembly: GCA_963932295.1. NCBI lineage: Eukaryota > Metazoa > Arthropoda > Insecta > Diptera > Tipulidae > Tipula > Tipula lateralis. The sequence continues at coordinate 129,022,417 of OZ010737.1, forward strand.
AATTTTTTTGGATTTATTTTTTTTTTTACGTAAACGTTAATTTTTGTTTGATTTGTATATTGGTGTGTTTTGGAGAAATATAAAATCGCACATCTCATAGAATATTTTTATATTTTAGATTATGAAAATGAAAAGAAAACATCATTTAAAATTATATATTCTTTTTAAATTATTTAAGATTGTTTTATTTACATTTGTATTTACCTTCTCGCCACTTGAGTAAAAAAAGTACTTTAACTTGACGATATTACAGTGTTCCAATCTTCTCATAATTTGTATTTCACGATTCTGAAAAATAAAATAATAAATTATTCTTAAAATAAAACAAAATATTTTTATGTATGTATTTCATAATATTTAAAATTCTTTTTAAACATATTATTCAACGAGCATAATCATAAAAGCGAGTGAGTCGAGACCTCGTACTTATTTGTAAATCATTAATCTTCTAAATTAATTCAAACTTGAAAAGTTTTGAAATAATCAATTACTTATTTATTGAAAATAAATATTGCACCACGCAGTGATCGAATTCAAAAAGGGAGTTTTTGGAAATGTAACCTTAAAATAGAAATATATATATATTGTTTGAAATATTTGATATCCAGCAGCAGTAGTCTCACATTAAACATGCAAATTTTAACTCAATTTATGCTTGCTTTATAAATTGCACGCGAGGGTCATTGTCATTCTATCATGTTATTGGTGTGTGTAGTAAGTAGAACAAGATGGTACAATATTTCTTAGATCAATGACCTGTAAATTTCAGTTTTCATGTTGTGACGACATAAAAATGAATTTTGCCATTTTTATACATCGATCTTGATACCGAGATGTTAACAATTTAAACCACTGTGATATAAATCGCATTATAAATTACATTTTGACTGGTTGGCACACTATATTCAATTAGCGAGCAATGAAAATGATGAATAAAAGACATTAATAATACGTAATATCATGCAATGCTAATTTTAACGATTGAAGTGCTAATACAAAATTTATATCAATGCTTCCGATAAGCTTTTAATATATTATGATTCATACTTCTAAATATATAACAATTAACAAACTGATGTACATACATTATATCTTTAGTTTTGTAAGAGTAACACATACGAAGTAAAATTTGTATTTAATATTATCTGACTTTCATTTCTTTGTACAAAATCTTCGATCATCTTAATTTGCATAAATTCACATACAAAACAGTTAATACCAAATTTAATTATAAAATCAAAACAAAATTCTTGGTACAAAGAAGTACGCACAAATAAATAAATTTTTTAAGAATTCATAAACAAATCGTGAGGTGATCGTCAATAAAAAAACAAAATTAAGTTAATGGATAGTGACTCACCTTAAATCGTTTGTCTTGTAAAACTTTTTTAATTGCCACCAATTCTCCCGTATCACATAGCTTTGCTTGGAAGACAACACCAAAACTTCCATTTCCAATAATTTTGGTATCTGTATATGATACTTCTTGTGGTCTATCTGGTCCATGTCCTGGTGTTGCTACAACTGTTGTAACCTTAGATCCATCTTTACCTGTTAAAAAAATCATACAAAAATACAAAATTAGTTTGTGATTCAGAATAAAGTTAAACTTTGGAATTAATATATATAATTTCTGTATTACACATTTTTGCGATAATTTATTTTTTATTTATTTAATCACGTCGCTTTATGCAAATATTAACATTTTACATATCAAGTAATATCTCGATAATCATTACAATTAACATTGCCAACTATTAACATTTTATACAAATATATAAAGAAAATTATTAGTTTTATTAATAATAATTGTTAAAAATAAACAGTAAATAGATTATTTTTAAACGATAACCCTATTAATTATCAACAAATGATCACGTTTTTCTTCGTCTAGCAAATATTTTAGTTTCGAAAGTAAATAAGAATTATATATATACACACACGGGTAAGTGCTAAATTTGGGAGAATATTTTCGATACAATGAGACTGTTTAATATACGATTTATTTATTAATCAACTATTTGTGCAATAATAACAAAATTAAAAATTAAGACGCAAATTATTAAACTTAAAGTAGAGCATAACAAACAAGATAGTTTATTATATATATGTATGTTGTGTGTTGAATAGATTTACTTTGGAAATAACTTGTTCATACGTCAAACACAACGTCTATTGTACGTGTAGTGCGTTTCAATTGAACAAAAAAAAAATAGTTTCGATTTGTGTAATAAAGTGGTTGACGAATAAGAAATTAGCACAACCTTTGACAGTCTAAACATAACAGTCCATATTACGGAATAATAAAATATAAAATTTATACAGATGTAAGTTTTAACAAACAAAATTGAATAAATATTTAACAGATGTACAAATTACACATGTAAGAAAATAATTAAAATAATAATTTACATATAATATGAGGTAATAAACCGCGATATAATTGCAGACAACACAATTTATAGGGACATTTTATTCTTGACATACTGATATTTACGTGCCATAACATAATTAATCACTCTTATTCTAATCCAATAGATTAATATTTAAATAGCAGCTTTTATATAAGTCAAGGGATAATACAATAAAGTATACAAAATTCTTTTCTAAAATACAAGTGTTAAAAATAATGAATTATAAAAGCTAGAATAAGCTTTACTACTTTATATGGGTTTCTTGGACACATTTTAAACACATGATAATGTGTCGTGGCAACCTCTGGTAGTAGTGTTTAAATCTAATGCTCCAATAAGCCACCCCCATTAAACAAACGTTTGGAAATTCCAATGCTTTAACTTCTTCGAAAAAATTCTCTACTTATATAATACTAATCAATAAATTTTCAAGTCACTATTATTACCATTCCGTTTATGAATGAGTTTTATTCGTTCGTTCAAACATAAAAAATAAAATAAATTTCCATTAAATTTTCTGTATTTTCATTAATAACAACATTCATTCAAGCAACATGACATAATAACATTATTTTTGGATTAGATATTTAGCAAAATACCCAAAAATTTAATCCAATAACCGAGTTTAGTACAATTTTCTATACATAATGTTCCCAATTATCTAATTAGAAAATATGTGTCTTATTATGTATACGAAATAGGAAAATGAAAATAAGTTCCATAACCCAGAAATTTTATGTATTTTCTTTTTTATCCATCTTGTTGTAGTATATGGTCGTCGTCACATCCTTTTCGAACGACGTACATAATATATACATTATCTTCCAAGTAGAGAAAAACTATTAAATATTATATTACACCACTGCACCAATAATAAAATAACTCCAAACAAATAAACAATTTTTAATTCCATTAAAATTAAGTGTTTGGTGGCATGGCAAAATATTAATTTGGTTTTTAGCGGAGCACAATAGCACCAAATTCCATTCTACACATTTATTATTGATTAAATAAATATAAATAGCGTTCAGTTCGAAATCAATTACACAAAATCACGAATCACAAACTAATCAAAATGTCATATCTTAATTAATTATGAGTAATAAAACAAAATGTTAAATAGCATGTTTAAAAATGTATTTATTGTTGTTCGATTACAGGTCAAACGTCTATGGAATTAAATCAATATACAGGGTGTCCCGAAAGTGACTGACACGAATGGTACAGTTGGATTCCTTGATCAAAGCGAAGAGGACTTTACTTTTAGCACTTCTCAAGAAATATCTCTAGAAATAACCATTTGTTGCAGTAGTAACCGGAATTGCAAAATCTGTAGTTCACAGGTAAATTAAAAAGGAAAACCTTCATCCTTATCATTACCAATCGGTCTTGGATATTTTGGATAGTGATAAGATAACAAGAATTAAAAATTGTGAATGGGTAATCGAGCAACAAACCCAAGCCTTCTTGTTTCCAAAAAAAATATTTTCACTGATGAAGCTGCATGTACCCGAGACGAATGTATAAATTTACTTAATACACATGTCTGGTCTTGAAGCAATCCCCATTTGAAAATTATAAACAGCTATCAACATAAATTCACCGTTGATGTTTAAATGATAATACTACAGATTAGATGGTTCAAATTATTTAAATTTTCTACAAAACCAATTCGTAGAGCTCTTGGAAGAAGTTCCGTTGATTAATCTGCGATCTATGTGGTTTGTGCATGATGGTGCTCCACCACATTTTGCAAGAAACGTCCAATCACATTTAAATAATTTGTTTCTAATGGGTTGGATTAGATTTTTTCATTTGGGGCTATTTAAAAACAAAAGTTTATTCTTCTGCTATCCCAAATAAAGAAACCTTGATTGCTCAAATATTTGAAGCTTGTAACGAAATCAAACGAGACAAAAACGTTTTGTAAGAGTTCGCAATTCGTTCATGATGAGATGTTTGAAATTTGTAACAGTTATGGTGAGCATTTGTTATAAATTTTTCGAAATATTATTAGGTTATGACAGTACTTATTTGTTCTGCCTACATACTTATATAGCCTACATACTACATACTTATGTAATAAAGAAAATCCAAATTTTTATTAGAAACTTTTCAATTCTTAAAGTTTTGTTTAAAACATTTTAAGTGCTACGTTGGAAGGTGCCTCTTCAAATGCCTATAACTTGATAAGGCGGTTTCACAGTGCAAAGTGGTAAGAGTAAAAAAGTCTTCGCTTTCATTAAGGAATCCAACCGTAATATTCGTGTCGGTCACTTTCGGAACACCCTTTATAAACAATTTTCAACGCAATAAATCTTATATTTGTCGCTCTTGTTATTTCATACATTTAAAGCAATATATAATAAAATAACAAGGAAAGTAAATAAACTAAGTCTTCAATTACTCGAACAAAAACAAATAATACAAAATTATTAAATAATCAAAATAAAGAAAATGTCATGTGACGTAATAATTAAATTGAATCAATCTTATATAATAAAGAATATGTTTTCTACATTATGTACTACACATAGCATAAATTTGAATACATTACGTATAAAACAACAGCATGAGGACAACAAAAAAAAATATTAGAAAAAATGGGTAAAGAAAACCAATTTTCTACTTAACCTTGACTTGATTTTTTATTAATAAATGTCATATTTATTTAAAACAATAGAAAAACTTCATTAAATAAATCAAATAAATTGCAAGCACAATATTTTACGAGTATGAAGTGTATTAAATAAGGGGATAATCTACTTGTTAAATCGTCATTAATAAATATATCAGTGTAGAGAGAGAGATGAGTTGGCAGTCCCATTCGGCATATACAATATTGTAATATTGGCACTGTAACAAAAAATTGCGCGGGATGGCACATTGACATAATTATTTATGTGATGTAATAATAATTATTCGGTGAACTTGTCCTAATTAAATGAAAACGAAACGATCGTCAAGATGCTTTATCCATGATATAAACAAACTAATAATTATTGTGCAGATAAGTCTTAAAATTATATTTTACGTAAATTATCTGTCTTTCCATGAACTAATTTAATTTTTACCGTGTATATTTTTAAAAATAATAAAAACGGCACGATTTATTATATACAAAATATTCGACAAATGCGTTTTAATTTTCATTCAAAGAAAATAATTATTTTAGTGATGTTTGTTTAATCGGATTCTAATGAATAAACTACTTTAGTAAATAATATAGAATTGGTAATAGAAACAATTTGAATAAATTATAACCAACATTGGCCAAACTTACTGCGTTATAAAGCATTCGCTTAAAAAATAAACCAAATGTTTATATCTCATGTAGCACAAATTGGCCAAAATCACCATTACAAAACACAAAATTATGTGGATCGCTATCAAACCATTTATGTGGATCCTTACAAACAATGTTCGATTGTTTGTAATTTGCAAGTTTAATAAATGTGTTTAAAGGTAAAACATATATTGAAGGTTGAGTAATAATATATAGCTTACCGCGTCTTAACTGAGACCTTACTAATCAGATTCTACAATTGGTGCAAATTGTAGATGGTCAACGAATGTTTTTACACACAAGCACGGTGCATGTTAATTTTTGGTCAACGGCGTGAATCAAACTCGAGACCGCGGGGTGATAAGAAACTCTTTTAACCATTAAGCAACCGGCGAAGGTTGAGTACAGAAATGATAATGATCAATCTAATAAACGAGTATGAATTGTCATTTACGATCTGTTAACATTTCTTGTCGTTTTATACAGTCGAAATAGTGTCATAAAGTCAATGGTTTCTATTATCGTTACGCTTACGACAGTTCTGACTACTATTTTCTTGAACCTTTACTCATATAATGGTTCAGATCTTAAACATCACAACTACCAAATAGTTTTACAATTCCCTACAGCTTTCAACTAACGTTAAACAAATAAATATTAAAGTTTTTTCAATCCCATTGATTACAGAATGGCAGTTATAGCATAAAAATTACCCACTACTTAGTACCCCAATGGGAATTTAAATGGTTTTTTCCATAAATTTATAAAATATAATGATAAGCTATCACACCACGAACTTTTTGTCAGAAAATTATATACCAATTTTAACTACTGTAATTATATTTATTCAAATTATAATAAAATTCAAATAAATATAATGATTGGATGTAGATGAGTTTTGATATAAACTTGCGCGCGTAAATTTACTTTAAAATACGTAAATCACAGTAACGTGACGTTAGTAAATCCAGTGCAAATAGTAAACATGTCGCAAAATTTCACATCAAAAACAAATACAATAAAATAAAGAAAAACGTAGGATGAATAGACAAGCGCGTGTCCAAAACAGTAAAAACATATAACATTTACTTTACTTTACCTATTCGCGATATGGTTTCTGCCATATATTTTGTTACATCAATATCCAAATCAATTGTTGGAAAACTCATTTTCGTGTTTGTTGTTCTATTGTTGGGTGAATGTATTGTTTGTTGTATATTGTTACTAAAAATAAATCTGATTTTTTTTCCTCGTGTAAATATTTTTCTTTTCTTATTTCGATTTTTTGGAAAAAAAAATTTTTATATATAGAGAATGGTATGTCTTAGCACAAATAAAATATTAATATTTTCTTTTCTTGAAATCATAAATTTTGTAAATACCCAAAATATATGTATACACTACTATTAATTTACTTTTTTGTTTTTTATTATAATAGAAAATTCGAAAGAAAATTTTAGGTTGTTATATTTTATTTTTATTCGGCCTGTCAAGCACGTGACACAGAAGAATTAAAAAAAAATAAAAATCAAGGATTACTTATTTACTTACTTTACATAAAAAAAACAACATTTAAGGCTATGACTACATTATAGTCCCATAATGCCCAAAGTGTGCGTATATAAAGTAAGCACGTGCGAATTTAATAAATTCTTAGTATTAAAGTAGTATAACTTTGATAAGCTATCTTGGAATAAATAAGCGCCAGTTCTTTACACATAAATAAATTGATTCTCTAATAGTCGACCAAAATTACATCAGCTTAAACATAAATGTAAGTACGTATGTACGTACATTAAAATTTAGAAAGTCGAGGTCGTTTGAGTTCATATAAATCAAAATATATACAATTTTTCGAAAGTGAAATGTTTATATACGCAGACATCCTAACGTGTGCAGCTAAATAAAATTTGTTATTGTTTTGAATTGTGGTGGTTGTTTATTTTGGAGGTGTGTTTGGTATAATTTGCAAAAACACATTATATAAGATTACATTTTGTACGCTGACCTTCATTTGAAATGAGCGCCTTTTGACTATGAATAACAATTTGTATATTAGATCCGGAATGTTTCAATTTCAGGCAAAATTAATTGCGAATTTTGCATATATATAAAATGATTGTTTAAACACACGTTTTTGCTGGTCATAACGTACATATCTAACTTAAATCGTAGAATAAAGATTTATTGATTTATAATATCATCACGAATGATGGTATTTGCAACACGTTTAATTATTTATCATATAAACAATTAAGTCGAATTTTAGCAAAATCCAATAACTAGAATTTTTAATTAATTCAGATGTAAATATTTTTATTTGCATATATTTGGAAATTGTACAAACAAATAACTTAATTTCATAATTAACATAGAGGTATCAAAATTGTGGATATTAATTAAAAAGAACCAAATTGAAAACAATATACTTTTATTAACTTCATATTATACAAGTGTCCATTTAGTTCACCATAGTAAGTATATAGCCCAAATCTAGACGGACATATATATATATACAGGGTGGACCATCCCCTTTTTTCAATCAATGTGTTGTTGTACTTTATCTTATCTGTTAACAACATTTCGTAAATTTCATGTGAGTTTTGGTCGACAGACGTCCTACTGGGCGTGCAATTTCAGTAAAAGGTCGTAAACTGTATCAACATATTCATCCTGTTTGTAATCAAGATGAGGTGGTAGCTGTTAGTGCAAATATTCGTAATGATTTAAAAACAGCAACCAGGCATCGGTTCACAAGAACTAAACATTTCACGAACCACAATACCGAGGTAGTTAAACTAGCTCATAAATTGAGAAGTCCAGTCCAGACCATTTAAATTTTTGGGGAGCGGAGAATCCTCATGTTATTCGCGAAACAGTACTTCGTCGTTCTAGAGTCACTGTTTGGTGTGGTTTACAAGAACAGGAACATGCCCTTACAGTGATTGGGGAAAGTTATCGTAATATGTTATTTATTTTCAACAAATTTTAAGAAATATTAAAGTTCGTTGGTTACCAAGGACTTCGGATTTATCATAACTTGTTAATTTGGAAGTGTTATTTGAAAGGTAAGAGGTATGCTAAACATCAACATTCGAGCTGAAATTGAGTTCATTGATCCGGTTATATTGAAAAAATAGTCATACATTTAGATGTTCGAATGTCGGCTTGTAGACGAAGCCGAAGACATATCAACGATAGTGTTCTTCATACCTAAAGGGCATAGACCCACTTTTCATCTCAAAATGCGTGTTTTATTTACAAATAGAAAAAGAACTAACAGATATGATCCACCCTGTACAAATTTTGATGTTGTGTGATATATGTATACCCAATGCGAAAATAAGATTTTTGTTTAACAATTTACCACTTAATAAAATAAAATATAGATTTTATTTTTAATGTACATAAGTGTACGAAAATTCTAAAGTAGAAATCGATTCCAGATTTCTTTCTAGTTAGAAAAATATAAAACAAAAACCAATTCTAAAAATATATATCCACACCATTCATCATTATTAAATCAACAAAGAGTGTTCAATCAATTTAAAAAAAAAAAAAAAAAAAAAACAAGCAAATCGTACATATCGATTTATATATTTCGTTTAACCCGCAAACGTCACAATATATAGAGAGCGACACGAGCCACATGTCTAGAGTCCAATAAATATAAAAATCCTTATCACTATATTTTTTTCCGAATTAATACAGCAATACTGTATGTACATAAACCGATAAGATGTTACAAAAAGATTAACATGTATAAACATAGAATTCGACGACAATTCAAATGAGGTTAAAGTCTGGCTGAATTTTTATTTTCAAGTAATATATAATTTTGACGTAAATACTAATTCTTTCGTTATTTTTGTAACACATAAAAATAATATAAAAAGCGATGAAAATAATTTTGGTATACAACAAGCAAGCATTGACAATTAAAATTGAAAATGCTATAATAATTTAACAAGTATTATAGCTCACCAGTTTTGTTAGACCAGCAAACAGTAATAGCACAATACTGGATATAAATATGCACAATTTTATGAGTAATTAAACATGTTTCAAACAAAAAACCATTTAGAAAATAAAACCGTGTTTCACAAACTTCATACACGTCTTTTAATAATAATAATATAATGATCACTAATTTGTGTGTGCCGTCTGTGATTTTTTGTTTCATCTAGAGAATTAGGATTCTTTTCAAGCTTAATTAAAAAAGATATTAAAACACCGTACAATAAAAATATATAATCCACTGACTATACATTACTTAATAAGATAGGTCATAGTAGTCATTGCCTACTAATAGTTTGTTTGAGTGAAAATTTTTTAACTTCTAAATAAGTCAACTTACACCAGTACACTTATACCGGCATCGATCCGTTGTAATACCACAGGAACTTACTTCTCTATTACCCTTATGAGAACCAGTTTGAGCTACTTGTGTAGCGTGACAAGTCTCGAACTTACAATTTTCGATATCAGAGAGGAAGTAAAGTATATTAAGAATTTACCCAAATATTTATGTTTTTGTGTGCCAAAACCGAGCATGAGCATAGGAGGTGGACCACCATCACTTACAGAAGCAGTTATTCTAAACTTAACATCAAAATTGTGTCTTATCAAATTATTTGGATAAATTACAAAGCTCAATTACATTTTGCCCCTCTAAATAATTATTTATGATGCAATTTACCAAAAATATTAAACATATGAATTAAAATATACAAACAAGTGTTTAAATATGACAAACACATAAATAAAAATAGAATCATGCGTTTCACGTTTCTATACAAAAAAAAATCCCACATTCATTTTTAAGAATCAAGTTTAAACCAGAAAAAAATCTTTGCACTAGCCAATTCTTAAAACTTAAAAAAAAACTGGTCGGTTCAGCGTTTTTTTTCTGCGTTTCGACTCATTTTCGTTATAAATATGTACCTTTCTAAAAAGATAAAACCAGCTGACTTTTATTGCTCTGCTTATTTATAATCATATCAGATAACCATTCTTGAAGTTGAACATGTTCAAAATCACGTTAAAAACTTGGCGTATTACGAAGAAAAATTATTAGAAATCGCTCAATAGCCAGTTGAAAATATTAAACACACACACACACATGTGTTATTTTATACACATATGCACCACTCTCATGAATCATTTTATATATAAGCTACATACATCCGCTTAAATATATGTTGATCTTATCGCGATATACATATCACATACATCGCATACAGATAAAATTTACAACTGATTAAGTCACTGACACTTAACATTTAAAGACCGGTATTTACTTTAAATTACCAACGTACCAATCTTGTAATCCACGTTGTGTTTTATCATAAAACTGACCCACCTATAATGTACGTCAACAATATTCATTGAAATTCTTATGACTTATTTGATATTAATCTCATACATGCTCATAATAATATGTTAATGCGTGTGTGTGTGTGTGTGTATAGATATCGTAAAAAGAAATTCGCGACTTTTTTCTGTTTGGTGTATTCGTATTGAAATCGTCAAAATATTTCAATCCCGCGCGTTTAATGAGTTCAAATATTTACGAATTTCATCATGTTTTTAAAATAGCTATAGCCATTCGACTCAATCTTGTAAATTCGAAATTGTTGAGATAATCAGAAACTCTATCAAATAAAATATGGGGGTATGTCCAATGCATATCGTTTATAAATCGCACGACACCATTACTTAACATTATATCAACGCATTCATAATTAAAAATAAATTATATAGTAAACTCTAATAAACACAATTAATTTGTTTTTTTTTTATAAAAATTATCACAAGTGTTTGTTTTTGAGTGGAGGACCAAATCAACTTGGATGACCGCCAAAAAATCAGTGACGAAAGCATATATAATTTATTTATTTGTGTAAAATAATGTGATTATAAAAAAAAACTACATCGAATATCGTCACATGAAATTGTGTGTATTACGCACGTCGCGTAAACGAAATATATAAGATTTTATTGTAGAAAATAATTAAACCTTGAGATTATGATAAATACGAAAAAATCTGAAAAGGTCATTTCTAATGAAAGTAACGAAAAGTATCTAAATAAGACTTACATAATTTCGTTAGTTTTCTTCGTAATTTTGTAAAACTAAAACACCCATAATTATTATTATCACTGCTGATTTTATTATTATTAATTTTATTATTATTTAAATATATTTTACTATTTTTTATTTCTTTGGTATTATGATCGGGTGCTATATTTTCACTTAGCTTAATTTTACGTCGATTGAGTATTTCTGGATCACGAATTTTTGGACTTCCATTCTCATCAAAATAGTAATCTTTATTTCGCAGACCATCATTTCGATTTATAATTTTTGGATAGTAATCATCATCTTCGACTAGTTTGGATATATTTTTAGAGGATTTTTTATTTGCTAAATTATTACTACTAGGATTTATTTTACTACAACTATTTTCATTATTATTATTATTACTGCTAGATATAGATTGGTGTTCAACAATTATATTTAATTGCGAACATTCATCCGTTGTTGATTTATCAATGGAATTTGTTTCATTTGTTGAATCTAAATCTAAATTAGTTTTATCAAACATTTCGATACCACTATCGGTTGATATAATTTTATCATTGTTATCAATCAATTTAAGAAAATTTATTTCATTATTACAGATAACACTATCATCATGTGATTTAACAAAGGATTTTACATTATACTTTTGATTTTTATTACTTAATGAGCTTTCATCATTTTCATTATTATCATTATTATTATTGTGTTCCTTATCATCATCACTTATACTATACTCTATATACTCAATCGTCTTCATTGTGCACCAAATTCGAAATATTTTATTTTTAAGATTTTTTTTTATAAGCTATTCTTTTATTTGTCGTTTCTTAAAATAATTCGAAAAAATAAACAATTAAGTACCACCACGCATTAATAAATTATTTTTATAAATAATTTTTCACAATATTTTCACGAACATTTATTTTTGTTTTATTAATCGTACGACAAAAAAAATTCCAAAATTTCTGTTTCTGCTTTTAACATTAATAAATGTTTCTTTTTTTAAACTACAACACCAAACGAAATAATTTCACTTATTTTACATTAGACAAATAGTTTTCCAAATAAATTTTCCATTAGCAACATAACAAACGACACAAAAATTATGTTAAAGAAATTTTTTTGTAATAAATATATTTTTATATTATTATTTTACAACAAGATAACAAATTTCGTTCCTCACGCTAAAAGTTTTCATTAAATACTGCAGATAAATTTTTCCATGTCATTTCAGTTAAAAAAAAATAAAATAAAAAATTAACAAATATTAAAACAGAAAATCCAAATAATAAATAAAATAAAAAAAAATACATCGACTATACAGTACAAGAGGCATATACAAACATGTATACACACACAATAAAAAAATATTTCTACATATGTATTTATTTTATAAAACACAAATACAATACTATCTATTTAATAAGACGATGCTACGTCTTGATAAATAATATAAAGACGCGGGACAAATATAGTTCGTTTTTTTTTGGTATTTTATACACCCATTGATATATGTATTTATATATGTGTGTGTGTGTGTGTGTGAATACACAAAGAATAAAATCTTTATGTATAAGAAAAGTAAAATTAAGACTGTAAAAAAGCAGCGTAAATTAATACAGACACAACATATTTATACAATTTGAATGTTGAAATAACGTAACAAGTTTTTTGAATTAAAATTAAAATGTTAGTACATTTAACACATCTGGATTAAAATATGGAAACTTTTCTTTTAGTAGTAATCGTTGGTTTTGTTGTTTTAATATTTGAATAAACTATAAAGGTTGGCAAAATGTAAATTTATTTGTTAGTATATTGACCCAGACATTAATATACTAAATATACTAGATGACGTGCTTATATCGTTGATTTATATATGTCAGTTTGTTTTACATACATACTAACGCACTACAACTCGCTTGACTTCAAGCAGAACTATCAAAAAATTAATATGTGACAAACATTTTAATGTTATAATAGCGCAGATTACAGAATGTGTAGACGGGAATACCAAAATTGTATTATAAAGGGTTTTTCAATAAGAGGTTTCATTTGGTCTGCTATTTGGGCAGCGTCAATTTTCAAGCTGTCACCTGTTGACATTTAATAAGTAAAAACTACACCATTACTAAAAAATGGTATGCATTGAAATTGTTTGCAAAACTGAATTTTTGGGTCATTGTAAAGCACCTTCTCGGCCGGCATTAATGGAACAGGTGGAAAAATTTGAGCTATTGGGACAAGGACAAGTAATCGATGTTGAGAATCGAAACCGCGTATGTCGCTCAAGTACAACGTGAGAATATTGATGTAGTCCGTACAGTTGAAGAAAATCTAGGTTTTTCGATTCTTCGTCGATCTTTCCACAAACGACATTACACCGTATTTTGCATGAAGACTTAAGTCTTAACGCTTTAGTTTAGTTAACACAAGAACCCAAGCGGGTCGATCACCATAAACGTCATATCTTCGCTGATTGGGTCTTTCATTCAAATGCATCAAAATGATTCGGATTTTCATTGAAAATTTATCTTCAGCGAGGAAACCCATATTTTTACCTCGGAGGCTTGTTCGTTTCGAATTTCGGCTGGAGATGTGATTGGTTCTTACTTTTTCGAAAATAATAAATGATTTATTAGGCCGGAATTGAAAGGATTGATCAAAGAGGTGGTCACAATTCGCCACCGAAATCTTGTGATTTAACACTTTTAGACTTTTCTCTTTAGGTCACGTCAAAGGTAAGATCTATGCTCCACAATCGATTCAAGACCTTAAAGATAGAATTCGGGAAGTTATCGCGGATAAACATACAACCACAAATGTGCGAAATGAAAAGGATATGTGCTGCAAGCTTAAACAAGTAATTCCGTAGCTAGCATTTGACTTATATCATTTTCAAATGGTAATGGCATACTTTCCTTATTACAATAAAATAAACGTTGATTGATTTCCCGTAAAAAATACTCAATTTTTAAATTTCAAAATGAATACTCTATTTCAACGCTGTGATTCAAATATAAACCAACACTATACTTGGTACATGGCGGTCACCAATATTAAGATCCATTCACAATGCCACGTTTTAAACGTCGCATTTCAAAATGACCACTATACATAAAATGATACAATAAAATACTAATTTGTTTTGCTTAGGTCTTTTGTAAATGCGTGATTTTAAAAGCGGTATTCTGAATTGAAACGCAACACTTTTATGACTCGTACGCGCGGAATTATGACCCGTACAAGTTTTTGAAACGTACAATTTTTAAGCGCGACATTTTGACCCGGAGCCATATTAAAATTAAGCAACGAAACCAAAAATCGTGTATAAGACATACGTTTCGATAAAATATGCATATAATTTTTTGTGCTGAATATAACAAAACTACTAGTGCATTTCAGACAGACAGACCAAGTTGTACTCACACTCTTGCTATTGTAAATACTATATATGAGTTAGTGATTTAACAAAACATGACTTTTATTTTCCAGATCTCCTTCTGATTATAACTGCCAAATAGCTAGTTAATATTATCAGAGGTGGTTGCTTTTTAATTTTTTGTATTGTATCGTTTTTCATACACAAATCACATTTGTTATAGCAGAGAAGTGCTTGGCGCTGAACTGTGGGTGTGATATAATAAACTCTGTTTCAACAAGAATTCATGAATAATAATAATATCAGATTAAATATGAGATATGAGATTAAATGCATCGGCTTTTTATGCTCTTCTTAGTTTGAATTTCAAAATAAATCGTAAAAATGTTAAAATTGTTTAATCATCAATTAAAACATATGTAAGATGACATTGACACGTTTCATTTTTGCTAATTGTCATAATTTTTTATTCTGAAAATTTGTGAACACTCCAATAATTTGAAATTATGATGTATATGTATAATAGATATCGACGAATTTAAAGAAAAACATATTATGAATCATAATAATCATCATTAACACATGCCAGTTAGTAAACCCTGTATTTAGAGAAATAATCGGAGTAATAATAACATTTTACAAAACTTACACTGACTTCGAAATCCAAGAAAGAGCGAATGTTTTTCATGAAGAATAGAGGCACTGTTTAATGAAAACTCGTGTCAAAGTCAACAAGATTTGGCACGGTCATGGGAAGTGCCTCAACAAATAATTCCAAAACGCCTCAATAAGCGGGAAATGGCCCAAAAGCCAGAATATTTCGTGCTACACGAGATGAAACCACGAGAAAGTTGTTTGGAAGAGAGAAACGGAATTTATTTCCGAATAGCGACTGGGAAAGAGAAATAGATTTATTTATTACAATACCTCCCAAGAGTTAAACATCACGAGGATACCAAATCGCTTGAGATACAACAAATTTTGAAGCACGATAGTGCTCGACCATGTTGCAATAGTAGTCAAAACTTACCCCTGACTATCAACTGTTTCGATCGATTCACACGAATCGAATAATGGCCAACGATTGACAACTTTTTGAATTGAAAATGTATAAATTTAAAAAAAAAATAGTGAAAGCAAAGTTGGTATATCTAATACATACAGTATTCCATTTATCTTAAATTACTACAATAAGAACTGCAATTATAATACAAAGGAAATAGTGATCAAAGCGATCATTATAAAATCTTAGATAGAGAAATAGATCGGATCGTTTGTTTGTTATCTTCATTCTTATAGTACATATTTTGTCTTCTCCATTTACATTTTTTGTTAACATCTTAATATCGCCGGTTGTAGTTAATGGTTAAGAGTTTCTTATCACGTCGCGGTCGCGAATTCTATTCTTGCCGTTGGCTAAAATATAACAGGCACCGGATGACATAAAAAGCGATTGTGTGTCAAAGCATTCGTTGGGCTGACTACCTACAAAGTGTACCAATACGTATTTATGGTTCGTAAGGTCTCAGTTGAGACGCGGTTACGACCTTTAAAAGCCATAGAATAGATTAATATATTAACACGGCATGGTTAGATTAGTAGACTTGTATAAGAGAAAAGATGATTAAGTTCTAGTTTTTTCAATATAGTTCTCAAGCTCATTTTAAGTTGTTGGATAAAATCATCTCAACGATATTAATACTTCCAAAGCATGATCAAATCGCACAGGTATGACATAAATCCCGATAACAATATTAAAATAATCAATGGAGTATTTGGAAAGCATTTAGAAACACACTGTTTATCAAAGTGTTTCTAAATACTCGCCAAAAAGTTGTTATACTGATTACTTTAATATTTTTATAGGGATGTATGTCTCACTTGTACGGTTGTGTTGATAATTTGGATAGTATCTTGATGTCAGACATTTTAAACAATACGAGTATAAACTTGGCTTTCCCTAAAAAACAGTACTGTTCCTATTTAATTTAAGTTAAAAAATATAATTATTGTATGTTAATGATAGTAGAGGATCAACAATGAACGTTGGAGATCACAATGGCTTGCTTATTATCTAGAATCACTTGTTCGGTACACCTCTAAAACTATTGCCAAACAGAAGTGTTACAAGAAGTGTCTATCCTCTTTTTTAATACCTAACAAAATAACTCGCTAAGAGCCAAGGGTTATCATTTATCATTTCGTTCAACTCTTTTAAAAATTGGGAAGGATAGAGGAAACAACTACGAAGGTGCATGATCTTTAAGTATTTGGTTTGATTTTAATGAATCAAAAAAAAAAAGTTAAAAAATGTTTTCAATCAGTAACTATGAAGTAGATCTATGTGTAATTCGAAAAATACATTTCTAGAATTTTTTGGGGTACACTAGTTAAGTAACAATTACTTTATTAGATATAACTACTTTACGAGTATGAACATATCTAATACTTTTTATCGAACTTACTTTAGTTAAGAAATATTTATTTAACAAATCTATTACTTTTTTTAGAAAAAAAGTTTGGTGGGATTTATTTTTTGTTTATCTCTATTCATTTTATGTAAAAAGGGATATTTCTAAGATTCATTTCGATCATTGTATAAATATGATAAAAAAAAATAATAGTAATATATGTATGAGACACAAGTCACGTAAACAGACACAAATCTTTGTTTTCTGATAAGATCTATCTGGCAGCACATTTTATACTAGTCTTTATGTATTATAAAGTTAGTACTTGGCATAGAAAAGGTTAAGTTACTGTGTTCGTAAACAAGTCGAGAAAAATCAAGCTTTATTGGAATGATTGCAGTACCTTCCTCTTCAACTGATATAGCCATATTTATTTAAATTGAACTTTATAAAAACCATTTCTGAACATATTAAGCAATTGCAAAACCAAAAATACTCGTTTCATTAAAGGCAGATGATTAAGTTAAAAGCAAATATTACATTTTCTATATCGATGATCTATAATACAATTAAGTAAAGCGAAAATATTCTCAAAGGTCTCATTAGTTTGAAGTATAATCCAAAACTTTCAAAAGAAATATATTTTTCCATCAAGAATATTCGCAAACCCATATTAAAATATAAATTGTTTGACATATTTAGAATAAGCATAGAAGAATAAAGCATTAAAAATTTCGGAAAATTTGAAATTTCTAAAATATTACTTTTGCAAACCTAAAATCAACATTTCCAATAATCTTGATAAGTAATAAATATTTATTAATATCGTGCATTATGCCAAATATAAATATTTTTATTAAAAATATTATTAACAAAAATACCGACTTATTAATCACACATGTATAACCTTTGCCAGTATCAGTATTAGATTATTTATTAAATTAGTATTGTGCTACCATGAAACAAATCATTATTGATATGATTATTGGGTCTAGGCGTTATTTCGAGGCTTTTGAACTTATTTCATAATATTTTTTTATCAAAATTACTACATATGATTTGCGATTAATTTTATTAGTAAATAGTAACCAACCAAACGATACAGTGTGGCTATAAATACGTCCCTTGCACCGACAGCTATTTGATGGAGAATTCTGATCTTGGAATGGAAAAATTGAAAATATCCTTGCATATCCTCTTTAAATTTATTTTATTTGCAACATAAAATAGACAAACAAATACAAAATACAGTATGTATATAAGCAGCAACTAACCAAAATGTGGTTATTGGCATAAACGAAAACTGAGATATATAAAAAATCCCATTCGCCACATCCGACATGACATTGAATACTAAACATAAATGATAAAAGCATACAACCAACAAATTGAACGTCATTTATCAATTTTGTAACGATCAACAAACGTCTCTCTTAATGAAAAATAATTATTATAATATAAAAAAAAAATCAAGCTGAGATGTGCAAATTTATTCAATTAACTGAAGTACACGAGCGAATGTTGCTGACACTATATCATTTTTGCATATATGTCCATATATATGTACATACTAATTATGTCAAGTTATAAATGATAATTTAGTAATGCATATAAAGATATTTAAATAATACCAAAGTGGATTAGAGACTCGAGGGAAATACAAGCCTTGAACTTTACAAGGTTTTAACAAAGTAACTGATTACTATATCCGATTATAAAATGAACACAGCTATATAAATATAAACAATTACTAATGTGATGTAGACAAAACAATCGCGTGCTTTTAAATTGGGTAAACCATCGGCAGCATGAAAGGCAGATGATGATGACTATGTACTTTAATAGAACATAACGCCATTCAATAATAAATTCCCTATTCACACAAACACATGACTATCTATATACACAATTCACCTCATTGTAAAAGTAGAATTAGTAAAAACGAGATAAGACCAACATTATGTTAGTGTGTATATATATTTTACATTTGATTGATTATAAGGAATTAAATTTCACAACATTTTTATATAATTCTACATTTTTTTTATATAAGATGTATTTCTTTAGCCAATTTACTTATTGATTTTCAACCTTTAAGTATTTTTATCGGTACGTCTCGTATTGTGGGTGTTATATCGCTAGTTTATACCAAAAAGCAAATATTGCGATTTTTGGCGGAACTAACTAGGTAACGTCTTAACAATTGTATATAAGACACAATACGACATATATTACATATTCAAAATACTTGAAAAATATTTTTTTGATGCGCCATTTGTTATTCAAATCAACCAAAACAGAAATAGAAACAATCGAATTAAATGCTTTCTTTGAATATCCACGGTTTTGACCCCTTATGTCGTACTAAATACACATATAACTACAATTTAATTTAATTACACAAATTCCCATTCAGCATATTTAATTAATACGCGAATATACCTAATCGACAAATACTTTACCTCCTCGCGCAATATGTCGCGAGACACACAATGTACTATTTTTAAACCTATTTATGACGTACATATATGTATATAGTATTATAATACAGCGGTAAAACAACAAAAAAGGTAAGTAAGTAAATAAATCTTGATTAGAAATTCAAATATACACATACGTCTATATAAAAATGCACATGCATCGAATAAATTTATTGCTCAATAATTAACATAAATATTTTAAGAAAAGCTACCATACAATCACATAAGATGTATGTATAAGAAATATTTATAAGTACACATATATACATATGTATAGAGCAGGCATCATCATCGTCACATGTTTTCTATACAGATATTTCTTTATAAATAACTTTAAAAAAGTAAACATTTTACTTTTTGCATATACACATACGCGATATGTTTAGTTTAAAAATAGACAAAAGGCAAAGAAAAAAACATAAATAATTACGCGACACATAAGAATAAATATGTTTGTGCAAACATTATTTCAAAAACTTGGTATATTCATACAAAAGAAAGTTGATAATAGACAATAAACTAGAAATAAATTTTATAATTTTATATAATTACGTCACGAGTTTATGATGTATACAACGTTTTGCTTCTTTGTATAATAATACCTACTTCTTTCTTCTTTTAATATATATATGCAAGACGTCATTATGGTTTCTTTATCTTTGAATGAACATAAAATCAATTCTTTGAAAAATTACTTTTTTTCTTCATTTTATATCGAGACTATAAATTTTTATGAAATTATATTGGTGACGTATTTTAATGATGACTTTGAAGTGTATATATAGCTCTAGCTATATTGTATATTGATCCATTTGCTTTACTAATAAAATGAAAGGCAAATAGAAAATAAAAAGGGGACATTAGGCGACAAAGAAAAACTTGGTGGTTTTGCAACTGTCTCTGTATTTCTTTCAATATTTGTCATGTAACCTAAATTATTTTCTTCGACAATGTTTTTCAAGAAAGTATCTAAATTCCGTAGTAAATTTGTTTATAGTAAATTTCGTGAGAGTAGTTCTATCACAAAAATTGCAGTCAAGAAAAAATAGTTCTAAATTCAAACTAGAAAATTTTAAGGGTGGGGTCTCCGATGGAGTCATCAATAAACTTTTTTTTATATAATAATAAAACCGCGAGCTAAGATTTTCATTTTGTTCAGACATCGCTTTTAAAAATCCTATCACATTTTTCAAAATGAAAATCCTAAATTAAGTAGTTGACAAACAGGAAAATTCGCTAAATTTAGTTCTAATCTGTTTGATTTGTATAAACCATTTGCCTGTTATACATTGCTCCATAGTAGATTATGATATTGAAATTAAAGATGAGTCAGCCCATGAGTACTGCACGCCCTAGGGACTACAAATGATTCATATAACTTTAACATATTCACTTAATGAAGGATCATTTTGAAATCGTATTGAGAAGCAATGAAATATCAATTTTGGTCAAAATCGAGAATATGTTCTTTTTCAAATTACTGATGACTTTCTAAGTCAGATGAATTTCTTTTGGCATTCAAAATCATTTTCTTTTTGAAAAGTGTACCCAAAAAAGTTGTTTGAGCTGTGACGTACTAATGACAATTATAGTTATCAATTGCAAATAGAATTTTTATTTATATATTTCTATAACAATGAAGTGCACATCCTGACACAGTGCACATCAGATGTTTAATTAGTAAAATTATACTAAATAAATAAAAAAAATAAATAACTTATGAAAATTTTTTAAGTAAAATGAATAGTGAAATTAAATCCATCTTTGATCAATATCTAGGAAAATCATAGGTTAGGGAAAAAGAAATCGATTAGTTTTTCGGAGGATGGGTGTAGTGATTGATTCTCAAATTAATGCTCGTTGTCAAGGTGACATTTCACACTAAAATTGTTTTTACTCTTTTTTGTTTGGTCCATTCAGTTGTGAGTTACAGGGTGTAAAAATGGAAGGCAACAAGAGATAAATTGGTATATTTTGGTATATTAAACTTGATATATTCTGTTTTTCTTTGATAAAGGCGAAAATGCTAAATGGTGTTTGTGATGGCGATACTGTAACGGCTATTTACGTGTAATTTTGCTTATCTTGATTCCGTTCGCACATTTTTGATGTTAAAGATGCATCTCACATAGGCAAGCTCGTCTTCGAAAATGTCGATAAAATCACAGAAATAATCGAAGTTGACCGGCATGTAAGTAGTCGTAGCATCGCCCAGGAGCTGAACATTGACCATAAAAGTTTTATACCATTTGCGCAATGTTGGATTCAAAAAGCAGCTCGAAGGCAATTATTAATTATGAGCTGCTTCCGTATGGCCGATTAAGATCTTTACTGTCAATAATTGGACCGTTTGAAGGTCGTGATTGACCAAAAGCGACCAGAATAAGTAAACATAAAATGTGTTGTGTCCCATCAGGACAACGCCAAGTTTGTAGTGACTCGCCAGAAACTCAGGGAGCTTGGTTGAAAAGTTTAAATCCTTCCACCACATAGTGTGGACCTGGCAAAACTTCCTGAATGTTAAGAAATTGGGATCAAGCAAAGATTGTGCAAATCGATTACTAGAGTTTTTTGCCAATAAAGACCAAGGCTTCTATAAAACAGACATTATGAAGCTACCTTTAAAATGGCAACAAATTATACAACAAAACTATTAGTATGCTTTTTGGCAGACAGTAAGATGTCGCGGCAGTCAATAGGTTTAGTCTCCTCAAATAACATACATAATATAAAACATAGTATACAATTGTTAGAAGTAAACCTTGAAATTGTTGAAATGTATCTAAATCATTAATATCAAATTTCACTTAAGAACAGAACAATAATAAATATATGCATAAATAGTAAAAAAATAGCAACTGATCTACAATTATTCCTAACACAAATTTAGTTATGTACACACAAACAATTAAGTTTTATTATGTTAAGTAATCCTCAAATAAATATATAAATTGCTGTAATTACTATATTGCAAAACGTAAAACATCCACTTGATAAAAATGAAAGTAATATTGTTTTTCTTATCACACTTTTATATTAGCTTATGTATCCAGTTAATATCGAGTAAACCTTTATTGTTTACTTATCACTGTATTATTGACTATATAAAATATATAGCCCTATATAAATACTTTACGTTATATAATGGCCAATATCTAGGGGTTCCTATAATAATCAAAGATGAAAACAATCATCACACAAGAAACTATAAACTATATATAGATATATTTTTTATTTGATTTGATTAGATAATTAAAATCAATAAAGCAATAAGAAATTATAAATTGTGTTTATAGATAGATTTTGGCATACTAATTTAAACCGTACACCAAACCAAACTTATTATATATTTTTCGTTGCTATCTTAAATCGTAAATGATTTACACTTGGCAGTTCGTTTACTATCTGTTTTATTACAATCCGTTTGCGTTCGAACAGTTAAATAATATGGAAAACTAAAAATAATCTATATATAAATTAAACATGGATACACACTACATTATAAAAATTAAATATTCACAATAAAAATTATATAATTTTTTTTATAGTTTTTATTGATTTGGTTTCCTATTTTAGATTTTTCCACTGAACATTTAAAAAAAAATAGATTTTCTTCCGAATATATTATTTTTGATTAAAAATATAAAAAACGTAAATTAATAAACTAAATAATATGCGGGTTGTGTAGTAACCCAATAACCTTAAGTAAATTAAATTTTATAAATAAAATAAAAAAGAGAATTATACTTAATTAAAATTTAAAGCAAACTAAACAAAATTCTTATTGGTTATTTTGCCAAAAAAATAAAAGTAAAATATAAAACTTAAAAGTAGGTAAAAAAATAATTAAAACCGTTTAATTGCATCATACATTCGGGTTTGAATTCGAACGTCTTATATATATTTATTATAAAATTGAAGGCTTGAAAAAATTTAATCTCATCAGTGGAGCTTCGTAATAGGTATATGATTTATTAATTGATGATCGAATAAATTTATTGAATACTCGATGAATAATTTTTAAAATTAATCAAACTATTTATTATTCATAATAAACAACATGCGCAGAAAAGCTTCACGATGTTCTATAATTATATATTTATATTGTATGAACTTGAATTAGTGATATAGTTTAAATATAAATAGGAATCCGGAAATAAATTTAATAGTTAATTCCTATTAATGTATTAAAATATACTTTTCTGACCTCGTAAACTTGATTTTGTGTTAGGGAAAGTTCGGAGAGCCTATAGTCAACACTAGGTAGATCTTTATATATCAATACTCGAAATCTGATAAATCATATTCAAAACGATTAATCGTTTCCAATTGAAATCGATAACACACAAAATGATTTGATCAGAAATATTTACTGATACATACTTGTATAAAATTAGAGTAACCTTCGAAATAGTATGTGCACACTTTAATAGAACAATTTCACAAAACATAGTAACACTACAGATGTATAATTTATAAAGGCTGCGATTAATAAAAAAAATCGTACTAAATCACACAATGACTCTTTAACATAAATGTTTCTAGGACAGAAGTATAAAATCATTATCTTCAAATCCAAAGTTATATGATCTGGTAAAATACAACTCAGTTTTCCATAAAATTTCAACTTCGACTAAATTTATCGAATTTACCAGCTATTCCATATTTAACAAATCAAAACAATCAATTAATTAAACAAATAATAGTGATTACGTTCAAAACTCCAGATATTCAAAAAAGTTTGTGGTCTACCATACCACATTAACTACCATTATTATCACCATATTTAAGTGGGTTAAGACCGACCAAATGGCGCAGTGCTTAAAGCTGTGACATTGGAACGGGAGGTACCGGGCTGATAGGGGCAGGATGCAAAATGATTTTTAACCATCTGTTTACGATCGGTTGTGTGAATTCATGAGTCATTCCATCTTCCATGTCAATACTATAGACTGGCATGAAGCTATGCAATGTCCAGATGGTTCTACATCAATCGAATCTATAGTGGTATGTCCTCGATTTAGATATGTAATGGCGTAAAGTAGAACGTAAATAAGCCAGAGAACCGTGAAAGTCTGAATTAGGAGAGGCTTTAGCACAAAAACAGATTGCAAAGATAGACAGACAGATAAATAGATGAAAGAACTGTAACTTGATTCTTATATGAAAAAATATGTCATATAATTGCTATGTTAAATGATCACAGTACGTTAAGCAATCATGACTATTTTATCTTTGACATGGATACCAATCGAGTTATAGTAATGAACCAGTCATGTATATATACGAATTTTTAGCTTTGACTTCATTTTGAGGAAAGGAAATATTAAACGTGAATTAACATTTATATGATCCAGTATGATTTCATATTTTTTTTATAAATGCTTAAAACCACTGCATTAAAGCTGTTGCAGTTGGAACAAGAAGTTACTGGGTTTGAATGCAAAAGGGATTTCACCATCTGGATACAATCGGTGGTGTAAGTGAACATATCTATGATTCCTTGTTGGGATACATTTATTTTTTTTTTTGACGGCTTTTACAGGCAGTTGTTGGTCCGTACCGTGTCAACAATCTGATTCTATCGGTGCCGAGAGCGACCTCTTCGACTACCGATAGGCGGCTCTCCCTTCAAAGATCACTGTAGCATTCCATTCGCATCAGTGGAAACTGTTCCAGTGGATCAAGTATCTTTCACTCTGTTACCATTTAATCCAATCACACAGATGCAAAAAGTTGAGTGGATTATTGGAATACGATATTGTCTTGAGGTGTTTCACTTCTACGAAGAATGTATTGCAACATGAGATTAAAAGTAACCAGGACAGCGCATCTCCTTGTCAAACACCATAAGTAATTACAAAACTGCTCGATGGCCTGTTCTCAACTTTAACACAGCATTGTGACTGCGTTACTGTCATTTTACACAGAAGTACGTATCCTCCTGTTTGATATTCCTAAATATTCAAGCGCATACCATAGTCTCTTTCGATTGATTGAGTAATAGGTTTGCTTCAAATCTAGGAACATCTGGTGTATATCGCGAGATGTATCGTAGTACTTGGAAAGAATCATCCGGAGCGAAAAAAATTAAATCAGTGACGTAACTGATTTGAACAAAATCCTCCTTGGTAGTAACCGATAATTTACTCCGCCAGAGGCGTAATTCTTCGCAATATAATTTATGACTGTAACTTATGCTGTGCAAAGAAGATCTATACCACTATAATTCTCGCATTTCAAGCGATCATCCTTCTTGAATATAGGGCATAACGCGGTCACTTTCCATTCTTCAGGCATAACTTCATTTCGCCATACCAGTCGAACAAGGTCGAAAAGTCAGTTCTACAAAGTTAGCCCTCCGAACATACAGCTCTGAATTAATTCAATCAACTCCTGGTGAACGATTTTTAGAAAATTTGGAAAATTAAGTAGGTCAGAAAAATATTCACGCCATGTATCGAGTGTCGCACCGACGTTAACACAGAGGTTGCCATCGTGGTTCCTAATGGCAGTTGACTGAGATCTTAAGGTATACTGCAATGCGGTGATTCCTTTAAAGAAACCACGCAAATTACGCTCATTGCTGAGTAGTGTTGTAGTGTTGAGGGTGTTTGTATGTTTGTTTTTATGAGGAAAGAATTTACTTGCCGCTTTGAGATCAAGAATGACCGCTTTGAGATCAAGAATGAGTACATCATTATTTTCCTATTATAGTCTCTACGTCTGTTTTGTATTTTTATCTCTTTAATCTATTTCGGGGCTCGAGGCACTCCCAACTTTTTCGCGGTTCTCTTGTTTACGTCTTACCTTACGCCATGAAAGCCAAATCGAGGACGTTCGGCTAGGTCTGATTTCTGCCAGCTCTAGCACTAAAGCCGCCAATCACTTATCTGATACAGATTGCAATGGTGCTTTACAATGTGCAGTATAGTTCTAAGTGAATCGGACTATAGTTTTACGTCCTTGATTTGGATGAAATAGTGCAAAGTATTGGAAATAAATAAGAGAACCGTGAAAGGGTTGCGGGTGCCTTGAGCCCAAAACAAACTAGAAACAAACAAACAACCACAAAAGGTGCAGCTATTCAGTTTTTTTTTTTTTTTTTTTTTATTATAATAATGTTTATTTTCCAGACTTTACATTTTGTTTTTTGTTTGTGTAAGTCAAACTTAATCTACTATAAAAACTTACAATTATTATTTTATTATTATTTACAAATTATGTCCATCATAGCGATATTTTTGGCACTCAATTCAATTAGATTTCTAATATTTCTTAATTTCTGTTTATACTATATAAATATTTTATTATAATGAAACTTTATATCGCAAAAATTAAAATTATTTATTATAATATTTCGGATATAAAAATATCTGGTATTATAAAAATATCCGTAATTATTCAATTATGTTAAAATATGACTAGAAACAGTAGGGAATAATTTAGTAGCGTTAGTACTGCTATTATTCATTATTGGTTTGGTGTAACCACCAATATTTTTGTTTATTTTTTCTGTGGGCCATTACTGATTTAGTTGAGATACTAGTGTTAAATCTTATAAGGGTTTGGTCCATGAAAATATTAGGATTTATTGATTTTTCATTTTTTCGTCTTTTTATGTGGTAAATTATTGGAATTCCTGTATTGTGATCTTGAATAAAAGAGTTTGCATCTAAATAAATAAACGATTCTAGAGGTGGAAATTTATTTTCTATCAGATGTTTCAGGGGAAACATTTCTGTTATATATGGTACATATATCAGTGAGTTCTCTGTGTTAGACGTTGATCTAATTATGTGTTTTCTGATTTGTTCTAATAGAAATAAGTCTATTCTATCAAACTTAACTTGATTGTATATAGTTTTATTTGATAAGTAGTGTTTCCAGTTTTCCTTTTTTCTGTATTTTGAGAGACATGCTCTCAGACATTTTCTCTCAAATACTCGCATTTTTTCTACTGTTGCAGGCGATACATTATACCATATAGGTGCTCCGTATGCTAAAATTGGTCTGATAAGCGTTTGATAACAGGCTAACTTCACATTTTTATTTAGGTATGGTGAAAAAAATAGTCTTTTAAGCATCCCAAATGCTTTTTTACCTTTCTCTAGTTGCATTACTATGTGCTTATCAAAATATATGTATTGGTCGATATTTATTCCAAGATACTTTACTAGTAATTTTTGTTCTAGTTTGATATTGTTTATTTTTATATTTAAGTTTTTCCAATTTTTTCTTATATTATTATTCAATTTATTAAGTGGAAGTCTAAATAAAATTACTTCACATTTTGCTATACTGATAGTTAATTTCCATGTTCTGCAATATTCTTTTATAAGATTTAAATTGTTTTGCAGTCTACCTTGTATTGAGGCTATATATTTTGATGTAGAATATATAACTATATCGTCAGCATATGCCAACGCTTGGCATTCTTTAGAATTTAAACATTCACTTTTTAGAATATCTGCTGTGTATAAAATAAACATAATTGGTGCTAATATTGTACCTTGTTGAAGTCCGTTATATAATTTGAATTCGCAACTTGTTGAATCCATACCATCAGATACAATAAAATTTCTTCCTTTAAGCATTTCAAGTAGGTAATATATTAGCTTTATATCGAAGCCTAGTTGTGCTAGTTTATATATTAATCCTTCAATCCACACCGAATCAAAAGCTCGTTCTATATCTATTAAAATAGCACCAGTTACACTATTGTCATTGAAACCCCGGATTACATCCGATATTAATTTATTGATTGCGTGTGTTGTGGAGTGATTGTATCTAAACCCGAATTGGTTATCTGGTAGTAGGTTTGTATTTTGGATATGTTTTATCATATTATTATATATTATTATTTCGAATATTTTACTAATGTTTGGCACTAAATTTATTGGCCGGTAATTTTTGTATGAATTATGATTTTTGTTCTTTTTTTTTATAGGTACTACTTTTGAAATTTTCCAGTTTCTTGGAAAGTAATTATTATTTAATGCATTGTTAAATAGAATACAGTATTCTCCAATAATACAGTCGGGTAAATGTTTAAGTGCTATGTTCGGAACCTTATCAGGACCAGATGATTTTTTGTTGTTCAAACCTTTAAAAATGGCTCTTAATTCTTCTATGGTTGTTTGCATGTTATTGTTTAAATTGTCTCCCATCATAGTATCTGATTTATGTTTATCATTATATTCCTTCTGATATACTTTATTTGTGTTGTTAAATAATACAGTTGACTTTTGTCGGTTGATTTTAGATATGAATGTGTTAACTGTATCATCTAGTGGAGAGGTCATATGTTTCTGTGTTTGTTTTTGTATATAGGCTCCGATCACATTTAGTTTGTGTTTGGTATTTAGGATTTCAATATTATTATCGTCAATCGGTTTAATTTTTGTTCTGTCGTTTAAGTCAATTAAGTACATATCCTGAAAATTTAACAGTGCTTGGTCTTCTGCATTATTTAAATTCATTTTTAAATTTTCAATATTAATTTTTTCTTTAGGTCGGAAAATTTGATTGATACTTTTAAAAAAATTGTTTTTTTTATTATTTACATGAATTTTTTGTATCTTTTTTTGCCATACTTTATTGACCTGTATTTTTATGTTTTGTTTTATTAATAACTTTATATTATTTAATATAGAATGAAATTGATTTATCAAATTTGTATTATGATTTTGTGTTCTTTTTAGTTTTTTTATTTGAGATACAATTAAACTTTTTTCTCTGTATAATTTAAAAATAATTTTATTTCCATATATATCTTTCAGATACAACTTTTTTGACTTGTTGTTCGAATTACTCTCTTTAATCGTCGTTATTACTAATGACTCTATATCCCCTAAGGATTGATCGATTTCATCATTAGTAAGATTTATATTATTGGGAGCTGGTATTCTGACATTTAATTCATCATTGCACATTTTATAGTAGTTTCTTTCTAATTTATTTCTAAAAGTATTCCAGTTCATACTGCTGATCCAAGATTGATTTATGCTATTATCTGGTGTATTTGATGTTATATTTAATTCTGTTACGTTCCGTAAATTAATATAAAATTGTAAGGCCCGGTGGTCGCTGTCATATGTGATAGTGCTTATAACATTTTCGTTTGATAGTTTAATTCTTTCGTCAAACAATGCAATATCTATTGTTGATCCAGTTCGTGGGTATGTTGGTTTGTTGGGTGGTATAAGTTTTATTTTGAAAAATTGTGAGTTATTATTTAACCATTTATTTAAACTTTTACCGCGTGGATCGTCAACTATATTATTCCATAAACTGTGTTTGGCGTTTAAATCACCCGCCAATACATAATAATTGTTAGAGCTATTTAGATTAAGATTATTAAATAATAAATTGAATTCTTTTATAAAGTGTGTATTTGATTGATTTGATGCTGAGTACACGGCACCAATGATTAATTTATTATTATTATTTAATTTAATTTCAATTATGGTACATTCTATAGCTGATAATTGTTGGTTAATGAATGTTAAATGTTTATATGTGAAATGATTTTTTATTAAAATAGCTGTACCTCCTCCTAATTTATTTCTATCGTTTCTAGCTATATTATATCCCTTAACTTCAAATTTACAATTCTGATCTATTTTTGTTTCTGATAGTAATATAATATCAGGATTATATGTATCAATAAAAATAGTTAAATTTAGTTTCCGTTCTATCGATATGATGGAATTAACATTTATACAAATAATATTAAGACTTTTTAGAATAACCATAAATCTAACATTATTAGAAAATAATTATTACTTCCATTATTAATTAATTTTGGTACTGCAGGTATTAATATTAACAAAAAGTGTAAACATAATTTTACCAGTACGTTATTATCAGTATTAGTGTTTAATCTATTAATTATTTTATATAATGAATTGGAATTGATTCTTTTATTCATTCGACATAATTGAATTAATTGCATTGAACAATGTTTCAATTCGTTTGTTAGTATCAATCATATATTTTTGAAAAAATTCTAATCGCTGTAATATTTGTTCATTTGTTTTGTCATTATAAATTATATTTTGGTTGTTTCTTACATTATTTGCGTTCCCATCTTTCTTATTGAATAAGTCGGCATAGTTAACTCCTGTTTTGATGAAGCTTGAATTAAAGTTTCTACCTTGCTTTGAATTTTCTAGTTTTAGTAGTTTGGCCTCTTCAATCTTTTTTATGATGTTTTTATAAATTGGACAACCTCTGAAAGAAGCGGGATGTCCAATTTCTTTACAATTGGTACAGTAGGCTGTGGAATTCTCATTTTTTGTTACTGCGCATTGACCTGGTTTATGTTGATTGTTACATTTCACACATCGATATGTAAGGTTACAGTTGATTGCTGAGTGCCCATACCTTTGGCAGTTTTTACATTGAGCTATACTATTTTTTTGATTGATTTTCTCCCATTTGATGCGTTGATGGTTTATATATTGAATTTTGTACAGTATATTTAAGTTTGACTCTGCTGATATTTGAATCAAATAAATTGCTAATTTATTTTTATTTGTCCTTGATGTATTTGATTCGAACTGTATGCATTTTATAAATTTTAATTCTTCCGTTTCGTAAATTTTAAGTTCTGTTAATAATTCTTCAGTATTTTCTTCATTGGACAATCCTTTCAATAGTATGTTTTTTGGCTTATCTTCTTTTGGAGTATATGTATAGTATTGCGTAAGTACTTCGTTTAGAATTTCCTTTGCCTTGGTATAACTTTCTTTAGATTCTACATAGAGTATGTGCTTGTTATTATTTATTCTTCGTATTGTAAAGTCTTTTATTAATGAAAGTTCTAGTGCCGTTGCGGTTTGTTTTGGTGTCTGTGAGTAAATATTTATAGGCGGAATTTTTACTTTAATTTTCGATTGATTACTATTTTTTACGGTACTGTTTTCGTTTATATTGAGTTTATTATTATTTGTTGATAAATTTTTTTTAATTTGTTGTTTATTTTGATTAATGGTTTTTCTACGGTTTAACCGTTTCAAAATTGGTATAAAATCATCTGAAGTATCCTCCATTTGTGAGTGGTCACTTGATGTCTCTTTGTTGTTTTCTTCTAGCGGTAGTTCACTAAAGGTACTTTTTGTTTTAACGTTGTATAGCACATCATATGGATTGTTCTTTTTTACACTATCATTAGTTATTTTTAAACTACTCACTTCACTTTTTCTTTCAATATTCTGCATTTTTTGTAGAATATCAGTAATTTTGTTTTCCAGTTGTGTTATTTTATTTTGTAAGTATACCTTTTCTTTAGATAGCGTTTTATTTTCTATCATTAGTTGACCTATTTTTTCACCTGTAATTGAGCCGTGTTCTATTGCTGGCCCTGGTCTTTTTATCAGCTTTGGCGGTTTTATAATTGGATTCGGATTGTAGCTTTCATATGTCATTTCCGAATCCGATATAGTTACCGTTCCTGTTTCTTCGGGTTCATCCATTTTAT
Source organism: Tipula lateralis (assembly GCA_963932295.1). NCBI lineage: Eukaryota > Metazoa > Arthropoda > Insecta > Diptera > Tipulidae > Tipula > Tipula lateralis. Next base: position 129,054,959 of record OZ010737.1, read on the forward strand.
TTTTTGTGTAAAAACTTCACTATTTTTTTTTTCACTATATATTGTTTTTAGTATTATTTTCACTAATTAATTCACCTGGGGCCCTATATTATATAGAAAGCCCCAGTAAAGTTTATTATATCTTAGAGTTAACTATATTTTAATAAATTTTATTATTATTATTTTTTCTATATAATATATATATTTCTTCCGTAACACTTTATTTCTTTTGTTTTATTTATTCTTATTTTTTTTATTGTTTTCAAACAATTCGTACAACCATTCTCATCGGAGTCCGAATTGGTTATGCAGCTATTCAGTTTTAATAAGTAAAATGTTTTTATATACCATTGATTATATCTACCAACTAATAGACGATCAATTTCAAATAATGAGTTTGACCACACATTTTAATATAAACTATGATCAAATTGTAGCAACGCCGAAGACACTATAAATCTCAACGTTCTATTATTACATTAAAAATATCAATTTCTGAAACAGATTAAACAAAATCGTTTTAATAAGCAATAATAAATCAACTGGGATGTGGCCCACTATTAAAATCGATTATAAAACTAATACTTCATAAACAAAAGAGGGAATTGCACCTCAGTAAACATTTCTGTTATATACCGCAAATGTTTGAATCCCTGGCACATCAACAAAATAAATTAGCAAAACAAAACATTTTCTTCCCCATCGACTAATCTGGTCATGTTGAAGAAAATTATACCAACATACATAACTTATTTTGGAGCTTAATACAACGTGCAAATTGTAGGGAGTGTTAAATTTATTTGCATTTTTTAAAATAGAAAACCTACAAATACACGGTCACAAATTAACACTTATTAATATATTATATAATATGTAATAAAAAGATAAAATTATTTAAGTTTTGCTTCTTCAATAATTCTCCTAAATGACGACCAAAGAAGATAATTGAACTTAAGTACGTTTCTGCTTAATTTATTCGGTTCTAATGCAAATCAATTATATCAATTTAAAAATATTGAACTGTATTATTTGCAAAAGTCGATGTTTACTTGATTTTGCAATCGATACATTCATTTTATATGTACTAGTAAATTTTGTCGAGAAACCGTTGCACACTCAGTGGGAGACATGGGATTCGTAATATTTTATGTTCACCTTATTACAAAAAAAAAAAATCTTAACCGAAATTTTTTGAATGAAATATAAGATTATTAACCTTATTTAAATGGAACCCACCACCTACATAAAATACCGTGAATTAAAATATTTATATGCTGCTTTTTTGAACTCAATATCACAACTGGACAATCATATTTTATATATCAGGCCAATATCCTGCCGTACTAATTATAACATGCTTAATTGACACAAACAAATATTGATAACTATAGTGGCAACAATTAATAAATTGAAAAATGAATCATTTACTGTTGAGTAGGAAAAATATACTTATACACAAAATAGAATCGGAAAAATTTATAATAATTTACCATATGTATGTTTATACACGTGCTTTGTGTTGAGTGATCTAAATATTTTATGATGTAACAAAAATTATAAAAGAAAAAATACGTGTCGGCTAAAAAATTTGATAAAAATAAGTTTACAAATTTTCAAGATCAATGAAAAATTTTGATACACCCCACTCACATATAGATATAGCGCTCATGTCCCGAAATTATTGTGCACTACATGAATATTTTTTTTTTGTTTTAAAGTCATAAGTTAAAAATAGTAACTCACACAGATATACCTTCCCGTGTACGTGACTTAAAATACGTGAGTCTAGAAAGGATCGAGATATGACATTGAATTGAATCTATAATATAATGTCGATGCAACATTTTTCTGTTCTTTGGTTGGGTACTACAAAACCACTTTAAATTATGTTGTGCTCGAGTGGTATTCGGCAATGTTCATAAATGATAAAATTTTATCACATTGTTGTAAATAATAAATTAAGTTATAATAAATAATTAAGAATATAAAGAAAATTTATTAATAATTATTTTGTGTTATACTCGTCTATTTTTAAGTATGTATGTATGTACTTTGAACAAAATTTATAAATATTTAAAGAATTGATTATTTTAAGTAGCGGAAGTGTACGGAAAACTTTTATGTGAAAAATTATATTTATTTTTATATGTTAATTTAATAAATACATTTTATGATGTTGCTACGAATCGTTCGATAAGTCAGAGTAATTAAAATATCATTGAAATATTTTTTTATTGATAATTAAAATTGATTTTTCTATATTTAACAAAGTAATAGAAAATCATTTTCACATCAATGGTATGATTCGATTTTAATACTGTAAATGAATATAAAAAAGGGTTCAAAGATTAAATAAAGGTCGGTTAGAGAGACAAGCCATAAAATACGAATGATTATTACTTGAAGACACACCCAAAAAAAACAATGGTACATCTTGGACATAATAACATTTTAAAATTAAACAGTGGTAGCCAAAACTGAAATAATCTAAATCAATAGGAGGTTTCTAATGGAATCTAGCAACTTCTCCACTATCAGAATATTATAACTTAGAATTATAACAAAGACTAATTGGAGTATAAGATAAAATATTGTTCATATCTATACGAAAATATAATTACCAGCTTGTACTCATAACTGATAACGTTATTAGTATGTGTTTGAAAAATGATTGAAATCGATAGTTTTATTCCACTGTAACTATTTGACTAACGACTGGTAACTACTTTTCCTTTTTGGGTGAATACGGTTTAAATTTCTTTCTCGATGCCACTACAATTAATTATTTATTAGATATAATTAAGTGGTTATTAATAATTTAACGAATTGATATCATTTTGATGGTTCAAATCAAAACAACATGCTTAAATTATGATTGTACTTGCAATGTGCAGACATATAGTGTGTGCATACAATGAAACCGAGTTGATTGATATTCTAGCATAATTATATGACCTGCGCCGTAATCCTTGTAAATATTTGTTTGAAGGTTAGTCTAAATATCAACCCTACAGGCGTCTCTATTAAGTAAATAGACAAACTCGAGCACAATTTGACCAAAATGAAAATGTATCAATGACATGTATTTGCTGTCAAATTTTCTTCGACTCGTCGACTTATGTTATTAAGGCGCCATAAATAATTTTGATGGTATGCCAAATACTGTTCTTGGTGCAAAATCAATTGACGCTAAAAACAAAATTTATATTCATTCCAGTGATTTTATGTTCAATTCAGAATTTCAATATTGGAATTGAGACAGCCTAAGTAAAATTCATTCGAACTCCAAAATTAGGGGTAGTTGGGACATATTTTTCTGAAATCAACATAAGTATTTTAAATCCAGATTTAATATATATTTTTATATAAAATTTTGAATACAACCTGACATTTTTTCATTCCCAATCGTTTAATGACGGAATCCTTTAAAATACCAAAAACATAAACTATGTAGTATATAGTTTTTATGTACATAATAATTTGGAACGTTGTTTGTTTACTTAACCATTCCTAAAAAAACTTTTTGTGTAATTTGTATTATTAATATAGAAAATATATATATTTGTGTGTATTATTTCAAACTATTTATAGAAACAGTTTTTTAACTATTTGATTAAAACTAAAATATTTAATACTCAACATAATTTAGAAATCAATAAAATAAAAAATGTATATTCAACGTTAGAAAAAAATCGTTTATCTGTCATGTTGAATGTGTTGTCAAGTAATATGGAAAAATGGCACAGACCAGGTCGATTGGCATCGCTCCTCGGAGAATGTGACAATCTTTCAAGTTTAGCCACATATAGCACGTGCTCATAAATGAAAAGCATAAAATTAATTTATTACATACAATATACATACACATATTATAACATCAAAAAAAAATTTGTGACGTCAAATTTTTAATGAGTAATTTTTTTTTTTTATTGAATTAAACGACAAAAAAGAAATGATCCAACATAAATTAAACTTATTTAGGCATCTTAAAACTATATGAGGATTAATAATTAATAATTAACTTTTCAAAATTAAGTTAAAAAAAAAAATTTGCCACAAAGTTAACCTAAATTTACAATGCATTTCAAATAAAAATAAAATGTTTATTTTATAAATTAATAACAGTAATTGTTTTATTTATAATGTAATAAAATAAGTTACAAATAAATAAAATTTTATGTGAAAATTTTTTGGAAAAAAAAAATATTTTACGCAGTTCATGAAAAATTGGATTTTAATCGATTTTTGCTGTGCCATAAAAAATATTGTCGATATATTTTATAGTAGAGAACTATAAAAAAAAAATTTCCTTCGGACTTTATTCCAATATTTATAACTTAGATTTTAAAGAACATATTACTTTAGTGATTCCATCGGATTAAATCAATTACAAAGAATTATCTTCGATGAGAAAAACTTTGATGGAATTTTACAAAATGTTGAAATAATTATCGACTTTTTTTATTTCATATACATCAGGAAAAAACCAGCCATCTTGATCTTCCAATTAAAATGGCTGACTTTTTCTTACCACACAGAAATTATACATTTTTTTAATGATTTATATTCCGCAGTGACTTTTATAATTGAATAAGGTGTACTTACTGCTAATTCTCATGCCTTCGACCACGGGATTAGGTTGTTTATTACCCTCGGCAAAAGAGGTAGTCCTTGGACGTCCGCTCATATTCTTTTTTAATTTAAAAAAAAAAATTTGATTCCTTTAATTTTTTTTTTTTGATTTAATATCTTCTCTATTCGGTATTGTATTAATTTTCCTTAAGATTGTGTAGTATTTTAATAATAATTTAAACTAAAAATTTTTATTAAAACTTCAAATTCATAGATTTTCTGGCATTTCAAGTTAACACCCAAATATAATATACACTTTTTTCCTTTTTTTACAATAAAAAAATTTCTTTTTCTTTTACACAGAGACAAAATTAAAAACACAAAATTTTATCATAAATTAATTATTCACTATTAATTACTAATAACAATTAATTAATTAAATATTAGTTTTAAATACATTTCGACTATTAAAATTTCACTTTTACATGGCATTATTATAAAAAAAAGCACGGAGCCATATCGTAGTGGTAAAATTTCTTTACCATCTCCAATTTAATATTTTTTGATAGAAGCTTCAGACATTGACCCAGTATTACCAGATGAATAGGATTTTTTTCGATTTTCGAAAAAAAATTCGGTTGTGCATACACCAAAATGAGAAAAAAATCTGTCAAATTACTTTTTTCTACAAATTTTTATAGTTTCAATTTTACGAAAAACCACATTTACTTTTAATTTATATCAATTATTAATGACATATACATGTACTATGAACTTTTTTAACTTGATTTTTATTTATAGATTATTACAAATTATATTAATACACAACGAAAAAAATATATATTTTTTATGTATGGTTCGCAATATTCTTGTTTGCTCTTTGTCGCCACTTCATACAGAAAAAATTTTGTGTTGAATACAATAATGAAACAAAAAAAAAATTGCAAATGGAAAGTTTATGATACTCAGTTGTCAAGTCAACCTTATAGGTGATTAGATAAATGTCTTTATGTTAAAACAAAACGTAGATTTATTAATTTAGTATTAATCACACATTTATTATAAGCGGAAAAATAACAAAGTAAAAAAATTCTCTTTTGTCATACACCCACATTAAAAATAATTCTACTAATTTTCAATTGGGTGTGTTCGGTTTTCGAAAGCAATTTTTTTTTTTTTTTTTGTGTATATTTTTTCGGAAATCGATATTATTTTATGTTCGTACAGTGACATCTATCATTTTACCGATTACAATTTTTATAGTTACAGTTTTTCCGGTTTTAAATTGGTGTAGCAAATTTGGCGATATGTAGGGTCGGTTTGAAATAAGTGACTAACCAAGAAATAACTTAGACGACGTAAAATTGAATAAAATGAAACGGAGACGATTTGATGCCATTACTGTCTGTTCTGGAACCGAATTCCGATTTAACGTCCCACCTTAGTTTTTTAGTTCGAAGTTGTTCAGTCAGCTCTCGTTTTTATTCGTTTATAAAATAGATAACTACAATTAAACGAATATAACTTAACTTTGAAATGATTTCAGAACTACATATTTTTCTTATGTGGTGCTGAATAAACTCGTTTTGGTTGGTGAATTTAAGACTTGAAACTTGATTTTGATAAAGTTATGAAAAATAACGTATTCTGCTAATTACGAGTAAAATGATTCGCAAAAGGTGATAATAAGCATTTTGTGGTTTCTATGGTTAATTTGCGCATTACATAGCCCCTTGCCAGCTTATAGAACTGGCATGGAAGAAAGGTTGGCCGATGAATTCTGCACTCCAACAGGGGGTCATAGATTCACACGATCGATCGTAAGCAAATGGTGAAAATCCCTTTTGCATCCTGTCACTATCGGAATCTGAGCCCGGTACATCCTCCGCTCCAATTCCTACTATTTTAACTACTGCGTCATTTGTTCAATAAAATTCCTATTTGCAATCAACGAATAAAAAATTATTCGAATAACACAAATCCATAACAACGTTTTCGTTGTAAATATTCGAACCTAGAATTTTTCATAGATTCTTGTTTTTAATGAAAATGATATTGTTTAGCACGCTATGTATCGAATCAGGATACTTATTGAGAAGAAACGTATACATTGTTAGGTTCTTTGAAACAAGAGGAAAGTTAGTGATAAATTTGAAAAAAAAAATTGTAGAAGTTGGAATAAATTTCGAATATTCGAGCTACAATCATCTCAAAAGTTCCGTTTTGATGCGTTTAACAAATGACTTTCTTTTCCACATTTTCAAAATTATGAAAGTTCCTTTATTAAAAAATAATTAACACTAGATGGTTGACCATTAAGTAAAATGAATTCAATTTCGAATCCATCTTACAATTATTTGGATTCATTATAAAAATAGCTAGTGGCCGTGTAAAATTTCGTAAAATTTGCGTTATTTTTGCTAGAAATCGTGCATCCTAGCCCGTATTAAAATTTTAAGTCACTGTTTCAGTAGAAACTATACAGACAGCACTACCAGATCATTCAACCGAAAATATAGTTACAGTAAAAGAAAGTGCTAGAGAGAACCTATTATGATCGATTTCACGACGTTCCAACTACTAACCTTTTGTCTACGACAACCATATGACGAAGTTTACGTAAGAATTAAACCCGCCAGATCATTCTCAACAACGAGAATTTATCATTGAACTCATTTTTGCGACTATTCCGGAAGCACAATTGGTCCGTATTATTTTGCAAACGATATAAACGACTGCTGATTTCAACAGGATGACGCTACGTGATTTAATTGACGAATAGTTTCGAAAAGACAGGATGTTATTTGAGTACAAAGAACGTGTGATCTTAAACCATCATATATGTATAGAACTTTGTGAAAGATAAGGTTTATCAGTATAAATTACAATCAATAGTACGTATCGAAACTAACATCTAACGCAATTATCTAGAAATGTAATCGAACATTCATTTTATTTTCGGAATTAGGAAATTTGACCATATTTCACCCTATACTAGGCTTGTTCTTGGTTGTAGTTTAACTAGTTTTTATGAGTTTCGGATTTGCGGTTTTATTAGGAAACTACTAAAAGCTAAAGAACCAAACTATTCAAAAATTATTATATAATTAATAATATATATTAATATATATTATTATAATTATTATAGCAGGTCGCATTACGCCAATCTTAGATTACTGCCTGCGAGAAATTCTTCAAGGTCTTTCAATTCATCTTTTTTTGTTAGAGGTATTTCTCTATGGAATTCTGTAAACAATTTAAAAGGTTTTTATGCCTAATGGAAGTAATAATTTTTTTCAAGTTGCTTCCATATGCGCTTAATCAAATCCTTCTTAATCAAAATTATAAGCATAAATAAATAAATAAATAAGTAAACATTTCGAACAAAGGATCAATTTCAAATGGTATTTTAAAAAAGTGGATTACTTAATAACCTACAAATTTTCTGATCTTTAGTTCGATATTGCCTTCATTTTGGTGCCATTGAATCCAATTTGGGATTCCAAATCAAAATTAGAATCCACAAACGGCTTTCATGAATATATTTTAAATTTCATAGGTTTGTTCATGCATAGAAATCCACTGAAACTCTTTGGGGCCATATTTACTTTTAGATCTCGTCATGTTTAAATAAGTTTACTCTCTTCGGTTATTTCTGTTTTCTTGGAAGCACTTACTTGCCCCACTCATTTTTCTTTTGCCTCGTTGATTCTGTTTTATTTTTAGTTATGTTTTGCAACTTCACAGTCATAACGTTCGTAGTTTAGTTACAGAACGGGCGGATTTCGAACTTCTGAATCGTATTGAAGGTGTTTTTCGCTTTGTTAAGAAGTTTCATAGTGGCTTTGTATTGAAAAGAAATTTTACAATTTTGCCTGATTTCGTATAATGAGAACAAGCAGTGGCTATAATACTTATAAGGTATGTTGTTGGGAGGGTTACGCTAAATTTGGATTGAGTTCTTCGGAATTGTGTAATAGAAATAATAGAAGTGTTCGATTACTAAGCGGCCCAACTAATATTTCCCCCGACTTTATTACTTTTAAACGTTTGTGGCTAAACTTTTTTATTTATTAGGCACTGACTTACAGAAATGATCGAACATACGTCTGCTGTTAGTAAACTGAAAACAATTTTATAGGTAACAGTCAAATAACTTTCATACAAATCATTCTCAATCAAATGACATTTCTTTAAATATTCTTTCGAATCTCCATTAATCATTCTCACTTTTCCATCGTTCATATCATTGTAGTGTTTTCGTTGATTTCTTTAAGGAAGTTTTCTCAAATGAACACTACCCAATTCAAAGTAATTTCTCTCCTCTTTTCTCTACAAATTCATCTGAATCCACCCCTTTAAGTAATCATATCGGATTTTTATTACCTGCAATCTCTAGGTGTGGTGGTATCAATTATAGCCTCACTCCAAACAAACTGTTCCGAGCACCTCCTGTTTTATAAAATATAATCCAGTCTAAGAGTCGAAGAATTATAACTATTCCTTTTCTCCCTTCATTCATTGCCAACTTGATTCCTTCCATCATTCCAATCAACTCGGCATTCATAATACATATATTTAATCTAAATATTTCCACTTTTTACATCGAAGGAATTAAAGTTCCCACACCCACTCCACATCGATCCTCAATTATACTAGCATCTGTATATAGTTACTTCTACATGTATAAAATAATTCATTTGCATTCTTTTAAATTCACTCTTCCCAATTTCATGTACACAGCAAGATGGTTAGGAGGGATTTTAACAAGTTAACGTCTAGATTATGATTCGGTTTATAATCTTGTTTACATCGTCTACTCTCATCGTACTTATTGCTTGTAAGCAGTTTGGCAACTTCCGCCTTTTATAACTGAATGTAGACGTTCAGTCTATGTATACCATTGCAGTTTTAATAAATCAAACTAATACATATTAGTTTTTCAACAAACATTCAACCATTTTCAAACTTTAAAAAATGCTTTTGGAAACAAAAATTGGTTTTATTTTTATTTATTTACATAATTTTTGTTTATTTTTTTCACTAATTTAAATAATTTTTTTTTTACTGTTTATTTTTCTTTTTTCCTGTTAGTATTTTACTGTAAGTTACGTTAGTTTCTTATTTCTTGTGTTAATTTAGTTTTTATTTTAAATTAAATTATTTATTTTGTTATACAAATAATGACTATTTTTAAAAATGTTTTAATTATAATATTAACATTAAAAACTAGTTGTTTTTTGTAATATTACATAATTAATATTTAAAATGTATGTATATATAAATTAAATAATAAATTACATTTATATATATATATATATATATATATATATATATATATATATATATATATATATATTTATATATATATATTTATATATATATATATATATATATATATATATATATATATATATATATATATATATATATATATATTTTTATATATATATATATATATATATATATATATATATATATATATATATATATATATATATATATATATATATATATATTTATATATATATATATATATATATATATATATATATATATATATATATATATATATATATATATATATATAATTATAAATATATATATATATATATATATATATATATATATATATATATATATATATATATATATAAATATATAGTACATAATATGTTGTGTTGGTAATAATAATAATAATAGTTGTTATTAAAAATTACAAATAATAATAATATACAAATAAATGTTCCCATTAAATATATTATCTTTATTTTTTTTAAGAATGTTATTATAATGAATTTTTTTTATATTTAACTTAATTATATAAATTACTCATTTAGTTTTAATAATTATTAATATTTTGTTGTAATAATTGTGTATATAATTATTAAAATTGATTTATATAAAAAAATTAAAATAAAACAAAAAAAAAACAAAATTATTATATTTTAACTAACTTTTTTTTTATATATTTATAAATATTTTAAATATATAATATTTGTTTGTCTGTATTTTAGTTTAAATATTATTTGTTTTTATAAATATAATAATATAATATATAAAGGTACAATTGTTTTGTTTTAATTTTTTATATTTTTTTTTACTTGTTTTTAGTTAATTTATATATTTAAATAATAATATTAGAAAAAATATATATTTATAGAACAGAAGGAATGAAAATTAACTAAAATAAAAATACTAGTTAAATTAATTGGAATTAATAAAAATTAATAATAAAAACTGCAAAAAGCTAAAAATTGTGCGTAAAAATTTTGATTCAAATCTAAAATTTAAACACCAAAATAATTTTATTGTCCATTGGAAAATCTATATATTTTTTATTTATTTTATTTTTTATATTTTCAGTCTAATCATAATAATAATTAAATTTAATATTTTTAATTAAAAAATATTTATTTTTGTTTTCATTATATATTTTGGCAACTTTTCAATCTTGCAAATAAAATAATTAAAATTATATAGTAAAAAAGCATTAATGTAAAATGAAAAATTAATTTAATTTAATTTAGTATTTGTTTTTTAATTTAATTGACTATATATTAGTTTTCTTTATTTATTTAATTTAGGTTGTTTATTTATTTCTTTTTTTTTGTATATAAAGACTAGTTAAATGCATTTTATTTATATATATTTTTTCTTCCGTGTTGTGTGTAATTAGTTATTGTTTTTAAATTAATTATATAAAATAAATAAATTAAATTAATTAAAAAAAATATATAAAATAAAATTAAATAAAGAAAAAAGTACGGATATGTTTAATTTTTAGTATTATATAGTAGAGTAACAAAATAATTAAAAATTATAACAAATAAAAAATTTAAAAAACAAAATCAATTTTATAAATATATTTGATAGATAACTTAAATAAAATCATATTAAATTAATAATAATTACTATCAAAATATGAATATATAAATATATTTTAATTAGGTGTTTTCATAAGTCTTTTTAAACGAAATTCATAAACTCGACGACAAAACATAACAAGTTCGGGCGATGTATTTGGTGGCACTTGGCGATTATTTCCACGATATAGTGGAGGTACGATTGATGGTATTTCTTCAATACCTTCTTGAAATCCTTTTAATTCACGACGGTACCTATATCATCATTTAAGAATAATATATTACAACTTAATATCGAGATATGTTATGTCATATTACAATCTTACCTGCAATATTCACTAAAAGTAAGAACATAGCATTTATCTTCGATGCACGCCACACTGTTATGATCTTTGTGGCGTGACGCAAAAACTTCATCAAGTGAATCGATTGGTTGTCTTCCCTGTTCGGTATGCTCTGGCCGATAATACCATAGTAGTGACATCATCATTTCACCTGGAAATATTCAAATTAATCGGCTATAGAAGAAATTTATGTACTTTTACTATAATTGGGACACCACCGATACTTATATCAGAAATTTTCTAGGATAATGTTGAACTAACAGAATTAGATGATCTTCTTAACACATCGGAAAAAATAGTGAATCTGCAACAAGCATCTGGAATGGGTTGAATTATTTGATATCATACCAGATGTAGATTATCGATTTTTGTTATCGATTTTACATGCCATTGTAAACAGTCAAAAGATGCCAGATAACTCTCTACGCCAACCATTTGCCTACCAAAAGGAGTACCATCCACTTTGCCTCAGATCATCCGCATTTGCAAGATATTTCAATTTCAGAAATGGACGTAAAGGATATAAAGTCCAATTAACAATAGTAGCATGGATCTCTTCCACATTTAAGGGGAGTACCAAGATACTTGAATCTCGTCACTCTTTCAATTGCGTCTTGGTCTCTAAAACCAGAGAACAGAGATTAGGTTGATTATGAGACCAACAGATGCTGGATACTATTTTGAGTGGTGTATTACTAAATATTCAAGTGTATTGGTTTGCTTGAAATCTAGGAATACCTGGTGTACTTGGTGAGATTAGTCATAGTACTTGAACAGAAATATCCGTAGCGAAAAAACTTGATCAGTTAGTGACCGATTTGAACAGAATCCTCTTTGCTAATCTCCAATTATTTTCACAACCACTTCTCTGGTTACTAAGTAGCTATTGGCTGGGATCTCGAGGTAAGGTTTGTTTAACTGTCCTTCTAGAAAAAATCGCTTTAATTTTCTTTGTGATTGTAAATCGAGTTTGTGCTTCACTATGGGACACTTTCGTACCTCAACAGCAACGGCCATTAAACCAATCATTTTTGGGCTTAGCTTTTACAATACTGAGAGTATGCTGAGCGGCATTGACAAGCGAGGATTTCTTCAGACTGGTAATTAAATCATAAAATGCTATAATTAACTCGTAACTTTGCAATGATCAGGTAACGAATTTTGTAATCAACACATGATCAATTGAGCTTTGGGATATTTTATCCAGGTTATAGGGGCATAATATTTTATAGGGGCATCCAGGTTTACAAATGGATGTTTTTATAAGGAAAAAACTTGCCACTGTCAGATCTATTGTAGTGTCGCGAGTGCTGTTTGAATAAGTCGGTTAATTTCTGCTAGATCTAGCATTTAAGCCACCAATCTGAGATCGTGCTCAGATATAGAGCCTATCAGATTATTGTAAAATGAGTCTTTACCACGGTGTTGGCTTAAATCAGTGGGTACATAGATAATTTACTGTTCCTTATATGCAACTAAATAACCGACAAAATAAGGCAGTGGTTGCCATACTCTTCAGCTGGAGTTGACGGTACCGGATTGCTTAACAGGTCAAATATTACTCAAGAGGTACAATTTTTTAAGATATGAAACAGTTCAATATGTGTGATAAATAGAGTTTTCATCCAGGTGAACGTTTATATAGAAACGTATTTAAAAAATGTTTACGCTCTTGCCTCTTGCTGTATGGCATTAACATTTTAAAACGATATCAGCCAAATGGCACTTACGGTCCTCGATAACTTCGCGAATTCCATCTTTTAGGTCTTAAATCGATTGTGGAGTATTGACATAGACTTTATCTTTCACGTGGTTTCAAAGAAAAAATTGAGGTGTTGAAACAGAAGATTTTGGCGGACAATTGTAATCAACTCTTCGAGAAATAACACGGCCAGGAAACGTTTCTCGCAAAATTGCGATTGTTTTGTTGCTTGTGTGGCACGTAGCACCGTCTTGCACCGGCCTTATTTTCGAAAAATTAAGGTCCAATCACACCGCCCGCCCAAAACAAAAACACGTTGAGAATGGAGAGCCTTTTCAACCATCATTCTTGGATTTTCTGAGCCGCTAATGCAACAATTCTGCTTATACAAACGTAGCCTCCGAGATGTAAATGGGACTCATCACTGAAGATGATTTTTCGATGAAAATTCGGATCTAAACTTCAACACAACGGCCTAAAACTGCAATATTCTCAGTTGTTTTTGAGCGACGCACACGGTGTCGATTCTTTACATCCCTTGCTTGTTCCACCAGTTACACTTCAAAATGAAACCTCTTATTGGAAAACCCTTTATAAAGCAGTAATTTAAATTATAACACAAGTCTTAATAACACTATAACTTAACAGGAATTTAATCTACAGCCTTAACCACATCTAATCAAATATCTACAATCATTGATCAATTTATATCGATCGGTTAACCATCATGCTTTATCCGAAAAAATATAAATATCAGGTGATGTACATAGTGGAATGTAATTATCACTTATCATACGAATAAAATAGATAAGGCGATTACTAAACAAACGATTAATAATCATTGAAAACGTAAAAGTGCTTACCATCTTCTGGATTTTCCCATAAATATGCCACCTTCGCCACATAAGGTAGTTCGAATCTTTTCCCACCAGCTCGCAGCAAAACACAATCGCGCGGCCTTATAACATCACCTTCACTGTGTCGCATCGCCGGATAGCATGTTCGCAAGACTGGTGCATCATCACTCTGAAACCGAAAGTAGACGAGTTTCGATAGAAATAGTATTTTTTATAAATAAAATCTCATTTTCGACTTACGTTTAAAAATATCTTGCCCTGAAATGGTTCACCCTCCCATGACCAACCATTACTCCATTTTGGTATCGAATTTATTCGTCGTGGCACCAGCACTTCTTCAACCTGTTCGACTTGTTTCACACGGTGACGTTTTTTATTTGAAAATTTACGTGTTCGCGAACGATTACGTTTTATTGTTGTTGTGGATGGTGTTGTGTATGCTGTTGGTGATGATACAGAGGCGATTGTACTGTTTGTTGTTGTAAATTGTTTTACTATATTAGTAGTTTTATCACATGCAATCAAATTATTATTGATGTTATTATTGTTGTTATTATTTTCTACATTATCGTTTATAATTAATTTTTGTTTACACTTTTTCTTATTTGATTTGATTTTTTTAGACTTTTTACCCTGTTTCTGTTTCTTTGATTTAGGCTTTTTGAGTGGCGCTTCATCATCATCTTCCTCATCGTCGTCGCCATGATTGTGAATTGTTTGGTCAATCATATTATTGTAATCACTAACAGTTTCTGTTTTTGTCTTGTTATCGTCATCATGTGCATTGGATGATATCGTTTCAATTGATTCGATATTCAAACTGGCGACAGCAACATTATTACTACAACTACTACTATTATTTTTATTGTTATTTCTACTCGATTCCGATTTGGATCGTGACTCTGATGATTTTTTTGATTTGATTTTTTTTGATTGTACAACTTCCGATTCGGAATAATAACCACGTGCTGCTATCGATTCAGGTATTGAATCACTTGATTTTTCTAATATTTCCTTTAATGTCTCATTATTTGTTTCTTTTGTTGTTATTATTACTTTACTATTGTTATTATTTTGATTATTATTATTATTAGTGCTAGAACTATTTGTTTTATTAAAATTATTGTTGGTATTAGTTTTATTATTATTATTATGATTACTCGCACTGGTGTTACCATTATGATGATTATTGGCGCTTATCATTTTGGATTTTTTGTTAGGAACCATAACAACTTTTCGAACTTTCATCAGCATACGATGTTTACCAATTTTGCCCGATTTCATATTAAACCGTTTCATCATTTTATTATTATTGTACGATGTTCGGTCTAGCTTTGTCAGATAATTATTTGGTGCGGTCGATAAGTACGATTTGTGTTCGGTGCGTTTGATTAAATTTTTGTAACCTTTAAATGATGTTTTCTTTATGCTAAATGTATGATTTACTTTTGTACCAGTACCGCCACCACCACCACCACCACCCCCCAAAAGTAATCGGCGTCGTTTTGGTACTGCCACCGTATCTGTTTGTGGCACCGATTCATCTTTGTCAAGATCACTTTGATCATCGATTAAATTTACAACATTTGGCTTCTCATCGATTTCATCAGGCTTATCAATGATCATAATCACTTCATCTTTTTCTTCTTTAACATTTTCAATTTTAATTATGTCTGCTACTTCCTGTTTTATTGATTGGCTGCTTACATTATCATTTGATTTACTATTATTATTATTATTATTATTGTTAATACTGATGTTATTGTTTGTATTCGTATTACTACCGCAGATGATCGATGAAATTTGATGATCGTAATTTTGTTGTGTGTGAAACGACATCATATGCGTGTGCTGTCGTTCTCGAACCATATTTTTACCAATACGTGCTTTACGCACAATATTCTGATCGGCCGGTTGGGTGGCTGTTATTTGAGTTGGTGGTGCTACGGGTAAACCAGTAGATCCGCGAGCTGGTGATATACTAACTTCTGGTTCCATCACTTTACTGTTGACACTGTAATTGGGCAGGGGTGCTAAAGCTACTTTTTCGAATAGATCTTTGCGATCGTTATTCGATGAATTATCATGAAAAGATGTTTGAAATGAATTTTCTGGTTTTACAATAACCGGCGATTGATCTTCGGTTTTGCACGTTGCTAATGTAGCGTCTATTGTACTATTTGTTACACTATTATTACTATTATTATTATTATTACTACCTAAGTGTCCAATAACTGGGCCCTTACTAGTATTACTACCAATAAGAGGCCCAGTATGGACGTTTTTTGGACACGATTGCATCGGACAAGGACAATTGCTTGGGTAGGGCGTTTCTGTAACGATCAAAGATAGTAAATAGTTTATCGCTTATGCCAAATTATATATAATTATGTAAATCACTTACCTATATAAGGTTGCAGACCGCGTGAATAACACTGTGCCGCACCAGGACTATAACCATAGTATGGAGGTCCTGGATAGTGTTCCATGTGTTGCGGACCACTTGGTCCAGCCGGAACTATTTGAGAACCACTCGGTGGCGGCGGATTAGAGGGAGGCGGTTCGTACATTTCACCCGGGGGTACTTGGTAATATGTTCCGGGTATATATCTTCGATACGGACCAGCCGCTGGATATACTTTTGCCGGATAATATGGTTGATATGGTGGCGAATAGCACATATCTTGTGGATGTTGACTATATGGTGAATAATAACTTGGCGGATATGGCGGACAATGCATCTGATGTATTGGTCTTGAATAAGGACCTGGTGCCTGTGGTCCATAACGGAATGTTTGTGGTCTTGGTGTCAAATCACCACCAGTTATTAATACATCACTGTCTGAACTTTCAGCCGCCGATGTCGATTGGGGTGGTTGTTGTAAATTTATATTATCATTTTCTAATGGCGATGATAGCACTTTACCAGAACTTTGCTGCGATGGTAGTAAATGTGATGTAATTAATGGTCCTGCTGGTTGGTAATATCCTATAAAGAGAATACAAATATAAAAGTGAAAACAATTTTTATATAATTGAATAATAATTTATGTTCGCATATCGTTTTGTAACAAAATTTATTGGATTGTGCGCTTACATCAATAAGAAAAACGAAATAATGAAAAGCGAAAGTTATTGAATGTCTCTCGGTACATGCTGCTGCTTTAAACAATTTTATTTTCCTTTCAAAGCAAAACCATTAATTTTTTGTTCATATAACAAGTGGATATGCATACGTATAATTTAACATTTTAGCATAATCTCCCGTGACTCATACATATAAGTTAAAATCGGACCGATACAATTTAAATTTCCTTGAAACTTTTGTAAGCGCAAATATAAAATATTATTCAATAATGAAAGTTGAATTTTGCAATATATTTATTGGTTAATAACTAACAAGTGATCAAACAAAGTTCAATAACAAATGAACTTATTCGAAGGTCGTCATATATCAATATGACGACCACCCTAAATCCTTCTGTATAAACAATGCAGATGATGTGATTTGGCTGCTAATTAAATTTTGATATGCTTTACATTTTCACTTCAAGCCCTAACACATACGTACATATATGGTAGGATCATGATGATGACCCAAAATAATAATAAATTCTCTGGAAACGAATTATGTACGATAAATGAATTTTCATGGTTAAATAGATAGGAATGTTTTCTTGTTAACGAGTTTAATCCATTTTATCCATTTCACCATATAAAAAATCAATATTGATGATTGGACATATATGAAACGTATGTGTACATAGATTTAACCTTTTCAGACTGATATCGTTGTATGCCATATATGTAACACAACATATATACATGAGCAAATATATACATGAATTTCGGATGAAGGGTAAAGGTGAAAATATTTATCAAATGTCTCAAATGTATGTAAATCGGTTTATTTTATACTGAAGTTAATCTCAACATGCTGTTCAATTCCATTCAACCAAATTTAATCCATTCAAAATATTTTATATGCTTAGCTGATATGATGGGACCGCAGTGGCGGTATATTGATCATCCTATGGTATGTTTACTTATGTTATGTGGTGTTTCGTCCGTGGTGTTGCTGCAATATATGACCGAGCCTTAAAGCTTTTTTTAAATTATAAAATGGATGCGGGGCTGAACTAAAGGTCTAGCTATGGTGGAATATTTTTAAATGGTAGCCCGAGAATTATTCCTTCCTGCATTTCAATTCATTTTCAGCATATTCAATAGGTGGTAAAATATTTTTTGTTTCCCAGAGCTGTCTCAACGTTTTGTTGATATTTAGCTCTTCTGGTTCTGTGGAATAGATTGATGGGATTCACTTTGTTGCATCGATCA
Organism: Tipula lateralis; assembly: GCA_963932295.1. NCBI lineage: Eukaryota > Metazoa > Arthropoda > Insecta > Diptera > Tipulidae > Tipula > Tipula lateralis. The sequence continues at coordinate 129,073,617 of OZ010737.1, forward strand.
TTTGGCCAACCGATTATTCATTTTGGCATCATCCAATAATTGAAATAATCACTACCTATTAGTGAAACTTTATTAAAAGAAGGAACATCCAATGAACCACTACATATTGCTTGCCATCACCTACGAAACTATATCACCAATCAGTTGGAACTTATGTTGGAACATTAAAATATACTAATTATACATTTACAATCAGATTTAAAGCCTGTTGATAGTGCTTAAAATTAGGTTCTGTTATGGTTTGTTGAGAACATATAGAATGATGAGCTGCCAGAGAAGTGCAAAGTAAATTTGAAAAAATTAAGGCATGAAATCAAAGATTTAGAAATTAATGGATGAGCATACACGACCGATATATTAGAGGTTCATGGGATCTGGGATGCGCAAAAAAGGTGTACACCATATGATCACAGCGAAAGCGATATTGTAGCAACAAAATCTGTATCGATTCCTAAACCCGAGCTTTGTGACGCTGTATGCCTTTTTTCATTAAGTGATCTTAATGGATAACAGAACCGGTTTGCTTTCATCACATTCAAATAGTAAGCAGTGGTAAATTCAACAGATAACCCTAATTTGGAATGTATTTGAAATCTTAGTCTGTCAGTGCTCATGTCACTTGGGGATGGATTCAGATGTGAAAAAATTGCTTTGGGCAGTGGACCATATCTAACTAACATATCTTAACTATTCATATCTTAACTATTCACAAGAAGCAATATCAGAAAATGGCAATAAAATTTTAAATCTCGAAGTTCAACTTCTAATTAAAGTAACATTAAAGCACGCAGCTACAATATCGTTCGACGTCAGTTACTTTATAAATCTCTCATGGCTTCTAAATTTAATTCTGATTCTAACATAGTAGTACAAATACTGGAGTTAATAAGGAACCATCGAATCATATTGAATCATTCATCTTTAACAATGTCTTCATTCAACGGAGGGAAAGAATTTAATGATATATTTTCCCTCTACAGTTCATAAAAATATAACCAGGACAGACATTTTTTAAAATAGTTTAAAGGCCTTTAAATTCTCAAAAGAAAATGCTTAAAATCTTATCATCAACCTTAGACGTACAGATAATTGAAACGATATTATAGAAAAAGCAAATTGCGGAAGCACACATATTAAATCATTTCTCGAGCAATCAAGAATTTAAAAGGTGACGCAACTTGCAGTATTTTTTGACAGTATAGACGAGGATTTAAGGTTTAGGAAAGGAAGTCGAAGCACGTGATTTTAGGATTATATTTTATTGGCAAAGTACGTTTACGTGACGAAACATGGAAGGCATGGGGACTACAGGAGAAAATTCTCGCAAGATAACCAGCGATAATTCAACTGTCAATTAAAAGCAATGCTATTCCAACAGTATTAGTCGAAGTACCATTCACGGTCCGTTTGAATCAGGTTCTTCTAAATCACTTATTAAGGAATTGTGCAGCCATTAATCAAATCTAAGTAAGTCGAATGCGAGAACATGCTTAACTAGTTTTGGAGGAACTGAAGCCGATTATATAAGAGAGGTAACTATCAGACCGATAGCGCTTCGTTTCCAGGAAAATTATAGTCGATCACCGATGAATACACTGATACATATATTCAACGGTATTCCCATGTTCTTAAATGATGTGTTTCAAACGGTTGAACGGATGCTGGAATCGGATTCAGATTGGTTTGAACTTTAGCTTATATGATTTTGCCAAAACTTTTCAAGGATGGGATTTTGAGAGCAAACTTTTCTGGTCTTAGTACATGAAAACTTTCAGAATACTACTTTTTTCTGGTCTGGGGGGAAAAAAGTGTCGTGATAGTTGAGTTTAGTGTTGCCATCACTTTTTATAGGATAATTTATGGCCTAACTTCAGATACATATTTTCTGATGGTTGGGAACGCAAATTGATAAGGGAGAGTAACAATATTCGCCATGAAATTTGATTGTAAAACAGAGTTGCAAAGGGTCGTGGTTATATGTAGAGTCCCATAGAAAGAGTTGGCCTTATCATCACTGATACTTTCGTTGTGTTGTTGAGAAGTGAAGTATATCTCCTTTATATCCTTAGGTCGCCTTTCTTTGGAATAGTTATGGTTAAGTCCTCTTTCCATTTCTGCGGGATTCTTTCAGTATTCCCTAGTTTAACTAAAAGTAAGAATTCCTGCAGTTATATGTGCATCGTATAATTCAGCTCGTTTATTATCAGTATACAAGCGTCCTTATTATTTATCGTTTAAAGGGTGTTGATAGTTTCGTTATATACCTGCCATCAGGAAGTTCGTAATCCGATTCGCTTGTGCAGTTGTTATCAAAGTATACTTTCTATATATTTAGTTTTTGGTCATGTGTGGTAAGGGTTTGACTGGACAGAACCTTCTTTGGTGTAATGTTTGTCGACATGTCATAAACATTGGTGTAGTGTGCGCATATCCCGACTTGTAGTCTTGAGAATGCCATTTTCCTAATGATTCATTCGCTGTGTCCACATATTTTACGACGAATCGTGGTGGCATAGAAGTACTTTAAGTGTGTGTACTTTAAGATAGCAGTTGCGACGTGAACATTTTGTTCCCATTTTTGATTGACGGTTGGCACGATGCGAAAAAATAATTTATCTTCAAATGAAAAGAACATCATTTACTACAAGACACTCATAACAAACAAAATGATCGACTATGGTCGGTACTCGGTGTCATTGAGAACCATGCCACAAAATAAATTAGACAAGCGCAAAAATTTCAAACATCTGTGATGGCTAACTGACTTTGACAAAATGATGTCGCGGGTAAGGTTTTATGGAACATTACGTTTGTTACCAAACGTATAGTGGAAAACTATAAAGCTTTTATGAAATAAAAGGGTCATAACCCAATTGTAATACTATTTTTGATCATTACTTTACATGTTTATACTTTTATTCACATAATTAGTTTTATAAAACTTGATTTATATATCCATATTGTTCATACATGCATATTTACATTAAAGATCTTAATCGATACCAAAAATGTTCATATGTACATATATCTGATTTATTCCAAATATAACACATATAATTTATACGCGACTTAACCATTGAATTATTCAAATGAACTACTTTATTTGGTATATATTATGCGTAACGACCGAACGAAGACCTAAATAACATTTTCTATAATCCAACACAGTTTATACATCGGGTTTATGATATGATGTGACGAAATTTACAAACTTCGCTTGTTGTCTACATATATAGACAAGCGATAAAGATCTTAATACAACAAAAAAACGCATTAATCAATATCCTCGACGAGTGTATATAGTCGTATAGCACTGTGTGTATATTAACAAGATAATCCATCATATAATTTGCACAATATTTTCACAAATTGATTATTCAGTTCTCCATATCTACTCGTAGACGAATCGTTCGTAATGTTTATACAAACAACAATAATATTGTTAAAAAGATTATCATACAAAATCTTATCGTCTCATCGTCTCTCTATATTTTTAAATTTATCATCTCTTAAGTAATTTTCCTTAAGATAACATCAGTAATTCATTTAACATTTTATTAAATAAAATCTTAAGTAGAAAATAAAATAAAATCAAAAACAAAAAAAATTTTCTACAACATAACATTCAAATTGTATAAATAAATTTAATATTTAAAGTTTTATTTTATTTACGAAAATAAATTTAATTTGTTTGAGATAGCACAAGTTTTTATTTGCTTTCACTAACTCTCCTGCTTCAAGTAACAACATCAATAAAACAAAATATTTTTTCTTCTTTGAAATTGGAATTGTAGAATGGATCTCTTCGAACTGCAGTAAAAACTTAAAATTTTACAGTATCGATCCAATTGTTAATACCCGATTTGGAGCTCTAATGGTCTGTCTGTTTCTATCTTTGTAAACTGTTTTGAGGCTAAAGGCTTTTCCAACTCTTTTGCGGTTCGCTTATTTACGCCATTACATAGTCCAAGAATTCTGCACTCCAACAGCGTTCATTCACACCATCGAAGGTGAAAATCCCTTCCGCATCATGCTCCTACCGAACCTGGTATCTCCCGCTCCAGACCTCTAATAGATGACTAAAAATGTCCAATATGTCGAATGTCTTAAATTTAACTTTCTTTCTTATATACCTCGAGCCAGTCAGAGATACATAACCAATATAAGTATATAGTCAGTATTTTTCTCGTCGTGACTGTAAATTTTGCTTTTATTTTTATTTATTTAAAAAATAAATAAATAAAATTATTGATAAATTCAATTGAATGTTGTTTCTTTTTGTTTAAGTGTAGAAAGAAAAATAAGTAAATTTATTTATTTTACATTTTCCATATTACAGGTAAATTGAGCAGAGGAAAGTTGATTTTTCAGAAACTTTTAAAAAATTCACAATAGCATGTACATAAATATTTTACATATTTTACTCGTATAATCAAAATGATTGGAAATTGTTTATAGCAATTTTTTATGGCAAATATGTATTGTACATACCAAGTGGTAAAGTGATAGTTTTTAAGTGTATAGACTTTATTTCTTAACAAGAAGATAAAATTTCATCAATGCATCACAATATCAGTGTTGTCAATTGATTGTGTTCACGATTGCGCTGAAGTGTATGAGAAGAATATGAAGGATGGGTTTCTTCTTCTCCTCCCGCAAATTGACCCCATATTTTCTAGTGCATACCATCAATGGAATAGTCGATATCTATTTTAATAGATAACAACATCACTCCTAGAGCGGGCCAAAGTTCCACTATTTTCGTAGGTCCGAGTATTTTCGTAGTACCATCTGCGCATTGCATAGCTCCATGTCAGCCTATAGTACTGACATGGAAGATGGGTCGGCCCATGGATTCTAAACACGAGAGGGGGATGATCCAGATATATGTTCATTTTTCACACCGATTGTACCGCCCAAACGATCGAAGGTGAAAAACTTGTTTGAATCTTGCCCCGTTTCGGGATTCGAACCCGGTACCTCCCGCTCCAACTGCCGCAGCTTTAACCATTGCGCCACCTGGGCGGTTACTGGATACCCATATTAAAGTCTTATTTCATTCAGACTGCCTAGTCGATTCAAAGCTTTTAGTTTTGATGAAACAGTATTAAAGTCAATCTCTTTTAGAGTGACTTGGTTGTTAGAAAGAATGCATATAAGACGATCATTGAAATGCATCTAATTTTTAAAAAAGAGTGCTGCTCTATTACTAATGTTCGTGAGAGATTTGATGAGTTCGGCGAATATTAAAACGTCGTCGTTCTCAACGATCGATCAGTAGCAAAAGTGCTATACGAGTTGGCAAAGATCTTCAACTCCATCATTAAAATAAATAATCTATGACTTAGAGGCCGTAAACGGCCTTTACCGCGTCTCGACTGAGACCTGACGAACCAGTGTTAACGAATGGTGCACATTCTAGGTGGTCAGCCCAACGAATGTTTTTACACACAAACGCGTTTTTATGTCATCCGGTTGCATGTTAATTTGGTCAACGGCGGGAATCGAACTCGAGACCGCGGCGTGATGAGAAACTCTCTTAACCATTAAGCTACATCCGGCTACACAACTCCATCATTACAAAGTCCAATTAACTCACGACATTAATAAAATTGCAGCAGCGAGGCAACTTCCTGGCACCATCACCAACACATGTACAACTACCAAAAGCATCATCATTATATGTTAAATTTGAAAAATGAAGTTTAATGATATTTTTACCGAATTCGTTCACCAATATATTGTCAAATGTAGTGAAACTGACTTATTTAAAATCGAACCTTCAAAAAGGAGCAGCACAAATTATCAGCCTCAGCAGAAAAGTACGGAATGGCCTTTGAGCTATGCATGTTTGAGCTATGCATACTTCTGCAAAAGAGATGATACACAACCTTAAGCAGCTCATGATGAGCTCTCTGTTTGAAGCGTTCGTAATTTTCATACTATAAAGAAACCTGGATTCGGAGTTCCTAGGTTATTTGAAACAACGCTGGAGAATCCAAAAGAAGTCACCAAAAGAATTTTTTTTTAATTTTTTTGGATAATGATATTCCAGTGTTTAGAGGCGATGGGAAACAACAAGACAGCATAATTTATACAGCTTTTGAGAACTGTAAATGGAGGAACGACCTCTACATTTTGTTGGATCTACATGTTTAATCAGTCGCAGCCTTTTAATTTAAAAATAGAAGTAGACTTCTATTCGTCAATAGCCAACAACAACATAAACAAAAAGGCGTCCAGAAGATCCTATGGTACTAGAAACTGAGTTAGGGTGGATTGTAATCGGCAACATGGAAAGCCTAGATTGCAAGCAAAAGAAAAATATAGATAACTACTAAAGGAGTTGGGAAAAGCTAAGGTTGTTCGTTGCAGGCGACAGTATTCCAGAAGTAAGATGTCGCACTGAAGAAGAAGACCATTTTTAATCCACCGTAGAACGTGGTTCAGACGCCAGGTGAAAATACTATTAAGGATGATCATGTCAAACTATACCTAATCTATATGAACTATTGTTACATCTTGAAAGAAAGTTTAGGAATGTGTCCAATTCAAGCTACTTTACCATGAATTCATTATTGAAATATTTAGGCCTGAACCACATGAAATTAATTGGGGGAAATAGCGAGAATTTCGGAGAACAGCTTTTACATTCCTCGTCACGGCATAACAAGCGGGATAGCACTACAGCAAAGCACTACTCAAATTGTTTGACGCCACGCTCAAGACTATACCGTCGTTAAATGACATCTTTATGACCGGCCCATAATAACAGGGGACTTTAGCTGACATCATACTCCGATGGCACAAACGCAAGTACGCTAGATCGCTGATATAGAAAATATGTATCAGCCAGTCTAGACTTCACACGGATGATAAAAATTATCAACGAATTAGATCATTTGCAACGGAGACAATTCGGTGATGAAAATCCAAATTATCACAATACAGATTGCACCATCAAAGAGTGAGGAGTATATGGGCTAGAGGTTTAATTGAACTATCGTTTTGAAGAATGATTCGAGTCAAGTTGTTACTGTTGATGGAATATACGATATCGTACATGATATCTTATTTTTTGTGGGATCAATCAAGGACATGGAACTCGAACAGAATGCGATGGTTTCAAGAGAATAGAGCCACAGCACTAGAATCCATAGACTTGTAAAGAAAATTTTCCAATAGTTGAGCGATTTTCAGAACTGGTCTTCTCTTCTGCTAAGCGGAACACGAATACTTTATTAAAGAGCCTCATCTGAGCCTAACTATATACGGTCTGGCCTTAAAGATAATTTAGCTGAGAATTTTGATCAATATTCTTATGGGTTATGGTCCTTTCAAAACGCATGTACAATGAATTTTGAGATTCCTAGTGTGAAAATTGTCTCAAAAGATGATAGCTGGGTTCATTTTATCTGTAGTTGTCCAGACTTAGATCACAGATTTTTAACCAATTCGTGAGATAAAATAGTAACGACGTCCTTCCTATTGCGGACCAAGGTACATTAAAAGTGGAAGCTGCACTCAATCGGGCCAGTTTATCAGTTCCCTTTTATATCCCTGTGGCTGGGTATCCAGTGAAGTATAACTTCATCATTCAAGGCAATTATCGTATCCTAAACACGTTTCGATGAAACAATATTGAAGTCAATTACCTTTAGAGAGAACCTGGTTGTCAAAGAGGATAGATTATTTGACCTCAAGAGATTGTATATATATATATATATATATATATATATATATATATATATATATATATATATATATATATATATATACACATATATATATATATATATATATATATATATATACACATATATATATATATATATATATATATATATATATATATATATATATATATATATATATATATATATATATATATATATATATATATATATATATATGTATATATATAATCCGGGATCAACCAGATTAACAGCATACTGATCTATCAGTAAAGATCATCATATCGTCATCGCCGAAGTGGAATGTGCTGTTGGAGTCCCATTTGTACTATTCGGTAATGATTACACGAAATAATTTCCCCAAAACGTACTTCGTTACCATAGTATTCGAGGGCATGTGGGTGGGCAGTTATGTGCCGGCTATTAGGCACGATATTTGGCAGTGCTCAGAAGGACCAAATAGATGGTCTCTGCCTTGTAGGCGAGCGGACTTTCTGCGCTGCACACCTTCTGATTCAAAGATTAAGTAAACGGCTGCAATGGGTATAGTGTCTATATTATCTACAACACGTAGACAAACAAATTTTTGAAGATGTTTTGGTTTACAGGTCTTTCTCCAAACGCTGTCATTGTTTTAGCTCACCAAATTAGAGAGTACATACGTCTGAATTGCAGACCTCATGATTTACCCAATGACTGTTTGCATTTCCAGTAATTGTTACACCCTTTGCTGCATTTATTTTCTTTAAGTTTTTGCTAAGTAGTCATCCGATCTAATCAGATCCCCAGATACTTCACTTCTGAAGAGATAATTTTTAACCATAGATCCTTACGATAGGTCAGTTGTGTTCTCTGTTTTGGCAAATTTTTGCAGTTTGCCAAATTCATAGGCCCAGTGAAACATTTATAGTGGAGGATTTTTCTAGGGTTCCAGCCTACTTTAATAATAATTGCTAGTCACCCAATGTTAACAAAACATCTGATTTTTAAAAAAATACCACGATTTTGTTTCTATTGAGAAGAGGAAAATGTACAGTACAGAGGTATGTATATCAGCGCATTCAATACTACATTGAAAAAAGATCATCGTCTACTAGCGAAACACTTGATAACGAGTAGAAAGAAGCAATGGTTAAAAAAAATTATATATACTAATTTAGATCGGTCAAAGGTCACAAAAAGGGTAGTGTCGTGCAAGTTGGATGCTTAGTATGAAAGAAGATGAAAAGACCGTTTTGATAATGAGAAATTGGACAACCTAAATGAGGATATTCCAATCGATTTTTTCAATGTTCTTGAATTTTGTGATCTTGTGATGTACTTTTTGATGATGTATTTTGACGTTAATTGAATAAACAAGTATACTTACATATAAAGTAATGTGCAACGAATATCGTTAATATAAGAAAAGCTCTAAATTTTCATTACATGTTTTCCCGATGGTATATAACTAATAAAAAAAAAGTTGTAACAAAGACGAGAGTCTTCAAACTCATTTTTTTTACGTCAAATACCTTTTTGATTACAATCAAATAAAAATTTATATACACACATATATGTATCCCTATACCTACACATCTACTATATAACATCGATTGTCAAACTTCATGTTACTACTTATACTATAAATATTACCATCGCCATTTTCAAAACAACAAAAATACGATAAATGAAAATCCCACTGCTTAGATCGCATTGTGTATACAAAAAATAAAAGAGATTTTTCTCGGAAAAATCATAAAATAAAATTGATACCCACCGCACACACACACTCATTTCAACAACAAAAATAAATAAAATTCCTAAAGTAAGAAAACCGATTTTCTTCAACATCCGCATTTTTTCCAATCGGAAAACTTATTTCAACATGTCAAATGATTTTCTCGTTTTGTTATTTATTTCACTTTAACCCTACACATATACAAGATGTGTGTAACATACGAGTATTTATATTATATATACATACATTATTTATTGTAGCATTTAGGCAACCAAAAATTCTCAGAAATCTATTCAATTTTATTGTAAATTGGGCACATAAATGCGGACAGAAAATTTAGATATGAAAGATTAAATTTTGTTGTTCGTTTGCTTGTTGAATTGATAAGAAATCTGAAATAATAACAATAACTTTGTATATAATCGATTTATTTCTTTTCTCATACATATCTACACAACATATAGCACATAAATTATATAAATATAAAAAATTCGGCAAACCTGTTAGTAGACTAGTTTTTATCTAATATGTTTTATCAATTATAGATAATATCAAATTACGATTATTGAATAAATCAATTATAAGTTGATTTCCTTTATAGCATCTTAAACTCGTACTCAAGTATACATGTATAGGCGAATTGATATCGAATATCATATACAATACAACAACACAGGTTTATTCATTTATCGAAATTTGATATGAAAATTATAATTTATATTATGAATCTTAAAATCGATATATAAAATGAAAAGATCGAACCGATATGTGTACGTTGATTATAATTTATGATGATACCTGCGTAAAGATATTTATATCAAATTGGAATTAATTACATAAAGTGAAAATGATTTACTGATTTTCACATCGTGTACAATTTTAGCTATGTAAACGAGTACATCATTGCTATACAGCCATCGCTATATATCCACTAGGGACTGATATAGGATGAGTGGCGACAAGCTTTCATCAATAAATCATATGTACATAAATACATATATGTAGTCTATAATTTGTATGTAATATATTATATATTTGAAATGTGGTGTCAGAATTGATAATATGTGTATGTATGTGATATGATAATTTGTATATTTGTGACACAAACGACTTGTTGACTTTATAGATTTAATGAATATTATTAATAGGCGTAAATTAAGTTTGACTTCAAATCAAATATTTACATTTAATTGGATATGCCAATGAAAATATTGGCTGGTTGAAATGTATTTTAATTTTGTAAAATAAAACGTTATTGATTATATATGTACATACATATAAAAATTTGGGTAGAACATAATTGTATACTACCCGGTTTTTACACTACTTTAGGGGTAAGGTCGTCCCCATTTTGACTATTTTCTACTTCTGTAGTAGGCTGACTAGAACCAAAGCCCTCTTGATCAATCAAGATCGCTTTGCTAGAACGCTAGTTGATTAAGAAAAGACTATTGAAGAAATAACTCTTTATTTATTAGGATCACTCTAATCAAAGTGGATCATTCTCTTCAAGATATTTTTCACGTAAAACATTTTGAGATAAACCAATCCGATGTAGATCATCGTTGAAGCGAAAATTACCACTAAGCCACTAATTTTACCTTTTCAAACAGTACATATTTATTTATATTTAAGCTTCAAGTTAGATTCAGTAACAAATAGTTTAGACTTACGGCAAGTAAAAGTAACAGATATTGTAATTGCCGCCCTAAGTCTATCAGAGCAAATTTTTTATCACTTTTTTACCATAATCAAAAGATAAAATTATCGCTGATTTGAGACCATTCTAGGTTGATCGTAAACCTGATTTAGCTAAGGAATCAGCAATCTCACTAACCTTAATTTTAGAATAATCAGGCAACAATATGGCAGTAACTCTGTTATTATGGAGCAGAAAAGATTAATAAACTGTTTAGTGACAGGGAGATTTAAAACATAAATAACATAATAAGCCACAGCTATTGATTCTGATTAAAATAGTGCTCAAAACTTGACTGCCAGACAATCGCAGACCATAAACAGAAAAGTAAGCGTCTGAACCCACACTAACAGCAGAGTGAGACTCATTGCTGAAACAAAACGCATGAGATTCAGACAACTCTCTCGGAAGATTCCGCTACAACTTGTAAAAGTTACATTTAGGTAATAACAAATTAACCATATCAATTTCTGGTATAACTGAACTGAAGTTACCACTAAATTAATTTTAGATGGAGTCACACTTTTGTTCTAAGCAGAACATCACAACTTAATTACCAAACATGCCTGAAACAACATCATCGACATAACTCTGGACAATAAAACCAGATTGTCGCATATAAGGATAAGGAGCTCGTCTAAGAGCCAAAGCAGCCATTTAGGCTTTATCTCAGCAAGCGGGAAACTTGAACAAAAGCTCATATACGTGACAATGATATGGCAAATTTTAAAATAGAGACATGCGGTAATAATCGAATTGAATGAAATACATACAAAAGCACATTCAATATCCAGAAGTGTCTATTATAGAAAAGTGTGCGTTTTCTTATTAAGGGATCTTTCACTCCTATGTAACAAGATCATGTAGGCAGTTTCATAATCATGATAGGCAGATAAATTAGTATCCTTTATAAATTGATCTATCATCCTTTCTAGAGTCTTAAAATGATTTTTGGTGTAGCGTAACCTAAACCAATGCCGATTGTATAATTTAATAATTTACTGTGGTATTTGAGTCATATAAAGGATGATTTTTGGTATTTAAGTTGGTAACTATAATGTTTGACAGTTGTGTCTGCTGTTATTGAGGTTAACAAAACTGAGTTACTATACAAAAGAACGTTTTGCGTTACTGTTCAAATAGATTAAAACAAATTTGGGTAAAATTATGCGAAAAAAGTTCGTCGACATTTTGGTACTCAAATTTCGATTTACGAGTCCAAAATTCGAAGGTTAATTAAATAATTTGAGTAAACTTATTTGCTTCTGGACAAACAAACTCTACCACATCCTCGTCCTGTGTGCGGTCGCTCGAAAACATTGCAAATTCAGTGAGAATATCGAAGGAACATGCTGTCGTTCTAAATAATTGAACATTAGCACAAGCAGTTTGTTACGAATTATCACCAAAACCCTTTGCCTCGACCATCTTCTGGTCGTGTAATTTCCCGAATTGTTGACGTTAATTGACCGCCTATAAAATGACAAACATCAAGATATGCAAGTACAGTCGAGACGTCCTTTTGGCCATGTTTGTAAATAATTGACGGTGTTTCATTCCAAAAATAAAATATGGGTGTCTGATGGTCTCCACTTTGTATTTTATACCCATTGAGGGGCATTTGGAAATATTTATCGTTTCATTCAATGCTGCTGCCACATTGTAGCCTATATTTATGATGCTGTAAAAAATTGATTCGTAATCCATTGCAGATGGGGTTATATTTTATTGCTTGTAGGTAAAAATGATTGCTTTTTTACATTATACGAAGATGATTTTACGTGTTTAGACCAACAGTTTTTGTGAAGTTTGGTTTTAGGTATGATCACTGTATAACAATACCTTTACGGTATTGCATATTCACCGAGAAATGATTGCGTATTAGTGAAATTAGAATAGTTTACAACTAAACAGAATTGGTAATTTAATTTTATATATTTTTTAATACAAGCATAATGAGTTGAATTGTTTTAAACTTGAACTATAAAACTATTGTTCTCTAATATTTATAGTTCACAATAAATTTCTTAGAAAAAATAATTTATTTTCATCCGCTTTGCATAGTAATTAGCAGGCACACAAAACTAAACAATTACTCTTCTGACAATATTTTCAGTATATATACTATATGCAATATATATATATATATATATATATATATATATATATATATATATATATATATATATATATATATATATATATATATATATATATATATATAATATATATTCATATATATACATATATATATATATATATATATATATATATATATATATATATATATATATATATATATATATATATATATATATAATACAAATTGATTAATCTAAACCTATATCGCCCTCTTCAAAGTACTCCCCATCGAATACAACACACTTATGCCAGCGCTTGATCTAATCCTCGAAACATTTTTTATATTCGGTTTTCGATATGTTCATCATTTTTCTATTATTTCCTCTCGGCTGCTGAAACGCGTTCCCCATTATGGGTTTTCAACTCGATTGAACAGAAAGAAGTCACAGAGAGCCAAATCAGGTGAATTCGGTGGCTGTTGGAAGATATTTGTTGCATTTTTCGCCAAAAATTAGTCGCACCGTTATCATGGTGCTCACAATTCTGGTCTCTTTCGGCGACTTGCTTCAGGCAAACGTCTCATAACGCCCAAATAATACTCTTTGTTTATAGTCTGGCTTTTTGCCAAAAATTTATGATGCACTACACCGTTGTAATCCATAAAAACCGTGAGCATTTCTTCCTTTTTTGACTGAAAATGACGAGTTTTTTTATTTCGTATACTCGTAAATCATCGTCTCGTCTCCAGTAATGATCCTTTTGATGAATGTGGGATCGGATTCAGCCTCGCAAATCATTTCTATTGCGACGACAACACGGTCTATTTTTTGCGTGAAACTGAGCTCTTTTGGCACCAACTTTGCTGCTACACGACGGAAACCCAAATCATTAACCAAAATTTTTTGGACGGATAGGCAATGTTCAAGTCCTCCCCTATCTCACTGATGGTTAATTTGAGGTTATTGACCAACATTTCCTTTGCTTTATCAATGTTTTCGTCGGTTTTCGATGTCGAAGGTCTGCCACTGCGTTCATCATCTTCGATTGACCCACGACCACTTTTAAACCACTCGTGCCACAATGACCATTTTCTTTAGAGAATCGTTATCGAAACACTTTTACAATATTATCAAAGTTCGCGCACCATTTCGAATAACCTGTTTCAATTAATAGTCCATTTAACGGCTTTTGAAAATTAACCATATCTGCTGATTATATAAAGGTTTTTCAACGCAAAACTAGTTAATATAATATTCTCTAAGTGTCAACCCATCGCCCTCACCCTCATCATTTTCCAATACAAATCCACCTCATAGTCATTTGAAATGGTCGTTATATTCGAATCATCAATATCATCGTCAGTTTCGTCCGTAAAATAAAGCACAGCCTTTGGTACAAACTTCTCGTTGATATGGAGGCCAATTTTGACATCAGTATGAATATTATGTTAATTTATCATATTTCTTGTCAGCCCGGGTATCCTCGGGCACAACAATCGTTTCGAAAAAAATAAAAAACGAATCAACTTTAATCGATTTTTGTGTTACCACTCGAAACAATATTCATTGTCATATTTTTGTCCGGCTTCCAATTTATATTACATCCATAACCGCATTGTAAATTTTGCGCCATCAAACGAAAACGTATCCAGGCTACACTTCATAAAATATTCTCGTGTCAATTCCATATCGGCAAAATATTGATTTGGTTCGAAATAATAATGTAACATAAAGGACAAATCGTACTGGTTACATCACGTAAATACATTAGTACCGGTTCGTCAGCCTCCTTGACCATAGTATCCAAATGTGGTGCATACTTAAATGTGTTCAACCAAAAATTTAGTATACCCTTGATGATTTAAACCCTGTCCGAATCGATTCGAGGAGTGAAAGCGTCATCACATATATTCTTCGTCGATGGTGCAAGTGATCGCCCACGATAATGTTTCGTCGATTTTCAAAAATCGAACTATTTTTTCAGAAATACGCGCTCAATATTATAGATTTCCTGGTGAAATTTGACATCTAGCATAACAGTACCGACTTGCAATTTACGAAGCACTTGCCATTTTTTCGCAAATCATCCGGAAGGGTTTCAAGGAGTTTTTAATGCTGATCCTCATTACCAAATGCGAGCACTTACGAAGTGGTTAAATTAAATGCAACCTTTTGCAAATAAATTGAAACCCATAGAATTTTATCTCTTAAAATATTTTTTTCTCCCTTAAGTAAGAGGTAGAAATGTCACGCTTATAGCGGGTGTACTGATCAGGGTATCCATCACAAAATAATATCAAATTCGACATGCAATGAAAGTATGTTTTGTAGCTTCCTCTCAGAGTTAGTTTCACAATTGGATAGTACCAATTATAATTTTATAATGGATAATAAAACATTCTTAAACCACATCCAGTATCTCCGGCCTTACTCTCCGATCTCAAAAATTAAATCCAAAGCTCGAGATTTGTTATTTTCTGTATAATAGACCAAAATCTTGTTATGATTACACAGAGTGTGATTATTTTGGATACGATGGTGACACTTCCATCAGCAGCATCAGGGGAAGCACTGATTTAGAAGTTAAAAATGTAGTTAAAATGATTTTAATTTGTTTGAAAAAAAATATTTCAATTGAGAGACAAAATTCTATGGGTCTTAATTTTTTGCAAAAGTTTTCATTTAATCTGAAAAACCTATAATATAAATGTCGAGAACTTTCTGAATAAAATAAAAATTCACAAATCGCCGAAAATGTGAAATCTTTCATTTGACATTAAAATTTTCAAAATCCAAAAAAAAATGTTATTGGCGAGAGAATTTTCAATTTCACGCTGTTTAGGGATCCGACCTGCCGTTCCACGAGAATATCAAGTGGTAACTGTACATAATTATATATTCTATCTTACAAACAATATAAGTATTATTAAAATATTATGAGGGAAATAGGAAATTAAACAAGAAACATTAATCTACCTCAATCACCATCAATCTGGCGCCATATGATATGTGTAAAGAAATCACACTTCGAGAAATAAAATTATAAAACATAAATACAAAATAAGCAATAAAATAAAAATCAATCCTCTATAAAACTCAACATGACATCACAAGAATAAATTTTAAGATTTGTTTCTCACATCTACATCGCATTCATTTCTCAAAGCATGAAGGAGGAAAACAAAAGTCAAAAAACTTTTATGTCATTCAAATAAACACATTACATCTTAATTATAATGTTGATGATGATCACCAAGATCATGATGATGAGGAACCACCAAAATAATACAAAACAGAAGAAATGAAGAAAAAAAAACATTTTTTTATCCGTTTGTGTAATAATGTTGAAAGAACAAAAAAAAATCTATTCTTTGAGAAAAGGTCATTGAATTTTATAACAAAAAAAAAATTATATAAGATATAATAATCATAAGAACAAACAATGGCACAAACAACTTGTTTTGTATTTATTTATGTTTGCAGAAAATGTATATTTCAAATCACAGTTTTTTTGTGTTTTGCTTACTCGTATATACGAGCACATATTACATATTTCTTTGGGCGTTCCTAAAGTTCCATACCATTGCTTTTCGCATGAACTTTCTAATTAAATTTAATTTGAAAATTATTATATGAATATAAGAAAATGTAAATCTACATATGATATAATACTATGGTGACCTTTACGAGTCAATTCACAATTTTTTAAGGTATTAAAGTGTAATATGAAATAGAGGAGGGCGTCATAATTCTATATAATTTCTTGATGGGATCACAGTTATCTTGTTCACATGTATCTTCGTTCGTATTTGACGCTAAGTAGGAGAATATTTCAAATTAATAATGCCCAGGTGAACAACTTAGTTTAAGCTTGACTGCTTGTTAGCTAACCTATCGTTTGAATTTTATAATAAAAAAAAACAGATTTATGCATGGTTCCGCTTCTCCAATAAAATATCTTTTTAGATTTATCAAAACATGGGTTGCATAAACCTATAAGATTATGTATAGTATTATCCTACGTGATATATTGTGATAAATGCAGACCTTCTCGGAAAAATTGTTGATAACATTTTTAATTATGTTGAAGAGGATATTATTATACCATTGGAACAACAAACAAAATCATGACGAAGTTTGGCTCTCATATTCGATTGTGATAATTCAAAATGCGTATTCCAATAATACTGCAGCCTTTCCATTATTGCGTAGGCGCATAATATAATTTACATAATATCATTTTTGTCTGCTAATACCAGTCAGGAGCAGAGATAGATAGATAGAGAGAGAGAGAGAGAGAGAGAGAGAGAGAGAGAGAGAGAAAGAGAGAGAGAGGAAGAGCAATCCACCGTCTCATCCTTCTTTGTCCATCTTTTGAAATGTTCATCAATCTTGTTCAGTGATAAGAATCAAATCAACGCCACCTTGAACCAAAGTGAACCCGATTCCAGTGACTTTTGACTGTCATAACATATAATTGATAGTACTATCTTCTTATTAACCGTCCAGGTGGCGCAGTGGTTAAAGCTGCGGCAGTTGGAGCGAGAAGTACCGGGTTCGAATCCCGATAGGGGCAAAAAAGGATTTTTTAATCATCGATCGTTTGGGCGGTACAATCGGTGGTATGAGTGAACACATCTGGATCCCCTGTTGAGCCTAAAATCCATGGGCTTGTCCCATCGTCCATGTCAGTACTATAAGTTGACATGGAGCTATGCAATGCGCAGATGGTTCCACGTAAATCGGACCTATAGCCGTACATGTTGTGGAACATCGGACCTTCACCGATCTAAGTGTGCGGTAGCAGCCACCCAACAAAAAAAAGTCTACTATGGTTTAATCAATTCAAAACTCCCTCAATCGCTTGATACACACTGAAATTAGTGAAACGAACCGGACATGATCATCTGGCCTTATTATCTAGCTTAGAGCCGTTCGTGCAAAATTGCAATACCTCAGTTTCCAGTGCCGATCCACGCCCTTAAAAATTTTTGGAAGGACACATGGTAGGAAAATATTATCGAAGCATAAGTGAGGGTACATAAGTCAGGGTAATTAAGATTCACTTATTCTTCACTAAGTGACATAATTATCTTTGAGTGCCCTATCTGAAGACATTTACACTGACCTACTGCTAACAGCCTATAAACCTAATAGAATTCTTTCTACATGTCGAAGATATCTACTGGAAAAAAGAGGAAACATAACCGCTAAAGTGGTTAGCCTTCCGCTTACAAGTAAAAAGTCCATGCTTTGCATCTTATCCAATATTTTAAGTATTAATTTCAGTTTTAAGTACCGTTTTATTAAAGTTCAGTTTCCTAATGGCTATAGTCTTTCCATAATATTCGGTTTGCAACTTAGCTTACTGTTTAAGACTGTTCAGAAATTCTGGAAGAAAAGTGCATTTTTAAAGAGGAAAATTGGTTGTTTGCAATGAGTAAGTGCCTTCGGTCAAAAACTAGTTTTGAATTCTTTTCTCAATTTTTAATATATATTATTGAAACCGAATTTAGTTTTACACACGGTTTGCTCTTATGCCAGGTCTAGTCAATATGATGACTAATGAAATGTATGTAGGTGATATCAAGACCAATTTTGTTCAATTCTCTAAAATTTTAATAAAACGTTATTAGATCAGAAAAATGTGCCACTGCGGTGTGACAGGTTACAAATTTTCTAAATAACATAAACGATGTATACTAGTCAGTGTCAACCATTTTACAGAACCTATTTACATAGAACATGGACATCGACAGGCATATATAAAAGTCGTTAATCAGAAAAAAATGTTTGGTTTTGGATTAAGGAGAGTGAATTTAATACTTGGATGCTATTTTTAAGTTCATATGCGTGTGTTGGGTGAGATTTTGTACCTATAGTAATTGAAAGCGTGTAACTACTCGGGAGAGTAAAATTTGCATGTACCTTTTGGGATGTACTTTTGGGAAAACGTGTGACATTGCAATTGGTTTGTGAATTTGCATTTCAGTCAAAAAGTGTACTTTCGGGCTAATGTAGTTTGTTATCGTTGGCACTTTGAAATTTAAAAATTGATATAGTATTGTTAGGTCAATAGTTGCAAACGTTTGGTACACATTATGATTACAGATTACTTTGCGTAGTCTACGTCGCCTATTCTTGGTAGGAGTGAATAATTATTTCGTTTACTGTTTGTTAATTTATACGAACATCTCTATCATTGGTTGAAAACTGTGCTTTTTGAATAATATTTGAGAGAGGTTTCTGACTTGAAATTATCATATGAAGTTGTATTATTTGCAGAATAGTAGAATATTGTTTATTGAAATAACCTATTACTTAAATTATTTAAGATTCTATATAATAAATGAGGACTATTGGAGTGATTGCTCAAATAAAGAACTGTCACCAGGCAAGTAGAGTAGGAGAAAAGTGTGTTCAGTGAAAATTGCACTTTTCATGCCAATTTATATTATTTCTGAACTCTTCACTATTTTTATTTATCCTCAACTTCTGACATTTTGTATTGAATCAGCACATTTGCAGTGCAAATCGTACTTCACTGATAAAACGTAATTTGACTTTAAATTCCAATAATATTGGAAAAGGCCAGCAACACAAACAGAGATCAGTATGTAAAAGCATATGTTATGATGATATTTGTGTATGGATATCTGTAGAAAGCTTTCGAAAAGTAAATAAAGCTTAGAAATATAACGTGACAGCCTTTTCTTGAATTTGGTCGAAATTCTCCCAAAATATCGCCAGGTGCGCCAGGAATAAAAATATCATATACATTTATTTCAATAGATATTTACTATATACGATTGTGTAAATAATAATGTTACATGATTTTCTCTATGATTGCGTATTCCAGTCCACATAACGAACTTAAATGTAATAAACAAGCCAAAGTTCTAACCTAAACATATGTCTAGTAGATAAAAAAAATTTTACTCAAAAAAACTAAGATACATATCTATACATTTTTAATGAAATATTTTGCATCTAGTATAGACTTCTATCTTCAGCTTGACAACTATTCGTTAAATTAAAGCAGTGTATATGGACCAACTGCAGTAAACCCGTAATATAAACTCCTACAATTGAGACTAACTTTTTCATTTCATTTTATTTTTGCGGTTGCCCGTACCGTGTTAACAATCTGACTTCATCGGTTTCGATCACGAGCCAGATCTTCAAACCGTTGTAGACAGTTTGAAGATGACAGATCGCTCTCTACGCCGTGGAGCCATCGTCGCCTACAGCGACCTCTTCAGCTACCGAAAGGCGGTTCTCCCTTAAAGGTTCGCTGTATCATTCGGTTCGGATCAGCACGCAGAACGTGTCCGAGCCAGCGTACTCACTGTCCTTTGATTTCATGGACGATATCAGGAATTTGCATTAAATTCCTGATCTCGTGATTGAAAACAACTCGATAAGCGCCATCGACGTCGCGTTTTGGGCCATATATCATACGCATGATTCGTCTCTCGAATGTAAGAAGCCATCTTTCGTACTCATCCGTCAATGTCCAACTCTCACATCCATAAATGACAACGGGTCTGATCAACACTCTGTACAGTTTCAGCTTATCCGCATTTGCAAGATATTTTGATTTCAGCAGTGGACGTAGAGGATACAAAGCCCGATTGCCAGCAGCAAGGCGGACCTTTATATCCTCGCCCACATTATTATCGTGAGTGATGAGAGATCCAAGATACTTGAATCTCATCACTCCTTCAAACGTGTGGTTACCACTACTGCAATCAATTGCGTCTTGGTCTCTAAAACCCGAGATTAGATATTTGGGGTTTGACTTGTTGATTTTGAGACCAACGGAAGCTGAAAATTGTTTCAGTGGATCAAGTATCTCTTTCACTCCGTTGCCATTTAATCATCACAGATCCAATCAACTTCTTGCATATACAGATGATATTAACACAGATATCATCTGCATATGCAAGAAGTTGATTGGATTGTCGGAATAAGATATTGTCCTGAGGTGTTGCACTTTTACGAAGGATGTATTCCAACATGAGATTAAAAAGTATCTGGGACGGCGCATCTCCTTGTCGAACACCAGTAGTGATTGCAAAAGTTCTCGATAGCCTGTTCTTAACTTTTACACAGCATTGTGGCTGCGTTACTGTCATTTTACAGAGATGTACATATTTTTCCGGTATTCCTAAATATTCAAGCGCATATCATAGCCTCTCTCGATTGATCGAGTCATAGGCTTGCTTGAAATCCAGGAATACCTGGTGTGCATCACGAGATGTTTCGTAGTACTTGGAAAGAATCATCCGTAGCGAAAAAACTTGATCAGTGACTGACCGATTTGGACGGAATCCTCCTTGTCAACAATTTCCTCCGCTAGAGGAATAATTCTTCCCAAGATAATGTATGACAGTAACTTATATGATGTGCAAAGGATAGCTATACCTCGATAATTCTCGCATTTCAAGCGATCACCCTTTTTGAAAATTGAGCATAACGCGGCCACTTTCAAAGGTCGAAAAGACAGTTCCACAAAATTAGCCCTCCGAATAAGGTCGAAAAGACAGTTCCACAAAGTTAGCCCTCCGAATATCAAGAGCTCTAAATTAGTGCAATCAACTCCTGGTGAACAATTTTTCTTTAATTTCTGCATTGCCATTGTGAATTCCTCATAGGATGGATCCTCAATGAACATCTCTGCGGTCTGTATTTGAGGGTATTCAAATACAGCTTGTGATACATGTGGAACATTAAGTAAATCAGAAAAATGTTCACGCCATATGTATCGAGTACCGCATAGATTTCATTCCATTAAGTGACAGTTAAAATTTAATAATATTGGATGAAAAGTTGTAAGAGACTCTCTCGTCAGTAATGTCAATATTCCACACGTATCATGTGTTGTTACTTAAATTTGTTATTGAGTTACTAAAATTCTATTCGTTGATTGGTTATTTTTTTTAATTTAATCAATCAGGGAGCAGAATATTTATTCTGGATAAATGGGTAATGCCTTATGAAATTAGACTCCGAAATTTTTGACGTATATTGTACAAGTACAGATTACGATATCTGTGTTATCTTTCACGTGATTTGTAGTTCCAGAAAATTTGTTTGTATTTTGACACTATAGTCCACATGTGGAAATAGACTGATGGAGAAAAATATCATATGTATGTACTTGATTTTCTATGAGACCTGAGAGTTTAAATTTCTTGAAATGGTCAAGAAGAAGGATTACATGAGATAAATGAAAAGTATATAATATCATTAAAATAATCGCAACTTTGCTGAATGCTCGCCCATTAGCAACCATTCCACAAATACAAACACAATTACACAAAATGCAAGGTATATTAGAATTTAGGTAGGAAACTTATATATTATAAATACCTTTGTCAAGCGAATCAATATATCGAATCAATATATATGGTATAAATAATCCTGCTCCACTTACTATACGGATATTATTTGAACGATAGGCTTACCTGAAATAAAATAAAAAAGAACAAAAAATTATTATTTATTCGTCTTTAAACCTACCTATTGAAATTTATTTGTTGGAAATGTTAAAGGCAAACGACTCTTAAGAAATCACATTATATATTTAGTCAACAAACTTACCTCGAAGTAAATGCGCGGCCAAAAACATATCGCGTACATGATCGTATGTCGCATAATTATTCCCATGCGTACAATCAATTGGATTCCCCTTTTCATAACGACCAGTTAGCTTTTGCTGATGTTCCAGAACTTCACATAATTTACAAACTTTCATTATAACGCCGCTTTTTTGATATTCTATATATCGGGATATACTTGTAAAGTATCCTTGCTATCACTTTATTTGTAATAACTAATTATAAGAATAATCATCGAATAGTCGCTATCACATATATACAGGATATCGTTTTTACTTCATTATAATGTTTCTTTTCGCTGATTATAAGATTCTGTTTATATATAAGAAAACTGCAACCTTAAGACGGTTTTATTACATCGAAGGTCATATGCTATAAAATAAATGAAAATAATAAAATATAAAACATAAGAAGAGATTAAAATGTGCTTCCGGTTTTTATTGTTGATTTTCTTTTATTCAACACAGATTAAACATCAACACAAGAAGAAGACAAAAAACAAAGTTATTGGGTTTCTTATGATGAGAATCATAAAAAAAATGTATATACACATATATAATATACGAAGATGTGCTTTGTTTTGATCTACTATGTACTTCATTTCCAATCCCAGTATTTTCTCATCGCCCATAATCTACAAAGTTATAATTGTTGTAAATCTTTTAAATTCCTTTATTTTATTTTTTTAATCTTACAAAAGCTATTTAAATAACGTTAATTGAAATATATCGTGACGGTTGGTTGTTGTATATGTTATGGGTGTATATTAAATTACCGAAAAGTTAAGTTTATCGTCGTATCGTAAATTCGTAACCCAAAATATAATGTTTGACCATAAAAAAATGAATTTCCATTTTCCACAATATTCCACTACATATAATATACTAAGATTATCTTAAATATAAGGGTAGGCATGATTATGTTATATAAGATTTACAAATCGAGATACTATACGCATGCCGCAAATCGTTCTGAATATATAAACTCGTACTATATATGCGGCAAATACGATAATCAAATTATTTTTCATCATTTTCCGACAATATAGTATACGATGTCTATATGTACTATATATATACACAGATACTGATCGATAATGTATTCAAACGATTATGATGATGTTGCTGGCGAGATAAATAAATTATCAACAAAAAAATGTCATTTTAACATTTCATTCAATTCATCAATGTGAAATACTACAATAAAAATATCCGGAAAATAATTTCATATCAATCTGCTTCCTATTCATTTTTATTGGTTTAACGTTCGTTCGAGATTTTTTCTGATTTGTAAATGTCAAAAAGTATTTTTTGTAATTCATTTGATTGTCAAAAATATGAGATATGTTATTTTTTATGAACATTTCTGGATTTATGTACAACCATCACCATCTATGTTTTTGAGAAAGTTGTCGACAACTGAATTATATACGAATTGGGAATGTTAGACAAATTCATGGTGGCGGCAATCATTGGAGCGGCCTTCCTACGATATTTTGTATATGTATTAAATAATAGTCTTCATTTAGTTTGAAGAATTCCAATTTCAAGGTAATTGCTAAGAGAAACTTAGCACGTATTGTTTATTATTATAAACAATGAGGCATTATATTATGTCACCAAAAATCTTAGGAAACGAAATAAAATAGAATAAGTTATGCTAAGTACATAATTTATGAAGATCAAAGGGTTTGTCATAATAAGATTATTTAACTAAGAAAGAAAATGTTTGATAAACTAAAATATAATAATTATATAATTTTGGTAATTAACTTTCAAGTATAACATAGTCGATGTCAGATTAACCTCAAACGAAATTAACTGGCCTCGAATTTAGGAAAGGTCTTTATTCGAAGTTAGGAAGTGCCTTTTCTCAACCGAACAATAGTTCTCGCCCATGTATAGTATTGTATGATGTAGTCGTAGGCAGACATTAGTTGCATAGTACCACATCGATTTTTCCGGAGATCACACTCCAAACCAAGCAATTTCGCCATCTCTTTGAGATGCCATCTAGTGACTCGAAATATTTTGATCTAATGAACCGGAAGCTAGTTTCTCCTCTTGAATCACTCCTAGTTGTTGGACATGTTTGGAAAATTGAACCGTCATGCTATTTAAAACGTGGGACGTAAGCAATAGCTTTATCTTAAGCAGTAGCTTTATACCTGTTTTATCTAGGTTGACATTAAGTCCCTATTAACCTAGCTTACTGATTATATAAAAAAACAGTCGCATATAGTGGTTCTTAATTATTTTTATTTGTATAAACAATTAGATTGATACATTAATTAAATAATTAAGAAATTTCATGAGATAGTGCCACATAGAATATAACAGTCGAATTATAAACAAGAAATATAATCAATTTTATCCTGATGATAAAACTGACAAACTATGATGTAGTATTTTGATGTGAAATATTCTCAGGAGGACAGATCAATAATAAGAAGTCGGAAAAACTAATTATGGTGCAACAGCTGTTTTGTTAAAACATATGGAACTCACAAAATATCCTTAAGAACATCTGAAAGCAACAAGTATCTTCCTGTAGGATTGATATGAGACCATATCAGTAGTGTATTGCACTCCTAAACATGAAATCAAAAACCAGCAGTTTTAGTCAACTGGGTATATTTTAGTCAACTGTGTAAGAAATTCGTTGTTAGTGATGGTTATCACTTTTTACATTGAGGCGGCAACGTAAAACCTGAATCATCCACTACTTCGAACACCAATGTTTCTGAAAAGCTAAATAAACTTCCTTACAATATTCAGTAACAAATCCAAGAAAGCGTAAAATTCGAAGAGAAAGACTACAACAAAAATCGCCATTATTGAGAATAGCTTTAAACAAAGGACAGAATTTAAGTGATCAACAAAACTTAAGTGATCTCCCCGAATCGAACATAACAGATTTATTCATTGTGGAAAGTAATACGATATTTCTAGAGGCAATAACAAGCTCGAAACCACCGTAAATATTGCATAAATCCAAATGACAGGATCGCATAACTGATAAAATGGTAAGAGAATTGACACCAAACGATTAAATGATACATAAGCTTGGACAAAATGAAACACAAGTCTTATATAATTGTCTAATAAACTTGCTGCCTATACAACTTGTAAGCTGTATGAAAAGATGCTACTTAAGAAACTGAAACCAGTACTAGGAAAAGTTATTATTATTCTAGACCATCAATTTGAATTTCGAATCAAACATGAGACTGTATATATAGCAAATGCATAGGATTATAAATTCATGAAATTCAACTATGAGGGAAAGAAATATTGTTCTTTAGTCATGTTAGATATTACACAAGTCTTTGATAAAGTTTATAGCACGAAGAAGTTATTTATGAAATTAAACAACTTTTACCAAAGAATATTCACACAATTCTTGAAAAGTTTCTTCTTGAAAGGCAAATTACATCAGAAAAGATGTACCATATAGGGCAGCGTATACTTGGACCAGTGTTATACCTGTTGTACACGTCAGTTTTACTTATTACCTATACAAAGTCACATATGTTGATATACCATACATTAATATTTACAGATGACACCGCCATTTTGGTGTTTCATTTAAATCACCAAATCGCCTCACGAGAACTGCTAACACATCTGAACCAAACTAATAACAAACGATCATTTTCAACAAAAATTGGACTGTGTAACTATACCACAAAAAGTAATACCATAACCACTTCGGCTTACATTTAGAAGGTTATCAAATAAAACATAAATTCTCGAAAATTGATTATAGGAAGAAAATCAAAAGTAATTCTAAACAAATCAATATTGATGCCCATGTGGCCAAACGATATCCCACTATGGCGATACACGTGACAAAAATTAGGGCGAATTTATAATATAGGGATTGAACCCGTAAAGAAACAGTGAAATAAATGGATTGGCAAAGGCCATATCTAAACAGCTTTATATGACTGCAAAGAGCGAATCCAATAGACCGATTAGATTTCTTAGACTAATCGCTAACAGTTTAACATACTAGTGATACCAGCTCAAAAAATCATAATAACTATTAGTAATAAGATATAAGTGACTTTAATGCTTAAGCTGGTAGAAATCAAACCAACTTATGTAATAATATTTACAAAGTGAAACACCTCATGTTGTCTTCAGGTATTTCACCTTTATGAAGGATCACACTCGGGAGTAAAAAGTAACGGGGACGGCACATCTCCTTGTCGAACACCAGAATTAATTGCTTATTTCGACAATCCAATCAAATTCTTGCAGATTGGATCAAGTGGCAACGAAAAGAATAAGATTGCAGTAGATTAGTATTCAGCTTTGGTCCGATTTCAAACCATCTCTGATCTCTGGTTTTAGATACCAAGACACAATTGATATAATTAGTGGTAATCACACGTTTGACGGAGTACTGAAATTAAGGTATCTTGGATCTCTCATTACTCACCATAATATTGTGGGGAAAATATTCCTGATTGGAAACAAAATGCTACCCTCGCGCGATCAAGTGACTGATACAATGGTTTTTAAAGAGAGGGACACACTTAAGTAGACGAAGAGGTCGCTGTAACGGCGAAGAGAGCGATCTAAATGATTAACACAGCACGAAGAGCTGACTTGTGATTGAAACCGATGGAGTCAGATTGTTGTCACGGTATAAAGTGTAAGATATTAATAACATTGGTTTAAAATTAAGATAAGGATAATTTACATAGTATAAGATTGGAATATTTCTTGTTAGTTATTTATTTTGTGTAACAAAAAAGTTTTTACTCATAATTTTGGCAATTTACGGTTCTGATATTGCTTTTCTGAAGACATTTCTAATATTCTTGCCAAATTTCGATGTATTTCATTGAAGATGATTATCTAAAAATAGTATGTGTGCTGTATGATGTAAGATGTATATTATGCAGTGCCATATTTTTATTTAATAATCTGAGACAACAATCTCGTATATATTGCGACATTTCAGATTTCTGTTACATTTCTAAAAACTGATTAATTTCACATTTCGGGTTGCATCACATTTCGACTCGGAAAGAGAACATATCACCCGATTTGAATCGATTTTAAAATTATAAAATTTTCCAGCGCATAGACGACTCATATTGCAGTATATATTCTTTGTTGATTGTGTATGTATAATTTTCTAGCACTTGAATTATTTACATTTTGAACGGAACGGAAAATTCAAAAAGCAAGAATAAAAAAATATCTTCATCTTATTGCCAAAAAAATTTTCGTGACCTTCATGGTTATTTTTTCTATAAAAATAAACAAAACTTAAAATACTTATTTCGCGAATTGCGCGTTCTACTCATTTAATTAATACAAGCCAACAGCGACTGACTATCATACACAGACAATATGAGATAAATTTATTCGCAACTATTACGGCATTGACGTCTTAATAATTTAAAATTTAAATTATTTGTGTAATTTTAATTTTTAATACCATTTTTGGCATAATCGATTGCAACACACACCATATTGCATATGTGCAAGATAAAATTATATACGAAATGAATGTACATGTGTGCATGTCAGTTGACAACAAAATTTCGAACTATTCGCTTTTACACTGTCCTAGATTCATTGCACTGTATACATATATACATATGGATGTACAATATTGTTGTTCATATATTCTGCAAAACAGGATTAAAATAGGTACAAGGATTATTTAAATCGATTTATTTTGTAATATTATATACTCAATGAGAGTACATGTATATACGAGAAGCTCCTCTTTTGATATAACCGGAGTGCTTCGTAAAACTAAAGATGTGTTGTTACACGATTTTTCTCCTCCAATATTTTTTGCACATCACACAAAAGAAAATCAATGAAATTTAATGAGATGAATATTGATGAATAATCCACGCTCAAACTGGTCTTATATTTTTATGCCATTTGAAAAGAAGCAAAAAAAAAAAAAAATCATTATCGAGGAGATTTTGTATATACCAAGTATATTGTTGAAGACACATTTATCTTCAGGATATAATCATCTCTATGGCACATGAAATTTATATTATTATGTATATTATTAGTAGTAATGAACATGTTTGGTGACGAAGCATAAAACATAAAATGTTCATTTAAATTTTATACTCGCTTGTCGTAAATATGTATATATTCACGAGATTAATGATTTTATTTTTGTTCCGACTGCTGTTGAGTACTTCATTGATTTCGTTGTTGAGATAGAATGACATTTTGATGTGAATTCTGTTCAGCTATAGTGCTAGTCTTAGTTGATAAAGCATACACATATGCACATATACAAATTTGTCAACAACGAAAATTCTGAAATTTTAGAACTGAGGTTGTTTGTTATATATTATGTTGACATATATGATTGATTGATGGACTATAGCTAAATTCGATTTGATAAATTGAAAATGATTGGATAAATGTATGTATATATAAATTGGTGTCGAGTTTAGTTATGGAAGTTATTAAAAATTATTGATTCGCCGGGAGTCGAAACAATTTTATATACGGTGCATAAAAATTCAATGAATATTAGCATAATTTGACATAAAAACTTTAAATGGATTTTTCCCCAAGTTTATTTCCGATTATAAAAGTCAAGAATTTTATTTACAATTTCCGCACAGTTTTATATTTTTTGACAGATTATATCCGTTAAATATCTTAGAAAATCCTGAGAATTTGCAAGCAAAGAACATTTTAGAGCAATTTATTATTAAATGCAAAGAGATTTGTATATATGTATAAATCAAATGCTTTAACAATTTGGACACCCATTTAATTTTGTTTTTGACAGCTATCGTTTTGCGGTAGTATAGTGAAAAGAAGAAAAATGAAAATTTTATAATATTGATAAGTTGATTCAGTTTGACACAAAGTCAAATATTTTAATATTAAAAATACGAGATTAGTTAAGGTTCTGACGATATTTGGAAAGAACTGCCCTATTTGGTACGAAACCGGTAAAGTTATTCGATTAAGATTGGTGATGTAGATAAACTCATTTATCACACCCGACTAGAGTGCACGACTCGTGGACCAATGCAATATCCACATGGTTTCTACAAATTGTACGTCGTCAATTTGGCTTCGGCGTGAGGTTTAAAGAAGAACAGTGAAAGAGTCGTGAGTGGTTCTGGTCATGAGTTTAGTTTCATTTCAAAGTAAAGTCCTTCATCAGCATTTTACCACAATTTTATGGATTGCATTCACTTTTGGATGAATTGAATAAAGAAGATATTTTTTTCAAGTAGATTTAGCTAAACCATATGGTCAATCAAAGCATGCGCTTATTAATTAAACCAAATATTTTCCGGTGTTTAAGTATGCAAATAAAATCGACCTTAAACTTTCTATTGACCTTGCAAGACTTGTCAATTTAAAGTAATTGTATTTAATCATAGTAAAAAAGTGAATTGAAGAAGAAAGCGAGGATATATCGCGGATGCAGTTTGGAATTGAGCTTTAGCATTTTCATTTTGTTTTTTGGTAACCGTGCCATGTTCCCTATAAATTCAACCTTTTAATAACCGACTATATTTCTCGGAAATGACATCAAACTACATATATTTGGAGTTCTTGTTTTATCCTTTAAGATTTACTGTCGTATAGGCAGACAATTTGAGCAGTGTCATTTGACATTTGAACATGTTTCGCATTGTTAAGGTGGAATCGTAAGGAAAACGGTGTCTATAGATTGAATTTCTGTTGGCTTAGTATAAAAAGACAATCCATCACACTATGAGGGTACTTGAGAGAGGATGGTTAGAAGTGTCAATATGAATCAGTATGAAATATATCGTCTGTTGTAGCTTAATGGGTAAGAGAGTTTCTCATCACGCCGCGGTCTCGAGTTCGATTCTCGCCGTTGACCAAAAATTAAAATGCACAGAACCACATAAAAAAGGGATTAAGTGTAAAAACATTCATTGGGCTGAACACCTACCACTCGTTAAAAAAATAGTTCGTAAGATCTCAGTTGAGACGCGGTAAGAGCCGTTTATGGCATAAAACCATAAGCCATAATTATACATAATTAAACCAAGCCATAATTATATACATAAGTTGTTAAATACATAATTATACAAGATTCCACAAACTATCCTGACAGTAAATGCTAAAAAACGAATGTTTATAATATTCAATCATTTTCTTCTTATGGAATATAAATTAGAGCAAATCCTCTTGTTGATCGATTCATCACCTGATAGAGACTACAAAAAAAAAATGAATCATTCAACGAAAGGTAGCACCGTTAGTGATGAAGATGTCGCGATGAATAAAAATAAGACAGATTTGTAGTGCAGTATAGTTAAACCACACTTGATATTAATGGTGAACATTATCTAAAGTCCGTATATTTATTCCCTATAGGTGGTTCTGTAATGAAGAAATTTGAAAATTAGTGGTTTGACTACTTAGATGCCAAGCATCGTCTGTCAAATAAAAATTTATTAAGAAGGGGTAAAGGAAAACAATTCTAGGACGACCTGGATTTTTAGCTGCGAAACTTAATGTATGTTAGAGCGCGGCAAACCTTTTCTAATCCCACTCTTACAACCGAATTTCTGTTAATTAAATTTAAAATTTAGATTGCATTTTTAAGGTAAATGTTTCAGAATTACAATTTCAATTTACGACAAATGTTATGCAACATTAAAGATTATGATTTATTATAGCAATCAGAAGCGATAAAATTTATCTTTTTCACTGATTTTCTTTTGCGTATATAATAAAGTTACATAATATAAAATTGAATGATTCATCAAGTCCATTGTTAATTATAAATCTGTAGTACGTCACAACGCTTCAGGTTTAGGAATAGGTGCATTCATAAAAATAACATAACAAATCAAATGAGACGCTGCTCTTCTACTTATGATTCAGAAAATTATTTATGATGTTTTTACAGTAGAGGATAAAAGATAATTTTAAGGTGAGTTGTGGCATTTACAAACAAATACGAACTCTCCATTCTATCATTACGAAACCATAAATACATAATTTAATCGATATCTGTAATTCGATAGAGCTGTTTCGAGACGACTTCACACCATATAAGCGTGTCGCATAATACATCTGTCAAGTTCAGTCGCGTACCGGTGAATAGATGGAGTAAGACCGATCATCAGTGGCGTCACTCATAATTTCGAAACTAGCGCAGCCGCTAATAAAACTAGAAAATTAATAGTAAAATAAATTAGAAGCGTTTTCAAACTTTTAAGATTGATATATTTAGTTGGTTGTTTAGTTGTACTATTTCGTTTTTACATTTCATAGCGCTCAGATAAAATAAGCCTATAATGCTAACTTTGCAATTTCTCCTATAGTGGCCATCACCTAATTTTGAACAAACAAATGCAAAAGAAGCTTTTTTTATTAAATTAAGACAGTCCCTAACAAACTTATAGATCTACAGATATTTGCGTAGCTTTAAAGGTCCTTGTTTGTCTACTAGATCCATTCACTATAAAGGTTAAACCAGCCTTCATTTACCATACCATAGTTTTCTCTTCTAATAAAGGCCCTACTCGGTTCTACTAATATCGGTCAAGAAATACCGCTGTAGGAATTCAATTTTGGTTAGTCATATAGTCGAATATGGTGATAATTTATTCACGAATTTTTTAATAGATCACAAAAGAGTACTGGGTCAGATAATCAAAAGTATCGGATCCTCAATTCAGTTAGAAAGATTTCTAATTTTTTTTGTAACAACGTCTCAACTGGGCCTGGTTTACGCTCCATAAAAGTAGAAGATGCAATGATGTCTAACTTTATTCAAACTGTAAAGTCGATTCAATAAATAGTTTGGAGCCAGTAGCCTGTAAAGCGGCCTCTAAGAGAAGACGATCACCGCAGTTTCTCTTCATCTCATGGAGTCCTCCCTAAATAATGGTTGCGTAGATAATTTTACCTTAGTATTTAGTAAGTATTGTTCGCTTCAAGTCATTTGTAAAGATTACAATATCTTCGTAAGAGGTAGGATGGGTTATTGAAGTCCCATTCATATATCTTTTGGTGATTATTATATTACTGGAATGAGCCTTCATTACAATCTCGAGTGTTGCAGTAGGTGTAGATTGCATATCTCCCACAACGATCAGAAAAACAAGTTTTTGCAGGAGGTTTGGAGGTTTGCTTTCGACTCCAGTTATTGTTCTGGGACTTCAGATATATGGAGCAAACGAATGACGGTTCACATTTTCATAGTAAAACTTTTATGTCTAATTGTATTTCTTTCTATGTGTTTTTGCCATGTAGGCTTTCGATCTAACCAAAACCCCCAGTATTACCACCAGCTTAGCACTACTAAAGTAGCCGATATTTACATGTAATCACATTATATATATAGTAGGCATAATCTTGACAGGAAAATCCGTTGTCGTTTAGTTTGCACGTCCAACTAACCGACAACAGTAACCTGGCAGTAATTCTCTTTGACTTAAGCATGGCTCTGAAATACTTTACAAGTGTGGCCTCCATGCTATATCTTTCAGCATCGAATAATAACGCATTGACGTTCTTAAACACATCTTATTTCGAAAAATCCAATCGAATGCAAATTCTCTATGATCCAGCGATTTTGGGATCCGTCCAACGACTTCATGTTTCAACAGATTTAACTTTCTGGTATGCTTTTAGTGCACTGCCCCTTAAATATCTGTCGATCGATCATTAATTTATCAGTAGAAAAGAGGAAACCCTCTCTTAAGATCAAAATTGAGTAGGTAACCAAATACCAATATGAAACATAGTTAACCAAATATTTCGTGTCACATAATATAGTAGTTCATGTTATGTTGTGCTTTAAGCTTTACTATTTTTTTTACATTTGATAAATGATTGTATTCAAAGAAGTCTTGGTTTTGTTTGTTTGTTTTTTATCTTTCCAATTTGTTTTTGGGGCTCAAGATACTTCCAACTATTTCTCGGTTCCCTTATTTAACTCCTAGCTTACGCTATTACAGAATCGAGAACGTACGGTTAAAGGTACGATTAACGTAGAAGCATCTGTACATTGTATAGCTCCATGCCGGCCTATAGTTCTGACATGGAAGATGGGTTGGTCCATGAGTTCTGCACTCCAACAGGGGGTCATAGATGTGTTCATTCACACCACCGATCACCTATCGCGATTCCAACCCGGTACCTCCCGCTCCAACTGCCGCAGCTTTAATCACTGAGCCATTTGAAAGTCATTTAAAAGTGAACGGCTGAAGGAAGTCTCATAACAAATGGTAACAATAAAACACAAACTGGACTATTTGGAGTACTTTCTAGTGCCAATCATTTCAATTATATTAATTTATAGTTTATTTAATTTTCTAAACGTTTATCTATAATGAGCTGTACAGCTCTATATAATATCAAATTAATTATTTTGAAAATAAAATTTTAAATCGAGCTGTGCAACATAAAACTATATGCACGATTGTATATTATGCACACGAATATGCATCGCGATTACGTATATATATTTCATAAATGATTATTAGCTTAGTTATTACCATTCCTATTATTATTACTATTATTTTTATTTTTTGTTACAAACAATAAAAATAATAATCATAACGCAAATGAAATAGTATTAACTATAATGTAATTTACACGTTAGAGTGTGAAATATTAAAATAAAAATCAGAATAAATTATAACAGAACGCGCGAAATTAAAATATAGTTTTTATTTTATTTATATGCGAGCATATCTAAGTACATAAATTATTAGCCGCATAAATAATAATCACAAATAAAAAGTTGGAAAATTAATTAATCATTTTATATTATAATATAGTGTGTGATGTGATTTTACCATTTTGATTCGCGGTTTAGCTTAAATACTCGTTTATTAATTATGTTATGGTATTTTATGTATGGATAATGGCAGACTGATTGACGGGGAATGTATCGTGTAGATGAAATATTAAAAAATATTTTACTTTCGAAATTTACAATTGTTAATTGGGAATTTAAAATACGGTTTCTATTAGTTAATTTTTACTTATGAAAAACTATAAAATAAGACGAAATTTGACTCGAACTTTGTAAAAATATAAAATTCGATTTACCATACATACTTATAATTTAATAGGCTAAAGCTTGATTTCCATGATATACAAAATACTGACACTATTTGTTATTGAAAAACCAAAAAGAGAAAAAATATTAAAAATGCTATTAGAGTGACAGAGACCATTTTTTACTTTTTTCTTTTTTTTTATAGCAAAACTAATTGGATATATTTTGACAGATGTTTATAACAAGACCAATAAAATTTTTATTTTTTTGTAATTAAAAAAATTATTCATATTATAAATTATAAATATTTTCCTGTACTGAATAAAAAATACTTCTCTTGATATATTGCATGATAGCAGTACTGAACCGCTATAATAATTTTTTTAGTAACCATAAAAATTTATTCAGAACTGATTACATTTTTTGACTGGTAATATTTTTTATTTCTCTCGCACATAACGAAAAAATATATTTTTATCCTATTTTGACTTAACTGTCAGTATATTTTGCATAGTAGAAATCAGACTTAAATTGAAACCGGTGTGAAATTTTTAACGTCAACGAAAAATAGTAGCTACACTAAATAACAACATAAATTAATATATAAAATTCAAATTTATATAAATATCTCAAGAAAGTGTGCATACTTTTGAAAAAAACTATTCGCTATATGAGAACATTTCTTTTAAGTAAGCTATGGACGAATTTGCGGATCATTACTAAAGGCAAGCATACATACATATATGCATATGGTGAGCACTTAGTGTCTGTAAATTGTGTGTACAGCCGTAGTATTTAAGTCAAAATTAACTTTTCAAAAATTAATTGAATGAAAGAAAGAGCAAATTATTAACTTCGTTAGAAATTATTAAAAACACTTATTGGGGGTACAAGTGAGTTTTGAATTTTGTTTTATAATTTCGAAGCTGCTTTATTCAGAAAAATGGTACAATGTATTATAATTAAAGAATTGTGCATCATTAGTTACGACTTTTTAATATCTTTAAGGCAGCATACTGATTGAAGAATCGCCAGAACTTTTTCTTAATCGTAAGTGAAGTACTCTTTCGGTCAGACCATGAGCCATCGATCGAAACAGGCATTAGAAGGAGCAATGTCTGGTGAATAAAGTAAATGGGATATAGTACATCAAATTGAAGCGCATTTAAAGTTTTCTAGACGACTTTAGAACCATGTGTCACCAGATAGATGATTTTGGTAGTCTATTCATTTTTTTAAAACGCCGGAACCATTATACTCACATATTTTAGTTTATGGACCAATTTTCCTATATGCTTCAAAAACCAATCGATGACCACTTTTCAAATCAAAACGAAAAGCAGTATTCTCGGAGATTGTGGTTTGTTGGCACAAAATTTGACATTGTTTAGATGACAAAAAATATGTTGTTTACGCTTCAGTGAAATGAAATACCATATACTAATTTTTAGAATGGAATTATATGATGCTTTAACGTATATATAGCTCCAAGATTTAATTTCATGCGATTTCACATCATGATTTTTCTCGGAAAATTCTGACATAGTGAGATTGTGCATTCATGTGAAGAGTAATCTGAATATTATTAATTTATTAAGTTAGCGATGGGGCACAAAAGCGGACAGTCTGGAAATTGAGAACAACATGTTCTGTTTGGTTTCTGCTTATAGGAACCGTGAACAAAAGGTTCCACCGGATATTATTTTAGAAGAAAGATCTGAGGGGTAGCACGGACATCAATAAATATATTAAGACTTTAACCAAGACCTGCAAAAGCTTTCCAAACTATGCCCTGTGATAAAACCAAGGGACAAGCTCAAAACCAGCATGGTAGTCCTCGAAACTGAGACCATTGAGAAAGTTAGTCGAATAGAACATACAAAAAGACATACAAAAACGAGTTGAATATATAACTCAAAAGAAGTCTTTGAGAGGATTTGCGATAATATGGAAAAGATTTGCGGCTTCTCGACTCAAGAAAATACGATCCAAAAATCTTTTTTTAATTAGATAGCTTTTTATGAATAATATCAAGTGGAGAATCAATATAACTTCTTGTGGAAACTCATTTCCCGTGAAATTCGGAGAAGATGTCGAATCAGCCACCAACTAACTCTCTCAGGATACACAGTAGCAGATAACGATTGTGCTATAATATAGCTATAAAGGAGATTCTATAAATAAGTTCGTTTTGGCCGAATTATATCAGCGAAAATTCTTAAAAATTCGGAGATGATCGTTCGCTGAGTTGGAGATCAATATCATAGGGCATATGACATAGGCCATCTAAAGCTGATACATATGTTTAGGGGATGGAGAGAAGTTGATGTGGTCTTTCATTCTGAAACGGAAGACTTCACTTTATTCTCACAAATCTCTAAAATAAACATTAATTGGGTGGGTTCTCAGCATGGGTACCGAAAATGGAGATCGGTAGCAGTTGGAGTGTATGGTTTGAATCTCGATAAGAGTGCGATAAATGACCCTTCAACATCACAGTGTCCGATTCTAAATCCAAAACAAATAAAAGTATCTCCGAACATTAAGTGTCTTTATGACTAAAAATTCCCAATAAACAGAATACAATGTTTAGATGAGTTATGGCCTGATTTGCAATAGACTGTTTGATAATGTTGCTAGTACTTTAATCGTTAACACAAATACACACGCATTTAAGATACAATTTTTCCTATTACCATAAAAAAAACTAGTTAAAACAAACTAAAAATTTACTTACATATATACATATTTGTGGTGACATACTGGCAACGTATATAACAAACATATAAAAACGATTTTTATAACCGAATCGCATACATTTAGAAACCAGACCAAAAAGATGCCTTTATAGTTATTAACCCAAATCACATCGTCTTCGCTCTAATCGACTTTCCAATCTCATTTCATTTTTTTTTTATATTTTACTGTAACTTTTTTTTTATCATTGATTTGAATTAACTCCCACAGTCATACACAGATATATCACAAAGTAAGAAGAAGACAATTTTCTTTTCTTTTATTTGGTTTACGGTTCAAATTTTCTACCATGTTTTCACATTGTGTGTTTAGTATTTCTAACAATATGACTAATAAGCGGTAAATTTACATGAATAAATTTATCAAATCAATCCGATAATGATCATTAAAAAAATATAAATATTTGATTTGATCTAAAATCGTGCGTTGGTATTAAACGGGCATTTTGTATAACATTGATGCTGTGTGTCAGGTGTATTTTCGATTTGAGTGCTAAACCATAATAAATAGCCATCGTGTTTATTTCCAAATTCATTTTTGGCACGGTACAGAGTCATCGCATTAGATAAAATCAATTCCTATTGATTTTTTGCATTACCGCGACGAGATAAAAACACTGGTCGTAATGTTTTAAACCGCAGATACATAAATACACTATTTGATGATAAACATCAGTTTATTTTAGATTTGATTATGACATGCACATATAGTTAGTAATCCCTTATCATACTCATATATATATATATATATATATATATATATATATATATATATATATATATATATATATATATATATATATACATATATATATAATATACATATATATGTATATATATATATATATATATATATATATATATATATATATATATATATATATATATATATATATACATATATATATAATATACATATATATGTATATATATATATATATATATATATATATATATATATATATATATATATATATTATATATTTATATAAATATACAATAAAATCCAAAAATATACGAATATGTAACATAATAATGTGATTTTCATTCAGTGCCATGTTTTATGATCCAATAAATCAACGGTTTATAGAATTTTCCACATTCTATTTTTACCGGAAGAATAAAATCGACCGAACTGATGGATAACAATATAATACTCGAATAATAATATTTTTATTATTATTACTGCACATTTAAAAGAAAAACAATATTAAATGACACAAATATATTGTATTATGCTTCTTTTGAATGCGACGACTTCACGACCCACGTTAAAACATAACAATTTTGTTTTGGTTACAGCATAAATAAGAAAAATACAAACGGCGTAAAAAGAACTGTGATTCGACCTCAATCAAAGATTTTTTTTCTGGGATCATATCATAACATACATGTTTGTTTTTATTTGTATAATTTAGTTTGGGGCAGAAACACTTCCAACGCTTTCCTAGTTCCCTTTTAACACGTAGATGTTAAATCGAGAACGTATACGATATTGTTTAAGTAATGCTTCCTAACAGGAGATCATAAATGTATTTCCTCCACATAAACATCGCCGCTCGTGATCGAGAATAATAACTTTTTGATCCCACTCAACATTAACATTCGAAACTGGTACTCCCCACTCCTATCATACCAAATATGAATTTCAAAACTTTTCTGGTTCATTCCCTTAACTTCAACAAAACTTTATTAAAATCAAAATGAATTCAAATTAAGTGGTGTGATCCTGTTGCTCTTGAGCTTTACATTATAATAAAATGTTTGTATATCGAATAATTAGACGGAACAATGATATGGGTGGGATAAAACGTCAGATGATTATATGGAAATGGTCTTATATGGAAAAATCGAAATGGTTCTAAGTGATTCATAGAAATTTAAGTCATAACGTAACAAAATTGGATATCAAACTGAACGTGATCAACGTAAACATACAGCGGGCGCATAATCAATTAACTTTTTAAAATAAATTTTCTTTTCCATGATCAAAAGCATTGAATAATTTGTTGGGATATGGATTAAATCATAATGTAGCCATGCAGTTAGTGTGCTGGATGCACCTTGATTCTGACCCTAACAGAATATAAGATCTAAAAATGAGAACAAAACCCATCCCAATTGTTGACTAAATGCTAATTAAGCGGTAGAAATATTTAAATAAGAAATCAATCCGAAAAGTATGGATGGAATGGTTACGGTCTATAGCAGATGATACTGTCATCAATTGAAAATGATTTGCCTCTTCGAGTGTTCCCTGAGTGAGCAGCAGACAGTGTCTTAGAAACAATGATGAATGTTAAGTTTTATATTTAAAGAGATACCATTGAATGAAAGATTCAATGGTGGAAAAATGATACTTTTCTTTTAATTTACAGAATTCTCTTAGAATTTGTAGTAACTGATGTGTCGATAACTCGATACCTTTTTTGTATTTCTGTCTCTACTATTCGTTTTACGCCTAAGCCTACCCGAGCACTTTAATTATACGTTCGATTTCCGTAGTAATTTCATGGATTTTTTTGCATTCAGCTACTCTCGGTATTCGAAACTATAGTACCTGATGCTCTAAATGCCGCACCTTTAACCACTGCGTCATTTGATTATTTATTATAAGTGTGGTATTTTAATTCGACCGGGATGATATTTAATATACAGAGACAGATGTCTATAGATCGATAAACCTTTATATACACAACTGGAGTTTTATCTGCTTATCAAAATATGCCACTTTCAAATATCGCTGCGTCAAAGATACTGTATCCAAAAACGTTATCAACATTTTTCAAGTAGTTACTAGTGATCGATGTTACTGACGATAAACATTCATAAACGAAAGTTTTGTAGTTTACAAAACTTGTAGTTTGGCACCCGACAAATAGCTGGCCAAAACGGAGTTTGAACGGATGATGGTACTAGGTATATGCAGGCCTAGCAACAGCGCATAATTTAATCCGCTGCAACTAGTCAGACGATAGTGTGGAAATTATCAGATACTGAACCAGATTTACCATACCACGCCGATACCCTATCTCCAGGTTTTATTATTCTAAGAGATGCTTTATTTTTTTTATGCTACACTATGTTGACCTCATACATGGCTTAGTAGTATCCATTTAGAAAAATGTGTGTTCGCTTCTTCTAAAATTTAAACTTTAAACCAAATAGTGACTAGACAAGGTATCTTGACATCTAAACGATCGCATAAAAGTGACAAAAACTATAAGTCTATAACCAGACAAAGTTAAACAATCAAAATGTTTAACTTCTATCGTCGTTTTTTCCAATTCTGCAGAGTATAAAATCTTATTAAATGACTTGTTGAGTTGAACACTTGAAGTTCGATAAAAGCAAAGAGAAATTATGACCAGCAACTTTGAGCGACTCTATTAAATCTCAGTGGTTCAACTTATTACACTCATTGGGCTGAGACGATTAAAGTTTTCCACTGTCTAAAAGAAATCGCAACTTCGCTTAGAATGGTTGTCACACTTATGTTGAGAAAAAAGACAAACTACTATAGTTATACAATCCGAAATGCAATGGCATAATCGAAACATCGCTATCGTTCGGATTGGACAAGGTTTCTTCCCAATGTTATACTTGTATTATACTCACCACTTTTATCACAGAACTTTCAACTCCTCTGGCCGAATTCGTTTTTGATTCGTCGTTGAAAATTCTTACCAACTTTTCGAATTAAAAACATAGTAATTTCACAACCTGATTTTATAAAAGATTGTCAAAATAAAATCGGTTCCTATATTCAAGCATAGTGGTAACAAATCTTTTATTAATATAACGCTCGTAAGTCGTGTACGCATGTTTACTTGACGAAAAAGTTACATTTGAGAAT
Source organism: Tipula lateralis (assembly GCA_963932295.1). NCBI lineage: Eukaryota > Metazoa > Arthropoda > Insecta > Diptera > Tipulidae > Tipula > Tipula lateralis. The sequence continues at coordinate 129,115,064 of OZ010737.1, forward strand.
CTTGTATAACAGAACTCCGAACAAACTTTCGACTCGATCTGTTCGCGTTTGTTCAAATCACAGTTGTTACTTTGATCTCGTAAAATCTTAATGCTGTTAAAGTTAACCGAAAGTTTCCAGCCGAAAAAATAAAAAAATCGATAATGCAGATAGTGTCTTTGCTATTCCAGCCGAAAATTAAAAATTTTATATTTTGTGATTGATTCCCAACCAAAAATTTTTCTCTGACATTTTTTCCAGCCAAACAAGAATTTAATGCTTCGAAAAATTACCAAACTAACGAAAACACTCATACCGGGTATTTCTTTTCACTGAGAGCAAAAAAAACAGTCCCCCACCCCCCGTTTTGTAGGTGGGGCGGGGGTAACTTTTAAACTAAGATAGGAAGCCATATTTTTTATTGCAGATACGGATTCTACGACTAAAAGTACGTATGATTTGAATGAAATATTTTGTTCAATTCATGATAGATGGCGTTGTAATCGACGAAATAAATTTTTTCAATTTCTTCTTCTTAGAACACACGCATTCGATTCTGCAATACGTTTGAAATAAAATTCGTCATCAAAACAATTTATTAGGCCTGCTAATATGCCCCTAAAGCTCATAGGCCTAAAACTCATAGGCCCCCACATTATTGAAGGCAATTTGAATGGTCAAATGTACCGAAACTTTTTGGAAAATGAACTGCCAATATTACTTGAAAATTTGAGCTTAGAAGTGAGACGGAACATGTGGTTTCAACATGATGGTTATCCTACACACAATTCGGTGGTGGCACGTGAAATACTTGATCGTGATTTCAATTGTCGCTGGATCGGTAGAGCTGGTCCGATAAATTGGCCTGCCAGATCACCAGATCTAACTGCGCCACATTTATGTTTGTGGGGCTATCTCAAAGACAAAATTAACAAACAAGAACCAACAACACGTGAGAACATGATTGAGCGAATCAGAAATGTGTGTGCTGAAATTCAACCAAACACACTTTTCAGTTGTGAACAATTATTTGAAATGCGTATTAATAAGTGCATTGAAGTCGCAGGTCATCATTTTGAACACTTATTTTAAGCTAAAATTATTTCCTTTTATTATTTTATTTCACTGAATTTCGAGTATTTCCAATGAAAACGTGATGTTTTTTATTTCAAACGTATAACAGAATCGAATGCGTGTGATCTAAGAAGAAGAAATTGAAAATATTGAATTTCGTCGATTACAACGCCATCTATAATGAACCGAGTAAAATATTTCATTCAAATCATACGTACTTTTAGTCGTAGAATCCGTATCTGCAATAAAAAATATGACTTCCTATCTTAGTTTAAAAGTTACCCCCGCCCCACCTACAAAGCGGGGAGTGGGGGACTGTTTTTTTTGCACTAATGTTTTCCCCCACGGTATGATAAAATTTTGATTATGGACATTTTTTCCGTAGAGTGGCTATTTTTCGAGATATTTGACCGTCTCAGTTTAAAAGAAACACCCGGTATATTCATTGAACCCGTAGTGCAAACTTCTAAAATCTATAAAATTAACCTTTATAGAGTGTTATGGCTAGATAGAATTTTATTTTAAACAATTTGTCAATGGTTATCACTGGAAAACAATTTGGGTCAAGTTTCATGTGGGGAGTCCGGGAATGAATAATTGAATCGTATTTTCCCGGACTCCCCACATGAAACTTGACCCAAATTTCTCCAGTGATAGCCATTAAAAATCGCTTAAAATAAACTTTTGGTTGGGAATCAATCACTAAAATATGAAATTTTTAACTTTCGGCTGGAACAGCAAAGACACTATAAATTTTGGCCTGCGTTTAAACCAATTTTTAAATTTTTAAAAGATAGTCGCATTTGTAACAGTTAATTTAGAATACATATATAAACGTTATTTGAAATTGTACATTGTTAATCAGGCCATGCATGGGTATGCGAGTTGAACGTTGATCGGTGAATACGAGAGACAGCTTCTAATATTTTAAAGATTCTCATGTGTGGGATTTACGGCACAAAACGCGACGTTGGGATTTACCGAGTTCTTCTAAATCGCTTTAATTTAACAATCAGGAATTTATTGATGATATTGTTGCATTAAATTCAAGGACAGCGCGTACATTGACTCAGTCACGTAGAGCGTGTTGATACGGAGCAAATAGTGGAGCGATATTTTAAAGGAGAGACGTCTTTATGTCACTGTCGCGGACGATGACTCAACGTAGTAGAAAGCGATTTGGGTTCTTCTAACTGATATTTTTTTTTTTTTTTTTTTTTTTTTTTTTGTTTAAGAAATCTATATTTCTGTATAATATTACAACTAATCTCAGTGATTATCTAGTAAATGTTTTGTATTTTGAAGCAGTGTAGCATCTTATGGGATGAGAAAAATCGGTTCATCCCATTTCGTCCAGTCCTTTGATTTCAGTAGTTCAGGGAACCACTAATTCTAAAGGCTTTGTTCTTTTTAGGCGCTTTGGTCCATTGGTGTGATCCAGTAGGTTCCGCAGCTCCTCGTTGTCATGTTGCTGCAGTCGCAGTACATGACTCCTTGCAAGCTTAATTATTTCATCACTGACGTATTCCATGTTAAGGTCTCGATGGAGGTTGTCATTTCTAATATACCATGGAGCATTGACAATGCTACGTAGTACTTTATTTTGAAATGTTTGTATGATCTTAACTGTAGTTTTCTTTGCCCATCCCCAAAGTTGAATGCCGTATGTCCAGATAGGTTTAAGGATTTGTTTATATAATAGTAGTTTGTTTTGCGTTGTCAGCTCAGAGTTTCTTCCAATAAGCCACTGCATTTTTCTGAATTTAAAATTCAATTCTTGTCTTTTCTTTTTAACATGTGCTTTCCACCTAAGCTTAGTGTCTAGTGTCATGCCAAGGTATTTCGCATTGTCTGAGTAAGGAATTTGTTGAAATTTCAGTCTAATCGGGATGTATTCTACTTTCTTGTTGGTGAAGTTGATGTGTGTTGATTTTGATTCGTTTAGCATTATTCTCCAAGTTTTTGTCCAAGTGTTTACTGTATTAACAGCATTTTGTAGTTTCCGTGTTGACTCGAAAATACTAGTATCAGTAGTCATAATTGCAGTGTCATCAGCAAAAGTCCCTATTCTGGCTTCTGCTATATTTGGTAAATCATTTGTATACAGAAGGTAAAACACATGGCCAAGCACACTACCTTGTGGGACTCCTGCCAATATTTTCTTTAGTTTTGAGTACTCTTCTTCTTGTCTCACTCGAAAATAACGGTCATTTATGTATGACTTAAGCAATTCAAAATGTTGTTTTGGTAGATCTCGTTGAAGCTTAAATTCCAGACCATGGTGCCAAACCTTATCAAATGCTTGGGCTACGTCTAGGAATACTGCTGAACATACCTTCTTCTCTTCCAACGCCTCTTCAATCGTATCAGTGATTCTATGTACTTGTTCTATTGTTGAGTGGCCTTCTCGAAACCCAAACTGATGTGGTGGTATAAGTTTCCTAGTCTCTATAATTGGCTTGAGTCTCTTCAGAAACAATCTTTCGAAAAAGTTTTAATGTGGTTGTTAATATAGAGATTGGCCTGTATGATGTTTTGTCATTTAACGGTTTATTAGGCTTAGCAATCATTATTATTTCTGCTACTTTCCACTGTCTCGGAACATAACTTTGTCTAAAGACAGCATTGATTATGTGCTGTAGCTTCCGTAGTGCTTTTTCTGGTAGTGCTTTGATTATTTTTGCTGTTATCAGGTCGTAACCAGGAGCCTTTTTATCTTTAAGATTTTTTACTTCTTCTTTGATTTCTTTCACAGTGACTGGTAGGAGAGGTACCTCGTCTATTTTGTTGACCGGTGTTAAATATTCATTCTCTACCTGCCCAGTTGGTGGTTTGAAGGTAGTTTCTAGGTGTTCGGCAAAAAGATCAGCTTTTTGTTTATCGCTGCGAGCCCAGGTTCCATCAGCTTTTTTTATGGGTGGCACTTGCAGTTTAGGTCTTTTTAGACTTTTAGTGGCCTTCCACAACGAATAGTCCGTGTCAGATTTACCTGTCAGGTTACTTAGAAAGTAAGCTACTGACTCATTCTTGATCTCTTTTATAAGCAGTTTATGTTTTTTGCACAGATTATTTAGGATTGTTTTATCTTCAGGAGCTCTAGTTCTCTGCCAAGTCTTGCGAGCTCGTCTTTTTTCGTTAACCAAGTCTCTCACTTCAACTGGGTAGCTTATACTTTTCTGTATTATATCATGCTGGATGGGAGTACTTTCCCATGCCGCTTTCTGTATACTTTCAATGAGATTTTCCAGCTCTTCTTCTATCATATGATCGTTCGAGATCGGCACCTGTAGATTGACGCTTTCTTCGACTAGCTGGCGAAAGTATTCCCAGTTTGTTTTGTTATTTGTTAGTCTTGGAGGGCTTGCTTTCCTTATTGCCGTGGAACTTATTGTCATTAAGACTGGAGAGTGATCCGATGATAGTCCTTCTTCATTTTCAACTACTAGGTAATTTTCGGAGATACCTCTGGATATATAGAAGTCTAGAAGATCAGGAATTTTATTTACGTCTGTAGGCCAGTAGGTTGGCTTTCTACTGGAGTGGAACTCACATTTTAATATTCTGCCTGCTTCAAATAGCTCTCTTCCTTTGGGAGTAGTTCGATTTGACCCCCAAAATATATTTTTTGCATTAAAATCGCCTCCAATAATGAAATTTTTACCAAGCGATTTAAAAAGTTTGATGTAGTCTTCCTTTTTTGGGTTATATCTGGGTGGACAGTAGATTGCTGATATAGTGTAGCTCTTGTAGTTTTTGGTTTCAATAGAAACAGTTGCTACTTGCATAGCTTCTTCCTCTATTTTAAGTTCTTCTTGATGTTTAATATTTTCCTTGATGAAGATTGCTGTTCCGCCTCTAGCTCTTTCTGCTGGGTGAAGAGCTTGATAGCACTGGTATCCACGAATTTTGAAATACGAGATTCTAGTAGAGTGACTTTCTGAGATTAGGCATATATCAATGTTTTTTGTGTTTAAAAATACTTCTAATTCTGAAATGCGTTGCGCAAGACCATTTGCATTCCAGGTAGCAATTCTTAAATAGTGTGTCATTATGTTTTCTTGTTTAATTTGAATGGATTAGAATTAAGGTAGTCAATGATTTCTCTAGTTTTACCTGTCGCGTCTGTTATTTTTTTATTTTGGTTCATCGATGTATTTTCTAGTGTTTCTAGTCTTTTTTCTTGTTGTTTTAGTAGCTCACTCATAGATTCTAGTCGTTGATCTTGCGTCGCCAGATGAGAATTTATAGTGGTTAACTTCTGCAGTATTTCTTGCAGGACATGATTTTCCTGACTGGGTCTTTTCTTGACATTTTCCGTTTGGCCAGCCATTTGGGCATATGTCGTGCCTTCTCTAACTTTCGCGCTATTAAGAGGGATTTGGATTGGATAGGATGGCGTCCTAGGTTGAGAACTAAGAGTTCTGATGTTCTCTGTTGGATTTTTTTTACTATTTCTCATTCTTTGCAGCTGTTTGGCAACTTCACAGCCTCTGTAATTTGCTGGATGGTGATTCCCACAGTGTATACATTTCGCTGGATCGCTTCTACTTTTGTTGCATTATTTTGATGGATGTTTCCCAGCGCACTTTACACATCTAGGCTCCCTATTGCAGTATTTTCGAGTATGGTTATATGCCTGACAGTTGTGGCATTGTGGAATTCTACTGCTGTTCTTTTTTAATGTCTCAATTTTGACTTTCATGTTCAAGATTGCTTTGATTCCATATATCTTATCAATGCTCTCGGTGTTGTTAAATGTTAGCATGAATAGGGGTAGGCCGATTTTGGTTGATATGAATAATGATAAAAGCTTTTTAATCTGTTGAAAACAATATGATTAATTTGTAGCAAAGGTAACACTTACGCACTTTAAACTTTTTATAGGCAATTGATGATTCAAATTCTTATAAAATAATGTTTGGTGTAAAAACTATACTTTAACAATGTCACTAAACCAACACATGATTTTATATCAAGGAAATGTTGACAATCAAATATTAGCATATTGTATAATATATGTTCTCAATATCATCTCTTGAAATTGTATATAATATCAATGTTGTTTATTAATAAACAAATACAATTTACATCTCTAAATCGCAAAACTCATTTCGATTTAATTGACTGTTTGATCTTTATATTAACAGTTTTAGATATAGATCAAAGAAATGGTAACGAACATATTTTATCGAAAAAAATTATAAATATAAGGTAAATATAAGTAAATTATTAAATATCATAAATTACCCACCACTATGTACAATATTTCGTCATTTAAGCTACCACATAATAACACCAACAAAATAACTCGCCCTAGCCCAAATCTCTATTATATATTCAACAATTTTTCTAATCGCCTATAGATTTCTAGTCTAAACACATCGCATATAGTTTTCACCCACTTGAATCAATAATCATAAATTATAAATTTCATTATTATTAGTATATATATTTTTGTATATCTCCAAAAATATTTAAGAAACCGTATACATAACTAAATTAACATCGTTATATGTACATATAAATATAACGATGACAGTACCAATCAAAAAAATACAATCTCTAATCAATATTGGCCAACATCCTTAGCACAACCATTGATATATATAATCGTGAGTGTATTTCAATCTATATATAATATATATTGTTTAGTGCGGTTGATAAGTAAAATTTAAGAATGTGTCATTTTCTTGAATGTCATCATATCTCTATTATATACATGTATATAAAGATTTTTTTTTGTGTTATGTATTATATTCGTCTTCATATAATACAACAATACTTGATTGTTCGAAGTTGTTTAGGATTTTAGAAGACGTAAAATGTATATTATAATAAATGATAATCAAAATCGATAAATAAATAATCCAAAAAAGAAACAGAGTGGTTTTTAGTCTTGTTGTTGTAAATGTAAGAAAACGGTTGATGATGGATAAGCAAAATCAATGAATTAGATTTAAGAAACTAATTTAGATCTAATTTCGTATATTAAATGGAACACATTTAGTATTTTTTATCGTTTGTCAGACAATGTGAAAGAAAGAGGTTGTTCGAGATAAATGATCTTAAAAAATGTATCGATGTGTTATATTTTGTCTACTTGTACATATATACATATATGTACATAATACACATCGTAAAGGTTGTGTGTGGATTGATTTGTGTTGTTTTTTTTATACAAATCCAACTGATAATTGATTATGTCAATATTCACGTAATAATAATAAATTTATGTATTCTAATCAAACATAAAATTTTTGAAATATTTATTTACGTTAAATTGACTGGTTTATTATAGCATTGGATTACATTATTTGTTTGGTTTTGAAAATTGAAAATTTTAGGAGTTTCCTGTTCTGTAATGGCAATTTATAGTGGGTGATTAATTATATATATATATATATATATATATATATATATATATATATATATATATATATATATATATATAATCAGTTACTATATGGGGTTTCTTTCTAATCTTTCCACTCGTTTTTGTGGCTCTTTCGTGGTTCCTTTATTTACGTGCTACTTTACACCATTACAGCGTAATAATTGAAGACATACGACTATAGACCTGGGTTACGTAGAGCCATCTTCACATTGCATTATTTTAAGCCAGCCTACATAGTACTGGCATGAGTCGGTACATGAATTCTGCAATAGAGGTACACATTCCCCAATCTTGATTAGATGATGAAAAATGCTTTTTGCATCTTGCCTTGCTCTAACTGTTAAGATATTTAGAATTGAATTATATATTCAACTATGAGATAAGTCCATTTTGAATTTCAATAAATTCACTTTGAAAAAGGAATCAACAATTCTGCTTATTTACTCTTGCTATTTATAACTCTGCTCTAACAATAAAAATAACTGTAGAATATAAATCAGAGCTAAGAATGGTGTCGACCAATAGGCTAGAAAAGTTTGCACTTGAGAAATACTGATTATAAATCAACCAGTAAATCTATTATTTTCAAAAATGTTAATTACATTAACCAAATTGAATTAGACAATATTTAAATGTGACTATATTTTTATAAATTTCTCACGAAAATTGAATACCAAGAAAACGTAGAAAAGGGTCAGTCTTTGTGCTTCAAAAGTTACCACAAAGGTACAACTAGCCTCAAAAACCAGCCATTTGTAATACGACGTAAATTTAAAGCATTGCTACTCCTTTTTCATGAGTATTATTTATAAGAGATTAAAAGCCCCATTTGCCAACAATATCATTAAAAAATTTGATTATAACTATCAAGAATATATCCAAATTCTTCAAAATACTTTTATATATTCTTAGCCAATTCTTGGTTCAACCACAAATAACTATTATACAGATAAACCAATTATATGGAGAAATAATGTATACTAGACTGAAATAAGGGGAAATAATTGTACCCCGAGTGAAAAGGCTATATTTGAATTTTATAATCTCTTTAATTCCTTTTAGCATTGATATTATTACAATAAATAAAATTCAAATAAATCTATAAATAATATTTTATACAAAATTTATATTCAAACGAATCATTTATTTATCGTGATATCAATGGTAATGAAAGAGATAATAAAATTCAAATATAGCCTTTTCACCCAGGGTACAATTATTTCCCCTTATTTCAGTTTAAGAGCTTGATCTTAAATATAGACAATTGTACTGGCTAATTGGGCGAAGGTCAAAATTAAACATATGCAACAAAATACTGATTTACAATCAGGTTCTTAAGCCTATTTGGCTATATGGCATTCAGCTTTGGGGCTGTACTAAAAATACTAACATTAAACTTATACAAAACTTCCAGAATAAGGTACTTCGGAGTATAGTCAATGCACCCTGGTACATTCGTAATAGTGATTTGCATCGTGATTTGGAGATTCCAGATATAAAACTCGAAATAAAACGATTTGCATCGAAGCATGAATCAAGACTACTGAAACATGTCAATGCGGAAGCCTCTCGGCTACTGGATAATGAACATTTGGTTAAGAGACTTAAAAGAACCAAACCCTTCGAGCTCGTTAGTATGTGAGCAGCTACCTACCAACGAACAGGCACTGTGCATCACTGGATCAACAGTGACCACATTATATTTTAGTTTGTAAGAGTTAAGATGTAAATTGATGGTTAGTCTGGAAAGACTAGTTTCAATAATATATAAAAAAAAAAAAAAAAAAAAAAAATTCAGTTTATATACATGATTTCTCCATATAGTTTGGCTATCTGTAGTAATTATTTGTGGTTCAACCCTAAGTTTGTTTCAAAATCGATACTTTTATAAATTATAATTCTAAAGAGTAAACATCGCTATTGAGCCACGATAAGTTAGCCACAAACCAACACTTATAGGTTTTTTAGAGCAACACCCGAAAAAACGATTTTTGAACATGAGCCGTTATTGCAAAATTGAGAATAATGAATAATTTCTAAGACTGAAATTATGATCAATTATGGTTAGACTAAATACCATTTAAAGTTGGTAATGAGCCGACAAGTCAATTTGAACGTACATTGGACTTATTTTGTTTGTCTATCGTAAAATATTTACTTATCACCAATTTGTGAGCTATCCGATCTGCAATCAATTATTTTAATAAGTTTTTCATTTGTGATGCTTCTGAACATTTTCACTAAATTTGTAAGCGTATCATTTCTTGGATTTGCCATAAGTGTACTTTTAAAGTTAAATCTGCCTTATACTCGGTACACGAGTAACTGAAGTAGATTGTTGGAAATTCCGAATTGAATTGATTCTTTTGTCGGAGGTAATATTCCATCATTTGTTATCAGTAAACGCGAAATCAAAGTCTCTGGCCATCTACAAAACGCTGAAGGTGTGTACCCTAATTTGACACAATTCCTTCCATTTAATATAAAAAAGTTGATATGAACGTCACAGGACATGTTATGTCGACATGTTTAATCGTTGTTATCAAATATTAAAATAAAAAAAAATATTTTAGTTCACTGCCAATTTTTTCAAGACAGGTAATTCACGGACAATTATTAAACAGACAAAAGCACACGAAATATGTTTTTCTGTTGGATAGCCCACGAAACCATGAATAATATATTTTAAGGGCCAATATTTAAAGTTTATAAGCAACACCATAGCTACTCACAATGGGTTAGCATAAACAGAACGAGATTGAATACACCAATTGTATTGCACAGTAGTAGATCTTATTTTAATACTACCTTTAATTCGTTTGATTGTGAAAATATAAGAGGTGGCTGATTTGTTAAGACTATCAATGTATTTGCATCATAATAACAAAAATCATAAATCAATTTTTTTGAAAATCAATATTTTCTTAATATTGTTGAACTTAAAATTGATCGTTGTGTCACAACTATAGCAACTACGGTCCGCTTACCATTTACTCAAAGACTCTATATATATCTGATAAAGATACGAATATTATTTTATCAAAAAGTTAACTAAGAGTTGTGTAGGATTGTTAGGTGAATCTATATTTATACATGGATAGCAAGTGGGAGATTACCTTATTTCCATCTAAAAACTGTTCAAGTTTAAACGATATATTTCCTCAATTATTTTAGAGAAAATTGATATTGGTATAATTGGATTTTCTTCTAAATTTTATTATACATGATCGAGATAACTGCCAAATGGAGACACGTGTAAAATTAATTTTCTAAGAATATTTTCCCTTGTTTCTTATTTTAATTAGCAATTATGTATATACATAATAAAAAGTAAAACTTTCTACTTACGTCAAACAAAATGTTGAAACATAGAATTGTCAAGTGGGAGAAATCGGCTATTTCACCTTCAGTATATCATAATACCCACTTTTACTGTATGCTAAATATTTCATCAATGTGTGAATATGGGCTTATGATTGCATTTATGTTTGTGACTAATGATTTTTTTAGAAATATCAATCCTAAACTAAAATTAAAGTCCTTCTCAAATCCCTCAAATCCTTATCACCTTTAACTCTACGTCAGTAAACATTCATTCTGAATAGGTTTTAAACTTACTGTTAAACGTTAAATAAATATAGTCGGCCTTAAAAATATCAATGCTCATTGATAAGATAGCGATAAGATGTATATGTCTATATAGGAAAATTAAAGTCGATGTTAACTGGAAAAACCCTTCACAAGACGACAAGTATGGATCGGTGCTGTTTGTACTATAAATTAAATGTTTAGTCATGATAGCAAAAATAGTTTTCTACACATTGCTACTAAAGAAGTTTTTATTGAAAGTATCTGGTTAGTCTGCTACTACAAGTACTTCAAATCGTTTCACTCTATTGTAACGAATACAATGAATACTCACGGAGATTCGATGTGCCAAAATTACAGTAATGAAATATAATAATATAGTTCAGCAACTGTACAAAACTGAATTATAAAGCTTAATGTTACAAGGCAATCGATTCAGTCTTACTTTCGATGAATGGACATCAACTAAACCCGTCAATATTGGAACGTGGACACTCACTTTATGTATGACTTTTGGCATTTGGGGATCGCTTTTGATTATTGTGAAGAAGCTAAAAATATATAGTCTGAATTTGCTATTATGTATTATACAACATCCTTGTCATGCTAAAATATGGAAAATTAGTTTTTTGTTATAGCAAAAACTTTGCTTCGGCAAATCGATCCTTTTGGGAATTTTGGTTCCAAATGAAAAAGTTTTCGAAGACTGGAATGTATTTCAAACGAGATGAGAATGAATAAGTTTTGTATTTAAAAATTTGGGCAATCTGCCACTAAAAATGACCGTCTTCCAAAATACATTTAAAAAACAAAGTTTGCAAAAAAATTTGATGGTTGACGCAAAGACGCGATAGAAGATTTTATATACTATAGTAAAAAGTCTCTATACGAATTTAAACAGTATACTGAAACTCTTAATTAATATAAATTCAACGATTTTTCCCATTATTATTAATGTCAAAGCTATATGACAGTGACAGTATCACTTTGCATCACTTTTTCCATGGAAGGAGAGCTTGCAAATATCATTACAACGGAAACCAATTCTAAAGGATGTTACGCATAAAACATCATTTCGTTGGAAGTAGCCGTGAAGCAAATTGTGAAATGATGAAAGTCACAAGAATTTAAACCTAGATATATGAAATTGGATCAATAAAGGTCTGTTCACTTAACATGGTCGCGACCACCATTATATTTAATTAAATAACTAATTAAGGAAATTATTCAACAAAATGACATCGTTACTGAACATTGAATTTAAATCGAAAGACCTCCTGTTGTGTGCCCCTACAATTAAATAAAAAATCAAATGTTGCATGACATTTCATTATTTGTTTCACCAATCACAATTACAAAACGAACTTTAATTACCATTACCACCATTCAAAAAGTGGGAATTTCTCAAAATACGGAAAAGTGGAAAATTAATTTCCTGAAAAATTTAAATATTTCATCCGTTTTTCTTTTGTTAATATATATATATATATATATTATTTTATTAAATAATCATTTAATTTTAAAAAGCGTTATAATTCGTCCCCTCAGTATATATATACACTCATCGTCTAATACACATAAAGTAAGAGAATTTGTGAAAAGCTGTGAAGAAGAACCCTCATAATTTTTTTCTTTCCATTTCATTATAATTATTTAATACTACAACAACAGTAAAAAAATAAATTACTTTATGATTTTTCAGTTTATTATATTGTAATTAAATTATTATATTTATTTATTTTTTTTTTTCGTTACCAAGAATTAAATACAATAAAATTTTTTCTTTCACTGTTCTGTTTGTCTTATATTGTTGTTTTTAAAATGATAACCCTCGACAACAATTGATAATTTGGGATGTTTCAATTTTTAATTTTTTGTTTTGTGTGGGCTAAGTGATTTTTGATAGCGTGAGAAGATGTTATTTCAATTAATAAATATTAAATTATTCAAGGAATTCACTCTAATTTAGCATATTCGAAATTTATATTTGGTAAAAATATACAAAATCTTAAAATGTTTTCCGAATCAGTTATTATTTTTAGAAATGGTCAGAAATGCTTAGTGAGTTGCAATAATAAAACAGATTGTTCATTAAATTATTAGGTTTTGTACTGCTTAATCAAAGTCTTGATGACTATAAAAATAATTAAAACCATCTGTTTTCTAACTTTTGACATGAACATTAAATATAAGCACATATACGATCTACTTTTAGCACTGCCAACACCAGAATTTTCCATGCGAATACCTGATTGTTCACATTCCTTTAAATCGAACAACAATTGCATTTCAAAAAACCTAAACATATACACTCAGAGGTAACCACCTTTCGAGCACGTGCAAATAAGATATGATTTTGCAAAGTTAAACCTCTAACAAATCACCGTGACTGTGAGGTATATCTAAAGAACTGCAAAATACAAAGAATCGCCCAAGAAAATCAGATCTGAACCTTTGATCAACCAATCAATAAATCGAGGATCATTTAATTTGAGAGAAGAAAATCTTACGCACAATCAAAATAGTAATATGGAATGCGAACGGGATAAGGATAAGCCAACACATCTCCAAAATGGAAATAATTCTATATAATCAAAAAATTAATGTATATTGAATCTCTCAAACTCATTTCACAAAATCATCATAAGTGGTTACAGATTTTACCATGCTATTCATCTATCAGAGATAGCAAGAGACTTAAAAATTGAAATAGAATGAAAGTCACAACTATCAAAATTCGAACAAAGCACAAAATAGTAAACATTTTAGCAATATACCGTCCGTCCTCCACGACATAACTTGATATAAAAATGAAGCTTTAAATTTGGTGACTTCCCAACTGATTTAAACAAAACATAGGCTTTAATAGATTTTAATGTAACAAAGGTATATCAGATAATAATATTCGTTTGGAAAAATGAAGTGCTTCTTTTGAAAGTGCTTCCAGTGAAGCAATAATAAAAAAGAAATTCCAGTAAGATTGTCTATAATGAGAATATAAACTGGAATTTTTTCGTTAACGTTTGAACAAAACACCAATCTTTAAGTATCAATAAGAAACACTATAAAGGTCGAAGAGGAAATAGAAAGATAAATAGAACACATAAAAGAAGCTGCGTGGTACACCATCCACTTAACGTAAAAGCGCTCGTGGCAAAGAAACGTAAATCACGAAAGTTTTGGCAAATAAGTAGGATCAACGAAAATAAAACCGCGCTTTATATGTTATAAACTAAATATCTCATCAAAACAATTAAGAATGAAACGATATTTGTCTTCACTCAATATTTGTATTAACCTACGGAATACTCCTTATGGAAAACCATGAATTTTTATGGAACAATTAATTTCGACGGCACTAATTCAAAATGAGAAATTTTGAAATTTGAATTGGGTCCGAATCAGTAAACAAAAAGTCGATCTGTTTGCGAGACACCTAGAAAAACGTTCCAATCTTTACCCAGGCATACTGCTGATGAAACTGTTAATCTAGTCACCGATGTGATGAGTTTGAAATATAACCTGTCACTCTATAGCCTGAGCTAAAAAAGCTATAATTCCAACAGGAATAAAACTCCTGAGTATAAAAATGCTGTGTTAAGACTAACATACCTTCCAAACTACTTCTGGTATAATCATGATATTAAAGCCCGACAGACAATGTAATGATAAAAAGTTCTGCAGGACAATTACCTTATTCCGAATCTCAGTTTAATTTTAGGGAATACCACTCGACAGTAAACCAAGTTCATGGAGTTAGATATTATAGAATGTACACAAGAAAACTAACAAGATATGTTCAAGTTGTTCTAGAAATAAGTACATATTTGATCAAGTTTGACATAAACGATTGGAGTTGAAGCTCAAGCTAAACCCTTTCAAATACTGAAGTCCTACTTAAATGATAGACATTTCTAAGTAAAATATATAGAAGTGTACACAATAGAAGACCTAAAGAAAATAAGTCTATTTCAATACAGCGATGCTAGAAGCACAATTGAGATGGAAAGACATCTAATAAACAAAAAGGAAGAGCTAAACTGGCTCAAAGACAGACACTCTGAACATAATAAAACTTTTATAGAGGTAAATATTGAACGGTATACAGGTTTTTAGATGTGCAATAAAAACATTAAGAAATAAAAATGTTCCAATACATTGAACTTCGGAACATTGTAAACTGTTCTGGGCTTCTCAATGCACTGTCCAGAGCTATTGGGTGAGCAATCCAGAAATTTAGCTATGTTAAATTTGTGAAAGGGATGGCATTCGATATACTGTTATAAATGTGTATCTGTTTGGAAATTTAGTTTTCATTTCCACCTTACTCTATTCATAAGTTGGGAATAGTTAGTTTCAAAATCTCTTTAAATAAAAAATCTTCTACCTTGAAACATGTACCAGGTTTGCATTTGAGCACAACAAATTTTTGATTGTTGTCATTGCAAAGCAGGAGATGACGAGTTTAAAGTGGTATACTCAAACATATTGACAATATCCTGTGAAATAATGAAGTGAAGTGTGTACCGGAAATCACACAATCAAAACTTTAAGACACTATATAGAAGTACTAAAATGAAAGACAGACTGACTCACTGTATATTTTATTGAACGTCGACTGGTTTACTCTAAAATATATCACCAGCAATGTAATTCACTCCCGCACATATACTCTCTCTAATCTCTAAATCAAATTATTATATAAATTTATTTAAATATCAAATTTCATATACGTATATACGAGCTTACGCGTATAACAAAAAATGAGACAACAACTTTTTATTGACGACACTAATGTCGCACACAATGTTTATATTGAAATAAATACATAACAAATGAAAATCGATAAGATGAATTGACGTGAACACAATAATTGCGTATTATTGGCACTGGGTCTGATAAACGATAATGCAATAATTAATTTTTTTTGTAATTTTCCGTTTATTGATTAGAAAATAGTATGTACCTACATATATACCATATACATACATTCAAAGGTCGATTATTATATTATTTTTGTGAATGTGTTAAGCAATATTTAAAAGTTTATTTTATATTTATAAATCAATAAAATAATTTTAAATCACCTTCTTTATGAAAAGTGAAAGTCGTTTTTGTGTGAATATTCATGAAATAAATAAAAATTAAAATATTATACAAATATTCGCGACAAATAAATAATAGATTTATTGCATTACTATACACTTTATACGTAACAGCTAACAACATTTATAATTTTTTGTGTATCGAAAGGTTTGGATTTTAAATCAGTCAATTACCGTGGTTAAACTATAACTTAGTTAAATTTGTGAAAAATAATGAAAATTACTTTTCATTATTTTTCACAGATTTCTCAGGTGTGCATGCGAACCTAAGCCACTTTAAAATGATGCAATTCGTTGTCTTATTTATTTACGTACAGTCAATTTTTATAAAGGGCTTTCCATCATTAAGAAAAAATTTAAAATATGTATTATATTAAAAAGAAAATTGGTTGTCCAGTTAATGCGTTAAATTTTGTTCGAATGTTTTTTGTAACAGTTTTTGGGTCATTACTGTATATTGCACTTATCAAAACACCAAAATAAATTGTATGATCTTGGTATTCAAATAACATCAGAAATTATGAAGTTACGCGATCATCGAACTTGATTCCCGAGGGTTTTAAGAATTGTGAGACATGCGGCACAGTCTTCTTGAAACATAATATCATCTAAATGAATTTTATCCAATTTTGATCAAATAAGTTAGTAATATACTAAGTTAGCACTCACTATTTAGTGATATACATCATTTTTTGATAAAACAGGAGCACTAAAATTTCGGTCCCCCAAATGTTTTGTTTAAAAAACCTATAGAGGTGAAAATGATCTTCATATGAAAATTGCCCATATTTTGTTTGTAAAAAATTGGTTTCAAATTGCTTTATTTTGACTTTTCATTTGTCAATAAATTATAGGGTTGGCAGCGAACAGCACAATAAATAAGACACCATTCTGTCATTTTATAGTTGAATATTGGTCATTTATTTATCGCTATGGAGTCATATACGATAGAAAATCGTGGTAAAGTTATTCAAAAACAAAAAATGGTCAAAAAATAAAATAACACGATTCTCACAATTAGAAAATACTTTTTTGCCATAACCACCCAAATAAAACAACCATCGACCGTTTAGTGAGTAAATTCGAGGCTACGGGTTCTATAAGGACCAGTTTCATTCAGATCATTGGGTTCTACAAGGACCAGTTTGTTGTGAATAATTCGCAAGGATTCGAATTGAATGCAACTTGCTATAAGAGTTAAAATTATGACAAATTGCAAAGTTTCTTTAAAAATCGCCTAGTTATGATCCGGAAGGCAACAAAAAGTAATTATATAACCTTTTAAGGGGATTTTTAAAAAACAAAGCGTACGTTGATTGTTCAACCAAAACTTAAAATTACAACATTGAGGCAAATTCAATATAGAAACGTCTGTATTAGAAAAATGTTCATTTGAGTCAAAAATAAACAATTTGTAGTTTTATAGCTTGCGATTATTTTTCTGCATCTAAATTAGACAACCCTATACACATTAGTCTCGGCTGGTAATTTTCTAGGACTTTTGAGATTATTAATTGATGTAAAACCAAATATACTTTTAAGATATCGTTTTTACATTCGCACCGGATCACCATTATGTTCTTCCTCTTCCACGCCACTAGCATCATTACCATATATAAATGCATGTACGAGTATATGGTATTCAAGTTCAGTTATAAGTGGTTAAACTGAATGGTTTAAATGAACATAATGACAGATTCATTGACATAGAACTTTTCGAGAAGACATTTTGAAACGGTTTTTATACATTTAAATGTACGTATCATTGTCAACGATGAAAATCGAACTTGAGAGCCGTTTAACATTACCCTAATCATCTGTAGCAAAAACTCATGATTAGTGATTATCCTATATTAGTTATTTATGCAGTCTCACTAAAATCAGACGATCGAATTTGGCAGCAGACACAGAACAAATTTGTTAATGTATAGTGAATTAAAGTTAAATGAATTTCTGTTAATATTTTAGAAAGATTATATATATATATATATATATATATATATATATATATATATATATATATATAAATATATATATATATATATATATATATATATATATATATATATATATATATATATATATATATATATATATATATGTATATATATATATATATATATATATATATATATATATATATATATATATATATATAAATATATATATATATATATATATATATATATATATATATATATATATATTTATATATATATATATATATTATATATATATATATATATATATATATATATATAAATAAATATATATATATATATATATATATATATATATATATATATATATATATATATATATATAAACTTATAATTAAAATATAATATAAATTTAGCACAAATTAAAAATGTCTTCAACAATTACAGATGCATCACATCCAGTGGCGTAGCTACAAGGGCGCAAGCCCCGCGCTGCAGTGGGGCCCGCAACGATAGGGGGCCCGCAACGATAGGGGGCCCG
Source organism: Tipula lateralis (assembly GCA_963932295.1). NCBI lineage: Eukaryota > Metazoa > Arthropoda > Insecta > Diptera > Tipulidae > Tipula > Tipula lateralis. Next base: position 129,133,685 of record OZ010737.1, read on the forward strand.
CTGCATTTGTTATGTGATCCGAAATTTGATACTAGATGTCATTTCTTGTTTATGCGTTATAATACATCATGGACACATATGTCTTTTGATAACCCTATTCAATACCTGTAAATATTTAATACCTGCTAAAAGTTTTTGTTTTGATTGTGGGCATCCATGATCATTGATCAAATTTACGAAAAAAACAGCATTTGCAGGAAGTTTTGTTGAGTCACTTTTTCGCAAACAAAACTTCAGCTGAAAGTCATCGTTTGCTCGTGGATTTGTATGGTGAGCATGCTCTTGCAAAAACACAGTGCTTTGTGTGGTTTAATCGCTTCAAAAGTAGTGATTTTGACATTAAGGACAAAGAGCATCCTGGTCAGCCGAAAAAGTTTTAAGCTGAAGAATTCGAAGCATTACTCGATCAAGATTCGTGTCAAACGCAAGAAGAACTTGCCGAATCATTGGAAGTTGATCAAGCAACAATTTCCAGACGTTTGAAAGCCTTGGGATTCATCCATAAAAGATGGGAAATTGGGTGACATACGAGTTGAAGCCAAGAGACGTATGGAAAGACGATTTTGCATGTTCGAAATGCTGCTCGAGCGCCACAAAAATACATTACGATAATCTCAAGCGCAAAAAAGCGTATCTCAAGAAAGACGAGGCAGACCCATCGACACTGAAGCCGAATATTCACGGAGCCAAGGTTATGCTGTGCATATGATGTGATCCACTACGAGCTGTTACCAAGTGGCCAAGCCATCAATCCCCAACTCTATCGTCAAAAATTGTTTCGATTAAAGCAGAAAATTCAGGCAGAGCGGCTATCACGTATATTCGATCAGATATGAGTCAATTATTTTCCACCACGATAACGCTCGGCCATACATTGCGGTGCCGGTCAAAAATTACGAGAATAACGGATGGGAAATTCTGCCTCACCCGCGTTATAGCCCAGACCTTACTCCTTCCGACTACCACCTATTTCGATTCATGCCAAGAATACGCTTCACTTCAAGGTATCGAAAATTGGCTCGATTTGTTTTTGACCGCAAAGCCGTCGCAGTTTTTCTGGGACTGAATCCATAAATTATCAGAAAGATGGGAAAAAAGTTGTGGGTAGCGATGGGCAATACTTTGGATAAAAAATCTTGTGACATTTTTCCACAATAAAGGCTCAAATTTAAAAAAAAATCCGGTTTTTAATGCATACTTAATAGCTTCCAGTATTTCATGTAGTATTGACATGTTTATTATTGTTTCTTACGTTACCTGTAACAGTCGCAACAGTGGAACGATCTTTTTCTAAATTGAAAATAATAATAAATTAATTTTTGATGAACATTTTTTATTACTCTGAAGGGAAAGATATGCAAGGTGGAGCGAGGATAGTCTAAGAGCCTACATTAAATTTTGCGGGGAGGCCATTGTAGTTACGCCACTGATCACATCACGAATTTTTTATCACTTCAAATATTATTATTTAAATATATTAAGGGCCACGGGAGATCAGGATGTTTTTTAGTATTAAAAACCATAAGAAGCAGAAATGCGATCTTTGATAAAATTAAAAAAAAAAATAAAATTTTCTAAATTCTTTAACCATTTCATCTTGAGACTAGATTTCTACCGACCTGATTGGCCCACTGATTATAGCTGCGACAGTTTCAGCGGAAAGTACTGGGTTCGAACCCCGATTGGTGGTGTGAATGTACACATCTATATTTGTACATATGTATATATACATTCATTATAGACTGGGGTGTTTTATCTCTTGCCTAATCAATTTTTATTTGCACAAAAAATTATAACTTCGCTCCTCATAAATCACACACAATAAAAATACAAAATAATTTTTGTTGTAGTAAAATTGATTCATTTTGAAAATTCAATTTATTTTATGTAGCCTAGCTAGCGCTATATAGTAAACTTATATGTATATATAAAAAGTAAAATACAAAATATGTTATCATTCATATATACGAGTCGAGTATATGTATGTATACACACAACATGTATTTATAATATTCAACAGGTTATCATGTCTATAGACTATTTATCATACAAATGAAAAAAAAAAAACTTTGTTGTTCCAAAAAGAAAAACAATAAAATATGAATTTCCCATTTGTAGAGAGGCACATGATACGAGGAACATACATTTGTATAAATGTATATAAATTGGTCGAACCCGCATTTGAGATATATTTTTCATATGACATTGAAATAAGATAAACCAACATTAATTTTATAAATCCATTTCATTAAAAATTTGTATGTATTTAAGATGAGGTTGATTACGAATTTTGTATAAGGAAAGTTTTTTTTCTGATGGTATTTTATGTTCATTTTTAATTCATTTAAATAAATAAATACATTATTGTGGGAAATATACATATATATAAAAGTAATTATACACTTTCTTGTTCTCAATGATAACGGAAATAAAACCCTTATTTGTGGATATGTTAACAATATTTTGGTTGGTTGAATAAGTGACAATTTAACCATTTAGTGATGATCGTAAAATATACGATTTCCTGTTGTAATATAAAATAATTATATTTTTATAGGTGATACGAGTTGAATACAATAAAAAGGTCAACCCATCTTCACGAAAGTACGATACGCGGCAATGTGCAGATGGTATATACAAATCAGACTGTGACTTCCCGGTTTGGCTCCGGCGTAACGTAGAACGTTAAAAGGCAACAGCGAAAGTGTTAGGAGTATAACTCATTCCAAAGATCAGGAAAACTTCGATCTGCTACTATCTTAACCACTCGATCTTTTCATTCGATTAGTAAATGGTATAGTTTTATCCTGCCAGAAAATCGAACTAAATCCGAAGATGATGGTTAATTTTTACCAAAACTAATTAATATTTCGTCTAACAGTTTCATTGTGATCTTTGGAGTTCATTCGAGTCAAATTTTAAACAAAGGAATACTAATTTTAAACATAGGACTTCTAACAAAAAAAATGCTACCCAAAGCATTAAGGTGTATTCGATCATAAATCAGTAATAGTATTTCGCGGAGTGTATTTTTGACGTAGAGGGATGGATAGCACATAATAAAACGTGAGCACGATTTGGAAGTCTACATGCACGCTTCATCCTCAAAACAAAATAATTAAGTTAATAAAATGTATACAAATCTGAAAATTATGTCTAATGTCTTAAGTTAGGACAAATTAAAGTTACGATTTGTTGACACATTAATAATGAAAGAGGAAGTTCCCGAGTCACAACTCACAAGGTATCAAAATTATGTACATCCATAGATGGGCTTAGAAGGACCACCCGTTAATGATGAAACCTTTGTATTGAAATTTAACAACTGTTTTGGATTTAACAACTGTTAACACCGCAGAGCAAAAATATAAATTGCTTATCGCACGACGGAAAGTGATAAAATCAAGTGATGTTTGCTGGTGTCCAGTGTGTTATAGTAGATAAGGTTAGTATGCCTTCAGTAAATGGAAGGCTGATATTTAACGGCCCGAATAATTTTGTGTTTGTTGCAACATATAAAAGAGTCTTATGAGTGGTGTATTGAAAGTGTTCAGGTACCATTAGATTCTTCCATCGAAATTCAGATGTAAATACTCAAATTGAACATAGGTCAGCTCGGTATGGAACATGTAACCGAAAATACAATAAGCCGACACTCAAAGAATAACCATTTGTTTACTACAAAGTACAACACTGATAAGCTGGGGTAGAATAAAAATCTAGTTTATCGTACTTATCAATCTTCAATGTGGAGAAAAGTACGTATAGTATGTACAATATTGATGTTTAGGATGGTGTGGTAAATGAAGCTATTGGAATATTGTGAGTTTGAAATGAAAGAAATGGGATGATTGGCGAGACCAAAATCAAGACCACATTTCTTGTCTAAGAAATGTGGTTCAAGTCGCGTACAAATATTTGATGGACTTTATAGTAAGAATAATTTCAACTTTTGCATATCAAATTGCTATTGCGTTTAATGTTAATCCTATAGAAGGCAGTTGAACGATTCAGAGTCGTTTGAATGATTCGTCGAGATTTTTATACTTGGTTCCTACGAGGTTGGTTTAAATATGCCCATCTTTGTGCAATTAATAAAATACACAAAGTTCAAAATTAATTGTTAAACGGTTTATGATTACAATGCTATACCACTTAATCTGACCACTGGCGGTGTGTAATGGGTTCGAACTACAAAAAAGACTTGAAATAAACGATAAAGTTTATTCTTGAACATCATTTACGATTTGACAGGTAACGTTGTTCGGACGGGTACATCATATAGTTGTTCAAGAGTATGTATTCATAGCTGCAGATTCGAAACCAATTTATGGTTCGGCCTCAGGATACACTTAATGGATTTCATCAATCTGAATTTAATAAATAAACTATTTCCTACAACACTCGTAGCGAATCAATGATATTAAAAGGTCGTTAAATTCGAATATTTAACGTTCAGATTCGATACAAGGTGTTGTCCAGTTTTACACGTCGATGGCGGCCGTTTTGTTTCATCTATATGATAATTCATATTACATATTATGGAGCATCTAAAGCCACAACAATGTGTTGAAGTTATTAGAACATTTTAGTTTAATTGGTGTTAATAATTGTAAATACGTGAAGAAAATTACGTGTTTTGATTTTGATCATATATCAATCAAATCACCCACAACATTGGATTTATAAACCCGATCAATGTCATGGTAAAAAATGCTTGATTCGACTTGAGTCTCGCTCACTCGCGCATAAGAAACAATTTTCGTTTTACCCATATCAAGCCAAGATTTTTCTATTTTATAATTTTCTTCTTCATGGTTATTGGAGCAGAAATTATATAAAATACTCATAAACCATTATTTTCTTTTTCGAGACAAGATAGTCGCGCATATATATAAATATAAAATCAACTTGTACATTTAATACTTTAAGAAATAGATAAATCAAATGGACGTCGGTTGTATAAAATCATTTGATAAATGTTTTTGTAACCAATAATAATCTCATTTAATCATCTTATAACTAAAATAAATGCCATCTTATTTTAATGAACAATAAATTTTGATCGCTTCTGAATGCCAGCCAACAATATTTTTTTAAATTTTTATACGTTTTCGTTATATAGGAAATGATGATCGTTATGGTGGTGATGATGATGATATATAATAATCAAATTAGAGACACACACAGTATGTGAATATATACTGTCTGAGCTTGTGATCAAATCTAAAAACAAACAAAAAATACTCATAAAATTATAATAGAAAACTTGTCTAAATGATCAACGAACGAGACGATGCGCGCACATACATCCACCAGACACATATATAGAAAAATAATAGTTTATAAGTTTTTAATCATAGCGCAAACAAAAAAAGTCAAAAAACTATAATATTAACCTTCAAATAATAAAATATATAAGTTTTTTTATTTATATGCAAAATTCGCAATATCCAATCACAGCAACAGTATATAAAAAAAACTATTATTTGATCTGATTGCGCTTTGTTTGTATTTGGATATCCTACAGCCTAGGCGCACCAAATAAACTTGCGCGAAAATAAGCCAAGCAATTGTTTCATTAAATCAACGATTATTGAATACTGGAACACTCATAACACCGGTCTTTTGATATACGAAATATCAACAATTGTTATAACACGGTGATATATATATATATATATATATATATATATATATATATATATATATATATATATATATATATATATATATATATATATATATATATATGTATAATAAGAAAACGAAATATTGATAAGATCACCAATCATCAAATAAAACCATCTGAAATTGCCTTAAGCGGAATATATAAAATAAAATTAACAAGCAGATTGCAAGAAATTGATTATACTTTTATTTTTGGATTATGTGTTATAGTGTACAGTGCGAACACATTATAAATGTGTCCCTCGGCCTCGCGAATATAATGCAAAAATCATTTTTTGTATTATTTGCTAAATATGTCAAGATAATCTAAAAATATCTTTACATGGGGGAAGCTGGCTTATTTCATAATATTGATTTATCTTCCATATAGCAGGGTTAAAACATTGACGGACGCGAAATAGATTTAGGGACATCTGGCTTAAGTATTTAATATTATCATTTTTTGTTTATTTATTGATCATCCTAATAAAATTTTTATCTTTCTGGACCGTGAATATTTCAATCACCTAATAATATCTGTTTCCGGGGAAAGAAGGTCAACAAGTAATGTCAATAATAAACCAATAAACGATTTTTTATAGCTTTTTTTAACTCACGATGAAAAGGCAGATATACACTTGCATCACCATTTCCTATCTAATCAACTCGACAATAATAACCATGACTTCGCAGTATTTAGTTATTATATGTAGATCAAGCGCCCCTGGCGTGTATACTAAAGAAATCTAATGAAACTACTATCTAATGGCACTAGTTTAGCTAAGATAAGCAAACATTTAAATCTAAGATCTTTCGTCGGATGCAATCTGTGATAGATTTTTAGAGAAATTTTTAAGTAAATTAAAATAGGTTGAACACTCCTGACTTATTGCCATTTATTTTATAGTATTGAGTTTGAAAACATTCCACTTCAACTTTTATATATAGCCTCGAATACAGAATTTCCAAGAAGACTTTAGAAAATAGAAATTCAGAAAATCAAAAGTTGGCCCTAGTGATGTTAGTTATAAAGAGTTTCCATTAAATGTGTTTAAGACCAATATAATTTTTACTTATAAATTTAGCTTAAACGAATAAAACACTCTAGCATATTGTTATCACTCCGAACGGCATTTTACAACAAAGCAATAAAGATAAAGATATTATGGTTGATAAAACCAATAATTTTTCACAAGACATTCTGATGTGACATTGAAACTCTATAATGAATAGTGTTTTGATCCATTCTAAAAGATTCATAGCCAAAATCATTCCAAAACTATTTCTCATTATGGATACACTTTACAGCAAACTTTCCCGATTCGAAAATGGATTACATTACGTAATAATTGTAAATACACGTACGATACTTATTTGAAGAATTACGCAATCTATAGGCAGTGTTACAGAAAAATATGAGATAAAATCGGTTGCCATTTAGAAAAGCCGTGATTAGTCATTCAAAATTTCACAATATATTTTAAATTTAAGTTTATATCACAGAATAGGAAGTAAGGTTAAACTATAATAAAATAGCAAAGAGATAAATCGCCCACTTGCACTTACTTTATGTGAAAGTAAATAGTATACAGTGCAAACAGATTCGTTTACTGATCGTGATCATGAATGTACAACAAATGATAAAGGTATGTTTACATATATTATTGTATATAATTAAGGAAATAAAAAAAAATCGTTTACTATTAATCACCACATTTATGTTAAACAGCTGTTGAAGCAAAAATGTGTGCATCTTGCCGTTTCATCCAATCAGCGATGAGAGACGACGGCCTATAGTCTTCGTAACAAACAACCCAAAAAACCGCGTTCATTTATATATTTTGTATTTTGACACAAAGCAAATGTGTTTTACGTTTTATTTATTTTTTTGTTAACAAAACAAAGCACCTTCTTATATAATACCCCTAAACAAATTTTCTTTTATTATCATCATTATGATCGCATTTTTTTTTATTTCGTCTTATAACTTTTTTTTTTATTTTTAAACCGTGTGCGGTGTTTTGAAAAACACCTGCTAGGAAATAAAACAAAATAATAATCGTAATATTAATTCATAAGATCCGGTAAAAAACGATTCTTGAAGAAAATATCAACAATAAAAACCACATATAACAGCTTTTCCATTCACTAGAGCTACACAAGAATTTTTTATAAATAATTCTTGTGTACTGTAGTGTTATTACTTACATACCGACTACAATATAACAAGAGATTATATTGTAATTTTCTGTTAATCCTGTGTATCCAGTTTTAAGATATAAAACTTAACAAAAAAATCACTAATAATACGAAAACCTTAAACAACACTTATTTTATCCAAACATGAAATAAATAATTCCAATAACCGTTTTAAAGAAGACGCACAAGAAATAAACTGAATAATTTAATTTTTTCTTAAGTATTTTTACTTTAACAAATCTATCAATTATTTTATAATTTCACACAAATTTTTGTATTTTAAATTTATTTTATTCCACTAAACTTTTGCTTCTTTGCTTTTCAATCTAAAACCAAATAATTTCACTCACAAACAAAATTTCACTGAACCTCTCAATAATAAAAACAAAATTTTTTCGAATCACAATTTTTTTTTTCCAAAATCACAGAAATTAATAAATTTTTAATTAATTAATAAGAAAAATAAATATTTTCTCATTTTTTATGTAAACACAAAATTAAAACATAAAAATTAAATAAATAAAATAAAATTTAACAGAAATGAAAACCAAAATCTTCACTAATCGACAATTGTATCTCAACTGACTGACCTCGTCGAATAAAAATAATAATTTTTTTATTTCGCTGCTTTTGCATTTAACGTCATCATCATACATCCATATCCACACACATATAGCAGCGGTTGAATGAGATGGTATATAGTAGTATGTAATTCAATTGGAATAAAAAAGAACAACAAGCATATCGATAAAATAAACTGAGTTAGTGTTGGAGGGAGGGTCAACAATTGGTAAGCGAACGAATGTCGCATTTTGTTATTTAATGCAACTGACCCTTGTACTGTTTTTTCTTGGAAAACTATTTCGTAACTATAACGTGCATCATTGTTTATGAGTTAACAAAATCAATGAAACAAGATGCCGTTCGTCTAATTAGACGTATTTTAGTATTCGTAATTAGATTGATAGAACAATTAGATTAATTTCGCTTAGACTAATCGACATAGTTGGAACATATGAAACCGAACAGAATTTTAATGGTCATGGAATGCCACTAACCATTTATAACCACTTTTGTATTAGCTTTTTGTTTAAAAAGTGATGTATTGTATATATGAGCGTTTATGTATATTGTACGTCCAATTCTTCCAATTAGACTGTGTCGAAAATCCATGATACTCTTTAGCACAAGATTTTGACTTGTTTATAAAACTCTTTCGATTATTACAGCGCGCTAGCTGAAGCGTAAGTGATTGAGTAAGTTTTGAACTTGTTGCAGCATGATGCAGTATCGACAAGCAACATCAGCTTCTATATCGAGATGGGAGTGTCTAGTTAAAACTATCTGTGGCTCGGGCGCCTAAGGAAATAGCAAGTCGGTAACTTTACCTATGTAAAACCCTTCAACTACTGCCGGTAATATCACTTGCGGGTGCCCTATTATATCGTTGCGGAAAACGACGCGATTCGGACAGATATATAGATATATTAAGCAAATAAATGTCATTTAAGTCTGTTCGTTTTATGTATAGTAGCAATTTTGTATAATATGGGCAAAACATAATCGTCACAAAAATATCCGATATGACGATAAATGTGTTTCGATAGAAATTCAATCGCATAGACAATTAGCCAAGAGTTGTTATTTATAACTTGTAACAGCAGTTTGGATTTATTTTCCCAAACAATTTCATTAGCAACGACCAACTTTCTCACACCATTCCAACCGCACTTTGCTGTAGGCAGTAGTTATCTCAAATAAGAATACGTTCTGTTTTCGCCTTTTTTTCTTCAAAAACACTGACTGCATCGTTTTTTTCCTCGTCCTTAACTGTTGCGATTTCATTGAATGCCGGTGTGAGTTTATTTCACTTCAATTCGCTTGTTAGTCTTATTATTCTCATTACCAGGAAAGTATTCTTTTTCAACCACCGCTTGTTTTCGTTTTGTATTGATTTAATTGACGTAATAGTAATTGGGTAGATTTACCGTACAGTGTCACTTTATTAAACAACGTACGTCAGAATCCATTATTTATCTATTTCACTAAATCGGCAGATGATTTAGAATAAAATAAATGCGAACCCCCACAGTTCAAAAGTTACTGCCATCTATGATTACTTTAGTGCGACTTTACTTAGATTCAGAATTTTAAACCAAAACAACCATTATAAATAATACAGTACCAATAATACCATTAAGTAACTTACAAACCCAAAACTAAATGTTATATAACCGAAAGATGGCCCAGTTAAATATTTCTAATTTATAATCTAAAATTGTGAAACTTACGGAAATGTCGTTTGCCTTAATACGCACGAGTATACTCCGGTAATTTTTCAGGAACTTACCTGGAAATAAAAGAAACACATATATTATTAGTAAATTATAAGTTAAATGACTGGCCATATTTGAAATCCAAACTTTGGTTTAACACCTCTGATCAAAAATAAAATTAAAATAATTTAATGCCATCTCTTTTTAATTTTTTTTTTATTTATATTTTATTTAATACAACTTCTTATGTGTGTTTACATTTACAAACAAAACAATGAGTATAAACTTGAATTATTAAAAAAAAAAAAATTAAGACACATACGAGTATAAGTAAGAATATAAATAAGAGAAATACGTATTTTATATATATAAAAAAATATTTCTGAACACATTGTATGCGATTCGATGTTACTTTTTTATATGAATTTTCACGTATATGCTCATATAATAAATTTATACACCGTGCGCATCACAGAGACAATTAAGAAAATAATTTTTTCGGTCATAATTAATCCTGGCAAGTACTTTATTCGAATGTGATTTTTATGTTACATGCTGAATGTAATAAAAAATAATGTGGTTTTTTGTTGCTATGGTGATGCCTTCGTCGTATAAGGAAAGTTGGTTTTTTGGACAATTAACTGAATTAAGACAAAAAATGTTCATGCATGTTAAAGTGGACAACAACAGTTCTGCTTGTGTGTGATTCTGAGAATTATATCATTTGTTGTTATATTTTCATTTTGATAAGAGATAAGTAAAAAATGTACTCGAAATAACCACGTGATCCAGTCGCACAAATTATCTAAGCGTATAGAGATAAGATATTGATAACATGGCTAAAAATTAATTTCGTACCTTACATATTTTAGAAGATATTAACACAATGTAGGTATGAAGATTTAAAATAATTAAATGCCAATTTCTTAATCTTCACAATTATTAGAAATTAATGAATGGATTTATTAAATGATTAGGTTTACTGCTAAGTTTCGGGTACTCAACGCGACAAACGAGCCCACGGTGCTAACTAATGACTAAATCCAATTCGAAAATGCACATAGCGGCCTTGGACAAATTTAAACCAAGGAAGGAACATTATCTGGCTGAAATTAATCGATTTAATAGTTAACCACTACGGAACCAACTTGGTCGGGATAGCTGCAAAACCGATGAATGGAGTCGCGATGCTCAGGACAGTTCCCGCATATAAGATCCTGAGATACACCAGTACAATGAAGATTAACTTTAAACCGACCATGACCAGTATAAGAATCGCAACAAACACATATCTGATCTCTTTTCAAAGTCAGCACATACTTAGAAAACTTTAAGTTGGATTCAAACATATTTAACTTTCGGTAAGTAGAGTGTGCAACCACTTCATCGTTAAATCTGTGAGAGATTTTTTTATATTACTTTCTTACTCTTATTAAAAGATAAAAATACGACATGGTTTAGGATCAATTCAGGTTAATGTTAAGTGGACCTTCAATGTCACAATAAACCGGAACCCAGATTGAATCTCTATTATAAAAAAGAAAATATTAAGACAATATATACCGCCCAGGTGGCGCATTGGTTAAAACTGCGGCAGTTGGAGCGGGAGGTACCGGGTTTGAATCCAGATAAGGGCGGGATGAAAAGGGGATTTTTCACCACTTGATTACGATCGGTGGTGTAAATGAACACAACTATGATCGCCTGTTGTAGTGCAGAATCCATGGGCCGACCCATCTTCCATGTCAGTACTATGGGCTGGCATGGAGCTATGCAATGTGCTTAGGTAAATCGGACCTATAGCCGTACGCCTCGATTTGTCTGTAAAGCGTAAGGTAAGGACGTAAATAAGCGAACAGCGAAAGAGTTGGGAGTGCCTTAAGCACCAAAACTGATTGCATAATAATAAATATAAATAAAAAAAATATATGTAGTTCTCAACAAGTTTAGAAATAATTGAAGATTTAAAAAATTAAGTACTGAATTATGCCTTACTATTACTGCATAGAAAAGTACATATGTTTGTATACAACAGCGAGATTTACAGAGCTACGATAAAGTCTTATATAGTCTATCAATTCTGCTTGAAAAACTATACAAAATGAATCTTAACAACTCAATGATCTAAGACCATACATATAAGAGAAATAGGTTTCGAAACATGTTGTTAGTGTACAGCAAGAGCCATCAGAAGACAAGAGATTCACACAATTCTCTGAGAAATTAATGTGATCATTGATTGTTATTAAACATTTCCGCTATACAATCGGACTTGTTCAATCGGACCATCATTGAGACTCATTTAGACGGTGACCCTATCCTGAAGATTTCTCTTTTATTTGAAATCAAAACAATGTTAATGAAATCTTCCGTTCAACTACCTATGGCTCTAGTTTTTCTAGGTGAAAAAACATATCGTTCAATCCAAGCATATAAACCTATTACCTTTTAAATAAATTTGAGCTTTCGTCGAGAAGAAATCTGAAGATTATTGATTGTTGAGGAAATTCATACCCATTAAGAAGACAACCCTTGGCTCATTTTGACTTCCTAGTATTCTGAGATTTCTTCTGAAATTAATAAAGAAGTTTTTTATTTCAAAATCTATAATTTCGCTGTCAGGTTCAATTAGATCGGCTCCTGAATAATCTCGATTAACTATAGTTTCTCCAGAAATGTTATTTTCTTCGATAGTCCAATACGCATCCAATAATGTTATTTTCTTCGATAGTTCCTTTCAAACAATAATTCATCTATTGTTGTGAGTAAGTGATTTCCAATTCTATACGCGCAAGTTAAATTGGCTAAACTCATATTTAGGAATTTTCAGAACGAGGATTTAAAATTTTATTTTAGATATTTTCTAAAAGTGTTAAAAATATTGAGTATTGAGAATTATTCAAGACTAATGTCTGCAAAGCGAATGTTGTGTCAGGCGTAAAAGACACTTATTTTTATGGTGTAAGTTTTGTCTGGATGAGACGAGGAATTGTTCAGGAAGATGATGACTTTACAATTTTTTAAATAAATTTGTCAATCCGTCAAAAAAAACACCGATGTCGTCTACGCTCATTTGTTTAATTTCAAACAGATATTTGAAATCTGTTCGACATTTAAATTTTTTTGTAGACCATTCCGAGTATAATTCAATTTTCCTTTTCACCCAACATATTGCATAACAGGACTATTGTAAGTCGCTCTCATTTTCTAACGTGATGATCGTGTCTTGGAAAAAATCAAATAAATATATTTAAAACTTTCAAGCATCTATTTGATGCGGTGAATTCTGTCAAATTTATCTCTCATCTAATTTTTATGTTTTTTCTTGTAATAAAGTGCCAGGTAAAGGCCAAATTTTGAATCTTGACATTGTGAATCAATTTAATAAAAGAACATCTTGTTCACCATTTTGTACATGATGTTATATGTTTTCGTTTTAGAAATTCAAATTCTTAGAACTTGAACTTTGTTAATTTTCAATTTTTGTGCCAGTTTCCGTTGCGATTATTTTTCACTTTCTGTATGTTCAATTAAACTTATTTTTGCTGACAGAGTTGTTTTATTGCAAGTTAGGTATTTAAATTACTTTTTGTTTGAAAAAAACCTTCTGTGTAATTAATTAATAAAAATTGAGTAGCTACTTGCGGTACACTCTGTGTATACGGATACATCTTTGCATATAACTACAGTTGCAATTAAATATATATAAGCAACTAAACAAATGAATGTCTTGTTGCGCCATTCATTTGTTTAGTTGCTTCCATCTTACACCATGAATCAAATAGTAGACCTCCCAATATGCAAGATACACAAAGTGAACTAAGGTTAGATGTATCAGCTTATCTCTAACAAAATAATTTTCGATTTCAAAATGTAGAGATGTATAGAAAACATAGATTATCTCACTTCGACAGGTAAATTTGGAGCAATACATTTTTAAATTCTACACGCTTCTAACTTTCTTATAGAGACAGTAACGAGCACTATATATATGTTCATATATGTGGTTTTACTTACTGATATACATATGTTACAATAGAATATTGATTTCTTACACACCCACACTCGTAATGAAAATCTGTTAGATGACATGCTTAGATTTATTGAAAATTCATCAATAATATTTTGTTTATATAAGTATCTATAAGAATTCACTAATACACATTATCAAGTACTTTTGTAAATAGAAAAACCACAATAAAACTAAACCTTAAATTTAGAAAGAATTCTTTAAGATCTCGTGCGATTAGAACAAACAAAAAGTAGTAGAGTATAGAGATGGAAAATTCTAGAAAAATCTATGTACATATATACCAACAAAATCGACAAAATTCAAAACCACGATGTAAACATAAACAAACATACATAATTATTTATTATGTATCTGCTCTACATATACAAATATGTAGTGTATGTTTATATATTTTTTATGTTTCCAATTACATGACAACAACAAAAACGACCAAAGAATGAATACCAGCAGCCACAAAAAAACTGTTTATTTTTAAGACATGTATATAAATATTATGTTGCTTTTGATTATGTTAATAATATGTATTATGTATATATGTATTATTTCTTAGATCTATTGGTGTAATTGATTCATTTCTCATATAATTTGTTTAGAATACAAGCACACATAACGTTAAATAGAATTTTATGAAGTAGAAAAGAACGAAAAGTTGTAAAAAAAGAATTGCAAATTAAATTTATAAAGAAAATGTATAATTTAAAAGATTCTTGAATATCGTATAGACATTATTTTTTTTATAGAACCTTTGGCTAATAATACTTATCAAGTCAAAACCTATATGGTTAGGAGAAGCACTAGACTATCGATTTCTTTATCGTTTCGCCCACTTGTCTTTACATAAATTATAGTTAGCTTTATTATTTCTAAAGCATCATTAACATTAAAGTTGACATTTCTAAACACATCAGTGAAAGATTATATTTTTAAACAAAGCGAGAATAAATTATTTATTATATTAACAAGTGGTTATCTGATTAAGATTATTTGCTTTGATGCTGCCTTTGATTTGTCGTACATTAAGTTTAGGCCGACTTATAAAATATACAATACAGTTACCCCAATAAAGAAACATCAAATGGTCTAAAGAAATGTTTATTAGAAATTATAAAGATTATTCAACTAAATTGTGGAATGAACTTCATTCAACTGCTGTATAATAAAATGAATAATTAGTCACTGAGAAAAATAAATAGTAGAATCATACAAAAATAATTTTAAATTGACTTGGTTCAAATATGATAATGCGCTGTTAATGGATTTTATTAAATTATGCCTATACATAGTTAAACTTAGTAAAGTAAAACATTGTTAATTATACTATTTTAATAGTAAAATCACAATTGAACATGATTAATCCAATAGCATTTAAATAGTAAAATTATAACCAAACGTTGCTAGTTGAACAATTTACATTTTACAATCGTACGTAAAACAATTAAAATTTTAAAATGTTTTGTATTAATTTTATTTCGAAAACCTTGTTGATTCATCATTCATTAGAGTAAAATCATAAGTTTTCGTTTGTTAATTTATCAATTTTTTAACGCATAATCATTTATGATATATTATTGATGCAACTGTTTCCATAGTTAAATCATAGGGAACATTTGCATAATACAACAATTTTTATAGTCAAATCATAGATTAAACATTTTTTATTTAACAGTATTCGTAGTAAAATCATAAGCGAAATTTTCTTAATTCAACAATTTCCGTAGTAAATTTACAGATGACATTTTATTGATTTAATATTCCTTATAGTTAAATCATGGATAAAACTTTATTATTTCAGTAGAGTTATTTCACTAAATTAGTTTTCTGATATGCAGCAAAATGATTCAATAACGTCAAATTCTAACCCCTTTGAGCTTACACTACATATTAATGTGAAAATTTAAAGAGAATTTTATGTTCTGTATTCAAACATTTTATTTATTTATTCAGGATTTATTTATTTTATAATTTTTATAATCAATTTCACATTATAATATTTTTTCAAGGTTAATTTCAAGATTATAATATATATTTAAATAAATAACCTAACTTAGAAAAAAACATAAGAATTACGAAATTCATAACTAATTAAATTTAAATTTATATTTAACTAAAGATTTTAACAAAATTCAAAAATTTTAAACGAACACTTTAAGTAAAAACTTAATATTATAAAAATAAATATTTACTGGTACATGTTTAAATTCCTTTGTATTTGGGCTAAGACCAAAGTGCTCATCGAATTTGTGTGTGCTTTCTAATTAATGGCAACGTAAGGCTCGAAAATAACAAAATTGTTGATAACATTCATTTCTCTTACATTGTTTTTCTTTTTTTGATGAAAGTAAGTGCATAACTTTCAAATGGTCGATAAGCGAAGATGTTGTTAAAAAACATCTGAGCATAAAAATCAAAAAATGTTGCCCAAAAAGTAGTTTAAAAATTAAAACTATTTGTTAAAATCAAGATCGCTACTTCACTGTAGATTATTTGTTACATATGTTGTATTTATGCATTTAATAATTCTGTAACAGAAAAAAAGAAATAATTATTTATTTTATAATAACCATAGCTCCAAAATAAATATTTTACCTTAAATTATTTTTAAGATGATTTCAAAGTTGTAATGAATTAGGGCTTTTTATATCGTAAGGAGTTATCTCATAAAATTATTTTTTTATGCCAATTTTTGTTGTTAATCAAGAACTTGGAAAAGTTTAAAGCAACAATCTAAGCATTAAATAAATGAGTTAAACTCATACAAACTCCCATCCAAAAACAAATAGAATTGTTGAATTTTTGTTATTTCTCCACCACCACCAACAACAATTAAGAAAGGATGAATTATAACTCCAAGATTATAATATTTTGTGGTAACTTCCTCGATTTTTGTCATAATTATTGATAAATATTAAATGTAGTACAAAGTTTCTTGTGCATCACTATAATGGTCTGCTTCTTGGAACCGTGCTGCTGGATATATAATTGAATTTAAAAGTAACGAATTAATCTATCTTCAGATTCTGATATTGTAAAATATTTCAAATCATAAATTTAGACATAAATATATATATATATATATATATATATATATATATATATATATATATATATATATAAATATATATATATATATATATATATATATATATATATATATATATATATATATATATATATATATATATATATATATACTAAAAAAATAATTTCAACGTATATTGTATACATGTTGTACCTATAGACTGATTCTAACACAAGATTTAATGGATAAACAATTACTATTTTGTATATACTTACGTTAATAAGATTGTCGATCAAAATCACAATTCACAAATATTATTTACAAATATTTAATGTATCCACTCAATAACACTGTAAAAATTTACACGACACCTTTTCAAAATCAAGAATATATTTTTCACTACTGCTTTAAAGTAATTTCTTGTCACTTTGAACTACAAAACTCAAATAGATATTACATCATTCTTGCATCAACCGAAAACTGGCTATGAAATACGATTTGGCACGAAGCAGATAATACGTAGCTAAAACCAAATGCAAAGTTGTAAGTTCATTACTAAAAAATGTTAAATTTTCGGAAAAACATTCAAGAACTTTATTGTTTGACATTTTTAGAAATTTTAAATATTCCTATGTAAAATTGTTAACAAACCATTTTGAATCATACATAAAGATTAAACAATTTACTATTTCATGAGACTAAACTTAAATGTCTGTTTGTTAAATTATTATTGAACCTGGTTAAATTAATATATAAAAAGAACTGTAGATTTATTGAGAGAGTAATTTGAGATATAAAGAAGAACTGCTGAAAAATATTTTAAGTTATAAAATTATATATGAACATATTTGAATCATGTGAGAGATTATTTGAAATGTACAAATTTATATGAGTTACAATTAAACTTGTAAAATTATATTTATTTGATAATGATTTACTAAATGAGTTTCTAACTATTTTTTATGGTATATTAACAAGTTATGCGTATGATTTTACTAGTCAACTTTTTTCTCAGTGGGAATGCCAAACAGTTGAACTTAAGTACTTGTAGTAATGACTTTTTTACATAAGAAAACAGTAAACATAATATAATAAAAATACAATCAACTCGACTAATTATATAAATACAAACGTATATGTAAATATTATGCACAAGCACATCCAGGGGAACAATACTATCACTTTATATTGTATGTGTCCAAGTTTAGCTTAATCACAACAGTCAAAAAATTATATTTTAGTTAAATAAATAATATTTTGGGGCAATCTCAAACAAAACAAATAATTAAAGAATAATAAGTTAAAGGGAAATGCTTGTGGGCATATGATACTTTAACCGTGTAATTGAAGAAGAATGAGTATGTATATTATTGTTTGTGAAATTCATTAAGGATTGGGTCACGCAATCATTCTTTATTTAAATATATAAAAAGAAATGAACATAATACACTTCTATAACTAAAAACCATAAAGGGGAACCGTTCAAAATAACGCGTTTCAAAATGTCGTGTTACAAAAATACACTTCGCACAAAATGATGCATTTTAAAATATTCACAATAAATTACTTCAATATAAACACACTATAGAGTTTTGCTAAACCATTTTTTCCGGAATATTTAAATACCAGAACTTAAAATGCTCCACAAGATTGGATCCCAAAAGATTTTATTGTTTGTCTTGAAATTGAAAAGAACTTATATAAATATGATGTTCACCTTAATGAATATTTAACAAATGTGATTTTGAACTATTAACGTCCATTTGGGAAATCATAGCATATTCCAAAATTATGTGGACCAAGTCCCTGCGGCTGCATCTAAGCAAAAAAGGTTCATACGAATTAAGGATGTTAGTCACTCAAACGACTAGCCGCAATTACCTTTGAAGCGACCATTATTTATATTAATTAGGGTAGTAAAAACTATTCATTTATCTTAGAGACTTGATGTTTTTAGTTGCTAGTAGATATTAGTTGGCGATTAGGTAAAAGTAATGCTGTGTTTCATCATATTATGTATATTTAATTCATCAGCAGCAAAAAAACTGGATTAATTTATTTATCTCATCATTTGCTGTATTAAAATACATGTGTGGTGATTCCTCAAAACCTAATCATTTAATATGAAGGTAATTTATATTCACAATGACACAACATTTTTATATCCAATATGAAAAACATTTTAATATCCTCGTACAATATGACACTTTTAATTCGTCTATAAATAGTTAAGTACAGTCATATTGAGCTAAACTGATCTTTCATTCCATTTTATTATGTATCCTATCAGAGCCATCAAGAATACAGAGCAGTAATAATATGACGTATTTTAGTAGAGCTAAATTCCGAATACATACAAAAAGAATGAAACAGAAGAAATCATCGAGAGCAGAGAGAAACACTGATTTATTTAAAATTTAGGTGAAAAAAGAATGTGTTGAATAGTTGAAATCGACCTAAAAACAGTGATGATCAACACTGCACTTTAATGAATATGAAATAAGACATAAAATATAACTATTTATCTCCTTGTTAGAACAACATCTTTAAGACATCCGCTATTTTCAATTAAAATAGCCAGATGAGTTAAGCCATAGAATCGTGATGGTCATCCAACACGACTATTTGTAAAATAACTTGATCGCCAAGACTCTATTGGTATAAAGATCATCAGTACACTAGAATTGGATAGCATCAATAAGACAACGAAATTGCGATCTTATTGAACTAGAGGTTCGTTGTTGATTGATGGCGAAAAAATAATATTTTGCGATAATCCATTGAGCTTACATCATAGAATGGCTGCTCGAAAATATCGAATGAAATTCATCCCAACATGCATATTTTATCGCACTGAGTAACGTGTCGTGAAAGTGCTACTGAATTTTGGATTAATTATATTATATCTGTATACAATGACGAATTATTATTTGGTATTTATTGAACGTTACTTCCCCAAAAGTGTATTTTTCCCTTTGTTTGATGTTTTGTATATATGCTGTAATTGTGTTAGGCTGCCTCCTAATTTCACCTTGTGATAAGACTTGATGCGGAAAAAAGTTTCATTATATTTCTTCTTTTATGTACCAATTCCTGGTCCATTGGCCAATACTGCTGTATCATCAGCAAAAGTTGCGATGAAGGTTGTTTCCGTTGTCGGTATATCGGAAGTATAAAGTAAGGATCGGAAGTAGGGTTACGGTTACGGTCATTTTTTCAACATTTCCCGTGGGAGAGCCATTGTTTTTATAACAATCAAATAGACGACGCCGTTTCCAATTTCACCGAAACCGTTCTACATGGAATGAGTAAATATATCCCATCATCCTTTTCCAATCCTAATCCTAATTTTAAATTTTTTTCAAAAGAAGCCGCCAAAGCCGCCAGACAAAATAAATCTGCTCACAAGAAATATAAGCGCAACGAAATTTCGTTTGACGAATATAAGGCCACACGTAACATCTGTAAAAAAATCTGTGCGAAGGAAGCGAAAAGAGCTGACAACAAGAAAGCCGCTAAGGCTTCCGAGTTGAAAATCTCCGATCGCAACTTTTACCAGATGGTCGCATCGGTTGCCAATATTTCTAAAACATCTATTTCAGCAATGAAATGTGCAGACGGTGCTTTGGTGGTGGATCCATATTTGCAGGTCGACTTACTGGCAAACGTCTTCACTTCGAACTCGACTTTAGTTGTCCCCGATGGAGTTACACCTCCGTCAATTCCGTATTGTGGTACCAAAATGGATCCTGTCAACATCTCGGAGGAAATTGTCTTCAGGAACCTGAAGACAATGGACATAAATAAGGCCACCGGACCTGACGGAATTCCTGTTCGAATATTGAAGGAGTTTGCTAGTGACTTGGCTCCAATATTAACTAAAATTTTTCTCCTTTCTTATAAGCAAGGTAAATACCCGAACGCCTGGAAGAGTGCGATGGTACAACCCGTCTTTAAACGTGGTTGTGATAAAACTGACCCTTCAAACTACCGGCCAATATCAATTGTGTCAGCCGTGGCTAAAGTTTTTGAGAAATGCATTAACCAACAACTGGTGAATTAATAAAATAATTTCAGATAAACAATATGGCTTCCGTGAAAGCCGCTCCACAACCGATCTTTTGACGTATGTTACAAACAAATGGAATCACGCCCTTGAGCACCATGGAGAAGCCTTTGCAATCGCTTTAGATATATCCAAGGCTTTTGACAAGGTTTGGCATGAGAATCTCATTTGTAAACTTGTGGCATACGGCTTAGATTCGATGACCATCAAGTGGATAAAAAGCTTTCTCAAATACCGAAAGATCAACGTTGTGCTAAAGAGATCATCAACGACACACTCCCCAAATGCCGGAGTCCCTCAGGGATCAGTTTTGTCGCCAACTTTGTTTTTGTTATATATTAATGACTTGTTGGATAGCACTGTGAACCCTATCCACAGTTTTGCCGATGATGCAACATTGCACTCTTCTATTTCATTCGAGGTCGAGTCTACTCCTTCAGAGTTAAACGGTAAACGGCTGGAAGTTGTCACTTCGCTTAATTCCGATTTAAGTACAATATTTGAGTGGGGAATTAAATTCAGGTCAAATTTAACGAGAAAAAAACACAAATATGCACGTTCTCACGTAAAAGAAGTCGCAACGAATACCTTTTTGTGGTAAAAGGCCAGGTTCTCGTGGGTTGTGACTTAATTCGTCTGCTTGGTGTCCAAATTCGTAATAATTTAAAATGGAATGAACACATTATCGCAATGGCCAAATCAGCTTCACGTAAACTCGGGTTCCTCAATAGATGCAGACGGTTTTTTAAATCGCATCAGGTTCTCCAGATATATAAAACCTTTATTAGACCGTGTATAGAATATTGCTGTCAAGTATGGGGTGGAGCATATGGCACAGCTCTCCAGTTGCTCGATAGAGTTCAGCGGCGTGCCATACGAATTATACGAAACTCCAGACCTACGAAAGATCTAGACAGCCTACAGCACCGCAGAGATGTTGCAGAACTATGCGAGTTCTATAGATTAATAAATGGTAAATGTTCTGCAGAATTAAAGGAGAAAATACCACCATTAGTTACGCCAGGACGGGTAACACGAGGAACGGTCAATGCGCATAGGTTTACGGTGAAGCTGCCGAAACCTCGAACTGAAGGTACAAAGCGCGAATTCATTCATCGAACATCCAGGAAGTGGAATTCGTTATCCGGTTTTCAGTTTCCGTTGAATTATAGAATGCGCAAGTTTAAGGCAGTTATCAACCTTTACCAATTGAAGGACCGCGCGTTGGGTGCAGGAGCTCTGACAGTTACAAGGAGCTAGGACTGTCTAAAAGTCCGCCCTGCACCCAATTAAAGCTTAATATATAAAAAAAAAGGATGGACTCTAATACGCAATCCTGGGGTACCCCTGCTACGGCTGGGTAAAAGTTGGAGTATGCTTCTTCATGACATACTTGAAATTTTAGTTTGGGGAGGTACGATTCGAGCAATTAGCATTAATTTTGTACCACATTTTAATTATCATGTAAACAAGACATTCAGGCCACAATCTCTAGAAATCAATTGATACATCTAGAAATACGGTAGGACAATATTTCTTCTCTTCAAATGCTTGTTCTATCATTGCAATCACGCGATGAACTTGATCAACTGTCGAATGTTTATTTCTGAATCCAAAACTGGAAGTCAGGTATAATGATCATTGGTTTTAGTCGTTTGTATAACAGCATTGAAATAGTTGGTAATAAAGTGATCGGCCTATATGATGCAATTTGCTCAGTTGGCTTTGGTTATATATATATATATATATATATATATATATATATATATATATATATATATATATTTATATATATTTATATATGTATATATATATATATATATATATATATATATATATATATATATATATATATAATATATATATATATATGTTAATATAGTGACTGCCCTCTTTGATAACTCCTTAAACAACCTTGGCGAAATTTCATCAATTTCATCTTTTTGGTGTTCAAATTCATATCTATTCTAATATTTGATGGAGATCTATAGACTTGTTTAGAATCAATAGTAGATTGTATGTCATGTGGTTGAAATATTGATGTTGTGCAAACAGTTCTGCGTTTTCTTCATTACGTCACACTCATTCTCCATTTAAATTCCTTACACTTAGATTATTGTCCTCTTGTATCTTCTAGTAGCTTTTCAAATAGAATAATTTTAAGTGCAAGCTTCTTTGTGTTCTTTAATTAGTCGGTTAACTTTATTACTTATCTGATTAAAATCTCTTTTGTCAATAATGGTTATATGTCATATTTGTCTTTTCGTACGCCTTTCTTTTAATAGTTCAATTCCTTGAATATGAAAATACTATAAAAAAGTTGATGTAACCACAAAAAAGGTTCATCATTGAAATTGATTTGATGTTTTATAGTTGACACAATATATGAAAACCATAAACAAGCACTTGTTAAAAATAACAATTAGTTATACTAGAACCTGTATGTAATGTGATACAGTGGGAAACCCGTTGAGCATTTTATGTTCTCCAATCCTTTCTTTACCGTTAAATAATAAAATTTATTATTTTAAGATATAATTATTAAACACAACTTTCAAAAGTATATTTAATGAAATACCACCTTATATACAGCATATAAACCTACCGGTCTTTAACAATCGCTTTAACAGCAGGAAAACATAAAATAAATATTCATGTATACACAATTACACACATACGAGTATATTCAAAATAATAATCATAAAAATAAACGAAAATTTCTAATTTGCATTTTTACCTTTTAAATTTCCATAAACGAGAAAAATTAATTTAATAAAAATGTCAACATAAATTTACAATTTTTATTTTAAAATATTAACTATTTAATTGAAAATGAAAATTAATTGGAAAATAATTTACCATTTAACTAACCATGGCAAAAAATGTTTGTATATCTTATGGTCATTAGCATAGATAAGAAATGATTGTTATTCGGTGTGTTCAGCGTAAAAAGAAAATTGTTGGCGCTCCATGAGGATTTTTACTCTGTATCAACTGACCTCTTTAATAATCAAATTTCCCTCACTATTTGTTATAAACATATATTATGTGCTAGTAGTGTAAGTTTACAATCTAATATATTTATAAAATTATTTCTTCTAGAAAGAATTTTAAAGAATTGAAATAAAAAGAAGAAATTATATACGTATGTTCAATTCAATCGCGCGTTGCGCTAGTTCAGATACAATATTATAATGTACAGGAGATAGTTGGAATATTTATGAAAAATAATTTCACGAGTTCAACAACAATATTTTTGTTTGTATCTTAACCGTTCAATTTTCACCTTACTTCAATTTTATTTGCTCTCATAATTTTTTCATTCAAATGAATGTTTAGTATATGTACGTTGTCTGTACCAGATATACGAGTACCAAATTATACAAAAAGTTATAAAAAATTGTGTGATGTTGTTATAAAAGATTAAGAAACATGTAATTACCTTTCTCCAATTTTTTTTTTGTTGTGATTTTTAAAAGAATTACTTCAATTATTTTTATCTTTTATATATTGTGCTGCGCGCTGCTGCGATACTTTCTCTGTAAGTAATACATATCGCATAATTGAAGACATGAAGATTTTTGTTGTTGTTTCGTATATATATATATATGCTTGGTTTTTTTTTGTCCCAACAACAATAACCATGTATTACCATATACACGTCTTATATACCATTCAAATTCTTTAAATTTTTTAATTGTTGCTGTCGTCGTTTATGCTGTTATTTTTTTTATATATTATATGCATTTACGTATGTACATATGTATGAGATCGTCGATACGAACAATTGAACGTGATCCAAGATTGTATGAAGCGATATAAAATGTTGTTAAATTGTATACAAATGTGCACGCACTTATTGTGTTGGCGTTTAACTGTTTTGTCACACTTTGAAAGTATTTTGATAAATTTTGCGCACGAACGAATGCTGTGAAGCGCCGTTTCGAACAATTTTCAAGTAATTCCAAACCAGTTATGAGTTTCATCACTCGCAGTACGCATTTATATACATAATCGAGTAGTTTGGTTCTTCTTCAGCATATTACAATTTCACAAATTTCGATACTCTTTGCACTATACGCTTTATATTTAGCTGTACAACTTTTACAAACCTATATATATGTTCTATAGAGGGGCCATAAGGTGGTAGTTTGGTGGTCCAACTCTAATACAATTAAAATTTTGAGTATGGGGAGTTTCAGATGCCACAGTTCAAATCAATAAAAATTAATAAAACAAAAATTTAATACATCAAATTCACGATCTTTGTCGATAGATATGTTTTAAAGTATCGAATGGAATGATAGTCTTAGTATCAACAAATCAGGGTTTTGATTCACACTTTGAACCCAACGAAATCAATGTTTACGAATGATTTGGTGAGTCTACAATTACAATTGTGTTTCGAGACACATTACAACCAATTCATTCGTTTGACTACATTTGAAAAAATGTCTACTTTACAACTGCGTCGAATTTGCCGGCTATATTGTATGGCCCTGAAGAACTTGGAAAACGTTTTGTATACACTAGTCCTCCTTGCAAGTGAAAGTTCAGATTACTGAATCAATTTATTAAACTGTTGTAGCATCTTGTTTAAAATATGAGATGCATGAGAATTTACTAGCTATAACAATGAATTATATCATAAAACAAAACAATGAATTTAAAATGTGACTGTCTTAATTATTTCATCGAAGATAATGCTAAATCGAATAATTTACGAGAAACGAGATTATGAAGTGGTCATAGCAACATCAGATGATGGTTTGGTTATAAAACGGGCCATATGCAAGAAAATGATGGAAGTATAAACGCAAGCAGTCCAGAAATCTATCACTGATGTTCCGACCAACATACCAGGGGTTAAACGAGTGAAAATTAACTTTGAGAAGTAAGAGTTGACACCTACAATTAAGTGGAGTTTATATTGTTGAAACATAAAGTGGTAAGAGGAAATACCATATACTTGTATACATAGTTTGATACCAAAAAGGGCATGTAGTGACGATCAAGTATGATAACATTAGACACAAGAGCAACCTGAGTATGATTCGGCCTTTGGGAGCACTGTTAGGCGTGTAAATTACACGATGTAATTTACGCGGTTTTTACATGTAAAAAACGTGTTATTTAGATTGGATTATTTTTTACATTCTGTATGTAAAAAAAACCTAAAAAACGATTTTATGTAAAAAAAATTGAATCTAATTGTAATTAAAATACCATCTGTTAAAAAATCTTCTTACTATTTTATGAATAGAATTTGTGAAATAATTAACTGTGTAGATTTTTTTTAAAAAATTATTAATAGGTTAAATTGGTTAACAATTATTTTAACTGGCTCGGGTAAAGGCGAAAAAAATCGATTTCCAACTTATAACGCGGACTTGAAAACTAACTGGTTTTGCAAATACCCATTTAACTTTGTTAATTAATATGAGCAAAGCGAAGGTTGGTAAATTTTAAAAAAGATGGCACAGCAAATGATGTCTTCGTTTTTTTCCTTTTTTTATTTTAAAAAAATGTAAAAAACGTTTTTTACATGTAAAATACCAACAGTGTTGGGGAGGTTCATGTTGAAAGCGACAACTGGCGATAATGCAGTAGATATAGGAAGATAGATGATATCCATACGGACATTGAAGTAAGGTAATGTCGAGGTATCTTTGCAACTGAACAGGGATAAGGGGCAAATCGTAAGGAAAATTATGCCTTGAATTGACCCACCACGTGTGTGGTGGATACTCGTCTAGAAAAAATCGGATTAAGGTCTTGAAACACAAAGGTTGCGGGTGGTGGAAAGACATGGAAGATCAATATATTTAAAATATTATGATCGGAAGCATCCACTATAATAAAAATTGAGAATACGAGTTCGTAATGTTTTTTAACAACAGTGAAAAATAGCAGAGAAATGTTGGTTTTAGAAATGTACTAACTTGAGCTATTATTGACGTATAATTTATACATTTTTTGCAAATAAAATCCTATAAATCGACAAATAATGTCATACTGAATTAAAATATTTAGTATTTATTTTTTTATAAAATAGTTAAGATCAAATTTGAAGAGATGTATTATGTAAGTCCGGCAAGTAAGAAGCCAAATTACGACGGAGATCTAAACACTGTAACCTCATACTAGGGAATCTAAATTTATCGAAAATTTCATTTACCGGTTTCGGTATTTTTTTTCTTAATTTACTTATTTTTTTCTTAAATTTCGGTAATTGTTTAATCTACAAAAACATCATTGAAACTTATTGAGAAAAAGATAGTTTTAAGTTAAAATTTATTACAATTATAACAGTAAGAATAAATAAAAACAATTTATTTTATAAATTTAATTTATAAATATTGTTTTGTTGATAGTTCGTTTTAAAACACCAAAATGGCTCCTCTCAATATATATTGGCAGAAAGCTTTTATTTCTAACAAAAGCGCTTTCAACTTACAATATAAAAACAACTAGCTATATCATTTTAGTATATAACCGGAATTTGAAAAGGGAGCTTAATTTCATGAAACTCAAAGTTAAAATTGAGCTTCTAATATTTCGAACTGAAATGGCTGTACATTCTATTTGTATTGTGAGAGAGAAGAAAAGCTTAACAGATAACTCATTTCTTGGTATTAGATAACCTCATAGCATAAAGGGTGGCCCATAAATTAATTTGGCTCTAAATACAAAGACGAACGAATGTTTTGTAAAGCGGTTTGTTTTATTAGAAAGAGATACATTGTCATTAAGAATAAAACACCATTTCATTCAAATGACTATTAGCTTTACATTCTGCCAACCCCTATTTTTCAGAATATTTTCGACTGTTTGGCATTTTATCATGTCAATGGTTAATATAATTTGATCTACTAAATCTTGGATAATCTCTAGATGATAAGCGTAATACTTATTATCCTTAACGGCTACCAAAAAAGTCGTTCAGAGTCAAATCGTAGATGCTTCATGTCATTTTGACATCTCCGTTACGACTGCTTATTTGTTATTTCCAAATATCCTGCTTGTCTATTTTAAGAACTTTGTTCTTAATACGTCTATTTTTGTTTATTTTTCTAAAGATTTTTTAGTAAAACAGTTCATTTTCTCTCAATTATTTGTACGTTCTACAGCCCAATTTACGAACAAACAACCGAAATACAAAATGCGCTTCACAAAACAGCGAGAAATGTTCAATTCTTGAGCAGGATGGCGACTCTTTTCACTAATTGTCTTGCAGTTATTTTATTTCTACTGAATTAACCACCTAAATTTCCTACAGTTTGGGTAGAATACTTCTGATTTTAATTAGGGGTAAAATAACCCGTTCCGTTAATTTCAAGCATTAAAGAAATTAAATTTCATAAGACGATTGAAGTTAGTGTTGACACACTCGAATTAACCATAAATTAACCTTAAGTCTAGTCACATCTGCGTAATGAAATGAATGAGATGAAGCAGATTGATATCAGCACGTTTAAAAATATCGCTATAAAATTAAATCAAAACCCCTATTCATGTAGATCCATAAATAAAAAGAATGAATATAATAAGAACATTTCTTATTAAATTGAATAAATTAATATATTTTATTTTATACAGTAAAAGTATGAAAATATATTATACTAATTATATGAATTTTTTAATTTTCGGTAAAATTTTGAAAATTTACCGTAAAAATTTACGGTAAACCCGGTTTACCGAAAACCGGTATTGGATTCCCTACTTCATACATATTCGCTAGGCTGATGAGCAAACATGACAAAAAGTATTATTTTCAATTCTAAATGAGTGGCAATTATAAAAGGAAGAAGGCCAAGATAGTTGGGTTTTATGAAATTTAATGTAATAATACATTGCGAATCAATATCCCTCAGAAAGATTACATTCGTGTAGTCTGACATTTGGTTACATTTAAAACCGTTGCGTGATTAGTCCAATCATCACAACGTTAATTTGGTGGTTAATTTAAGCCCATTGCGATTAAACCCTAACCCAGACAAGAAATATAACTCGAAATAATATGCAGGATATTGTCAACGATCAAAAGGTGTACAATTTCTCGAGTTTCTCAATAAAGAGTAAAGAACACTAGAGTGAAATGTTTGAAATACATGAGAACGAATAAATATAATAGTTAGGAAAAACGCCATATATAGTGCGTATAGTTTTCGTTAATTTTGATGCAAGAGAAGGAGCTAGGTGCTCAGCACAGTTTATGATAAAGATAACATGATGATTTGACCTTTATTCGCACATTGTTTCATATATATCAAGATTCAACCACAATATTGATAACCGACTCAAATCTAGTTATTATGAGACGGCTCATAGATCGACTTGAAGTTCAGATAAAAGATATTTTAAATATTCTGGTGTTATAAAATTGGTTCGTATAAAGTGTACCTCGTCGTATAAAGTGTCAAATTAGTTTAGTATCTAAAATTATTATATTATTTGATTCAATAAATATTTTCTTTTCGTAATCTTTTCTGTTTGTTCTATTGTATTTTTAAGACATCTCGATATGTATTATAAATTCGTCAATATAATGTTTGCAGCTGTTGTCGTTCTATACTCCATATGCCTTGTTTTAGTTCTTCTTCAATGTCTTCCTATAGACAGATCCTACCTTTATATTTACAAAACTACATGTAGCGCCTTTAACTCATATACATACAGTACGAGAAATTTTTATCACAAGAAAGTAATAAAAATTCAGAACAACACACAATTCTTTTAAAATACATATTCAAAAGTAATTAGAATAAATTATATTATTTAAAAAAAAAAAAAATGTTTGAAAAAGTACGTAGATGCGATTACGTAAATTTTGTTTATTTAAATAAAAGATTTATTCCTTTCGTTTTACATAAAAAGAAACCAAAAAAAAAACTTTTTCTTATTGTTGTCAAGAAAAAAAGGGACACAACCAACTGAAAAACGTAGAGCTTTTATAAATTCAATTCACAATTTTTATTTTGTTAAATTGGTGCATTGAATTGTTATAAATTTTATATTTAAGAGTTAGAAAATTTATATAATTTACAATAATTAATGTAATTTGCTTAACCATGTTATTTACAGAAAGCCATGTAAATATTGAAAATTGGGCTTTACCACTTTTGTGCTGCTCCCATATATAAATTATTATTGTTGAGTATAATGACGCAAATACAAGTTTTCATTCCTTAAACATAATATACACAATACAAAATTTAGAGGCAAGATAACAAGAGAAAACCCCATGTTATCGCGCAGAGAATCAGTTTTTTAGTCTTTAAAATAAATAATTGAAATGATTTCAAAAAATTTAGGCTGGGTTTGACAAATACACAAAAAACATAACGAATGTTTGAATAAATTTAATTATTACGTTGAACGAAATTAGAAACCAATTATTTTGTATAATATCAAGATGGTGAAGAGCGACTAAAATGTATACAAAAACAAAATTATGGAAACGAAATAAAAAGATGGAAATTAGATCATCATTTGCATAAAGATTCAACTTGAAGATTTTATGGTTTTGAATAAATTGAATTTTGAGATTTTATTTTCAAAAACAAAATCACTTTGGTATTTTCGCACAATATTTAAACATTTTTTTGAGAGCTTTTAAAATATCAGCAAAAAACGTTTTATATATGTACAATTGAATTCGAATTTAAAAGACACGCAGTGATAAGCGACAGATGGTTTTTGGCGGAAGAGGTACAATTTATATATTAGACCAAATAACAACTCCGATTTACTGTAGCGAGCTTTATATAGAATTAATCGAGAACTAACTTGTATGCCGATTTTTACAATACGGTTTTAAAAGGGGTATTTGATCTTCGATCAACCATATACTAAACTACAGTAACTCTGGAAGTTTAGTGTTTTGTTCAAAATTGATCCCAATTGGAATATCCAAGATCCACAATAAACCACAATTTCATATATCTAAAAATCTACAAGAGGTTGCAACTGATTTATAGTTCCTTTTCAAACATCTTAACAACTATATATAGATTAATTATCTAGATCGAAAATGTTTGAGATACCTTCAATTGAAATTAGATTCCACAGTGCTTATGGATATCAGTAGTAACGAAATTCTGATTGGGAACTTAAGTAGCCATTTTAAAGAAACGGCACTGTGTCAAATCACCAAAGTATAAAATAGAACGACAAAACGGGTTCCAAGTAATCAAGTGACGATGGCAGCTGTCCATTTAAGTATTCTTAATTAATACAGCTATTTCTAAACGTAAACATGCGACATCTCAAGAACATCGCTATGAAATAAATAAAACTTATTAAGAATAAAAATGTTTCCATATGTAAAATCAAACTGTCAATAGAATTAAACTCAAATGATCCAAAACAACATGTGCAATACAACATTTATTTGACATCGTTGTTTGTAAAATGAACAAGTTAATTGAGTTTGTTTTCAACTGTAGAAAAAAGAGCAATCTCTGAAAGTGATTCGATTTCTCATTTTGGATTTGAAGACATGTGAGAAAGTAAGAATAAAATTATGTTAGGTGTTAATAAGCGATATTAGTTTAATTAATTCAAACTTAGCCGAACATCAATTTTTGATGAAGTACCGTATTCTGTAATCTGTACACTGTATAAAATCCGATGGTATATGTACACAAAACCTCTTATGTCGTTTTAGTAAACCACCGGACTAAAATACAGAGAGAGAGAGATTGCAAACAATCCCAAATATATTCATCATTAAACAAACAATTGTTCGCCATGTGTTTTATTTAGAGTTTTTTCTCGAGAAATGGTATTTTTCGAGATTTCTCATTTCCCGAGAAATTATAGACAATTCTCGAGACCGATTGCAAAAATTTTTATAAGTGATTCTGACGTACACTCACAGATGCAAAATTAGTCTTAGTTAAGAATGTAGGCGCTTTTATTTTGTATTCTGCACGTAATCTTATAACTGTAAATGTGATTTATCATAAAAAATTGATGATACTTGAATAAGCAGTTACATTACGGTGTAGAAGGCTCCGATAACTTAGGTTTGGTAAGAATTTATGGTAGTACTATAGATAAGTTAGGAAAACTTGCTCCGTATATGCATTAACATGTTATAATCATGCTATCCATTTAGCTATGTCATTTTAGTAATCTATGATAAAAAAACTTCCTGTAGACAAACAGCTGAAATTGGAAATAATCGGAGTCAAACCAATCTAATGATGAAAGTGGCGATTAGGGTATATATGAGTCGGGTACAGAATATGAATTTATTCTAGAAAATACTACAATAAAATATAGTTATTTAAATAAAAATAAAAATATAATTAATGAATTTAGTTTTGTTGCAAACATTTTGAAGTTTTATGAACAAATTTTCGGGATTTTATTCTATTTTTATCGAAAATCCCGAATCTCGAGAAAACAAAATTGGTCACAAACGGGATTCCTGAGAATAATTTTCAGGAATTGGGCAATCTCTAGTTTAATTGCTATTTATTTAATTATTCAAATGTAATCTCTTAGTCATGTTATCCAAAATCAAATTCTACTGAGATATATTTGTTTGCTATATATTTGTTTGTGCAAACAATTATGCAACAACAGTGAACACACTTATCAGAGTAACGATAGATTCTTTTTGTCCCCACTTAATACCATTGATGATCTTAAAATAAGGAAAACTGATTCCAGAAAGGCATTTTATACTTCTTTTACAATGTAAGCCATATAATAGTTAATTAAGTGAAAATGCATCATCTGTTAAAAAATACATATCCTTGAGAAAGTGTCTCATTAGATAAGAATCTAGCAGCTGCTCCATTTTCAGCATTTTGCACAGTATCGTTTTTCTAAATACAACGCATTGTTACCGACCTAAAGTTCATACATTGACATATAAAAAGTTGTAGATTTTTAGCGATTTTCACCCGTTTTGGGTGGTTTTAGGCTCTAAAATGGGAACTTTTAACATAAGCTAAGAATCGTAACGCAACAGTCAGACTTTTTATGAAGTGGGATAGCTTTATGTTTGTATCAGTTTTATATAATTTTGTCCCAATTTATTCAGTAAAATTTCCTGGTGGCTCATTCTTTAAATCGATCTGACACCCTACAGTATAAAATAAATAAATCCTCCAGTTTATCATTTAAGAATTTTCAAAATACAAATATATATTGGTAACTTATATACTAAATGTTTATACTTTGAAACATTTGAGACTAACATTGTACGTATTATTGGTAAGACTATAGACGACCAACATGAAAATGTGGAGAACCAAATATTACTACATTAAATCTGTTCGTACGGGTTTAAATTTGTATCGATTATTTGTCAATAATCTTAGTAAAATAATAAAGATGGGATGATGATAAAATTAAGGCAAATTATTAAATTCAGAAGCTGGATGTTACAAGTTGTTTATATAATTATATAAGAAATACATGCACACAAAATTCATTATCGGAATGACATAACAACAATCAACTATGAAATGTAAAAACTTATATATTATAAATCAACCTTATGCAGTCCAAATCAATGAAGGACATCAAACCAATCAATACTTAAAAACGGTTGATACATGTATACACACGAGTATGTTTACAAGTTTAATACTAGGAAAAGTTAACCACAACAAACATAAACCAAAAACTTTGGCAAAAATATTGAATATCATTAGCTAAAAGCTTTTGTTAAGGTCATCGATTGACATTTTCGTTTCTACAGTATTTCTACCGTCGTTTACCTATTATTTTTTACTTGTTTATGATAATTCAATTAAATTTAATAAAAATTGAAATATACAATTTTTTGTTCTCGACGACTGATTTTTATACATAATGGTTTTATAGCATACAATTTTCATATTGCTATTGTCAAAGCATTTTTAAACATATACATATGTATATATTATATATCAAATGAAAACTCGTTTTTTTTATTTGGAAAATTTAATTCAAATTAAAGATAAAACGGTTCAATAAATTTTCGAACAAAAAACCATTTTTTTTAACGATGATGATGAAGGAAACCCTACAGGCCAGGATTAACGTTCATGTATATATATATATACATGTATATTGAATGTGAACACATAAATTTTACATTGAAAATTGTTCACGTTATTGATTTATTATGTAAACAGTATAATCGTGTATCTCCTCCCTTAAAAGCTCAATTCTGAATTTATGAATATGTATGAATTTTAAACTGGAATTCTCCGTACTGTTGAAAATTTTTTTTTATGAGGAAGGTGACTAATTGCCACTGTTGTCAAATCGGTGTTATAACTAAACCTGATGGGGAAATCAAGTTAATGATCGCAGAGACATCAAACTTAATCACTGGATAGTTGAAAATGAACAGAGCAAAAGTATATATAAACCTGACAAATCTACAATCCCAAGAACTGGAAATTATATTGATATTGCAATATTAGACAACAGATTTTCGGTATCAACAAATAATGAGATACCAACACTTAATATACGAAAGCGATCAAAAGGCCATAGTTGTCAACATTCTGAACACTGAATGGGTAGTGAACCATGCGCAGCAGAACAACAACGAATAACATACAATATCTCAAACATGCAATGGAACAAGTGGAGACGAACTCTAACCAACAGATATAAACAATATCTACGAGGTACTGGTCTCTTTAATCGATTATCCCAACAGACAAAAATATTAACGATCAAGAAATAGAAGAATATATAAACACTATCACCGAACTAATAAAACAAAGCCTGTCAACGAAAGTGCGTAAAATAAGAAGGATAAACAATATGGAATGTTTCACAAATAAAACTATATAGAGAATCTATATATAAACATAAGCGATTTATGATATCCACAATCAAAAGAGCTAAAAGAAATATAACCATTACGGCACAAAACTCAATATCATACAAAGCCATAATTTAAAGAATAAACGAATTGATAGCACAAAACATTAAAATCGAAGCAAACGAGCAACTGAAAAAGAAAATGCAAGCTATCAAGTTAAACGCCAAGATGTTCGCAACACTTAAAACAATTGGCATAGAGGTCCCAAATCATTATCTTTCAATACCGGAAAATGAAAAAAAATAGCAGCGTTAAACATCGGTTGGATTAGTCTGCCGAAAAACAACCAAGAGTTCATCAGTCACAACCAAAAGTACAATCTGAAAATAATAGGATACTACATTGAGAACAACACACAATACAATCCAGCATTAGGACAAAAAAGCTTATGAAAAAGCCATCCTAAAAACAGTACAAAAAATAAAAAATGAACACAAAAGGGTTAAAGACAACACACTAACAACAACAGTATTCTCTTCATCTAATAAGGCAAATGATCCGGTAGAATCGGACAGCCAGAACTACTTCATAACAACAACAGAATTAAAGGGAATTCTCAAATGCATGAATAATAAAAAATCATTCGGAATGGATATGTTACCGAGTATAGCACTGAAACAGCTACCTGACGAATTTGTGGTGGAATTATGCATACTATTTAATTATTAAATAACAAATCATTCCCGACGTTTCCAGCACGTCAGACCGCAAAGATGTATCCAATAAGGAAAAAAAACAAAAATCCAGCTAAAACAGAAAATTATAGACCGCTAAGTTTACTAAATAAACTTGGTAAAATATTTTACGAAATAATAATTGCCAAGAAACTATACGAATACACTTCAGAAAATAACCTGATACCGGACAACCAATACGGATTCATGCATGAACATTCCACAATACACGCAATAACAAAGCTCATTGATATGGAAAAAGCGTTTGAGTCCGTAAGGTTAGACGGACTGTTATTCAAATTAAACAAAATGAAATTCTCTGCAGAACTAATACAAATATTGCACGCGATGCTCTACGATCGAAATTTTAAAACAACCAACGGAACTGAGATCGCCAACCAAATATTTAAAATACATGATGGGCTTTAACAAGGCTCGATCACTGCACCACTGCCTTTACACCAAAGATTTAATTGAAAGCCCAATGCTGAACTCAGAAAAGGTACAATGCATAGCATATGCGGACGATATAACACTTTATAGTTCCAACACCAAAATAAAGAATATTGAAGACTAATTGCATGCAGCCATTAATTACACGAACGACTTCCTACATACATGGAGAATAAAATTTAATCAAAAGAAATACGAAACAATACTCTTCAGGAAATCTGTATGTAATGCGTCAAATGACACAAAACGCCACTGGAACAAATTCAAAATCAATATCAACAATAAAGAACTGCCGAATAAACCAATTATCAAATATCTAGGTGTACATATAGATAAGTTTTGTTACCTCAATGAACACATAAAACTGCAACTAGAGAAGGCAAGAATCATCGCAAACAGACGAATATTCAGAGCAAAATACATACACAGAAATGTCAAACGAATATCCTACCAAACACTAATTAGACCGATAATAACTTACGCATGTCCTATATGGTTTAATTTAAATCCTAACAACATGAAAAAAATAAGAATATTTGTACGAAGATGCATCCGATAATGTAATGGACTAATTAGAAAAATCAATCATGAGGAACTTCACTATATATCAAATAAAAGGCAATATGTTGAATTCAAATCAGACAGAATAGATTTGCACATTATTAACCTAATTCGCCAGCACATCCGAAGATCAATTAATAACACCAATAATTCTATTATCTACGGTCCGTACAACATTGGTTCTGCAATACTCATTAACAGTATCACGCCAGGTAACATCCCACGCCCCGAATATTTCATAATGTTAGATAAATTCAAGTATATACAAAATGAGGAGCAAATACCCATCATCTACCATACCAGGAGAAGATCAAACGAGAAGGGGTTTGATCCAAGGAATTTCACAATTACAACAACTAATCTAAGATTCATCGTTAAAACGAAAAACACCGGAGCAATACAGAAGACAACTAGAAAAATACTTGTGGCTTAACACATTCAAATCAAATTTTTAAAACAACATAATAGGTCATTTTAGTGAAGCACATTTTGGACCAACAATAAAAAACGAAAACTCAGTAATTTATGGTACATAAATTAAAATAAAAACGAGAAACATAAACACAAACTTAAATCAAAACATAACTAGCCGGAGTAACCTACAGTGGAGCAGTGGCCTCAAATCAAACATAATTGATCTTGATTTTCTTGCATATTATCTTCTATAATCAAAAATTTAATGTAAAATATTAATGCTAACAATAAAGAAACGATATTAGAAAAAAAACTAAACCTGACTATAAGGTGTCATTGCAAAGCAATGACATGGTTGTATAGATTAATAAACTGAGTTTTCCATACTATATATAATTTAAACTTATTGAAAAACCCATCTTCTATGTAGGTACAATAATATAAGATTCGAAATATCCTAATTAACATCCTTAGATATGTTATAGTGGTTTAGCAAAAATCATTCGAATAGCATGGCTTTGTTTTGCAATCAACGGCGATTGAATATTATATTTTCAACATTCTTGAGGTTTTTATTTATCTTCACCTTGATGAACACTTGTGAATTAATATGGTGAATTACAGTTGCAAAAAAGTTTAATTTTTAATAAAGAGAAAGATAAGTGAAACACTAACCGTATATAAATATATATATATATATATATATATATATATATATATATATATATATATATATATATATATATATTTATATATATATATATATATATATATATATATATATATATATATATATATATATATATATATTTATATATATATATATATATATATATATATATTTATATATATATATATATATATATATATATATATATATATATATATATATATATATATATATATATATATATATATATATATATATATATATATTTATATATATATATATATATATATATATATATATATATATATATATATATATATATATATATATCTATATATATATATATATATATATATATATATATATATATATATATATATATATATGTATATATATACATATATATCTATATATATATTATTTATATATATATATATGTATATATATATATATATATATATATATATATATATATATATATTTATATATATATATATATATATATATATATATATATATATATATATATATATATATATATATATATATAAACCTATTTATAAAAGCTCGGAAAAAAGTTTCCATAACATAAAAACGTACAATTTTTCGTTTTACTATCAGTAATTTAAATTTTTTGTTTATACAATAAATCCACCTTTTCATGATCAATGGCACTTTTCTTGCGCCTACCTCTTTTTAGGATTTCGCAAAATTTTTAATGTCTGATAATTTTCTAAAATCCTATACTATGTCTTTTTGTTTTATTTCGGTAACTATAAATGGAGATCCGTTGACTTGAGCGTTTCTTATCAAAAAACTAAGATGCGCTGGAAAAAACAACGTCTTATTTTTTTACATTTTTCTATTGTTGCATGAATGAACACTGTCCCCTTCATTCTGCGTTTGGCCCTTTTCTTAGATTTTATGACTAATATAATATTAATTTGAAAAGCTTTAGTTTGTCGATTTTGGTTTTGGACATCTCAGTTCAAATTCATTTTTATAGACAGCTACTTCACAAGCACCTTGTTAAGCAGTAACTTCGTCCCACACATAACAGTATCCTTTCTGACTTGCCAGATTAAGATTATAAACAGTAAAATTATGAAATGCCAATTTTCGCTTGTAATACAAAATACTAGCTTCAGCGTATGGTATTTGTAATACTTTTTCAAAATCAAAACAAGCTGTTACAATTGCTTGATTTACTATGGCCACTGCCTTTTTTATATCCTTGAGTCTTCCAATTTAAATTGTATATGTTCTTCAGTCTTTTTCTTTTCATCCTCTTGTTCAATGGACGATTTGTTAACAAAACTAGTTTATACACTGCTCGGGGGATGGTTCGTAGCCCTCAAAGTGTCAATACGTGGAAATTTGTGCGCTTAAGTTTTATTAGTTTTTTCATGTTTCTCCGACGCGGTTATCATTTAAATAGTGTTTAACTACCGTGGGAAATTACGCTTGGTGAAAATAAATAATTGGGGTATCGCGAAATTGCCTAATTAATTAATAAATCGATTTTTAATTCGGTAGAAACATGAGGAAACTAACGTTCGTGTGGTTTAACAGTGTCAATGTGTAGAGTTTTTTTATTCCATTATATTTTAATTTCAAAAGTAACAGTGTAGAAATGTAGAGAACATTTCTCTACATGTTCGAACGACAAAATATTGTTAGGTTATAATTTATAAAATATAAACAAACAAAAAGAAGTGAATTGTGATGTATAAATTGTGTAGTGGTGTGGCATTCGAAATTTTATACTTCATCGAGGGATAAAAAATAAAAAAAAGGAAAGAATAAATCGGAAAATCGGACCACATAGGATGTCAATGAAAAACACACTGGAAAACAACAAAATTAAAGGATTGTATTCTGCGGTAAGATGAGGATCTATTCATGGAGCTGGCAAGTATATATAGATATAATAAATTGCTAACGATGTTTTTTAGGGTGTTTTTAGGGATAAAAAGAAAAGCAATAACTTTATATTGCTATAATAATGAAGTATGAATCAAATGGTAAGTGAACTTTTTATATTGGCTTACAGCATGGATAGGACAGTGTCCTAAGGACACCTGATTGGGTTCAATTAGGTAAATAATATTTACAGGATATATATGTGTATATATATATAAGTGTGTGTGCGTATGAATGTAGGTACATGCAGGTATGAGTGTAAGTAGTAATATGTGTGTGTATGTAAGTAAGTATGTATATAAGTGTATATAGGTGTATATATAAGTATATGTGTATGTATGTGTACATGTAGGGTTATATGGGGGATATGTAGATATGGATGTTGGTATGTGTGTATGAATGTATGTATGTGAGTATATATGTGTGTATGTATGTATGTGTGTATGTATGTATGTGTATGTATATGTAGGTATAGGTTTGGTTATGTAATATACATATGTACAGATATGTGTGTGTATTTTTATAGGAGTATGTATGTGTATGGAAGTATGTATACATGGATGTAGGTATGTGTATGCATGTATGTTGGTATAAGTATGTGTATGTATATGCATGTGTGTATTTATGTATATGTGTATATGTAGGTATATATGTATATCTGGATGTGAAGATGTGTATATAGGTGTATGAGTGTGTATGTATGTGCATATGGAGGTGAATGTATATATGTGTATGTGTGTGTACAGGTGTATGAAGGTGTATACATATGTGTTTATGGGTATGTATGGGTATATGTATACGTGTGTATATGAGTGTTTGTATATGGGTGTAAGTATGTGTGTGTATGTATGTATGTATGTGTATATATATGTATGAGTATATGTAGGCATGTGTATATATGTGAATGTATGTTATAATAGACCCATAATAACTCCTAACCCGGTTGGTATGTATAGACGAATTCTTCCGTACAAGAATTCCCACACCGCGTCGTCTAGTTCTAGTATTATTGGAAAGATACCAGACATAATTCTTTGAGGAACAACTACCGGAACTCATATTTATTTCCTGGACGCCACATATATCTAAATTATTATTATATAAAAGGGAATCAACATTTTCACGTTTTGGGAACTATTGATACCACGAATATTCCAGGTTCCAAAAACAAACGAGAATGAATTAATTGGACTACTGTAAGGTTTTGGTTGTTTTACGTCAATTAAAATGTATGGATTATCAGGAGCATCGATGAAACGTTGTATATTGTGGGTAATACAATTAAAATTGGATTGCTGTGAAGATGATTTGAATGTTGATGTTTGAGATGGTGTTGGTATCATACTATCGTAGTGGTTGCCTGAATATAGTAAATTTATCTCATAAAAATAATCAATATTTTCAGAAACATAGTTTATTTGCCGATGAGAATTAACAAAATATACAGATTTTTAAATTTTTTATTTTTGAGAATGCAGATAAGCATTCAGACCCTCCCCAAAAACCATCCTGTTGTAGTTCAGTCAAATATTTTGAAATCAAGTCACTCTCGGTCATTGTAGAGTAGGACTTATATACTAAATTACAGGAATCTAAGATAGTGGGTTTATAATCACTTAGATTATTACGAATATGCTCGACAATTTGAGAACGCATCTCAGAAACAGAACAGGATGGAGTTTGGGGCTCTTTTAAGGACAGCTGATGTCGAATTGCATTAAAAAGGCAATCACCGTCACTAGGAATTGTATATGTTTCCATATTATAATTGAATATAATACACGCGGGGCTTGGAGCGGGGAATGTTCTTAAATAAATGAATTGTGACTTACTTGTTAGCAATGGATGTCTATCACAGTAATAGTACTATATGAAAACCAACTAACAATTAGGTCTAATAGTAATATATAATAACACGATCTTATAACACTTCTGTAAAATAATTTAATTTGTTTCTGGTTTTAGGAATTGCTTCCACTTTTATAATTCTGCACGTAATCCAATATCACTAAAAAGATTGGTTGCGAATAGACGAATAATGGTGAAGAATATTACAAAATTGGTTATGTGGAAGGGGAATGTGGTCAGTTAGGGTGAATAAAATAGAATTAACAGAGACATCTATGAGTGATTGAGAACACTTATTTTTACATCTAGGATAACAGGGTCGACAGACATAAACAAAATTCGAAAGCAGATTGGCTGATTACTAATATTTTAGTACATTTTACAGGTTAATATAAATCAACTTCATAAGGTTCATTGAAAAATGAAAATAGGGTAATAAACATAAGAATAACAAAAAAAACAAATTAAAACAAATACAAAAAATAATCAAGGTGGTGAATTAGTAGATTAGATACATAGGGGATTATCCAGTAATTACACATATTGCATGGTAATAGTGTAAATGTTTTGAGTAGATATAAACTTAGAATAATAAAATTAATTCATTAAATCAATTATTACAGATGCCTGAGCCATATATTAATAAATTTATTTCAGAGTCTATATTATTGTTTTTATTTTAATCAATAAGTAGGAGAACAGACAGGTGTTGCGGACTGGACACTGCGGACTGAGTATAGGCTTAAATTAATAATAAAAAAATAAAATAAATAAATAAATTTTGATTTATAAATTAATCCTTACATATACCGTAGCCAGAAATAGTAGAGAGCAGAAAGGTGTTTAGGAATAAAGCTTCCAGATTTACTGTAAATTTAAAATAATATATTAATTTATTAAACTATTTACTAATTCTAACAGATGTCATATTAATAAATCTATAAGCATGTTACAGAACTATCGTTAACACTCAAACTATCATACCATATTAAAAAAACTGTTTCAGATACCTGAGCTTTAAATTAATAAATTTTCTTTCAGAGTTTTGTACTTATGTTTCAATTAGGTTAGTTGTGCGGATGGAAGTGGAAATAAATAATTAAATTAATTAATTAAGTTACAGATTCCTGAGCGACATACTAATAAAGTTATTTTAGGATTTTAATTTTAAGTTAGTCTTGATTATATTCAAAAGACAGCAGAGCAGATAGGTGTTGCGGACTGGAGAATGCTGATTGGCGATTGCAGACCAGTAGATTAGATTTGTGATTGTCTTGTGATATTAGTAGTTTAGTACCGACTGTCATGGTGTCTGTAACCGGGTCGCTCTTTCCTAAATAACATACCTTCCTATCCTTACCTATCGTTTTATGTAAACGGCTGTAGGAATAGGCCCGGCGTTATCCGGGAATCTTGCCTAGCGCTTGGTCCTACAGTCCTATCAATCAATCAATCAAAACTAGTTTATACACTGCTCTGGTACTTTTTGGTTTGAAGAAACCGATGTTGAAGTAACTATTAAATATCACGATATTGACGTTCTGTTACCATTTCAGTTTTGGTATTTTTATCTTTAACCAACTTCATGTATAATCGATACATTTTAGAAATTGTACGTTCGGCATTCAAATACAATTTAGTCGTTTTTGTTCGTTAATAGTGTAACAGACATTTTCGAAGCATGTTTTAATTAGTTTACAGGACGAATATATTTCCAGAGTTGTTTCTCAGCTATCATCAAAATTGAACTTGCATAGTTAACAAATATCAGCCATAATCAATTTCAAACAAATATAAATGATTTTGGTCGAAACAATATAACTTTCCACGATTATCTTTTCCGTCATCTAAATTTTTTGCTAACGCTGTATCTACAACCTGACTAGAAATCGCTAGAGTATCCAAAAACATTTTATGACACACTCTAATTGCATATTGCTCTGCAACCGTATTCAAATTTAAGAAATATTCTCGGAATGATTTTCGGTCTATACCAGAAGAAATTTTGGTAACAATTTTGTCAATAACCTTAACTTCTTAAAGCATAAAATCCCCTTGCCTTTCTCTGCTCCCCAATTTATAAAATGAATCGAAAAAATTTCGTCGGACTGAAATTTTATTTTTGCACTTCAATCTTGATGTAACCATTTCTTAAGGTTTTAGCTGGTATTTTTCGGTCTGAAGAACTATTAAATTCTTGGCCAGTATTTTTCAGATGTTAAGTTTTTATTTTATCTATAAATTTCTTTACCTCTTTTGTGTTCTTACTTTTTTTTCTTTCTTTTTTTTTCTTCTTTTTTTCTTCTTTCTTTTTTTTCGTATAGCGAAAAGTGACTTTCACATTTCAATGCATTAAAGCTTCTGCAGAAAACCCGAAATCGCTTGGTATTATACTCTGTGGTAAATAAAACTTTGTTTTTAATTAGATGAATAGTTTATTTAAAGATCAGTATATTATCGAACAAATTTAAATAAAAACTATTAACACATGCATCCAGCACCGTATCATCGACACTCACTTCTGTCTTCAAATGAATCAATATAATATATTATGGAATAAATTAATATTAATCTTAAACTTATAATG
The DNA here is from genome assembly GCA_963932295.1 of Tipula lateralis. Lineage (NCBI taxonomy): Eukaryota > Metazoa > Arthropoda > Insecta > Diptera > Tipulidae > Tipula > Tipula lateralis. The sequence continues at coordinate 129,177,921 of OZ010737.1, forward strand.
AATAAATTGTATTGTTATGTTCCTCGTTTTTCCTAACCAAACTAAAGGGTTGAAATAATTATATGATGAATTAAATACATATGTTTGTTAAATATACTGTGAAATTGTTATTATGTATTTTAACCGTGGGAATCTTTCAAAACTATTTCGACGCAAGCGAGATAAAAGGGAAGGAAAGTGTTATTGTTGTTATTATTAATAGTTTGCACAATTTCCTAAAAAGATTTATTTCTTTATATAGAATCCACTTGTAAGCAAAAAACAACATCAAAGAACATGGAAAGAATAAATAAATAGAATCGCGCTCGAAAGATGCATAAAATATTTTAATCGTGACCTACCAAAAATGTAAATTTGATACGACGCGCAACTAATAATATACAAACAAATAAAAAACGTGCGTTCACACTAAATTTCCTGCTGCTAACCGCTATGGTGATGGTTAATGGTGTGAAATCAATAAAGATAGATCATAAATTTATGATAACCGAAAAATTTTGAGAAGTGTATGTATACACAGACCAATTGTATATACACAACTTCAGCTTATTGAAGAATATTTGTTTATTTTTATTATTTTGTGTTCATGATCAAAATTCTAATCAAAATCTTGTCACGTATTCAAATTATTGTCAATAAATCAAACCAAACGTAATAATTTTGCTAATGGTTTTCATTGTTTGATTTATCAAAACTTTGGTAATTTTTTTTAATCAAATTACGTTTTCTGCCATTTTATATAGTTCGAAAACTATGTATAGATATCTTAAAATCTATATACTTAAAGAAATTTGAATTAACATTGAGCTAAGGTCAACAGGTTTTTGAGAGAAAAACTCAAAATATTTTTTCCCATATGAGTGCAGATTTTATTATCTTAAATTTCTTGATTACTATAAATGTCGCATATGTGCTCTCAATAAACTGAAAATTTACATAAATGCTATAAAATGTATGTCGATAACGACCCTGTATTGATGACAACGTTATCACACATATTGAATCCGAAGAAAACAAATTAAGTGACCCTGACGAAATTATCTGAGTTAACATCAATATATATATAACACCATACGTGAGTATGTTGTTAGACTTTTAATCGATCAAATAATAAAAAGGGTCTTTGTGTCTCATATCATGGGTATTCTTTTCTTTATATCATATAAAAACTATATGAAGTATTGCAAGCTGAATTTATACGTCATATGAACGATATTGATATTGTTTTAATCACCGAAATCGAAACTATAAGGTGTGTCTGTATCTTAAACCACAGACTTGTGATGGCTTTATTATATTGTTTTATAAGTTGGGCAATTTTTAGTAGCTAATAGTCTTACACTCTAAAAAATTTTTGTTGAAATTTACTACAATAATTGTAGGTTATCTGTTGCCTTCAATTATTGTAGTTAATTTTCATCATAGTGTGATTTTAAAAAATCACACTAAACGCGTGTGAATTATTTACACATTAAACGTGAGTAATCGCACAATTTATTAGTGAAATTTCTATTTTAAATGTTGAAAAATTACTCGTATAAATTGGAAAAATCCGCTTAATTAGTGTAAAATTGTACTATCAAGATTTTTGAATAAACAGTGATTAAAAATGGCCATATTTCATAATTCTGTAAAGATTTGATGACAATTAATTTCTATTATTTGAATAATTTTCCATTCTGTATTATTTATCTGAAATGAAATCTTAACCTTACCTCCAACGTTGTATGACGTCATTGTCTCATTACAAAATCTGTTGACGAAAAATCATATCATCTAGTTCATCAATTAACAAGCATCCTTCTGGTTTACTGATTGATCGTACTATTCACATCCAGTTTGGTTATAAGTCGGGTTGCCAACATTACTCTAGCGAATTTTATTGTATCCTAAATTTGAAACACTCCAAAGAAAATTAACGCTTCTATTTGGTAATTGCAACAAAAATAGTTTTAAACAATTTTTTGGTTGATAATTAACACAGAAAAATTGTAAATCACTACTGCAGAGTAAAAAACGGTTGACTTTTCGGGAATTCGCACAATTTTTGAGTTTTTTACTACGCTTTTCATGTAAACTACTGCGATTGAGTGAATAACGTCATTTTTCAATAAATCACAACGCGAGTGTGTAAAATTAAACGTCGTTGTGTATTTTACAATCAGAATTTGTGGTAAAATACATATTTTTAGTGTTTATTCACTATTAGTTTTTAGAGTGTACATATGTATCATAATTTATTATTCTCTTAGTGTATACATTACAATAAAGCAGATACTGTACCTACATTATACGTGCTTATTGAGTAATAAATTCCAAATAATGTGGCTGTCGTATATGGTTGCCATGCTAATCGATTTATCGAAAATTACAAACAGATTTAAAATTGGTAAGATGTTAACCACAGGGGAAGTAACAATTGATAAGTTGTTGACAAATTATCTATCTGCTAGAAAATGGAAAATCTTTTAAATTCACTTACAGTAATTGTGGTTTGCCTTTACATTCCTTAAATGTATATATGAATTCGTAACTTACCTGAAATAAAAAGAAAAGAAAATAAAATAAATTATTAAAATTTAACAAATATTTGAAGATTTTTAGAGTCAATATTGCTATAAATAATTCTATGTGGTAAACTCACCTCTGAGAAAATGGGCGGTAAAAAATTGTTCATGAACACTTTCATATTTTAAATAATTTGTACTATAGTAACCATGATGTTGATGATTGCAATCATTACTTTTTTTATTGCCCTTGTCGTCCTCCCCATCACCAGTCAACTTTTGCTGACATTCAAGTGTTTCACATAATTTACAATCTTTCATTTTCTTTTAATTAGTTATGTATATTTATGTTCGTATTTATTTTAATTATATATAGATTAAGTAATTAACATAATTTGTAATAAAAATTTATATTTTTATTGGTAAGTTATTGTAAAGAAGGCGTATTTTTATCGCATACCATGATTTAAGCTGAAATAATAAAAATTTCAGAACCATATGACAACGTTATGTAAGACAACAAAAACCCAAACTCATCCTTAATTCTTATTTCACGAAGAACATAACAAGCATCCAAAAAACAAATATTTAGGGAAATAAAATGAATTATTTAGGCGGCATTATCCTGATACACATGTTTCTAAGAAACTCATTCATACGCAAATAATCATCTGATGTGTTTAGGAATAATTTTAAATTGTATCCTATCCCTGCTTAATTCAATATAATGTTTTCTCGCTTTTATAACACGAAAATGAGTACTTTTTCGTTCGAAGAATTTTTCTCAGAAAATCGATTGAAAAATTCTTGTTGTGTAAAATAATTATACCCCGTTTTATCCGATAATTCGACTATGTAAGGAATTTTTGGAAATTATTGTATAAAAAATGTATTACAATTTCCAAGAATTTTTCCAAAAAAAATTTAAATTTAACGTAATTGTTTGTGAAGGGTAGATTTTCCTTAAACAAAAAACCGATTTGTTATAAATACATAACTCTTACTACAGGATTTGTTAGTAAAGAAGTGGAATACAACATTGTGTCAATAATGTTATTTTAATAGTTTAAAACACTATTTAGCATTTAGGAACATGAGTAAACTGGCAAGATTGTAAAACAAAACTTTTTCTTAGCTCTATAATTAAATAAAAGAAAATTAAATGTTATAGTTTAACAGTAGCGGTCCGTGGGTTTCAAACATGGGTGGGCAAAATTATATAAAACTTCATGGAAAATTAAATTAAAAATAGAGATGTTATCACTGCAGAACTCTGCCATTAAAATTGTCTATTTCATTGAGCAGGGTTCTTTAATTGAATATACTGCTAATTCCTTCAATCATTCGTCCCTCATTGTGCTTCTTTAATAAGATTTTACAGTTTTCAGCGTTTAAAAAACATCGTTTTGATACTGCAGTCGACATCGGTATGGTTATTATTACTATCGAAAGGCGAATAACTTCTTCGAGTATTTTTCCTAAATTGTTACTATAAATTGTTTTGACTAGCTCACAAATAGTTTTGCGGGCTGAAAAATTATTGTTTGCTGATAAACTACCTGTAGTTTAGATTTCAAGAGTGCTTTATCTAAAAATGGATATAAATTGGCTATTGTATTTAGCAGCTGGTAAGAAGAGTTTAAAGCATAATGCTTAATCTTTGTGCAATCTAAAAGTACTGATTACTAAATATTCTGCGTTGCTAAACCTATCGTTAACAAGCTCTCGTATTACGCCATACGCTTCTTTTAAAATAAATTTAATTGTTTAATGAGAAAAAAATCTTTCAAACGTAATAAACTTTAAATCGTTTAATAATAAAATAAAACCACACGCTTCGCGAATCGTTCTTGTATCCGAAGTTGTGCCGTTCTGAATGGTTGCCATGCAATTTTTTTATCTCTTGCACTTTCATACACTACGTTAATTGTACGACTGGAAATTCCCGAGATGAAATATGGTCGTGGTAGCTTTTTGTCACAGATTTGCAATAACTTACTTATTTTTTAAGAGATACAAAACAAAATGGTGATATCCCATATAAATTGGCAAAAAATACGCAGTTCTGATATTTGTTTGGCGCACACGGCTGAAGGACTAAATTTGAAACATAACAGTAGACAAAATATACGTTAGGAAAATCCTGTTTTAATATGATTTGCACTCCACCTTTATTTCCCCTCATAACTGTAACACCGTCGTAAGTTTGAGCAGTATTTTTGTCACTGGTAATATTCTATTTGTACACCTTATCCATTAGCTGAACGATCTTGAATTTCTACAAAAGAAATAAATCTTTAGAGGACTTCTCCTGTTTAAATACGTTCTTTAGAAACTAATTAAAATATAAACACAAATTAACTTTTGTTTGAGACATTAGTAATTTCTGCTTGAATGGAAATGTAAAGAATATCTTGAATTTCTGCATAAACGAAGTCGTTATATACGGTATTGATACATTTGAGAACATCATTTTGAATGTGCTTGAAAGTTCCGTTTAAAATTGGAGTAGTAGCATAATATGCTTTTAAAGTAACCTAATTTCTGCAATATGATTCGAATATGGCTCTGAACACTCCCCGTCGATCTGAATCACTTTTTTCATTATAGCCATATAAGGTCAATTCGCAACTGCCACAAATTTTAACTACTAACCGAGATCATATTGAAAATCTATAATTATATAAAATCACGTAAGTTGAGGGAATCTAGTATTATTTAAAAACAACAAATGTCAACACATAAACCAAATCAAAAAACATTCTTTCTATTTCATCTCACCTTTAATTCCTATGTTAAAAAGGAGAGAGATAAAATTATACTAGCAAGTGATTTACGTCATTTGCCCACTATTCTTGTATAAAACCAAACTGAGAGACGATATTACCATGGTATTTGGTTTAATAAAATCGTAAAGCTGAGAGAGAAATAGTGCATATATACTCAAATATGTAGCACTTTGCGATTTGCCTAATGAGAGTTTATAGACAAAATCCAAATATAAAATGCAAATAGAAGAGGAAATGCATACGTATGTATATTTTTGAGAGAAATAGAGATGAAATGAACCATTTTTTGCATTTTACTTTATGTACTCGCATATGTGTGTATTAGATATATATGCATGTATTACGAATATTTTACTTTAGAACGTTTTAACATGAATTTTTGATCAGGTTACAAACAATATGCGCGTAAATTTAAAACAAATCTTGTAAATCTATGGTAAACGATTTTTAAACTATAATTTGTTTGATCTTGATAGAAGTCTAGTAAATGGTAAAGGTGAGCACTGCCCACCTTGCCCATTATGACGGACCGCGCCTGTAGTTTAACAATATTTAAATTCATTAAACAAAGTCAAACAATAAAATATTATACTTGTCGATACAGCTACGCATAATTCACGTTGGACTTATTCCACTGAGTGCAGAAAACTGATGTCCATTAGCGTTCTCAATATCATTTAATAGAAATAAATTATCGAGTATTAAACTAGATGAGATGAATAAGAAAGAAAATGTCAAGTTAAGTGACTGCTATCAGAATAAGCCCAAGAATTCTTCTCCAATAAATTAAAGACGGACTATGATGTAAATAATATTAATTATTGGGAAAATTAAGACTTTCTTCGCCTTGTCACATACAATTCAAGTGCAACTGAGTATGTTCATGAGAAATAGAAGATTCGGACCACAAATGATGGTTCAGTATCTTATCAAACCAAATATAAAATATTAGTAAAATTTGTGAATGTGACGACTATGTTGTGTTGGAAAAAAATGCAATTAAGTGATTGAATACTGCTGAAGTGGACTTTAAGAATTAAGGATGTTCCAATATTCCTGCGTAACAAGTCCAAGTATATATCATACAACTTTTTTCTTTATCATTAAGAAAATAGATATATTTTAACTGTAACCTAGAATGGTTGACAGAATAGGAAATCGAGTGGGTGGATGTGGTCGCCCTTAATCGTTGCAGTTCATGTTTTTGATTTAAACAAATTCTTATCGTAAAATTATATAATATATAGGCTTAAGCCAATCATAACAAAAGTTTAAAATACATAATTGTACATAATTTGATAAATATATATGGAGAAGATTACAGTTTAATTTTATTTGATAAGAAAGACAACGAACTGCTATACATTAATTCGGCTACAATTTGGTTTACAAAAATAGTTGGCTCCGTTAAAACATCAGATAGTATAGTATCAGATAAATAATAGAATGAGATACCCTAATAATTGGAAAGATCTTGTTAATTCTACGGTCGATAGTACCAATTTCATATTTATCTCTAATTGTTATAGTTAATTAACGATTGTAATAGAATAAAAAGTTTAATAAGTTTAAAGTCTGATTTCCAATTTCCATTATGAAAAAAATTCTGCCACTATTTTTTACTGAAAAAAAACCAAAGCGAGAAAAAATCAATAATACCATTAGAGTGACAGAGATCATTTGTACTTTTTTCTTTTTTTATAGTGGATATCTTGCGACAGCTGTTTATAACATAACCAATAAATTTTAAATCTTTTTTTGTTATTGAAAAAAGACAAAAACACTTTGAAACTACAACAATAAATTAAAAAAAAAATAAACTTAACATAATTATTCATTATTTCTAATATTTCCACAATGAATTAAGATAAAGGACCCAAAACGGAATGTTAAAATTATAAATTTACCAAAAAAAACTACTATGAAATTTTTAAGAAATGACTTCACTTTTTAAATATGGCTTCACTGCATACAAAATTTCTCATCCATATACATTTTTTTCCTATAAAATATTTTACTGAATAAAAATACTCCTCTTGACATATTTTGTCAGTACTGCTAAAGACTCTATTCCATGGGAAAAATTGACTGACAGTCAAAAAAGACGAAAAGTGAAAATAACTATAAAACTCCAACAAAAAGGCAACGTTATTGTTTATTATAGCAAATTATGGCAGAATTTTGACCGCTGTTAGAGAAACCATAACCAACAAAATCATTAATTATTCATTCTTGGAGTTTTTTTAACTCTAAATTAATATTTAGTATCAAATATCACAATGCTAAACAAATATGATTTTTATTTCAATTTAATTATAATTTTATGAAAATAAAATATGGACTATTTGACCCTTGACTATAAAATTGGTTGTGTGCGAAAATAATTTCTTATCTTACACAAATTTTATGTAGAAGGCTGAGTGTGACTGCAATAAAAAGCATTCAATTTTATACTTTTTATGGCAGTCACACTACCAAAAACACAAATATTTTTCCAGTCAAGTTTGACTGAGATAGCTTTCTATTTCACTTACACTACTGTAAAATCTATATTATTATCCTACTTTAATATTTACTGTCAATTTTTCTCATGGAATAGGACCTTAATAAATTATTCAGTAACCATAAAAATGTATTCAGTACTGAATAAATTTTTTATATTGGAAAGGTTTTTTATTTCTCTCGCACTTTCAGAAAAATTATATTTTTATTCTACTTTGACTATTTTGTCAGTATATTTTACATAATGGAAATCAGGCTTAAAGAAAATAACTGGATGACGGAAAAAATCATTAATTTGACAAGGAAGAGGAATTTTAATAATGAAAAAGGATAAGTTTGCTAATCATAGAGATTAACCACTTTTGATTTTAATAACATTTGTATAAATCAATAAAACTAAGAAAATGTAGAATAGTATGAAATTTGAAATTTTTTTAGGTCATCCTAGACAGTTGTGGAGATGCTTCAACAAACTAATATTCAATAGGAATATGTAGCTACAAGACTAATGCTATTTTTTAAAACTGAACGATAGCTGACTAACGCTAAAATTGCCCTGGAGTTGGACATAAAAGAACGAACTCTATCAAAATCAGACATCTGAAAATGACGTGAATGAAATAATTTTTTGATATGATCCTCTTCAATGCATTCCTCGCAAATAATATTCTGAGATAGACCCTGGCGATGTAAGTAATCTTCAAAGTGATCATTAATTGTTGACCTTGATTAAATCCTTTTTCAATAACAATGCGTACTTGGGCAACTTCAAGTCAGGTTATTAACAAATTTTTTACCATAATCAAAAGATAAGGGTACGGTTGGTTTAGGACTAAACCAAGTTAGTTGTGACTCTCGTTTAGCTAAAAAATCAGCAAATAACCAGATCCACATGACAGTAACTTAATTATGGGAGCAGAGAAGATTAATTAAATAGCTGAAATCCTTAACAAATTTTGAAATAGTTAAAATCAAAGAAATAAGAACAGCCTTACTATTAGTGCAAAGTAAGATATGTTTGTCTATAAAACAAGTAGATTTACACCCGTATTCTCAGACGTGTGATACCTATCACATGACGCAATAATCGTATTTCGGTATTCTCATTGTCGACTTAGGCGACGTTCATCGTTTTTTTTTTTTTTTTTCTTAATATATTTCTTTATTTTCAGCTTATAAAATTGTTTACATTTGTTTGTTGGGAAAAGAATATTACAAGAAAAACCAAGGTAAGTTTGTTAGTATTGAAACATCTGATCCAAGTAGGATTCTCATGTTATTTACTTATGGTTTTTAATTATTATGTTAATGTTTAGGTTTTAAGACTATATTAATAATTTGATCTGTTTTTAAATAATGATTGTTTGGCTAAAAATAATGCTGTATTAAAAACTTGCCAATTCATTTCTTTAAAAGTTTTAAACTAAATTATACTACTTATTAAAAAATTATTTTAGGATTGCGTTCTCCACCAGTATTTTCTTAATATTGCGTTGTATTTGTCTTCTGGTTCCTTTTGGAATGCAGTATTATATCTCAGATAATTTTCCGGATTTGTGAATTTGGTTGTATTGAATCCTTTTTCATTGGGTCTTCTGTTTACATGGCTGATTATTGGAAGTTGGTCATCATTTTGTATGTAACCGGATTGATCTAAAAGTATAAAGGCTTCTGGGCCAGGAATATTATTTTGTTGAATACTGTTTTGTATTATAATAGGATTCGTATAATATGGAGCATATATTAAAGAGTTGGTGATGTTTCCCGTTGATCTATGTATATGTTGTCGTATTAACTGGAAGATGTGTATATCAATTCTCGATGCCTTGAATTGCGAATATTGCTTTTTATTGGATACATAGTGTAGATATTCCGTATCGAGTTTGCGGAACACTCCTCTACAATGCCGTATACATTTCCTCTCAAATTTTCTTAATTTTTCGTAGTATCTTGGACTGGTATTGTACCAAATTGGGCATCCGTATGTTAGTATAGGCCTTATTAATGTTAGATAGCAAATTCGTTTTACATTGCTATCTATAAATTTAGAGTAGAATATCCTTTTATTTGCCATGAAGGCTTTTCTGGCTTTATTTATTTGTTCGTTTATGTGCTCATTAAGATAACATAATCTGTCTAGATGTACTCCTAGGTATTTTACTGTGGGTTTGTTTGTTATTATTTCGTTATTTATTTTTATTGTGAAGTTTTTCCAGTTTTTGCGGGTATCCCATGTTGCATTTGTCGTCGGTTTACGGAATAGAATCGTTTCACATTTTTTTTCATTTATCTTAATTTTCCATGTATGCAGATAATCTGTTATAAAATTAACTGCAGTTTGTAAGTTTTCTTGTATTTCGTTAATTTTTGGCTTCGCGCAATATACAACAATGTCATCTGCGTATGCGATTGTTTCTATATTATTTGAGTTGAGGTTTTCGCTGGATATTAAGTCTTTTGTATAAAGATTAAATAGTACTGGAGCTGTGATGGTTCCTTGTTGCAGCCCATTATATATATTAAATGTGTGTTTTGATGTATCTTTTCCGTTCGTCGTTACAAATTTCCTGTTGTATAGCATTTCATGCAATATTCTTATAATATTAAGATCAAATTTCATTTTATTCAACTTGTATAATAGTCCGTCTAACCATACCGATTCAAAAGCCTTTTCCATATCGATTAAAACTGCTCCAGTACATATTTTGTTGTTAAGTTTGTAACATATATCTGAGGTGAGTTTGGTGATTGCATGTGTCGTGGAGTGGCCATATCTGAATCCGAACTGATTGTCTGGTAAGAGGTTATGTTTGGTAACGTGGTCCTGTATTTTATTCAAAATGAGAATCTCGTATATTTTACTGATGTTGGATATTAAACTTATCGGTCTATAGTTGTTTGGATTTAACTGGTTTTGATTTTTTTTTAAAATTGGGAAGATCCTTGCTATTTTCCAACAGTTGGGAAACGACATATTATTTAGTAAATTGTTGAAGAGTACACAGAGTTCTGTTATTAAATTATCAGGTAGATGTTTAAGTACTATATTAGGAATTTCATCTAGACCATATGATTTTTTGTTGTTCCCGCATTTCAATATTTCTTTTAGTTCTGTCACTGTTGTAAAATAGTTTGGTTCTATTAAATGGTTGTTTGGAGCGCTTGCTTTGTTTGTTTCACTGAATTGAACTTTCGTGTAGTGGTTACTTTTGTCTTGTATAATTTGTGCTTTTAGTTTGGAAATGGTTTCGCGTACGATGTTTTCGTGTGTTGTGTTCTCCAGCGTTGTGTTTGTTATCGTACGTTTCTCAATATAATGTCCTAAAATATTTAGGTTTTGTGTTTCATCGTGACATTTATATATTGTACCTACTTTTTGTAGACTCGTCCAGTCTATGTTTATTGCCCCCATATTAATTATTTCACTTTCCATGATTTCTAATTGTTCCATTCTTTTGTCTGTTTTTGGTTGACAGATTTTTTTAATATTCCCAAACATTTCTGCTCCAGGTTTTATTTTTGAAAATTTGTCTTCCCAATATTTATTAACTTGAATTTTTACGTTCTGTATGATTAATTCATTTGTTCTTTTTATTTCTGTTTTAATTGTATTAATCTTTTGATGAATCTGGCTGTCCTGAGCATTACCATTTCTTTTGATGCGTTTAATGCAAGTCACTAATCGACTTTTATGCTTATATAAGTCTTCTATTCTTTTATTTGTGTAGCATTCCATGTTTTTCTTGCGCCTGATTTTTGGTGAGCATGTTGTAATGGTGTTAGATATCAATCCGGTAATAGTTGTGTTGTATGACTGCAATTCTGTGTCATCAAGGTTTCTCTCGGTTGGAATTATTGTAGTTTGTTCCTTTTCTTGTAAGTATCTTTTATACATTTTCGATAGTTTCTTTTTCCAGCAGTCCCAATTCATGTTGTTGAAATTAAATGTATGGTGCGTTTCATTCATTATGATGTTTTCATTTATTCCAATATTTAAGCATGTTATTTCTATAGCTTTATGATCACTATCATATCTATGCGTCGGTATCTCTTCCAAGTAATTTGTATCGATAGCAAGCCTGTTATCGATTATTGCTATATCTAGGATGCTATTTGATCTTTGGAATGTTGGTGCATCTGGTTTATATAACTTTGATCTGTAGGTTGTGCTGTTATCTAACATCCAATTGTTTAGTTTTATACCTCTCCCATTATTTGTATGGTTACCCCAGTTACGATGTTTGGCGTTTATATCACCGGCAATAATGTAATAGTTGTTTAAATTTTTGAGTTCTAATTCTTCGAATATTATATTCCATTCTTCTGTAAATTGACTATTGGTTAATATGTTATGGTTGCCTGTGCAATATATAGAGATTAAGTAGAGTTGTTCTGCATTTTTTAGTTTTATTTTTGCTATAGTTGATTCAATGCCTATTGTGTGTTGTAGATGTAGTTTGTGTATTTGGATGTGTTCAAATTTTAAATGTGTTTTTAATAATATTGCTGTTCCACCTCCTTGTGTTGTACGGTCTTGTCTTATTAGATTGTAGTTTTGAAATTCTATAGAGTTTTTCGGATTCAATTTGGTTTCACTGATCATTAGAATGTCTGGATCGTGCTCATTTAGGAAGTTTAGTAGGTTTAACCGCCTAACTATACTTACTATTGAGTTGACGTTTATTGATATAACTTTAAGTTTATTCATATTTTATTTAGCATATTTAATATTGTGGCTATCTGTTCACTTTGTGCTTGTAGTGCTTGTGCTAGTAAATTTACTTTTTCTGTTAATTTTGATACTGATATTGGTTCCTGCCTCTGTGTTTGTTCCGTTTGTTTTAATATTTCTGCAAATGTCCCATTTTCTGCTGTAACTGGTATGGTTTTTGTTACATTTGATGTCCTTTTTTGTTGTTGCTCGTTGATTCTGTATTTGAGCCTTATTAATGCATTTTTGTATACTGGACAACCTTTAAACGAGGCTGGGTGTCCGATTTTATTACAATTTACACAATATACATTTGTGTTTTCTGTTTTTTCTTTAATCTTGCATTCGCCTGGGTTGTGTTGTTCAGCACATTTCACACATCTATAGTTCAGATTACAGTTTGATGCTACATGACCAAGCCTTTGACATTTAAAACATTGAGTGATGTCGTTACTTTTTCTGAGATTTTCCCATGAAACTCTTTGATAGTTCAATGTTTTTATTTTGAAGAGTTGTGTCATATCAGTATCTGGTGTGAACTGAATTATATATAGCGGAAGCCTGATGTTATTTTCTGCTGACCGTTTGGTTTTAAGTTGGGAGATATTTGTGGTTTTGATATTATATTCTTCCAAATATAATTTTATATCTTCCACATCTTCATATTCATTTAGCCCTTTGAGTATGATCGTTTTTGGTTTTTGTTCTTGTTTTTGTTTTTATCGTTTGTTACGATAACTATCGGTTGACGGCATATTCTCACTATCGTAAGGAAAAGTTAAGCTTCACATAAAAAAATATTTTCATCGCCTCAAATTAGTAAGAGATATCAACGAAAATGGATATAATTAAAATGTAAGTATTAAAAATATTACAAAAACATTTTTTTATTTTAATTTTTATAAGTGTAAAAATAAGTGTAATTTTTATTAATGTGTTTATTGATTTCATATTAATTTTTTATTTATTGATTTTATATTAATTTTTTATTATATTGTTGAAATTCATATTTAAAATTACTCTAATGTGTGGCTTATCCCACTTTTAAATTCAATTAAATAAAATATTTGATATTTTAATTCAAAAATATTCCTTATAGTGGAATTACTTATTTTTATTTTACTTCATAATAACTACTGACGATGGCAACTTGATTGCCGAAATATATTTAATATATAAAAACAAATAATTCCACTATTTTATTTTATTGAATATATTATATTGTTTGAAAAATATATTAATTCGTTTTATTTTTTAATAAGATTTGAAATCTAAAAAAAAGGAAATTTATGCAATTCAACACAACTCATATTTTTAATTAATTTTATAATTTTTAATTATATTTATAAAACAATATTTTCAAATAATGCTATTAAAATAGCGCACAACTTATTCAAACCACAATATAAAAATGAACATTAACATTTGCAACAGTTGATGATGTATATATTTAGCTGTCAAATTTAGTTGTCAATTGAAAGGATATTTTTAGTGCTGCCAGATGATCTCGTTTCTATTACTGGTCGTATCACGCCACATTCATCGAAACTGAGAATACCAAAATCTGCTTCAAGTGATGCGATGATTATTACATCGCATTCAGTTATGCGCACTTGGAATAGGGGTGTTAAAAATTCTATTACACATAATGTCAGATCTATTTATAACACTGTATAAAACAAACCTAAACTGACAGATAATCTCAGAATACCTAAACTGCCATCGGAAAGGCGATTCATACATTCCTCTTCAAATAACTTGATAAAGATTCAGGCAATCATTAACTCTTAACATTTTGGTTTTATATATAGAAAAGAAAGCTCTGTTGAGCTGTTATAGTATTTTATATCAAATAATATATATGTATATTTCAGCTAGAACTAATATGTAAACTGAAGTAGTATAAGAATACGTTTTTACCACTGAAATCCACAGAAACTACAAGAATATATAAATTACAAAATTTGTTAGATTTGAACTAAATACGAGTACATAAATGGTATATTTCGACAAAAGTTAAAATCAGTTAAAGTTTATCCAATTAATAAAGGAAAATTTTAAATGCTAGTAAAGCACTGCAGACTAATCTCAAAATATTTCACAATCTAGTATACATTAGCAGCAACCATGAATATTACGAAGTTTTTTGATCTATAAGATATTGCTTTTTGAAGATATAAGGCGAGCTTTCGACAGAACCTATTCGACAGAAATTCTTATATGTAAGATTCAAAAGCTTCAATTTTCTTATTTGTAATTTTAAGCTATTCTATTAGAGAGCATAATAATTTATATAGCATTAATGAGATTATCAGTAAACGGGTCCTGCAAAGTTCAATAATCGCGAGGTCAATAATAGCACCAAAATTAGAACATGTATAACCTGCAGAGAATACCGCCACTTATATCTAAGAATAAACCCCTGCATAAAGTGTTATAGTATGCATATTGTAGTCAAGTTTACGCCAAAGTTATGAAGAAAATTCATTCAATAACATGATTTTGTGATAATATCTCGTAATCACTGGAGTTAAAACGATTGATACTAAACGATTGTTTTTTTTACATAAGTATGATATGTGTTTTTATTAAACATACAAAGTTGGTGGGTTCAAAATGTTTAAACTTTTAATTGCATAAACAACTGAGCTTAAAGAAAAATAGGTATACATGAAAATGAATTTTTGGGCCAAAAGCTCACAAATAAATAAATACATCAAATTATAACAACTTTTTTTGTAAAGTATTCAAACATATAGTAGTTGTATAATTATCAGATATCGATAACCTTATTTGACTATATATCTGAAAACTATCTCAATATTGTCGATCATGGATTGCTATTAGAACAATCATCAAAGATTATACTACGATGGAGATACTTAAACAGTATTCCAAAACAATTGTTCTGGTAACGACAATACGAGCATGTATGGATGTGCAATACCTAGTAACGATTGAACCCACTTAGCTTATATTGAAGATTATTAATATTTTCTATTACTTTTCCCTCCTGGAATTTCAACCCGATTCATTCGCATCCAACTAACTTGTAATTAAGCTTTATATAGTGATAGTGTATAGATAGAAATTAAATATATTTTAATTTTTTACAATCCAAACTTTAATCTCCCGATAAAAACCAAAAAGTAATTCAGGAAATAATTAAGTGTTATTTCTTTAGACATTTCGCAATGCTAAGTAAATAATTTCTTCCAAGAAAATATGAAATTAAGTTTTTTCCCTCTTTTTTTGAAGCTATATACCCTCTTCTTTTACCTGCGAGATATATCTCACTTATTTATCATGATTTATTCCGAATCCTAAATAAATATTGATCCTTCCCGGTTAACAAGCAAGTAAGTCAGTTAGTTACACACAAAGAAAATATTTTAAATCACAAACGCAAAAAAAAATTTATTCCGAGACTGCACTAACAAAGCACATGAAAATGATAAAGAAAATTATATTTTGGGAAATTTCAAATCAAATTTCGATTAATAACAAATTTCTTTCTAAGAGTTTCCAGTTGAAAACACTTTTTTATTTTCGATTTTTCGTTTGTAGTCCTTTTTCCTTATGTTCAAAGGTTTCAAAGAGCCTGGTAAGAAAACATGATGAGAGAAAACAAATTATTCGGAAGACGCGGGAGGAAAATTCAGAAAAACAATTCATTTGATATTGTATTTGATGGTAAAAACAAAAAAAATAATGTTTCGTGACAGTTATTTGGAAAATAAAGGAAAAACATTTTTCATGCTCGACTTTGTGGTATCAAAAAGTTTTATTTTCTATGTTTTTGTTAAGGATCGATTTATGTTTATAGAATAAACATATACATATGTTCGTATAAGTAATTTGAATTCTAGAAGCTTGAAAACAAAACCACTCGCGCTATATTTGACATATATTCCAATTATTTTATGATAATGTTATTCTGGCATTTTATTGTTTAAACTTTATGGCGCTTTATTTATAATTAACTGTTTTGTATATTTCTCAACCGAAACATATAGTACCAATATTAAGGTGAATTGTTGTTTTTAGTAGCGTTCTGAGACATTGTTTATATTATGGTAATGATTTGAATATTTTTATGTTTTTAAAATGTGATTTATAAATTAACATGTATAGGTTGGTTGGCGTATCGTGTATACATTAAATTTTATAAATGAGCCAACTTCAGTGTGGTCTTCTTCGAAAATCGTAAAACATGATTATTATGTTTTAGTGGTGAATTGGGAAATATACATGTTAAAATTCAATTGTAATATGGTTGGTTTTTTGCTCATTCAGACCATGGCATACATAAATCTTTTTTATTGTTTCCAGGTTATATATTGAAATTGATTTTGGGGTCCCAAAGTGTATACTATTTGAAAAGCGATAGGTTACAAACTCACGTTAAATGAGGTAAACAAGGAGGAATTCTCATTCGTTGCTATATTTGGCATTCGTTTATTTCTATTTTTCCAATTATATTAGTGTTACTGCTTGATTATTTTAATTTAATTGTGCCTTTATGATTCAAGTTTCTTGCCTCTTTCCGTATAAATTGCGTTGTAGTTTCAAAATTAAAGCGTGATTTACGAGAAAAACTGACGTTTCATTAATGATTATGCTTAAATAGTTTCACAGAATTCAGAAGATTTAAAATTGAGGATGGTGTAGTGAGATCGGAAAACCCATGTCTTGGATAACCTGTCATTGTCTGTCAAACTCAAATACACTTGTCCTAAATCATTGAAATTTTTCACAACTATTAATAAAATAACGACCTTTTATATCATAACTATTGAGAAATTGATTGATTTATACTCGTATATGTATCGTAAAAACGAATGTTTGTGGAAAGGATATTATTTTTAAATCTTAATAAACAATGAAAGTTCGAAATGATATCATAAAGATTCATTTTTCTAAGAAACAAACAATTATGGTGAATCGCGAGGTTTTGGATTAAAAAGTCAATGATGCAGTCGGAAAAATCACTGTCAAGCCTATATTACTAAACTAATTAAAAATTTAAAATGCAATTGGCAATTGTTGAATTTTCTAAAGAGATCTTAAATTCAAAAAAAAAAAAAAAAAAAAAAAAAAATTTCTTGAAACTAGAAATATTTCATTTATACATCTTCCAAACATGTTAACGATTCAAATCATTATATATCTTCCCTAAAGTTAACAAAAATTTTTAATTCTTAAGATAAATATGAGTGTATTACATGGCAGCCATATTCAATCAAACATTAGTGTAAAGTCATCACTACAACGAATTGTGTCTTCCTATACGTTTTTATTCTTATAACATTAATAATATATTTTCTTGCAAATAGTAACAAAATTGTATCCAAGTTCCTGGAATTTCAAAAATATTTATTTTCTCTGACTTCGATCAATGAAGTTGGAAATCATTCGAGAAAAGAATTGTATATGTATTTATTTCACGCTTATCTAATTTTAAATTTAATTAAAACACTAATTTATTTACTAGGCCATTATACTTTTATAAAACTTAGATTTTCGAAGAATTAAATATCATAGCCTCTACTTATTTATCCGTATTTCATTAAAATTGTTAATAAATATAAAAAAGTTTAATTATTCTAGAGCAACATTTTGACTCTGTGGTACAGTCCGGAACAAGTATCTTAAGGATTTTTAATAAGTGGGTCGTTGAAACACATCTTTTCAATTTCCTTAATCAATGTTTGTTTTTGTGTGGTTAGTTTTTCCAATAATTGGTTCTTTCTTTAGCATAGTCCTAACATTTTCTATCGGCTCTATGTCCGGAAAGTATATTTTGGGACTCAAATAGCTTTCAACCCGCTAGGCGGTGTAACAAGGTGTTCCATTCAGCTGAAATTGAAACCAGTGAATAATTTATATTCAGAATCGACGAAACTATTTTAACATCTAGAACAGAACACACCGCTTTAAGCAATTTGGACAAACTCGGTGCTGAAAAATTATTAAACAAACCTTAACATCAAACGTGATTGGTCTTAGTAAAAACATTCTTTCCCCATAAAAACATCCATTTGGAAACATGGACACATCCACGTAAAACATCCCGAAGCCAAATTGGTCATGTGTTGATTTCAAAAGACCGAGCTCGGGTTGTTCAAGACGTGAGATCGTATCGGTCGTCAGCAAAATTCGTAGGCAGTGACCATTTAATGGTTGCTGCAAAGCTGCGATGGAAATTTTCGTACAAGTCAAGGAGGACAGGAGAATATACAACGCGATTCTCCTGTGAAGGTCTGATAAATGAAGAAACGCAACGAAAATACCAAGATCTTGTCAGCAATAGCATTTTACGATCTAATTACCAATCTGATGATGTGAACAGTGCCGCCCAGCACACTCTCGCTATAGTGAAAACTAAGCCCAAAAATGATTGTTTTGATAAGCAGTGTCGTCTTGCTGCTGAGCAACGCAATATAGCCCACAATGAAGCGCAGACTCGGTTTACAATTGCAAGGAAAAACAAGGCAGTTCTTGCTAGGAGGACAGCTAAACGCATTTGTAGAAAGAAGAAGCGCGAATGGTGGAAGCCCAAGGTCTTAAGAGTACAACAACTCGGCAATGAGCACAATTCGCGTGGTTTCTTTAAAGGAATCACCGAATTGCACCATACCTTAAGATCTCGGTCAACTGCCATTCGGGACCAGGAACGGAAACCTCTGTGTTAACGTCGAAGCGGTACTCGATACATGGCGTGAACATTTTTCTGATCTACTTAATGTTCCACATGTATCACAAGCTGTATTTGAATACTCTCAAATACAAACCGCGGAGATGTTCATTGAGGATCCATCATATGAGGAATTCACAATAGCCATGCAGAGATTAAAGAAAAATCGTTCACCAGGGGTTGATTGCATTAATTCAGAGCTCTTGATATTTGGAGGGCTAACTTTGTGGAACTGTCTTTTCGTCCTTATTCGATTGGTATGGCGAAATGAAGTTATGCCTGACGAATGGAAAGTGGCCGCGTTATGCCCAATATTCAAAAAGGGTCATCGCATGAAATGCGAGAACTATCGAAGTATAGCTCTCCTTTGCACAGCATATAAGTTACTGTCTTACATAATCTTGGGAAGAATTACTCCTTTAGCGGAGGAAATTGTCGGTGACTACCAAGGAGGATTCCGTCCAAATCGGTCAGTCACTGATCAAGTTTTTTCGCTGCGGATGATTCTTTCCAAGTACTATGAAACATCTCGCGATGTACACCATGTATTCCTAGATTTCAACCATTACACAATGTTCTACTTAAAAAAAAAAATGCGAACAGTGTAGCGATTCAATGAACGACATTGAATTTGTAAAAATCGTATTCCCATGGATTATACGATTAAAGGTATGGAATGGGCAACAACGGGTAGTGAGATCTGCCCGTTACAGCGTGGGGAAAACCCAATCCCTGAGATGAAAAGAGATCTCATACTCTGTTGGAGAAGATTTGTGAGTAGTTCAGTTTATTGGTGACCCAACGTGGCGGACGTCCCACACCCTGAGAACAAAGCCGGGCTATACATATCTTGTCCTTAATACTAGTATATATAACAAACTTAATTAATCCTTATCTTATCTATACTTGCTATATTTATTTAGTTTTACTATTTTGGTTTATCATTTTTTTTTTTCTTTTTATATAAGTATTTACTATTTATTTTATCAATAGAAAAACCAAAAAAAAACATTTTTACAATATAACTCTTAACTAAAAAATATATATATTTATATACGGTTTGGGTCTTTAAATAAATTTATATTTATCAAAATTTACAATTTTTTTATTTTTCTATTACTATATATATTTCTTATAAACTACACGCTGATTCTCCTGCTTTTGGTGTGTGTTGCTGTTGTTGCGTGGCTGGGTAGCTGGTTTAGCTGGTACAGGTGGTGATTTCGTCGTCGTCGCCTCCGGTAAACCATCATACTTAGTAATACCCCTAGTAACAAGATGATGATAGTTATGCCTGATGATGCATAGTGATATATGTCATGTACATTCCCAGTAACCCATGATTCCTTCGCATGTAGTATCTGTACTGCGGTCATCATGTCTTGTATTTCTTCATTTAAACCGTCTTTTACTGTTAAGCCAGTGTCTTCAGTGACCCGCTCACTCAGGTTGAAGGAAGGCAAAAACTGAATATGCTTCTCAAAGGTATAGGTGTTTCGAGCTTTAAGCATAAAAGTTTTGCTTCTCAAAACGCAACCGGGTGCCAGGGTAAGGATTCCGCTTCCTTGCACCAGTATGTGTATCAATGTCTTGTTGCAGATGACATCAAATGTCTCGGGTTGCGCCAATGACACAATCCATCTATTTGCTTGTCCTAGTGGGCTTATGAATGTCTCTGCTGTTGTAGACTGGATCTGGCAATGTTTCAATGGCTGTCGTTCGTGTTGCAGGAATCGCAGCTCACAAGGCTTGTTTGAATCCAGCACTAAGTACAATGCTTCTCTCTGGTGACAGATGAGGAGATTTGGGTCCCATATCTGACACTTATTAAATTCTTCCATTGACATTGGGTAGTATGAGGTACGTTTCAAATTGACTAAGAGAATTTCAGATGTAGGTTGTATATACACCATTCGGACTTTGCAATGCCGCACAGACAATGTGTAGACTAATGCACAAAGTAATACCTCACGAACTGCATGATCAAGTATTTGTCTATTTAGACGACCTATTACTAACCTCGGCTACGTTTGAACAACACATTCAATTACTAGAAACAGTAGCCAAGAAGTTGCGAGAAGCGAACCTCACTATAAACGTGGAAAAATCAAAGTTCATGCTTAGGCAGCTTAAGTATTTAGGACACATAATTGGAGAGGGTTGCCTCAAGGTGGATCCAGACAAGGTCAAAGCTATCAAGGAGTTCCCGATTCCCAAAACCATTAAGCAGGTGCGTCAGTTCCTTGGAATGAGCGGTTGGTACCGCAAATTCATTCCAAATTTTTCTTCGATTGCATCCCCACTTACGGATCTACTAAAGACTAAGGGAGCAATCAAGTGGAACGAGCAGGCACAAGAGTCATTTCTGCAACTAAAAGATCGACTAACATCAGCACCGGTCCTAAACCACCCTGATTACAACCGTACCTTCTACATCCAAGTGGATGCATCAAAAACGGGAGTAGGTGGTATACTTTTCCAGAGAGACGATAATGAGGGTGAGCACCCTATTGCGTTCTTCTCCCATAAACTAAATTCGGCTCAAAAGAATTATAGTATCACGGAGTTAGAATGTCTGGCCGCAGTTCTTAGCGTAAAAAAGTTCCGAGCCTATGTAGAGGGTTATGAATTTGTCATCATCACAGACCATGCCAGTCTACAGTGGTTAATGAACCAGACAGATCTCTCCGGACGACTAGCGCGTTGGAGTTTGAAACTTCAAGGGTACAGATTCTCGATCAATCGAGAGAGGCTATATTCGAGAGAAGAATCATGCGTGTGGTATATGGCCCAAAACGTGACGTTGATGGCACATACTGAGTTCTATTCAATCACGAGATCAGGAATTTAATGCAAATTCCTGATATCGTGCATGAGTACGCTGGCTCGGTCACGTTCTGCATGCTGATCCGAAACGAATGATACAGCGATCTTTGAAGGGACAACCGCCTTTCGGTAGGCGAAGAGGTCGCTGTCGGCGACGATGGCTCTACGGCGTAGAGAGCGATCTGGCATCTTCCAACTGCTTGCAACAGTATGAAGAGCTGGCTCGTGATCGAAACTGTTGAAGCCAGATTGTTGACACGGTACGGGCCAACAATGGCCTGTAAAAACCGGAAAAAAAAGTCACCGCAAAAAGTTCTGGGCCTCCTAATTTAGTACATGGTATCATAAATAAGGATAAGTATATGGCCGGGAACTTTAAAAAACTCTATACGCTTGTTTCACACTACACTTCAGAGTCAAAATGTTGCTCAAGAATACTAAAGATTAATTATATAAACTTAAATTTAGTTTTTATAAATTCATTAAACATTATTTTAAGAATTTATAGAAGTACGGATAAATAAATTCATGTTATGATATAAACTCTTCCGAAAAACTAAGTTTTAAAGTCTCTAATTCAATGGCAATGAACTGTACATAGATCAAACTCAAACCAATCTACAAGTGTAAAATCTCCAACTATTATTTTCCCAATATGTATTAATGTCTGATAATGATCTTCAAGTTTATAAATATGGCTACAGGATGATTACACCATGCGGAGCAACATTTTTTGACTAACTTTTTGATTTTATACAAGATGCTTCAGGTTGGGGCAATTTTTGAAATTTGACTTTTTATTGTTTATCCATCAAATGGTGCATTAGTTAAATCAATGTCAGTTGAAGCGGAGAAAAAGCTAAATGTCTTTGATTGGAAACAACGGCTAATGCAATACAAAAGTATAATCTTACAAATTTTTCTATCATAAACTATTAAAATTTTAAATAAAATAATTTTAATAAATAATGCGACCCTTCTCAACGTTCCATGTACGAATATTCATAAGATTGTCGTATATAAATAAAGCCGCCAATTAATTATTCAATTACACAAACATCTGATTTGTGAAACATACAAAATCATTAATAAATGCGACAAATTAAAGCGAAACACAACAATAAAACTATTTAAATTAATTGTTTGCGGCCTTGAATTAAATAAAATAAACTAATTGAACGCAATAATTCAATTTTTCTATAATAACACAATTTAATGATGATTAATGTTGGAAGGTCGTCGTCATATAATATATAAATACGTTGAATTGTAACTATATCGCCTTATATGTTGTCTTTAAAAAATCAAAAAATCCAAGATTCATTTGGGATACAAACCACATGATGAATTCATAGAATATTTGCGACAAAATATACACTAACAATACACTAACAAAACCTGTGCTGGAATCTGTAATATATACTCGTGTGTGTTTAAATTGTACATAAACATGAAACTGCATTAAAGATTCATTTCGGTTTTACGACATTTTAATGAATTCTTTAACTCGAAAATTTATTTTAGGCCAACATACTTATTTTGTACTACAGTGTACACATACTTTTGTTATGAAACTCCAATTAGTCGGCTGAAAAAAGTTTGATTTTTCGTTAATGTCTTGTTGTGTTGTGCTTTCTTGTTGATATGTTATACGGGGAGTGAAGCAATAACAATTTAAGTAGAAATTAAGCACGTACAATGGTAGTGAACAATTTATTATTTCCACATTCAACATATATACGGATAACATTTTTTTTTGGTATTAATGATGTTACTTACTATTTTATACGTAACTGGTGACGAAAGATGAATTCCGTTCCGAAGGAAAACCATTATTCAACGACCTGTTTGTGGTGAGTTATTGATTTAAAAACTAAGTAACAAGAAAGCTTCAGATGGTTAATATTTGAAGGTGTTAAATTAAATTTTCCTGATACTAAATTATTGCCAATCCTTACTTCCTCTAGTATATTATACTTTTAACCCAAATGGTCGGAAACAAATTAAACTACTACTTGCCCAGATGGTTTAAAACAACCATGTTATATTTCTCTTCCAACATCATCATATAAATGCATGTAAAACTGTACCTCGATTTTGGTCGGAAGAGAAGATTTAAGAATGACGAGTTGCAAAAATGCAAACACGTATGCAGTGTATAACAAGACAGTTCGTGCATTTTTAACCTGAACACTAATACAAATGAATATAATTATTTCATCAATTTAGGTTTCTCCATTCTCATTTTTAGCCCAAAATCGTAGTAATGGTTTATTACGTATTATTTTTGAATATTGCAACACTGATTTCATTAACAAAAACCGTTACGATACTTTCAGTATTACTGTGAAATTTAAAAGAGAAACTTGTGTTTTTTTTTGTGTGAAATGACGGATAGATATTATTGGTTAGTTGATAAAACAATAGTAAAATTAATCAGAATGGTATTAATTCGCTTTTAAATAGATTAAATTAAATTGAAATTGTCATTTGGAATATATATTATACAAATATTCTTGATTATTTATAGGAAAAAGCTGTTATGACAGGCGGTGGGTTATCTGTTGGCCCTCTTTTCAATCAATGAATTTTAGTACTTAATGTTATTTGATAAAATCTCGTCTCCGTTTTGTTAATGGATGCTTGAACGGAGAATCCTCATGTTATTCACGAAGCAGAACTTTATCCTTCAAGAGTCACTTTTTGGTGTCATTTATGAGTTAGTGGCATCATTGGGCCGTTTTCATTTTAAAACGAACAGGAAAATGCCCTTAAAATCAATGAGGAACATTATCGTAATATGTTAATTGTTTTTTGTGACCCAAATTGAATGAATTTTGTGTCAATGATATTTGGTTTTAACAAAACGAAGCAACATGCCAGCTAACTCGTACAACAATCCATTTATTGGCAACAACATTTGCTGATTGAATGATTTCAAGAAGTAAGGTGTATGCCAATCATTCCCAATTCAACAACTTAAAAACAACATTAGAGCTGAAGTTGAGACTATTGTGCCGCTTTTATTGGAAACAGTTATCATAAATTTTGATGCTAGGCCTGTGGATTAACCCGTGGTGGGCATATGAACGATATTTTTTTTTCATACGTAAATGGCATAGAATCATCTTTTATTATCAATAATAAAAACGTTGACTTTTCATCGCAAAATGTTACATTCTTAAAAATAGAGAAAGAACTAACATCCTGTACTTGCAAAAGTTTTAGAAGTATTTGAGTATGATTTTGGTGACAAGGATGAAATAAATATTGATAATTTGTCAAAGACTTAAATGTGGGAGCAAAAGTATCAATGCAAAATATATATTGCGATGGTTAAATGAATACGAAGAAGCGCTTCTAAGTTGGAATCAATGGAAAAAAAACAATTGAAGAAAAGAGAATTTTGACTTATAGCAAGTTACCCGATTGTTTTAACGTGTAATGTGTCGATAGTATCGACCTTCTTCATAACAATTGGTGAATAATTATAATAATTTTCTTCCAGTTACTTCAGGTGTTTTTCAAGGTTCGGTACTTGGTCCTTTATTATTTTCTATGTATGTACATTAATGACATAGAATCTAATGAAATAGTATTATTATTAATTAATGAAATAGTAAGTTAGATCAGAATTCTGTTGTTAGTAATATTTCTCTGGTTAACGAGGAGTTAGATAGTGTATATAATTGGTCTATTTACAATGGAGCTTAAATGCTAGTTAATCGCAATCTATTATTATATACAAAAAATCGTTAGATACGTTTTCGTTTCCTTGTATTAATCTTAATGGGTCACTCATTCCGTTTTCAACTACTGATATTGTGATATTTGAATCCACACTGAAAAAAATATATTATGTATCGCAAATAATTTTACCAGCTAATACATTAGTCGTGCTTATGTTATTTGGTGGAAATTTTTAAACTTATTTGCTTTGAATAGTTTAATATTTCATATCAAACATTAATTAATTGTGAGGAAAGGAGAAACTATTTAGGAAAATTATTTTAATTATTTAAGACAAACACTTTTCGTTCAATTTAAGTAATAATAATTATCAATACTAGCATCAATCGTTCGTTGTAAATTATTTAAATACTTACCGCAAATTACTATAATTTTACTAAGAAATAAGAAAATTATCTGCTTTAAATAATGTTAAGGGTAGTTTTGAAATATAAAAGAAATTTTTTTGTATATAATTCAGTTTATTTTTCATATTATTTACAAATAGCGTTGTACACCTTTTTATATTAAAATTTTTGAAAATAAGACTGAAATGTGTCGGTTTTTTTTAAAAAAAACTTAATTGCAAATGTGGATCAAGTGCCTGACAACACAAAATAAATTCATCCTCATAATATTGGTTTGTTACCAGTAAATCTTGTCTATAAGATATTCCTTTAATCTCCATACATGTTATTATTGTAAAATAATCATCTAAATCTTCCACATTATTTGGGTCTTAAATCTTCTGCAAACAGCGTGATAAATTGATTATGGTGATCCTCAGTTAAATTTTGCAGAAATCGATTTGTATTCTTATTTGACTTTCTTGTAATCAAGATTAATAAAATGTCTCTTAAGTCAAATATATAAATTCCAATGTTGGTTATTTGGTGGTACCATATCTCCAACTAAGCAGTTAAGATGAAATACATTTCAGAAGCTGAATATCGTAACTTTGTGCCAAGCGGATTTATACAGAAGCTCCCAAATACTCTATAAATGATATAAAAACTCATTAAAAACATAATATTGAAACATTTTTATGCTAAAAGTATACATTTTTGATAACCTAAAGTTTTGTTATTTATTATAAAACTACTCTACGCTAAAAATTATAATAAACTAAAACTGAGACTAAAATTATACTATTGTATATTTATATAAAATTTTAAACTTACCAACAATAACATTTATCACTTTAAATATAGTAAACACTAAAAAATTTAACCACTTTTGGACTAGTTTTTATTTTTACTTAATATATCACATTAACCAAGCGACGCGTCTTAAACACGAATGAAGCTAAATCATGTGGTTTTACCGTAATATTTTTTCAAATATATATATTAATTCGGGTAAATATTAATTTTGTTTCACCAATTCTAAATGTTGGCGGTCAACACTTAATATGTTTTGTATTTTTCGTAAATATTACTCTTATTTCTGAGAAACAATTATATCATTTACGTTTATTATTGAAATACGAAATCATAAGTGTTTCATATAAACGCTTTTAATGTTTTTAAAAAATATTTAAACACTTCTCCATAATATTAAAATTTTAAACTATTTATTTTAAAGAATTTTTTAAGGGTAATGTTTCCGGGTAACTATTAATTGTTGATTTTAACACTAAATATTTCATACAAACTTTATTTATTTTTTCTAAACAGTGGAATAGTTATAGTAAATATTCATCAAATATTCATTTTTTTCAGTGCAAGGATATTTGGATTACTTAGTTGTTTGTATAAAGTGGTAGGGTTTACGGATAGTCAATTTAAAAAGAGAATGTTTATGTCCGATGATGTTGTCTTATTTGATATGTCTCAGGAAATATCTCTGTTCTAAAAAGATGTTTTATGCAAGCATTAAAACATCTTTTTAGAACAGAGATATTTTCCTGAGACACTCGTTTTATTTTCGGAATTTGGAAATTTGAACATATATCAGCCTTTACTAGGCTTATTCTTGGTTGAAGCTACTCAAAACTAAAGAACAAAATTATTTATTCAAAAAATTATTATTTAGCAGGTCACATTACGCCAATCTTCGATTGCTGCCTGTTCGAAATTCTTCTAGGTCTTTAAATTAATCTTTTTTTGTTAGAGGTATTTCTCTATGGAATTCTGTTCTATACAGTATTAGGAGGTTGAGATCTGCCGATACGTTTAAATCGTAGTTTCTTGAATGGTGTGTCTGAATGACAATATAATTAGTTTAAAGTTAATTGTTAAGTTTTTTTTTATATATTGTCTGATCCCTGCTGCTCATCGCATTGTAACTGAGCTTGTTCTCAAAATGAAATGTGCTTGCATGGTTGACTTTTTGCAGTAAAAAATTTAAGAGGTTTTTATGCCTAATGGAAGTAATAATTTTTAACAAGTTGCTTTCATATGCGCTTTTCCTTCTTAATCAAAATTATAAGCAATATACAAATAAAAAAATAAATAAAAATAAATAAATAAACTGACGAAATTGTTAAAATAGTACAATTTACTTGCCTGTAAATTCTAATGACTCAATTAATAAGATGACAATTGAAATAATAATATGTAATAGATTTGATGAACTTTTTCGCCATATGCACGTTTGCGATAGCAATTTGAAGGTAAATTAAAACAAAGATCGAACTAAATTAAAATGACATACTCAAAGAACGCGAATTAACGAAACTATTGCAAAATATGCAACTATATAGAAGTCAATCGATGAATCAATGATCCGGAGCAAAACCTAGTATAAAGCCACAAAACAGGTTATTATTTAATTTGATCTATATTAAGGGAAGGATCTAGATCAACTAACTTAAGAATATTTGGGTTCATTAAATCAGTAATTTTAAAAGTTGCTAATTTTGAGGAATAAGTGCCTAATTCTCTCAACAAAAGAAATGAAACCGAAAGGAGGCTCAGTTGATTTCTGTACTGATAAAGAATATAAAGGACAATAGTGTTGTGTTATGATATATATTATATAAATATGGAACGGTTATAGTTAAAAAGGCTCTGTGAAACAAAAGCAGAAGTTGGAAATTCCTCAACCAAATAGTCAATAGGCCAACCAAATGGATAACTTAGCTTAGTTTCTATAGATATTCAATGAGCTTAAGGGGAAGAATGGTATATACCGTTAAATTTTTGGGGCAAAAGATGTTACATTGACCAATGCACGATGTTGGTCAGCAGACAGTTTGGTTCTTAGCTTAATAAATTGGAATTTAGTACACAAATTGATAGTTATTTATGCGTTTATTTGCTATTTTACATTGTGTTATTTTTAATCTTTTCTGATTCACTTAAGTGCAAGATAGTGTAATGAATATTTAAGAGTAAATGGTCGAGTGGTAAGAGTACTCGGTATACAGTTGTGGTCGAAAGTATAGCTGATTTAAATTCAACCGGAGACAATATTTTATGTTTGATTTTAGTTTTAGTAGATTTTATCTTTTCGACATGCTGTATAAGATAGCAGAAAATTTTCAGCAGAAAAAATGATTTTTATACTCGCCACCAGGGGCACTACTATCGCTAAAGAGAATTTCTTCTGCTGTCGTTTTTGTATAGCCAACAGAATTTTTCTGTAAATATTTCAATTTTCTTCAGTATTTTAACTACAAAATTATTCCAGATTTCAAATAAAATATATGTATATTATTTCCATTCGATTATAATATGCTGTATGAGACATATTAATCATCTAGAGTTTAGCCACTTACTGCAAGCTATGAATGAAGCCCCTGTAATTAATATTTCAGTTTGAGCTAGGTCATCTTATCTCCATACATACAAATATGAAGTTTGAGGATAATCGACCGAGTTTGAGCGCCTCCAGAATTTTTCAAAGTTTTGACCCATACATAATAATCAGTTTTTCACTGTGAGCTATGGATGGACCCCCCTGTAACCAATATGCCATTATGATTTTCCAATAGCTTAGGTAACAATACATCTGAATATGAAGTTTGAGGATAATCGACCGAGTTTGAGCGCCTCCAGAATTTTTCAAAGTTTTGGCCCATACATAAAAATCAGTTTTTTCACTGTGAGCTATGGATGGACCCCCCTGTAACCAATATGCCATTATGATTTTCCAATAGCTTATGTAAAAATACATCTGAATATGAAGTTTGAGGATAATCGACCGAGTTTGAGCGCCTCCAGAATTTTTCAAAGTTTTGACCCATACATAAAAATCAGTTTTTCACTGTGAGCTATGGATGGACCCCCCTGTAACCAATATGCCATTATGATTTTCCAATAGCTTAGGTAACAATACATCTGAATATGAAGTTTGAGGATAATCAACCGAGTTTGAGCGCCTCCAGAATTTTTCAAAGTTTTGGCCCATACATAAAAATCAGTTTTTTCACTGTGAGCTATGAACGGACCCCCCTGTAACCAATATGCTATTATGATTTTCCAATAGCTTATGTGAAAATACATCTGAATATGAAGTTTGAGGATAATCGACCGAGTTTGAGCGCCTCCAGAATTTTTCAAAGTTTTGGCCCATACATAAAAATCAGTTTTTTCACTGTGAGCTATGGATGAACCCCCCTGTAACCAAAATGCTATTATGATTTTCCAATAGCTTAGATAACAATACATCTGAATATGAAGCTTGAGGATAATCGACCGAGTTTGAGTGCCTCCAGAATTTTTCAAAGTTTTGACCCATACATAAAAATCAGTTTTTTCACTGTGAGCTATGGATGGACCCCCCTGTAACCAATATGCTATTATGATTTTCCAATAGCTTAGATGACAATACATCTGAATATGAAGTTTGAGGATAATCGACCGAGTTTGAGCGCCTCCAGAATTTTTCAAAGTTTTGACCCATACATAAAAATCAGTTTTTTCACTGTGAGCTATGGATGGACCCCCCTGTAACCAATATGCCATTATGATTTTCCAATAGCTTAGGTAACAATACATCTGAATATGAAGTTTGAGGATAATCGACCGAGTTTGAGCGCCTCCAGAATTTTTCAAAGTTTTGACCCATACATAAAAATCAGTTTTTTCACTGTGAGCTATGGATGGACCCCCCTGTAACCAATATGCCATTATGATTTTCCAATAGCTTAGATGACAATACATCTGAATTTGAAGTTTGAGGATAATCGACCGAGTTCGAGCGCCTCCAGAATTTTTCAAAGTTTTGACCCATACATAAAAATCAGTTTTTTCACTGTGAGCTATGGATGGACCCCCCTGTAACCAATATGCCATTATGATTTTTCAATAGCTTATGTGAAAATACATCTGAATATGAAGTTTGAGGATAATCGACCGAGTTTGAGCGCCTCCAGAATTTTTCAAAGTTTTGGCCCATACATAAAAATCAGTTTTTTCACTGTGAGCTATGGATGGACCCCCCTGTAACCAATATGCCATTATGATTTTCCAATAGCTTAGATGACAATACATCTGAATTTGAAGTTTGAGGATAATCGACCGAGTTTGAGCGCCTCCAGAATTTTTCAAAGTTTTGGCCCATACATAAAAATCAGTTTTTTCACTGTGAGCTATGGATGGACCCCCCTGTAACCAATATGCCATTATGATTTTCCAATAGCTTATGTAACAATACATCTGAATATGAAGCTTGAGGATAATCGACCGAGTTTGAGCGCCTCCAGAATTTTTCAAAGTTTTGACCCATACATAAAAATCAGTTTTTTCACTGTGAGCTATGGATGGACCCCCCTGTAACCAATATGCCTTTATGATTTTTCAATAGCTTATGTGACAATACATCTGAATATGAAGTTTGAGGATAATCGACCGAGTTTGAGCGCCTCCAGAATTTTTCAAAGTTTTGGCCCATACATAAAAATCAGTTTTTTCACTGTGAGCTATGGATGGACCCCCCTGTAACCAATATGCTATTATGATTTTCCAATAGCTTAGATGACAATACATCTGAATTTGAAGTTTGAGGATAATCGACCGAGTTTGAGCGCCTCCAGAATTTTTCAAAGTTTTGACCCATACATAAAAATCAGTTTTTTCACTGTGAGCTATGGATGGACCCCCCTGTAACCAATATGCCTTTATGATTTTTCAATAGCTTATGTGACAATACATCTGAATATGAAGTTTGAGAATAATCGACCGAGTTTGAGCGCCTCCAGAATTTTTCAAAGTTTTGGCCCATACATAAAAATCAGTTTTTTCACTGTGAGCTATGGATGGACCCCCCTGTAACCAATATGCTATTATGATTTTCCAATAGCTTAGATGACAATACATCTGAATATGAAGTTTGAGGATAATCGACCGAGTTTGAGCGCCTCCAGAATTTTTCAAAGTTTTGACCCATACATAAAAATCAGTTTTTTCACTGTGAGCTATGGATGGACCCCCCTGTAACCAGTAAGCTATTATAATTTTCCAATAGCTTATGTAACAATACATCTGAATATGAAGTTTGAGGATAATCGACCAAGTTTGAGCGCCTCCAGAATTTTTCAAAGTTTTGACCCATACATAAAAATCAGTTTTTTCACTGTGAGCTATGGATGGACCCCCCTGTAACCAATATGCTATTATGGTTTTTCAATAGCTTATGTAACAATACAACTAAATATGAAGTTTGAGGATAATCGACCGAGTTTGAGCGCCTCCAAAATTTTTCAAAGTTTTGACCCATACATAAAAATCAGTTTTTTCACTGTGAGCTATGGATGGACCCCCCTGTAACCAATATGTTATTATGATTTTCCAATAGCTTAGATGACAATACATCTGAATATGAAGTTTGAGGATAATCGACCGAGTTCGAGCGCCTCCAGAATTTTT
The DNA here is from genome assembly GCA_963932295.1 of Tipula lateralis. Lineage (NCBI taxonomy): Eukaryota > Metazoa > Arthropoda > Insecta > Diptera > Tipulidae > Tipula > Tipula lateralis. Next base: position 129,210,494 of record OZ010737.1, read on the forward strand.
CAAAGTTTTGACCCATACATACATAAAAATCAGTTTTTTCACTGTGAGCTATGGATGGACCCCCCTGTAACCAATATGCTATTATGATTTTCCAATAGCTTAGATGACAATACATCTGAATATGAAGTTTGAGGATAATCGACCGAGTTTGAGCGCCTCCAGAATTTTTCAAAGTTTTGACCCATACATAAAAATCAGTTTTTTCACTGTGAGCTATGGATGGACCCCCCTGTAACCAATATGCCATTATGATTTTTCAATAGCTTAGATGACAATACATCTGAATTTGAAGTTTGAGGATAATCGACCGAGTTTGAGCGCCTCCAGAATTTTTCAAAGTTTTGGCCCATACATAAAAATCAGTTTTTTCACTGTGAGCTATGGATGGACCCCCCTGTAACCAATATGCTATTATGATTTTCCAATAGCTTAGATGACAATACATCTGAATATGAAGTTTGAGGATAATCGACCGAGTTTGAGCGCCTCCAGAATTTTTCAAAGTTTTGACCCATACATAAAAATCAGTTTTTTCACTGTGAGCTATGGATGGACCCCCCTGTAACCAATATGCCATTATGATTTTTCAATAGCTTATGTGAAAATACATCTGAATATGAAGTTTGAGGATAATCGACCGAGTTTGAGCGCCTCCAGAATTTTTCAAAGTTTTGGCCCATACATAAAAATCAGTTTTTTCACTGTGAGCTATGGATGGACCCCCCTGTTACCAATATGCTATTATGATTTTCCAATAGCTTAGATGACAATACATCTGAATATGAAGTTTGAGGATAATCGACCGAGTTTGAGTGCCTCCAGAATTTTTCAAAGTTTTGACCCATACATACATAAAAATCAGTTTTTTCACTGTGAGCTATGGATGGACCCCCCTGTAACCAATACATCTGAATATGAAGTTTGAGGATAATTTTAGAGGCATTCATATCATATTGTTAGATTAGTTCTCATTGCTTTCACTGCCAATTCTACTAGCTTAAGAACTACATGCAATTGTACTATCTACTTAAATAATAAATTTAGTTATCTTTAATATTGTAGAATATTATTTTAATTGGTTAGTGTTCCTTTTTAATGCTATAGAAGCTACTGGGTTAAACAGTGTATTGTAAGAGATAATATTTCTTACGATTGCCATTTTTAATGTCATTTTGAAGCAATGAGCTTACAAAATTGGTCCAAACAATCATTAAGGCCAAACTATTCTAAGTTCGACCGAGTTATTTGGTGTGATTTAAACTACTACATACATTAAAAGAACGAGAATTTCATTAAAAGTGATACTTTTAAACCATCAAATTAGCAGTTAACTGTAAATAGAATTTCATTTACTGTACCAAATGCCTTCAACCTTGGCTACGCGTCGATAACTGTTTATAGATAATCTGTTAGAATAGTTAGAACGCTATAGTTGTTTTGTTACAAGAAATTAATACAGCATCGACTGCCGAACTCAACACTATAATAGTTGAATCGCAGTTGAACACTAGTTAAATTATCAATCGACAACTATACGTGATTGCCCGAGACATCCTTCAAATCAGGTTAGTTAATCTACACTTAATATGTGAAGAACTCGTTCGAACCTTTTCAACAAACAAATCGATAGATCTGATCAGTAAATAGTCGCGCAGTAGTAAGATGTCACTAGTTTCTTAATCTACCTATTGATCAACGGTACAATTTCGTTACAATTGGCTTCGATTTTATTGCAATTCAACGCCAGCAATTTTAAAATATCATTTGATCATTAACAGTTTTATTAAACTAATCATAAAAAATAACTGTACAAAAAGGCTTGTGTTCCATCACATACCTTTTCATTAAAGTTTATCGCACGAAGCAATATTGGTTACAGCGGGGTTCACCCATTAGTCACAGTGAAAAACTGATTTTTATGTATGGGCCAAAACTTTGAAAAATTCTGGAGGCGCTCAAACTCGGTCGATTATCCTCAAACTTCATATTCAGATGTATTGTCAGATTTATTGTCACATTGGAAAATCATAATGGCATATTGGTTGCAGGGGGTCCATTCATAGCTCACAGTGAAAAAACTGATGTTTATGTATGGGCCAAAACTTTGAAAAATTCTGGAGGCGCTCAAACTCGGTCGATTATCCTCAAACTTCATTGTTGTTTGTACGGAGATAAGATGACTAAGCTTCTGGAGAGTCAAACTGAAATATTTATTACAGTGGCTTCATTCATAGCTTACAGTAAGTGGTTAAACTCTAGATGAAATTAATATGTCTTTTACAGCATATTATAATCTAATGGAAATAATATACATATTTTATTTGAAATCTGGAATAATTTTGTAGTAAAAGACTGAAGAAAATTAAAAAATTTACAGTAAAATTCTATACAAAAATGACAGCAGAAGAAATTCTCTTTAGCGATAGTAGTGCCCCTGGTGGCGAGTATAAAAATCATTTTTTCTGCTGAAAATTTTCTGCTATCTTATACAGCGTCTTTTCGACGCCTTAAACAGTAATAATAATCGTTTTCAGCTTCAGAAGTAGTAACGAGATAAGAAAAGAAAATAACACTTACTACACATAGTATATATAGTAGAAGACACTACACATATTGTATTACAATGAACTATATGTATTACACTGATTTATGTCCCACTATATCGACAGTTTCGACTAGAAGGAAAAGATCAAGAAACAATTTGATTTGTATATATAAGCCTTATTAGTCACGTCCTATTGTAACCACAAGATTAGTGTCATAGTTCCCACTAGTGGCAAGTGGCAAATCTTTCAATTTTATTAGAATTTATCGTGTGAAATAAATAAAGTTGTAGAAAAGTCTTGTTTGTTTGTTTTTATCTCTACAATCTGTTTCGGGGCTCGAGGCACTTCCAACTCGTTCGCGGTTCGCTTATTTACATCCTTACCTTACGCCATTACAGCCAAATCGAGGACGTACGGCTATAGGTCCGATTTACGTAGAACCATCTGCACATTGCATAGTTCCACGCCAGCCTATAGTACTGACCTGGAAGATGGGTTGGTCCATGAATTCTGCACTCCAACAGGGGGTCTCAACAGGGGGTTTGAATTAAATTTTGAAGGACAGCCTCCAGTGCAAAAAAAAAGTATTCAGGTATTTTCCAAGATAAAGGAAGCTCTTGTTTCGTGGTGTATATTCTCAAGAGGTTAAACTTATCAATTGGATTAGAATTATAATCAGACGTTTATTAAGATGTTGACCTCATTGATATCAAGATAACATCTTTACGAGTTTTACCCATTTTTGGATCGGTTGTATAATATAGTTTTTTCGTGACAACAATACGGCTAAAAATTATTTAACTATAGATAGACAAAATACTATTTATCTCTCAATCTTTAACTTTTTAAAATATTTATTTTAGTCGGTTGTAGATTTATTTTTGCTTTAATGAGATAGTTTGTACATATATTAACACGTATGTACAAAGCAAATTATTAAAAATTGAAGAAACTTTTGAAGTATCAAGCCGAATTCGCCACTTATAAGGTATAATATAATAGCGTCTTACATCTACAGTTTATTTATTATTAAAATCATAGTTCATTCATTCATATAAAGTCAAGTTTTTTTAATGAAATTAATATCATAACTTTATTTGAATATTCAATAAAAATAGAATTTCATTAACACCCTGACTATATGGTCCTATCGATATAGAAATATTTTTTTCAGAATTTTACTTTTTCTGCACAAATAACAAAAAAATAAATCGATAATATCTAATGGAAATTGGCTGCTCTTAATGGTAAAACTTATAACCAATTTCATATTAATTATAAACATGATACATATATACGAAAATGGTAACTAGAGCCTAAATCGTATATAATAGAAATTATCACAATTGTGTGCTTTTTCAAGTTGTTGAAACACTATTATGTCTGCTAACACAATTTCCCAGAAATCTATACTAAAATTGAAAAACCAACCCACATATACAAACACAGTGAATATTGTATAACTGTATAGCAATATAATACATAATACTAAACTACGACAACTATAGCGAACGTTTCTTTCTATGTAAAAAACTAAAAAGAAAGTTCTACAAAAACAGAAATCGAAAAGATAGAAAACAAAAAGGATGTTGAACTATATACCATATATTCGTATATATGTAGATATTATACTCAGGAACAACATTAAAAAAAACAGTTTTTTCCTCTTAGGTTTTCCTCCTCGTATCGCACAGTGAAACGACACAAAATATAAAAAAAAGTGAAAAATTGATTTTTGTATTTTCATTAATTTTTATTTTTTGGGAGAGGCTAAATATGGTTATAAGTCGATAATTTTATATAACAATCGTAATTAGTTCACTCGTAATCTAATATCAAACCGCACAAACAAACTCTTGATTAGGCAATTAGTCATCATTATCGCATATCATATACACATACACCAAAAAAAAAACAAAAACAGAAGGAAAAATGGGGAAAACGCTTTTTCCTCTAACAACATTATATATTTTTTGATAAATGATAAAATTAAATTCACATCGCGTAAATTTTCCTCTCTACTACGAGTATAATACGTACTATATTCCTTAATATATATATTATATATGCGAGTACTAAAAAGGAAAATTTATATACATTTTTCTTCCTGATTACATAATTGAAACACGTTTTTTTCCAAAGCTCACATTATATGTATATTTTACTACCATTTTAGCTTAAAACTGCTTTCCCAATAAATATATGTTCCCAGCCAGTTATGAATTATTAATTGTATATATAATTAAGACAATTACCGCGTTAATTATTTTTGACATAAGACGCATATAATATTTAACACAACGCAGGCTAATTTGCGCGCGATTAAATGAAAGCAAAATAACTGTATATTGATTTTCACACAAGGTCATTAGAGATTAGAGAAAAGTAATAATCAACTTTCCAGAAATTTAACCGCACACATTACGATATACATATAAGTGTATACACATATATATAGACGTGTGAGTGTGTGTATGTGCTGAAAATGAAAAGGTAAAAGTTAAACGAAAATAAAAAGAATACAGTAAAGTGATGTGAGGTAGTAGTAGGAAAATGGGAAGAAAATACAAATAAAAGGTCAACCGCTATTCGCCCTTCAAAGCAATATAATTTTTTTTGTCGACTGTATATTTGGTGATAATTTTAATTCGAACCCCTATCCGTTTAATTAACACCATGCAGTTAATTCGATTCGTAAATTTCCTCATTTCTTGCTTGACATCATTTCACTCGCATTTTCGCACAGCTAAAAGGTTATAACCATATCAAAAAGGAACAAAAAGGCAACAAGTTGCGAAGATATAAAAAAATACAAGAAATAAACTCGTAAATGAATTTTCCATTTTCTTAGAAAATCAGCTTTATGAAAAGTCACTTTATTCCACAAAACACAGTCGCTACATTACATATATACATACATATATATGTATATATTTATATAATACACAATCAACCATTAGAAATGTGTCAGTAACTTTTGAGCTTTTGACTGAAATGAATTTTCATTAAGTAAAAGGACAAATAAAATAAACGTACACATAATATAAGATGTTTGTTTTGATTAGAAAACTTTGACGTAGGTATTTTTATCTACCACAACACGGTCGACATGCTTTATACGAAAAACATCAACACTAAATATAAATAAATTAATTATTATTATTGAATGAAAATGATACATTTTTTTTTTCGTAACGTATATTTTTATCCACTCACTTTCAAAATTTTCCACACTTTGCACTTGCCACTTTGCAAACCACATTTAGTGTCATTTATCACGTTTAACACGGCTGATCAATAAACTATTTTATTTTTTTATAAAACTAATTAATTTTCACAAATTTTTATTATTTTTATAATTTTAAATAATATTATTATTATTTTTGTTGAAATCGGAAAAATTTTTGTCTCGTCTAATACTATTACAATATGCGCACTAAAAATTTTCATATATTCTATCTGGAAGATTCCCATGCTGATTTTATAGTACGCATGCGATTTTCTTAAATGAAAAATATATAGTAAAAAAAATTTCATATGATATAACAACACAACAATAATAACAAACGAAAAACTCAGAGGTGAGAATTGTATTGATCAGCAAAGTGGAAAATACTATCAGGAAAACGAATACGAATAAAACGCTACATATTCCTTATGTTGGGGTGTATATAAATGAGAAGTGGTGTTTCGTAGGTTCACTCGGAATTCTAGAATCTATTCGTTTATGTGTGAATTTTCTCCTATATTCATACTAAACGAGGACGACGAGGAAACGAAAAAAGTTTGCATTAGTGTTCTTTTATTTGGCCTGTTTAACGAGAAACGAAAGCAGCAACTTGTAATGTGATAAATTTGTAGAACTGCTTAGTGTCAGTAAAAGTGAAATATTTTATAATTTGATACAGAGTGGTTTTAAAGTATTTTCTTTTGATGACGTAAGATGCAAATTGAACGAATATTTCGTATTTTAACAGAAATTTATGGTTTGGTTTACTGAGATATATAGTACATGGGAAAAATATTAGTTCGAATATTTAATATTTGGGAACTTTCTTTTTTACGAATATTGCCATCATTAATCGAATAGTTGAAATAATTTATTCAAGCACTTTCAGTAAACGAAGAATATAAAATAGCGGACTTCTCTGTTTCATATAACTTGGTTCCTCGAAAACATTAAATGTTTTATTATAAGCGCGCACTTTTCACATAATCATTTAATACACACGATGATTTGGCGTGTAGCTTTTTAGGTTACAAATTCTAGGACTAAAAAATTGACAGATAGTCTATATAATCTGTTTTTATATTATTTGAAAGTTTGATCGGATGAAATACTAAATATATAGTTGATTTTATAAATACATCTGCTAACCATTTCGAGATATCTTGAAGTATAAAATTTTGCATAGGCTGAATCACGACACTGACAGGAGAGAAACTTCTATATGGCGAATGCTGACGTTACGATGCAACTGAAGTTGAGTGTTTTAACCGCTTATAGCGTCATTCAATAATTAAACACTAAAAATAGAAGTAGTAAATCGTTCAGATTTACCTATATCACGATCTAAGCCATTGTTAAGGTTCCGATAGTAATTTTGAAAATTTGAGAGTTCTATTACTTTATTGTTTGTGAAAGCAATCGATGGACTGATCGACTACAATGTGCACCAATACGTATTAAAGTCTCATAAGATCTCAATTGAGACGTGGGTAGATCCGTTTACAGCTTATAATCTATAATTTCCATAAATTGAGTCAAATCATTAAACTAGCATATGACAATATATTGAAACGCTATATGGGGGTTAGCACTCAAATTATTACGAAATTCACGTTACTGTAGCAGCCAATAAGCCGATGACAACGCTACATTTTTGGATAAACGTCAGTCTTTTATGTTATTTACAAACCTAGGAAAAAATATCTTTTTACGTTGGTGTTAAAAAAGGAATGTTATCGAAATGGAATTTAAACGCAACAGTGTTACTGCTTTGTATTTGGGTAAAAAGCCACAACCAACCATTGTCAAAATGTATCATTCAAGTTAACATTCAACCACATTTTACATTCGACGAATCACAGTTTATTTCAACGTAATTCACGAAAAAGTGCAGTTCAATTGGCAAAAGATTTCAATGTGACTACTTTAACCTTTAACTACTTTAACAAATAAACTAGAATTGAAGCCCTATAAAATAGTTACGCTTAGTTACGTTTCAAACATACTAGGCTCCATCCCAGGTCAATTTCTTCACAACAATCGACACTATATTCCCCGAAATTTAACCTATAATGGAATATTCCATATGGTCCATTATGAAGGCAAAACTATTTACTTAAAAATATGAGACGATCGATGCCCTTAAGATTTGTTATTCACCGAGAATGTGCTAAATTGTCCACAACAGTGTTTTTGGTTATATTCACCAATTCTTTACTTTAAGTTAAAAAATAAAAATTTTCTACTTGGTTAAAGCAATAATTGATCAAAATTTAGTAAACCAAAATATTGGTACGTGAATTTGGTTAAATTATCTAAAAAAGAAATAGTTAAACAACCTAAGAATATCTTTAAAATAACAAAGTTAAGTTTTATCATTATTTTTGAGCAAACAATTTAGCAGTGTAAACTAAGTTTTTAGTAACTTGACCAAACAATAATTATTTATCAGAAAATGTTTAAAACAATTTTGGTAAAATATACCTTGATTAAAGTAAAAGTATGTTTTTCACCAACAATTGTTTGTTTTAACCAAATATTTAGTTCAACCAAATGAAAAGTTTGTCAAATCAACAAAATTCATGGTTACTAGAAAACAGGATTTTATTAGAAATGCAATTTTACATGTCAGATTGTCTTGTTTTTATTTAGTGAAAACACGATTATGCTTCCCAATTTTGGACGATACTCCAAAAATAAATAGTCAATTTTATAATGAATCAAAAAATTATGAGTTGTGTCTGAATTTATTTGGTAAGCAACGTTTTAGATTGAGCTCACATTTTCTCATAAAATAGTCAATAGCAATTCCAGTAGTAATTTACGATTTAATTTTCGAAACCAAACTACACACAAAGTTACATTTAGCCTACCATACAAAAACGCCGTTTCGGCGGTTGAATTAAGCCCCAACGGCGAATGTACGAATTTCGGTACGAATATAGGATGTACGACTGGCTAAATGCTTGCAACTTTCGCAAAAATGGTATATACCATATACCATATATATGCCAAATAGAAGAATATCATATATTGGTTGCACACTTGACAATACACTGAAGCTGTAGGATTACTCGAAAGGAAAGTGCTTGAAAACATGAAAAGAATGTAATACAAATTAATTATTAAGAATGTAATAAAAATGTGTTGTTTAATCTAATGTTGAATTTACCCTAGCCAATTGTTGAAATAAAATACATTTTCGGTAAATAATCTCAAATATTGACTAAAATTGGGATTATATCAAATAATAAAACTTGTTAAAACTAACTTAGTCGTATGTGAAATTTACTTTTTTTTGGTTAATTTAACTTTTTTATTTGGTTATTAAAAACAATTATTTTTAATTATATTTAAAAAATAACCAAATACTTTTGGTTAAAGTAAGTAAATATTTTATGTTAATAACCAAAGTTTAGATATTAAAAATTATTTTAACCAAGAGTTTAGTTATTTATTTTACTAAGGCCTTTGGTTGGTTTAAAAATACTTAAGATGTTGGTTAAATTCGCCTAGTTTTTTGGTGTTTTGACCCAAGTTTTTTCTGAGTGAATGGTAAGAATTTCCCATATTTGGCTACCGTCTGCCAAACGGACGAAATATAAACCACTGCGCCATTTTTGGTAACTTTATATCATTTTATTATATTATTGCATACAATAAAGGGACCACAACCACATTCGTTCATACTAACGTTCACTGTTAATAAATTAGAGCAAAAGGTGAAGCAATCATATATTTAAGTTTTAATCTTAAAATATTTATGCCTGTGATTCATATTTTATAAAAACAACGTCAACATACGCTTGGTCGCTATCATACTAAATACGTAAAACTATTTTTATATATTCACATAGAAAATTGTAATTTACTATTTTCCCATCCAAATGAGCAAACTGATAAAAGCAATGTCCATCATTTCATATTAACCATGCACTCGTATACATATATTATGAACATATTTATGTATACAGCAATCATAAACAGATAAATGGTAAAACTGTACGGAATGAACTACATACACATATGTACCATATGTATATTTATACTACTGGGATGTTGCAATCGATAAATGTGCCAATTGCTTATTTTGCATACTACATATATCATAGTGCATAAGTTTAATTAGTTTTCGTGGTTATTTGTACCATAAACTTTAATATAGTTTCATGTAATATTCAATTCTAAGAGACGAATTAATATTATACACCTTTTCATATCAGGAAATATGTTATAATAAATAATTGATCATGTTTGCATGTATCTTGGTTTAACGATGAGTTTCAATTGAAAAACAATCGAAAAGTTTCTTATACAGAAAACTATAAAAATTTGCTCGTAAAATAAAATGTGCTAATTGAAATGAAACCCCACTCATTTTAAACATAAAAAAAATCTAAGAAAATTGTATACTTAGACACATCACTTTACTCGTAAAATTGTTAACGGTTACTGTTAATAAAGTTAGAAGCAACACAAGTCAAAGAAAATTAAGTTTACGAAATTACAACAAACAAAACAACTCGAGTAAAAGAAGAATAACTATAAAGATGGAACAAAAGGACAAATATTGACCCAAATGACTTTATCGTTTTAAATTAGAATCTATTTTTTGTTGTTCAACTGAAAACATGTTTGCCACGGAAATGTATAACTAAACCTTTTTTTCTGCATCCCTGCCTTTTTCACTTCATTGTACCGAATGGAGACCAGTTTTACATATTTTTGGTCAAATTGAAAATTTACCAGTCTTTTGGGAATCGTGTTCTTAAATTTATAGCGGTTGACAACAACAAAAAAATAATTATCTGAATATAATACATTGTATAAAATATGTTGTACACTTAGAGGTTTATACAAAATAAAAAACTTACACAATTGAATCAGAATAAGAATAAAATAGTTGGTGCTTCCAAACTTACCTAAAAAAAAAATAATAAAAGAAAATTCGGTTAGTAATTTAAAAATTTGATAAATATAATTGGTTTAGATCAATAAAAATGAAATTTGAATATAATATGTTTTAATTGATAAATAATTTTTAAGATTACAATCCTTTTATCAAATTACGCAATTCTTAAATTTTGTTTTGGACGCAATGGTACCAACAGACGTAGAATGCAAAACCAGATGATTTATCAACCATCTAATGTGCAGATAGTAATTCTTTCAAGTGCACATGGGAGTGTTGATACATTTGGCTTCAATCGACATCGAACAGTTACATTAATAATTTAAAAAAACAGGTTTTCTAATAGACAACAGACTGGTGTACAAGACTGAGCTTTAACAAGAAGAATGGTTCCATATCGATGACGATTGTGTACAATTACTTGGTACAATGTTGAGGGAATTGGTGGTCAACAACGATTAAAATCGCAAACAAATATAAACTTAATCAATACCAGTTGTTTTTATACCACCCATTGTGATTAATTTGAAGTGCATACTTAAACGCTTGTTAGTTAATTATTTATGATAGGTTAACAGTTCAGTGTTACTTTTGTGTTAATTTCTTCGTCTAAGCCAATTATTTTCATAAAACTAACAATTGTTTCATGCAGCTTATCAAGGTCCATATACGGCGCCAGCAACAACGCTTGAGCCAGCGGAGTGTAGGTATAACTACGGATTTGGTACGGCTACTAAAGCAATTTATCGATCCATGTACTTATTGTTAATTTGGTTCTTACACGATCATGAAACATTTAACATAAACATTGTTTAATCGAACGAAACCAGTGTCATGTTGTAAGATAAATTTTCTATAATAAACTAAATAAAGCGCCATATTAATACCATATTAATAAACTAGATTAAAAGATTACACAAGCCGTGTCCATTAATCAATGCGTCTAGATATTGCGAGCTGCATTTGAGCAAACATAATCGTAATGTTATTTTTCAGCAACATTGACTTGTACAGGGTGGGACAAAAATCCCGCTACCATTTTATAGGCGTGGCATCTTGATGTGACGTTTAGCTCAGTTTCGATTTAACCATTGTGTTGCGTAGACGCCCCAATTTTATAATGAATAAATATACGACAATATATAGTGACAATATTTATTAAAATAATCGTTCTATTATCGCCACTTAGCGGACATTGCGTCAAAAATATCCTTATCGTCTAGTGCCTCACAAACCCACAATTTATCAGTTTAGATGCGAATTTTCGACAGTACGGTACGACAACAGACAGACTTCGTTCTGGAAGACAACGGACGTCTCATAACGCTGAAAATGTGGCTCTGGTGCGCGATAGTGTTGCAGAGTCTCCAAAAACATCAATTCGGAGACGTGATTCCCAATAACACATTTCTGCACGCAGTTTAAGGCGAATTTTGAAAACTAATTTGAAAATATTTCCCACAAAATTCAATTAGACCAAAAATTGCTACCGAGTGGTCCTTATCAACGAGTTAAGTACAGTAATGCAATCCTAAGGCTGTCTGGTGAAATTGAAGATTTTTTCGTCTAAATTGATAATGAGCGATGAAGCTAATTTTCATCTGTGGCCACGTCAATAAGCAGAACAGTCGGTTTTGGGTAACACAGAATCCTCAATTAATTCATCAAATATCATTGCATCCACTTAAAACATGGTGTGGTATTCATGCTGGAAGAATCATTGGTCCCTATTTTTTTGAAAATGTCCAAAATGTTGAAGTTATATTACTGCCGAACGGTACCAAGACATGATTCGAAATTTTCTTGTGCCTGAAATTGAAGAGCAAGGACTAGAGGACATGTGGTTTCAGTAAGATAGGGACACAGTGAAGTTTTTTCACGAATATTAATTTCGCGAAATGGCGATTTAGCATGGCCAACCAGATCTCTGGATTCTAGAACACTAGACTTTTTCTTATGGGGCTTTTCAAAATCAAAAGTTTATGTGAATAAGCCCCAAACGATTCAACCTCTTAAAGACAATATTCGTCACGAAATTGAAGAAATTCAGCCTGAGATGTTGCAGGATGTCATGAAAAATGCCTTAAAAAGAGCCAAATGTTGCATAGTGATCGCGGTCACCATTATAGCAGATATAATTTTCCCATGATAAGGAAAAAAAATGTAAATATCAATAAACTTTTTATGTAAACCAAACCTTCTTATCTTTTCTTTGAACAAAGTTATAGGCAATCAAAATATGTAGTAGCGGGACTTTTGCCCCCACTCTGTATATGTGGCCAGTTATGTTACAAGGCAGACCCTTTACTTAAAAATCATAGACGAGTTATTACCATGATTTTTGGTCGTGACCAGGATTGTCTAGAACGCTAGGATCCTATCGAAATTGAATCTAAACGTGAGTTTTAGTTCTTGGTTACCTCCCTAATACTTCTGTAAAGTTTTTCGTTTTTTGAAGATAACCGAATAGAAAACTCATTAACTGTTCCAGAAAATAGTTACCATCATTTTCCCAGGAAAACAAACAGCCTTTGCATGTTTTGGAATCGATTCTTCATTGGGTAATCCACTGTTTTAACTGTACTTTAGATTCTGGAAGTAGTAATGATTAATCCAAGTTTGAGCTACATTAATTAGCTGGCGCTTTTGTGAATAACAGCGCTCTTTAGATAATGTTCTTTCCGGGACGTGTTCGGTTTCTGGTTTAAAGTGACGCGCAGACAAATGCTTTCACATACCTATTCATATTTGAACACTGTGTCTTTTCTAACTTAATTGACT